>CAXIVR010000007.1:7165324-8365324 GCA_964035755.1 Teleogryllus oceanicus
TTTCAAGATTCGTATCGCCCAAGCCCTCCATATGTTACAATCATTCAACTTGACTTTCTTTTCTTAGTTACTACGACTAAAAGTATACATCGAAGTAACAAATCAGCTGAGTTGAGTAGAGCCAGAACTGTCGCTGACACTCCAGCGCCTCTGACTGGGTCCTAGGGTACGAGTCCCGGCGGCAGATTTTCTACACTGGCCACCAATGGCCACCATAGCTAGGGCGCATTCAGACACTGTATGAAGGAGAAATCAGGCAGATCGGTATTTTTGTGGCTTCTGAGATCAATACCAGGCGAATGCACCGAGAGAGGTGGCTCAGGGAATCGACTAATGTTAGTGGAGTGCTCATGACAGGGAGGTCCTTAGATTAGAGTCCCGACGGCGGCACGATTTTCGATACTAAACAAGTAAGGTTAAGTAGAAATCGGAGGCTGTCTGGAGGCGAATTTTAGCTGCTCCGATCGGTAGTTTTCTATTGTTTCTCCGATCAATACCAGGCGAATGGCGAAGCAGTACCCTAACAAACGGGCCACGGACCGCGCGCAATCTTTCTTTCCTCTTCCTTGTTCCTATCCTCACCCCTTTACTTGCCAACGATTACTTACATGCACTACACTTACACACATGCTGGGAGATCGATCGGGAGTTTAGAACTTGTCCCGGCTGGGGCGGTGCCCCGCTGATGGGAGATACCTACTTGGTGAAACCATGTTAGCCGACGGCAGATTGGCACCGGATCTCACCATCCAGCGGGAAGATCACCGCAGCCTCGCAAGGTAATCATGTGCTCTATACTTACGGGACTCGTGACCTTAATAGTTCACGCGCCCGAAATCTTTCAGTCAAATCATATTTCCTTCGTCTTCCTTCCGCCCCCTACCTCTCTCTCCCTACCTCTCTCTCCCTACCTCTCTCTCTCTACCTCTCTCTCCTACCTCTCTCTCCCTCTCTCTCCCTACCTCTCTCCCACTCTCTCCCTACCTCTCTCTCCCTACCTCTCCCCACCTCTCTCTCCCACCCCTCCCCCCTCTCCCCCCCTCCCCCTCTCCTCTCCCCCCCCTCCCCTACCCCTCTCCCCGCTCTCTCTCCCCACCTTTGTCCGCCCGCTCTCTCTCCCCACCTTTGTCCGCCCGCTCTCTCTCCCCACCTTTGTCCGCCCGCTCTCTCTCCCCACCTCTCTCCTTTATATTTGCATTACATTACATCACACCTTTAGGAAGCTTAGTACTGGGAACTATACCCGCCTGGGGGAGATTCCTGGAGGAAGAAATCATCCGCTAGCAGATTCTGTGTGGCCCGTTCACAACAATTCTGAAGAACATGGTCATGCATCTCTTGATGCAGCGAGACGTGTAAAGAATGAATCTTTAGTCTCTCGGGAGTTTGTCGACACTACTAACGTACTCCAGAGCCCTCTGTAATCTCATTAGTGCTAACACGAATTTATTTACAACACTAGCCAGAACGTTAAATGTTATTAAAGTAATTCCAGGTCAAATCGCACAAATTTAAGGAAACTTTTATCTTGATGTACCATATTTTTAACCTTTAATTTTTATTTTCTAACTTTTCCCTAACATGTCAAATTAAAAATGCGTAAAAATACCGCTGTAATCTTGTTTGAGAAGTTTTGAATTGTGTCCGGATAATTATGTAAATATATATTTGTTACTCTGAAAAGTGAAATCAGTGATGCGCATATTCTCGTTTTATAGCAGTTAGTGCCAGAAAACGTAGACGTTCTAGTAGGTATATTATATATGTTACCTAGAAGTACGTACGTAATTTACATATTATTAGAAAGTACATATTACGAATACGTAAGTTTTACAAATTTCTGATTTCCACTTTTTCTGCAATTTTTTGTATAATTCTGTTTACATTTAATTCATCATCGTTCTCATATGTTTAGATTTTGATCGGAATCGCGCAGACAAATTATTTAGTATTGTCAAAAACATATTTTCTCCGTCTTTGACTATAACACAGCGCTAATGCATCGCGTTAAAAGGAGTCTGTCGATAACTGTCGACAGGAAGTGTTGCAAAACAAAGCGTCGAGCAATCCTTAGGTTCTAGTAATTCTCAAAGCGTGTTGCAATCCTTAGCTTCTAGTGAATGTTTTCAGCGCGAGTATCGCAGAGACCAGTTTACTGCCCAGGAAGAAAGTTGGTGTGTGAAAATATACTCTAGCGGGCGATATCGCGCGCTTACTCCGCAACTTTCAAATCCCTAATACCGTTCGTCAGAAACTACACGAATTGTCAGTTGTTTCTCAGTTCGTAGCATGCAAGTCTCCAGTTGATTGTTAATTACCTTTTGGGGTGAAACTCAGAAGTAAAATCACGCTGTGGCACGAGTTTTCAACAGGACAGGACAGAAAATGATTCACGGCGATTGAATTAAAACTTGTGGAGCGGTTGTAACGCACACTGACCCTTTGGCGCAGGCAAAGTAAATTCATATTTTCAGAGCAGTCTAACAATAGAACTTTGGATAAGAACATCACAAAGTGGAATTTGTGCGATCTAATGGCCCATTCCGACATTGCCATAAGCCACCGCACTGTGGGGCCAGAGGGGAAAGTTGGTAAAAAGTCAAAAATCAAAATATATTTCAGTAGCTCCATTTCACATTAAAGGAGTAGCAAAATGTCTTTGTTCTCCGATTAGGAAAGGAAGGCGGAATCACACCACTCCTTGCAGTGCAAGCTTGAACTTGCACAGGTGATGGCGCACGTCTTCGCTCGCGCAGTAAGGGGTTTTTCAATGCAAATATATTTGCTCTCACTACTAGCAGAATCATTCGATAGGATTATCGACGATCGTATGGATAAGGTACCTGGAGATATGTACTTTAAATATGAATGTCCAAATATCATTTTCCTAAAATAATAATTTAGTAATTTCAAGTAGAAACTTCGTGTCACAATGGAATGAAAATTTAAAATCCGGTTTTCATAGTGTCTTTTTGTTCCCTTCCGGGCGTTTCCGGACTATGATATTAACTGAATCTGATTCTGGAATTTATCTAGTTTTCAAAACGTTAATCAAAGTTTGCCTAGGTTTGCCCCATTTTCCGAAGTACTTTGTTTATGTTGATGCAAACTTAGTTTTGTTGGCCTTTCTAGCTACAATACTAATTTTATTTTTCCTTCATGATCTGGTACTGATAGCTGTCTTTATTAACAAGGAGGGATCTGTATGATGTTATTAAACACCCTGAGAAAAGAAAAACCCGGAAAAGGTGGAACCTGGAAGAAAGAAGAAAATTCTTTGCAGGCTGTTAATTGCATCCAACCCACTGATTTCAGAAATGGAATAGAGACAAATTATCACAAAGGTATTAGATCTAGAAATTACACAAATGTTAATGACTTAAAGTACAAATGAACTTTTTGAAGAAGTCACGTGACGAAAGTTCTGGCTTTGGGGTTATGTAAATAAATATTTAAAGGTTAAACAATTAAAGAACTAATTATTTATTTATAAAATGCATTTTTATTGCCAAAAATTCCGAAAAACTATTAAAAATCCTTTTTGCTATCATCTCCCCTTTCTGGCCGACTGTGCGCCGCTCGCCGTGGAAGGGGGAGGTTTCGCCAAAAGCCGTTGGAATAGTAGACTAGCTTAGTAATGGGGAGGTCCACCAGCGCCCATTTGAGCCCCTTCTTGGGGCACTGGTAAGTCCGCGCCCCACGACCCACGGCGCCCAACGAGAACCAGGAAAGTGGCGTAATCCCCGACGGCCGAGCTGTCCCTTCACTTCTCTGCTCTTTAGAATTCCCTCTCAGAAATCGTCAGTCGCGAGGTTGAACTGCGGGTGCCAATCATGGCAGGTCCCAAACAAATCGGGTAGTTGCGAATAGTCTCAACTGCACGGGTTTTGTCTATGTTCGGTTCCACTTATATTTGTGTGCAGTTTTTCTCCTGCATGAAGTTACAAAAAACAAAGTCCAGAGGCCGTATGATACTCACATCTGCAGTTGACAATGCGAGTGGCAGTGGCACAATCACTCTCGCCCAATATTGATTCAATCATTTCTTTAAAAAATGTGAAACTTAATGTGATAAGCGGGCCAGGGTTGGTTGGTTATTAGTTATTCCGGCACGTGAACGTGGTCATTAACCCCGTAGGTGTAGTGTATGTTTTCCTCGGGAGATGGTGGTGCTCTTCCCCGATGGATGGCGAGATCCGGCGCCGACCTACCGTCGGCTAGTGGGGTTTACCGCTAACCAGGACTCTCCCATCAGGCGGGCACCCTCAGCCGGGACAAGCTCTAAGCTCCCGACCGGTCTCCCGGAATGTGTGAAATTGTTTCTTGTGAAATGAGACTTTTTTCAGTCAAGTGCAACATTTACATTATTTTGGCAAAATTCTCTTGTTATAGGAAGTTTATGAGTAAACAGTATTAAATTCACTAAATAGTATCTCAATTTATTTACAGGAATAAACAATATTTTAAACTACAAAATTGATTGGGTTTCAATTCAAAATGTGAATTAATTTAATGTATATAAAATTAACATTGAAATTTATATAATTATTCTATCAATAGTAAATGTATATTATAATCAATAGTAAATGTTTATTATATAAGTTCTATTATCAGAAATAAGTCATTATTTGTAGTACATACAAAATAGTTTATTATATTTTGTATTTTTCTTGAAGATAATATACCAACATTTCTTGAAGCCAATTAGCAATTAAATGATGTATGTCAATTTTCGTGATATAGTAATTTAAAATTAAAATTCGTTGTGAAACTCGATGATATTTCCTTTGCATTAAATATCTACAGTCACTGACATATTAAAAATGGCAATCATTGTGATTTTGGTAGACCAATATTTCATTCCTGTGAGAGATAAACTACTTCAAATATAGTAAGGGCAGAAATTAAAGAACGGTATTTTTTCGCGAACAAAGAACCAAAATGAGGCCATGACGTGTAAGTTTGATTTACAAAACAACTCTTAAATCTCTTCTTCACATAATTACAATGAAATATGAAGTAAAGCCGTAGTTATATGATATACATTTTCAATATTAAATAATTATGCATTTTGGCGATGTTCATAGTAACGAATAAAGTATCAAACTTTCATTGAAATGTTACGGAAAAAATCTCAAATAAAATGGACTTTTACAATAAGTAAGAATGAGTGTCTTGGTCGAATGTCAAATGAACTTAAGGAAACAATCTTGTGCAATGCCAGCCTCGGTGTTCGCGCATCGAAGTTGTCCAAGTTCTCTGTAGAAACGAAAAATAGTACGAAATGTTGGTGAATTTGGGACGTTTTAAGAAATCGGCAATGTGTATCGGCAGCCTAAATTTACATCATGAGATCAAAATGGGATGTTCATTCAGTGAAAAATATGAGAATTTGTTTTGACATGTCACATCGCGCATATACTCGTCTGTTTCACTGCGAAAACTAAGGTCGTGCCTGCATGGAAGCAAGTGAAGGCGACCACGCGCAATTTCTTGCTTGATCTTATTCAAGCTTAGGTGCTGCTTGTTATTTCGCGTGATCAAGCGCGTTCAGTTTTACGTAGGCGATAGAAGCCCGGGACTGTCTGCATCAACTGATGTCACTGCAGCGCCTCTAACCGGGAGGTCCTAGGTTCGAGGTCCTGACGGCGGCAGAATTTTGAACACTGGCTTGCAGGCTGAGCTCGAATTCAGCTGCTGTCTGAGGAGAATTCTAGCGGTCGGCTGCTCTGATCCAGTAGTTTTCCTGTTTTCCGATCAACACCACGCGAATGCCGGGCAGTACCCTACCAAACGGACCACACCGCTGCAGGCACGCAGCTGCAGGCACACCGCCTCACGTCAGAAGTATCAATAGTATGTGTAATGTACTCACGTCTAAGTGTAAATAGTAGTAAATAGTAAGTTTAATATTAAATAGTATGTGCAATGTGGTGGTTAATTCAGACAACCCCTGCTTTTTCCCTCAACCAGCGCCCCCCCTCTCCCCCTCCGGGCCTCGCCGGCGCGGCGTAAGTTTGTCATTGTACAAGAAGGTCCGTTCAGTCCGCAAGCAACCCTCCCCCTTTCTGGCCATTCTTGCCTTCTGTCTGTACAACATTATTTAAGGAGCAAGACTCGCCCATCGGGCCTGCTCTTCCCCTAAACGTTTTCATACATTTACAGAAAAAAAATTGGGAAACAAATTAAGGTACATTTAAAAAAAAAAATAATATACATCTTAGGATGTCATGCTCCTGGGCTCAAAAAAAGTAAAAGAAATAGAACACCCCAGCATTTGCCAAGCCCGTGGAAAACCAGGACAAACAAGGGAAGTTCCCGCTCTTTAACACTGAGCAACAAAAATAAAATATTTAAGATCATTTTAAAAACAAACAAACATTAGGGGAAACGGGAACACTCTAAAGCGTGCCCAAAAATAAATTCTAGAGATATTAATTTAGCAATCGTATCAAATGTTAAAAAAAAATCTCAAAACTTATTAATCTAAAAACAACTGAGAATCACCCCCCGGCCAGGAAAACATTCAGAACCGATTTAAATTACATCTCATGTACATGGGAAAAGACGCCTTCAGTAAAATGAAAAATTACACAATAATGTTTTAAAAAGGTACTAAGATGACATAAAAACCCTTTCTAACCCTTTAAAATACTTAATTTAAACTAACTATGCTATTGTTAATTAAATGAAGAACAAACCCCAAGAAAACCATGAAAAAAAAAAAAGGAAAAAACCTATAAAATATTACATTTAACTTAAAATTTTTTAACTATTTTAAAAAAATAATTTAAGAACTAATTTAAGAAATAAAAAAATAAAAAAAATGTTAAAAGGATTTAAAACATTTTTACCTTCAATTTAAAAAATTAGTTTTCCTTCTACATCAGACAATATCAGCTCAGAAAAGATATTTAAATATTTTAAATGACCCAATTTTACTTTTCCTAACAGTATTAAAGGCCATTCCCTCTGTTCGTTGCAAAAAAAGTAAAATTTATTTAAAAAATTTTTATTGCTAAAGTTTCTGGAATGCTCTTGTTTGAGATAAATTTTATGAGAAAGGTTCTAAAAACACCCGTATTTTGTAGAAAGGCCAAATTATGAAAAAAAATCCACCTTTTAATTTAATATGTGATTTGATTTATAGTATCCTGATATATGATCATCTTTCTGATTCATATAGAAACCTAACACATGCATTTTGAACTCTTAGAAGAGCATCGGTGGTTGATATTTTGCATTACCGTACCAAAAACCGCCGTAATCAATCAAAAAAGCAAGTGGGTTTTTCCAGTAGTTCTTTGGTTTTGGATGGAAGGCATTTTGCAGATTAGTGAGTACATTATGATACAATTTGCGGTAATGTCCCCAACATGAGGGTTTCCCCAAATTTTGAAATGTAACAATGGTTAAAGTTTTTGATTTGAGGAATGGAACAGTAGTGTTGTCGTACTTGCTTTAAAAGGGGCCAAAAAGAGCCTGTTAAAATTGATAGAGATTTTAATGGATTTAGCTTAAAGCCAATTCTCACTGATCGTTCAAGTAAAAGGCTAAATCCTCATTTGTTTTACTGTATAAATGAGTCACTTCAAAAGTTTCACGCTGACGTAGATCTGTAAGTTGTCTGCATACATATGATGACTGCACCGTGATAGCACAAACGGGATATCATTTACATAGATAAGGAATAAAAGAGGCCAAATTACCTTTCCAACCTCGGCGACCTCGGCTATCCGGGTCGGCGTTTGGTTTCATTTGTTGTAATATTTAAAATACCTGCCCTCAGTTATCACATTGTTGCTGGGCGCTGTGTCCCAAATGACTTACGACAGGTGACCGCGTTGCAGCCGCGGGGGGGGGGGTTGCTCAGGGCGAAGCGAGCTCTGAGCCCGCCCCCAGCGCGCCCCTCGGCGTTGCCTTTGTTCCTCCGCAGCTCTCGCGCGTTCACCGCGCGCTGCGGCGGTGTTCATTATATCCACGTGTCGACGCTGCGATAAATTCCTGCGCGCAAAAAAATTCCACTCAAAATGTTAGCTTATAGCAAGAAAATATTGGCGCTTTATTCCCTTGGCCCGCGTCCAGCGCGCCTGGCGGCGGCGCCGGGCGGCTGAGGGCGGGGGGGAGGCGGGGCGGGGGGGGGCGGGGGGGGCGGGGCGGGGCGGGGCGGGGCGGGGCGGGGCGGGGCGGGGCGGGCGGGGCGAAGCAGGGCAGGGCTGGGCAGGGCAGGGCGGGGCGAGGGGCGGCGCCGGGCGGCTGAGGGCGGGGCGGGGCGGGGGCGGCGCCGGGCGGCTGAGGGGCGGGGGAGGGCTGGGCGGGGCGGGCGGGGCGGGGCGGGTGGGGCGGGGCTGGGCGGGGCGGGGCGGGGCGGGTGAGGCGGGGCGGGGCGGGGCGGGGGAAGGGGGGCAGTGGCCCTGTTGGCGGTGGTTTGGCGATGGAGTTCGTGGCAGGGACGGCGGTGAAAGCGGCGGCTATGGCTCGGATGGTAGTGGAGTCTGACGGTGGCCGCGGGAGTGTTGCTGATGGGAGGTGACAGAAGGGGGGGGTAAGGTGACGGAGCAAGAGGAGCGGGGGACGACGTTTTCAATATTCCCCGAAAGCAGTGAAAAGGGCTGTGGCGATGGTGGGAGGTCAGGGACGTTATGCTGGGAACGTGGCGGGGGGGGGACTTTTTTCGGTGCGGTTGGCGGCAGTCAGGGAATGGCGTGGCGGCCTTGGTGGTGGTTGTGGAGGAGAGATTCCGGAGGTCAACGGAAAAGGGAGTAATGGGGCGTTGTCGCGATCAGGGGTGGAAGAATTTGGTAGCTGTGTCGTTGGTAGAACCGATTGTGGCCTGGTTAGGGCACTGCTCCGGCAGTCAGGTGATAAGATGGGTGGCTCCTCGGGAGGTTGTGGTGTTGACAACAGACCCCACTACAGCCCCAGAGGCGGCAGAAGTGGGCATAGCCAGCAATAGAAGAAGTTCGAGAACGAAAGCAGTAAAACGATGGGGAAGAAGCGAAAAAGGACATAGTACGGCGAAGGCGGCTCTGAACATCGATGCACGTTAGGGTGTCAGAAAAGTTTCAAAATGATAATATTTCCACCGACGGTAGCACAGTGCATGAACTGATGTCACTGCAGCGCCTCTGACCGGGAGATCCTAGGTTCGAGTCCCAAGGCGGCGGGGCTTTCGACACTGGCTTTCCAGCTAGGTCGAATTCAGTCGATTTTGGACGATAATTCTGCAGGGCCCGGGTGCTTTGATCAGGGAGTTTCCGTGGTTTCTCCGTTCAACACCAGGCGAATGCCGGAGCAGAAACCACCATACGGGCAACGGACCGCGCGCAATCTTTTCTTCCTCTTCCTTGTCCTATCATCTCCCCGTACACACGCACTTACACTAACATGCACTACACATATTCCGGAAGACCGGTCGGGAGCTCAGAGCTTGTCCCTGCTGGGGCGGTGCACCACCTCCTAGAGTTATAAAGCCTGCTCACTGGTACGCTGACGTCACTAAGATGGCGGCGTGGTAGTCTGGGGGCATGGGTGGCCTAGACGTAGGCATATTGTTTTGAGTTGAATTCGTCTGGTGTTGTCCGTGTTTCGGTCACCACCTCCTGAGTTATAACTCTAGGGGGTGGTAGTTCGATGCAGTTCATACTTGCATTATACTGCCGGTTTGATATGCCGTTTAGATGTGTTAGTTCCAGGTGTCGAAACTGCGATGAAACCTGGAAAGTACATGTTTTTGGTTTTCCAATAGATCCTGCTTTGCGGAAGAAATGGACGGCTGCTATTCACAGAAAGATTTGTTCCCCCCAAATCCTCGAAAGGTAAGGCTGAGGTTCATATGCACATGTAGAACTCATTTTATTATATTTATTATTTATTAAAAGCATAAATTGTATGTAAGTTGCTAGGTTTTGACATTATTTAGTAATTTTCCCTAATGTTCTATCACGAAGCCAATTGTTTGCAATTAGATCTTGCAATTCTTCCTTGTAATATGATGCTGAACTTCAGCTATTTTCTGTATACTGTTAAGTGAATAGTATAAGTAAAAACTTAAACTATCAGTTAAATAATCTTAAAAATAGTAGCACTTAAGTTATAGAATTCAATTTTAACTAATGTAAAATTCATAACCTCACAATCTTAGAAATTTCCTTAACTTGAATGAATAAGTTACTAAAACAAAACAATAATTTATTAAAAGGGAAATTACCTTGGGAAGTATGAAAGCAAAAGTCTCAGTGGTGCATGAATTAATTTCAAATTAAATTTTTTTGTTCTTTGATAAAATTGGTTTGAAAGTGAAACTTAAATTCTATGTATATTTTTAAATTTTTAAAAAGGCTGTACATAATTATAATTATAATTATTATTATTATTATTATTATTATTATTATTATTATTATATTATACATATTATAATATATTCTTTTCTTTTTCAGGTATGCTTCCTTCATTTCCATCAAAATGACATTGGGAAAAAGGTGGTGTGTAATAAACGGGGAAAAGAATCTGTCATCGAGACTGAATATACTGATTCAAGTGATGCTGTACCATCTGTGTTCCTAACTGCCCAGCTCACCTTCCAAGAAGTTTTCCAGACGGGAAAAGGCCCTTGTGAAAGCAAAAAAAGACTGAAATGGAAATTACAGAAAACTACATGCATTCTAATAAATCCAGTGATGTATTATAAATAGATGTTATTATATTGTAAATAATTATGTTTAATGTATTGTATTATAAAAAAATGTTTAATAAAACCATGGGCTCAGAACAAAGTATTTAATCATGCATTGATATACTATTGTATTAAAAGGGAAGACAATTTAGTTTCCTGGAATATGCACTGAAGAAAATGTAAGATGACTGAGTGACTGCTCCCAATGACTCCTTATAATAAGGAATGCTTCAAAAGTCACCAATGAAAGAAATGTTTGCTGACCCACTATCTTAAAATATCTGATAAGGAATTCGTTCATGATGCTTGTGTAAATGGTCATTTCAGTAAATGATTTAGTCAAACATTTGCGAAGCTGTATTTTGGTTAAGTTTTGTCAAAGAAAATGATAGATTTCAAACAAATTGCAGAAGATTGAATATTTTTCAAATAAATTCATTCGTTGTATTCTCATAGGATAATATATCTGTAATGAAAACCAATGTTTTTTTAAAAATGTCTTAAAGAACTTTTTTCATGAATTGATAATTTTTAATACAAAAAGGGGTGAAAACGGGGTTTCCTGGCGTTGAAAATGCTGTGGAAATTGTAAGGAGGAATGACCGACGTTCTCCATGACTACCTATGGTGACGTCACAAAACAGTGAGCAGGCTTTATAACTCTAGGAGGTGGTGGGCGGTGCCTCCCTGGTGGGAGAGTCCTGGTTGGGAAACCTCACTAGCCGACGGTAGGTCGGCGCCGGATCTCGCCATCCAGCGGAAGGAGATCACCGCCATATCCTGAGAAAAAAAACATGCACTTCACTTACGAGACTAATGAATAAAGCAGTCAACGCTCCCAGAAACACGAAAAAATCAATCAACCAATCAACGATAATATTTTCGCATATTATCCTTAAAGGTTCAACAGTGTAGAAACGATACGAGATATTCGGGTTAATCGAGATCGGATTACACAGGAAGGATACGGAGAGGTAGAACGAAGTGAAACTTACAGCTGATAATTTTGTAAGTAGGCAAAAAAATAATGAATGTTCGTTCTATTAGAAGTTGGATGAAAGAATGAAAAGGGAAGGGTGATAGTGAAGAACAGAAAAGTGTGAAAGAGAAACAGAGAAATAGGGAGAAGGATGTAGGCAGTTACTGAAATACAGAGACATGTGTGAAAATGCATGTAAAGGGGTGTGAAAAGAGAGGTAGAGGGCGAAACCGAAGTAGATAAATCATTTTTAGTGAAGAAATGTTTTTGTAACATTCTTATGAATATTAGTCTTTGTTTGAAGATAATGAGTAAAGAATCTGACATCACGTAAAATTTGTTAGCACGTTGTCTTTGGCCCCAATCGTCCTGCTCTGCGAGTAAATCGTTCTTGTGCAAAAGTAACATTGTTTTCAGACGTGTCACTTTCCTGCCGCTCCCAAAACAACCCAAGCAGTAGCCACAGTGCGGCTTTAGTGCGCGGGCCCGAGGGGCGCCATCGGCCGCGCGGAGGAAAGAGCAGCGGCGAGCGCGGGGGCCGCGGTGGAGGAGACAGTGACGTCCCTCGCCCCCAAATTTTTAGCGCAGCCGCGCGCTCTGCTGCGAGTTGAAAACACTGCAGTGCGCTGGCAGTGAAGTTGTCAAGGAACCGGCGCCCAAAGAGAACAGTTCTTTAGGAGATGTCAAGGGTTTGGGGTTGGTTTAGTTTTCTGCAAGGTGTTGAAATCACGTGGTATCCTCAAAGGGATAAAAGAAGGAGAGATTGATAGGTGAGAGGCATGTGGAAAGTGAGAGAGAAAGTGGGGAGAGTGAGAGAGCAATAGAGGAAGTGAGAGTGCACACTCCTCATCCTGACATCGCTTCGCCGCACACATCCTCCCAACCTACTTCCAGACAATCCCTCACAGCTTCCCTCATCTCGCGAATGCACAATCCTTACCCTAATATCGCTTCGCCTCGCACATCTCCCTAACCTGCTTCCGCAAATCCATAGACCTTCACCCTCTACAATCTCAGTCTGCCTAATCCGTGTTTTCCATTCTTAAGCATCGATATGTCGCTACGCTCTCCTGACGCCTCGCAGGGCCCCCCTCGTACAACACCCCCCTTTTTCACACTAACGTCTATTTTCTCTAAATCACTTCTGTTCAGCATTCCGCTTCTGCAATCTATTTCTCGCCGAAAAGTTTCCGGACCGGGAGCGGTAGCTTAGTGCATCAACTGATGTCACTGCAGAGCCTCTGACCGGGAAGTCCTAGGTTACGCTCCCCACGGCGGCAGGATTTTCGACACTAGCTTTTCAGCTAGGTCGAATTCAGTCGCTGTCTGGAGGATAATTCTAGCGGCCGGCTGCTCTGGTTGGTAGTTTTCCGTGGTTTCTCCGATCAATACCAGGCAAATGCCGGAGCAGTACTCTAACAAATGGGCCACGGACTGCGCGCGATCTTTCCTTCCTCTTCCTTGTCCTATCCCCTCCCCTTATACACACACTTACACTAACATGCACTACACTACCACATATTCGGGGAGACCCACTAGCCGACGGTAGGTCGGCGCCGGATCTGACCATCCAGCTAGGGGAGGCTACCGCCATCTCACGAGAAACAAATCTGCACTACACTAACGGGACTAATGACCAAAGCAGTTGACGCGACCGGACACACGAAAAAATCAAACCAAAGCAAACGAAAAGTTTTCGGCATCCAAAGCTAGGTCCCGCTCTGCCCAGGACGAACAGCAACTCTCCGCCCCGGCCCGCTCCGACGCGTCACACCTCCATTTTTCGCTCAGTCACTCCTTGCCGCACCCCACTCCATCTCTTCACGCTGCAGTTAGGTACACGATTGAGGCTTTCTCCACGTTCTTCTTCATCTCGCCGCGCACCAAGTTCATGGTTCTCGCGTCCTGGTATGTTGTGCCTCGACGCATCGCACCGCGTCCCGTGACACATTCCGCCATTCCCGCCTGCCTTGGCACACCAGTCCCGCCACGCTACGCCTCGTCACGCCGCACCGTTCTTCTCCCTGTGTGACCGACCACCCCGCTCCGCTCCGCCCATCCGGGGGAGCCATTTCCCGCCCTATTTCCCGCCCCGCCCCGCCCCGCCCCGTGCACCGCCCCCGCCGTCACCTCATCCCCCGATCCGCCCCTTCCCCGCCCTGCACCTCTCCGCCCTGCCCTGCCCCGCCCCGCCCCACACCACCTCCGACCCCACATTACCCCCGCCCCTCCCCGCTCCACCCCACACCGCCCACGCCATGCCTTCGCCGCCCGCTCCCCACCCCGCCCCTTCCCGCCTTGGAGGCGCGCCCCACGGCTCCCGAGCGCAATTAAACCTTTCTCGAGCGCGCGAATCCGCGCGTGGGCGCGCGCGCGATCTTTCCTTCCTCTTCCTTGTCTTATCCTCTCCCCTTACACTAACATGCACTACTCTATCACATATTCCGGGAGACCGGTCGGGAGCGTAGAGCTTGTCCCGGCTGGGGCGGTGCCCCGCTGGTGGGAGAGTCCTGGTTGGCGGAAAACTCCGCTAGCCGACCGCAGCTCGGCGCCGGATCTCGCCATACAGCGGAGGAAGATCACTGCCATCTCCCGAGAAAAAGCATGCACTACACTAACGGGATTAATGACCAAAGCAGTTGACGCGCCCGGAAACACGAAAATATCAAATCAAATCCATCAAAATGGGAGACCTGGGAAATACTCTTATATCTCTGTCTTCGTTCCGAAGATGGTGTGCACTTTGTAGTTCGTGTAAATGGGTGTTGAGGGGAGAAAGAATAGTTCTACAAAAAGGCCGACATGTACCAAATTCTTTGGTTAGTAATTCAATTAAAAAGGAAGGAAAATAGCGTGCGACCTGTACCAAATTCTTTGGTTAGTATTCCGGCATTCCCTTAATATCGATAGAAGAAACGAAGGAAACTATCTAGCAGAGCAGTCCGTCGACGCAGTTCTCGCCTAGACGGCTTGCGGCTGACGTCCATTTACGGAAGCGAGCAACCTATGAATGCAGTGCCAAGCTGGTGTAAAAATTTGAATTTTGAGGAAGTGGGGGTGCTAGCTTTACCAACCCTTATTTTGAAACCTTCATTTCGAGGGGTAGTGGGGTACAAAAAATAATGTTTTTGGTGTCACTGAAGAGCCCAAAATTAGCCCAAAACTATGGCGCCAGAATTTTTGAGTTTTGAGAATTTGGGGTGGTTTTGGTTTTTTGTTTTCTTATTTAGGGGTGAATTTCGGAATTTTGAAAAGTGGCGCTCAGGAGCCCAAAATTCACTTGTTTCGACCGTACAAAAAATTGAATTTTTGAGTAAAGTTGTAGCTTTACCAGCCTCAATTTGAATTTTAATTTCGGGGCGTTGGAATAGCCCAAAATTTTTAATGGGGTGAAATTGCCCAAAATTATGGCGCAAAATTTTTCAGTCTTTCGAAAGTGAGGGTGCTAGCTTTACCGACGTGTAAAAATGCCATCTCCGACCGGACTCCAACGATAGGACTGCCCGGCCGGAACCGCTCCAGATCCAAAGGCAATCCAAAGGCAATGCCCACTCAGCTATTGCAACAACTACGAAATGTCGACCTGCGTAGTTGAGACATTGATTGGCGTCACATTGTTGGCGACGAGTCGCCGTACTTGCACCTCCGCGATTAACATCAAACAACCTTCCGTCTGACAATGCCAATCAGCCCGATCTTTATCAAAATTTTTTGTCGTTGCCGAAGTTTTTTATTGCCGCCAAGTTGAAAAAACAATGCGAAACCGGTCAACTTTAAAAGGGATTGATGGGGAATTCATTAAAGTAATATTGGTTCTGGGAGCTTCAAAAGAATGAGTTGCGGCTTTTGTAGTTGAGTCGGGAAATATATTTCACCCTAATAAAAGTCTGAGAAACTTTTCTTTGGTTATGTTGAATGTATGCAGACACTAATTAAAACCCAAAATCGACTTCTCAAATTCTGTGCAAACTCCAGGAGGCCCAAAATACCGAAATTTTTCGTTTTCGTTAGAGAGTAATCTCTAACTCTTAAATATTAAGTCCAGCAGAAATTTTGTTTGTGAATTTCAAAGAGAATAACATCTCCTTAACGTTTGTATTGAAACGTTTCTTTTGAAGTCAATTATTAGCGACCTATTTTCAAAGAAAACGCTATTCTTTCATTATTTCAAAATGTGTGCAGAAAATACATGTTTCTGATCTTATATTTAACTTGCAATAAATATGATTATTACATTTAATTTTCCACCGACGGTGTAAACATTGCCACAAATATCCTCATTATTCAAAATCTTAATTTTTCGTTACGAAGTTGAAAATAAATTGAAAAATTAATGAGACTCCCAAATGAGTATTTTTACTTTTGGGAAAGATGAGGCCCTTTTGGGTTGTAGACAGATATTAACAAAATTAATTTTTGGAGTCATGAATGAAATTTTAAGACAATTATAGTAACAATACTCCGTAAATAAAGGGTCCTCGTCGTTTACTTCTGATTGCAGGTCATAGGTTACTTGTCAGCATTTCTGAATAAGAATTTTTACTGTCCATTTTTACCTTTCCCATATAATGTTTCAAAATGACTTCTTTTGCATTCCAGAAAAGAGTGAGCATGTATTTCACTGCAGATAATTGAGTGCGGAATTTCTTTAGTTTTGACGATGAACTATGGCGCCTTTCCCTTTGTTGACATTTTTTTAAAATTTAAGGTTGACATAGAAATAACTGGGAGCATTGCGACCACAGTAACGAAAAAGCACTTGCAAAATATACAATGGGTTTCAAAAATTTCATGGAATGCACGTACTTTAAGGGGTATATCATTAGTATAGTTCTTGTACATAGGTGACAACATATAATCAATTACTAAATACAATTTACCAGATTAAATTTGGTAAAAGGGGTTGAATAATCTTCATGTTTCCCTTTGTCTATTATCTGCTATTGATATTGGCATCCTAAGACCAACTAAGATATTGTTATTTTTGTGGCTCACTATCTGTTCTATCCTCAGTCCCAACCGACATTCCTTAAATTCCTGTCAAGTAATCCAAGAAAAGCTTTATCATACCTTCTTTAAGGATGTCCATTACAATAGCTTGCTTCCTCTCACCCTAGGCATCTGGGGTAATGAAGAAGCGGATGCAGCAAAAAGCAGCAATCTCTCTTCCCAAATTGAAACTAAAGCCGGCTAACTTTCTGACCTAAAAACTACCTCTTACTTGCGGTTAACAAATTTTGGAGACCGGAACTGGAAAATGGTACCTTTAAATTATATGCAATCAAAACGAATATTGAGAATCTCCATTACATGCTTTAGTCTCAGCAGAAGTCATCAAGTGGTTATAATCAGTGTTAAGTAATTTTAAACTTAATCATGCCTTTCATTAGCCGAAATTGCTGTCTTCCAGTGTCTACTAAACACCTTATTTTTGATTAAAATGACGATGACAAACAAATCTTAATGTTAATAGTGATCTTCATTGTATACACCAACTCTTACATGAGAATATGGAATAAAAACTGAGAGGCGATAAAGATGCTTAGGAGTGTGTTAATGGAAATAACAGCTTCACTAGATCTAATTGTTGCTTGATTCATCCGAGAAGAATTGGCTATATTTTTACAAAGGAAACCCCCCATAAAGATGGTAAAAGTTTCCCTCAACCAAATGGCATATTGTAACCGCATACTCAAAAGGGATAGGGAAAAAAACTTCACCCTGCCTCCATGAGAGAAAAGTAAGAGGTTGCAAGAGATAAAGAAAAAACCCTAGATAGTGGCAAGTGTAAAAGATAGATTTGTGGCCTTACTGCAGCGCCCCTGACCAGGAGGTCCCAGGTTCGAGTCCTGACGGCGGCAGGGTTTTCGAAATAGCTTTCCAGCTAAGTCGAATTCAGTCCTGTCTGGAGAAGAATTCTAGAGGCCGGCTGCTCTGATCGGTAGTTTTCCGTGGTTTTTTCGATCAACACCAGGCGAATGCTGGAGCAGTACCCTAACAAACGGGCCACGGACCGCGCGCGATCTGACCTTCCTCTTCCTTGTCCTATCCTCTCCCCTTTCACACACACTTACACTAACATGCACTGCACTACCACATTCCGGGAGATCGGTCGGGAGCTTAGAGAGTGTCCCGGCTGGGGCGGTGCCCCGCTGGTGGGAGAGTCCTGATTAGGGGAAACTCCACTAGCCGACGGTAGGTCTGCGCCGGATCTCGCCATCTAGCGGCGAAAGATCACCGCCATCTCCCGCGAAAAAATGCACTACACTAACGGGACTAATGACCAAAGCAGTTGACGCGCCCAGAAACACGAAAATATCAGTCAATCAATGAAAGCGCTTACTTAAGCAAGTGGAATCAACCAATTAAAATTTAGTTTGAATCAGCACAAGAATTTGTCTAGTGTGCAACGGAAACTCTGCCATTTTAACGTAATAACGATAAAATTATTTCTCTTGATATTTCTGTGACCTTTTATATTTTCGAACTTCCACATTTCCAAACCTCAAAAAAGTGGAGGAATAGTGTTGAAGTGGTTTCAGAAGTCGAGCGGCAGGTATGACCCTGATGCAAAAACGAACATCAAGAAGTTTCAAAGGCTGGACAAATCGCGGACGTCGCAATGCTTCACTTCCACGGCAACCAGAACATTCGCCCTCAGAGAATTTTTCCTGAAGCACCACTCTCCACAGCTGCTACTGTCGGCCTTTGCCTTCACCGACGCCCCAAGCCGCTCGAGCGGCGCACGACTTCAGTTCCGTTTCCCCTACTTCTTCAGCTCATTTGCCAGAAATCCGGCAGAATGAAGCGTACGTCATAACTCACGGGCCTCCTTTATATAGCATTCAGCGCTTTAAAACTTCCATCATTAAAAAGAGGAAGAGAAAGAAAGAAAGGAAGATTATGGAAGAAAAAGACGTGACCGTGGAGGCGAGTTTCGCAAAAATAAAAGGCCTGATGTTCGGGTTATGTTGCTCGGGATGTTTTCGAGATGCATGTCCGCTATGGGACATTATGATCCGAGGTCCGTCGACGCTAACTTCTCAGAAGCGGAAGTGCCAGGAAACAGCCGGGGGGCGCGACTGTGCTGTCGATGCAAAAGCTGCTTGCCACGCTGGGGTGAAGGCAACACTCACAGCACTTCTGAGGCTTGATGGATCTTTTCGCTTGTATGTCCAACATTTCTATGAAATATTTACCACGACAAAAATATTTACGATGTAATTTTGTTGCACAAACATCCGAAATGAAATAATTCTTATCAGTACAAAAGGGAACACTTAAGGTAATTGTTACATCAATATTATGTGAATTTATTATTTAATATTTAGAAATATGGATGATTAGGATGATTAGAGGGGCGTCAGCTACTGATGTCATTGGTCCCGTATTTTGTGCATGTTTTCATCAGGATATGGTGGAGATATTATCCCGCAGGATGGCCAGATCCGGCGCCGGCGCCCACCTACCGTCGACTAGCAGGGTTTTCCGTCAACCAACCACCACCGGGGCACCGCCCCAGGCGAGACTAGTTCTAAGTCCCCGACCGGTCTCCCGGCATGTGTGGTTCGTAGTGTAGTGCATGTACGTGTCTGGGCTTAGGCGGTTTAGGATTGGCCAAGGAAGAGGAAGGAATGATCGCGCGCGGTCCGTGGCCTGTTTGGAAGGGTACTGCTCCGGCATTCGCCTGGTGTTGATCGGAGAAATCACGGAAAACTACCGATCAGAGCAGCCGGCCTAATCTCCTCCAGACAGCGACTGAATTCGCCCCTGATGTCGAAAATCCTGCCGCGGTTGGTTCGAACCTAGGACCCCCCCGGTGAGAGCGCCACCGGTGACATCAGTTGATGCTCTGGTAGATCAGGGAAATCACGTAAACTTCTGATCGGAGCAGTCGGTGTTCAAATTCCATTCCATTGGCGCAGCGCCACACACGAGGCACTGACAATGAGTCACCGCCCCCAGATGGATTAGGATTGGTTCAATGCTGACGGAGCTATGAAACAATCGTTTGAGTTACCTTAACTTGACATCAATAATGTTTAAAGTAATATTTTCTCTCTTATTGGTATTATTTACATTCATTTAAAATAATTTAATTAATATTTGCTCTGATTATATCAAAATAATATTTCTTCACTTTCATTTCATTACCGTAAACACAAACCAGAGGCAATTACCTTACAGAATATGTCAAACAGAAAATGAAACAAATCCATGAAGGAAACAGCGTAACACAACAACTAAAATCACTTGCATTCCAAAGTAATAGTTTTCACAAACTAACATCGAGATAAATTACCTCTGCACTTTTACAGCTGAAGAGCTTTCTACATGCTGAAAATAATAAAGCGAGAATTTAATGAACGCTCTGCAATCCTGATGCACCTTTTTCTTTTCCAAAACACACGTCAAATATTCACTAACCAACAGATGAAATATTTTTATCTCATGAGCTTTGAAATTTCCCAGTCGGGTCAAGTGCAATATTAAAGTTTCTTCATTTTCTTTTATAATATGATCGTTTGAGTCGCGTTTGGAAGAGACGCCCCAACAGACCCACCCTGCGCTACTCGGAAAAATAATAGACTCTTGAAACAACCCCCCAAACTTCAATGGTTTGTGCCACCACGTGGTTCCCTACCACTGCTCTGCTAATAGCTATAATGAAATATCGAAAAATATCGTCTGACCCGATTTCGGGCTAAGCAAAATTCATTTTACACACCGTAACTGGATTTAACATGAATTTGATTACGATCGACGTGTAAAAAGGAAGTGTGGCAAACACAATTTAGTACAAATGTTCATAGAATCGAAATTATTTGAACATTTATTTGCTCTACGCAACAGTATTAATTTTAATAGTTCTTAATATCTTCTACTCTTTTCAAATTCAAAAGCAGCGTATAGTTCCACTTACATTATATGTAGGTGGAACTATATTATAAACCTGTCCGTATAATGCGTCTCATTCAAAGATTTTATTAAGATTTTTCAGTCGATTTATACGAAACCCTAAATTCACGTACGTTTCTTTCGATTTCAGTTGAATTCAAATATAAACAACTAATGGCAATGTCCAATGATAATG
Organism: Teleogryllus oceanicus; assembly: GCA_964035755.1. Lineage (NCBI taxonomy): Eukaryota > Metazoa > Arthropoda > Insecta > Orthoptera > Gryllidae > Teleogryllus > Teleogryllus oceanicus. Next base: position 7,186,073 of record CAXIVR010000007.1, read on the forward strand.
ACAACTTTTACAACAAAATCAAGACAATTTATTTATAAACTCATCTAACAGGTAAAATAAAATCGGGTTGGCAAACTATTGGGGGAAAAAGTAGACATTGCGAAAATTGGAGATAGAAACAAATGTCGTAATGGGAATTGTATTGCACAGACTTGGCCCAAAACAGGTTTAAATAAAAATAAAAATTAATAATAATAATAATAATAATAATAATAATAATACTCTACTTTTCCCCCTAATGATACAATAAGTGTACCGATATTTAATTTAATTTGTATTTTCTTTCTTTTTGCAACACTTGTAAAAATTTTTTTAAAATGAATAGGTTGATTTCAAGTATTTTTAACGTTTAAAATGTACCAAAAAAAATTATTATTTTTTTTTATTTATAATATAATACGTAGTAAGTTTCTTTTTTAAATCTTGTTTCTAGCCCTTTTAAATTTTTTCATTTTGTTTTTAAACAAATGAATCAAAATTTGTAACAATGAATGTTATAGCTAAAACTCATGAAATTGAAAAAATTTTTTCATTATGAACAAATGTCATTAAATTTGAATATTTTGTCTTTAATATAAAAATTAAAACATTAAATATAAATTTAATTAAGAATATTAAATATAAAACAAATAACTTGAAATTTCTATTGCAAACCCTGCATTCTTTTCTTTCCCCCATTTAAAAATTTCCCAAAGCATCCGGGCTCTTTATCTTGGGCCCCTCAAAACGAGGCGGCAGGGCCCGGCGGGCGGGGGTGGAGGGGGGGGCGGGCGGGCAGGGCGGGGGGGGGCGTGGAGGGGCGGGGCAGGGCGGGGCGGGCGGGGCGGGCGGGGCGGGGCGGGGGGGGGCGGGGGGGGGGCGGGCGGGGCAGGGCCCCGGGGAGGGGCGGCCGGGGCAGGGCGGGGCGGGGGGGGCAGGGCGGGGCGGGGCAGGGCGGGGCCCCAGGGGCAGGGCCGGCCGGGGCGGGGCAGGGCGGGGCGGGGCGGGGCGGGCGGGGGGCCCGGCGGGCAGGGCGGGGCGGGGCGGGGCGGGCGGGGCCCGGGGCGGGGCAGGGCGGGGGCGGGGCAGGGCGGGGGCGGGCAGGGCAGGGCGGGGCCCCGGGCGGGGCAGGGCAGGGGGGGGGCAGGGCGGGGCAGGGCGGGGCAGGGCGGGGCCCGGGGGCAGGGCGGGCGGGGGCGGGGCAGGGCGGGGCAGGGGCGGGGCAGGGCGGGCAGGGCGGGCGGGGGCGGGGCCCCGGGGCGGGCGGGGCGGGCCCCGGGCAGGGCGGGGGGGGGGCGGGGCGGGGCGGGCGGGCGGGGCGGGGCGGGGCGGGGCGGGGCGGGGCGGGGCGGGGGCGACGACGCGGTGAAGAGCGCGCCCCGCGGGAAATTTCCGGCGTCGCCGTCTGTCCGCAGGGGCCTTTGTTGTGGCTGGGGCCCCCGCGCTTCGGGCGCGGCGCGGCCGGCGCGGGGTGGCTGGGCGGGGCGGGGATGGGGGGGCCCCCCGTGAAACATCGACGCGCGCGCGGCACGCCCGACGTGTGACGCTTTTTTCCGGCTGTTGAAGCGTGTTCATATAAAATTCACAATTGCATGTTCTGTTTACACCGTTTATTTATTTATTTAACGTCAACAGTAGTTAAAATCTGTGTTACGCACTATGTGGAGATGTGCAAATGTCGGTCTCTTTACTTCTAAAAATCAATTTATATACATTTCGTTGAATTATGAATAAAGATAGTAACGATCTTTTTGGCAAGAACTGATAAAAATTTCGTTTCCATGTAATAATAACTATTTTCAAAGCAAATCAGCTACAGATTTAGAAAATTAACCATCAAATTGCTGACCATCCAAAACGTTTGGGTTTTTTTTGAAAGATTGGAATAAAGAAAACACTTTGAAAATTTTGAAAACCACGAAAAAAATTGCCTGAAAATTTTGAAATTCATTTTTGTTGCCTATTTGGAAGAGCGGTCTAAAATTAGCTGTTTTGAAAATATCTGGAAATGTTTCGGTGCAAAGGATTGCATTATATATGTTAGTTACCGGTTGTACAATAGCAGGATTCCAAGTCTTTAACAAACTGTGGAGAAATTCTTCTAAACATGAGAAGAGGAAATTTGTTTAATTCAAAATTTCAAATGAGAAATATTTACTTTTTTAGTTTACCAATTATTTTGAGAATTTTATAGGTAAAATTTTCGGAAACAAATATATTTTTTGGAGGAAGAGGGAAACGTCTGTTTTTGAATTTTTTAAAATTTAAATCTTTCTTGAGATGAACAGCAAATCTCGAAATATATTAGTTGAAGAGAGAGGTTACTGTTTGTCGGACCGTTCATTTCTCCATCATTATCCTTTAAAATTTTTTTTTTTGTTTTGTTTTGGGTTTAAATTTCCTTTCATGATTTTAAACCTATGATTTTTAAAGTAGAGGTGGAAATCATGAGATTTTTATGATGCTTAAGAATGAAGTTAAAACATTGTTTAATTTTACATTATATTCTAACCCATCCTGTAATCCAAGGATTGCTTTTTCGTGAAGTATTTATTGTTCTTTTTTTTAACGGATACATCTATTGTGTATTAATTAATGTGTGTTAATTAATGAAGAGGGAAAAAATAGGTCGTGGGCTTCCAAATGTCATATAGTGTTTTCTAAAGCCTAGTAACATTAAATCCCGTTTGTTGTCTCTAAAATTTGTTCAATACAGCCTAATAGAGAGTAAAGAAATTAATCACAACAATACGTCTCAAATGTGGATTGAAATGAGTGATGAAGCGCGGAGGAATTTTAGCTGACTGCAGTGAAATAGATAAATTGTGCGAAGTTCTTAAAGTAGAGATTTTAGGCTTTAATCTTATATAAATTATAAGTATTGTGATTTAATGTTAAGGGAGAAATGACCATTTCAATAGTGTCTATTTCTATAGTGTTAACGTAAAATTGGCCGTATTCGGGTTAATGTCGCACACTGTTTGAATCAAATAAATAATGTTTATTTGATCATTGTTTGATCATGTTTAATTTTCAGTTTTATGATCACTGTTTGAGCATAAAATTATTGTGGGGAAACGTGGGCACTATCTCAGCCAAACATCCTTTGATAAAAATTACATTAAATGAAATTTATTCTTCATTTTATAAACAGTAGCAGACCAAAAGTAGAAGGCCAAAAAATGGGGTGTTTGGCTGTCTTAGACCCGTTTGGAAAACCGTGTTATTGCTGCTGATGTTCTGCTTACATCGAAAACTTCTCATTCTCTCTAGGCCATTGGCATCAATTGTTTCCCTACAGCCTAATATATATAATTACATACATTCTTGACAATAAAATATTGCCAGAAAATATCGTCAAAATGGAGTTCACTTAAAATGATGCAATAAACCCCTTGGAACAATGCAATCGGGTTTCCCTAAGCCGCACAGTTCAATTTTTGTGAATATGACATTTAGATAACTGCACATTTCATCGAGCACAAAGCTTATAAAAATAATTTGGCAAAAAAATAGAGCATTTTCCATTAATTCGAAAGCATTAGCAAAAGGCTTCAAAAGAAGCAACATGACTGAGACGATTATAAGAATGAAATGTCATCTATGAAAAAAACAACCGAAAAATATAAGAAAGGCAATACTGACAAAATATATGCGGCGTCTAAAATAGCGAAAATGGAAATAGCGAGAAAATGGTCGTTCAACCTTGGTAGTATAAATGCCGCTCAATTTGATAGAACGAGTATATCTCCTGTACACGGAGAACCATTTGAAGAAGAAAGAATAACCTAAAAAACTGTCGAATGTTCCGTTCCATTTTCTGCTCGTCAGGTTCCAGATTACGCCCTGACAGACAGGAGCGAGGTCCATTCATCACCTTGGGTGGCGTCGGTCGCTCGCCGTCACACGCCGCCTCCCTGGACCTTGTCTGCGCCCAGCGGCAGGTGCGTCCGACGCCCCACCAACTGGCCCCACCGCCCGCACCCCACGCCTCGGCAGGCGGCGCCGCCCCCCCGCCCCCCGCCATCGGTCGACTCCACGCCACGCCAGGCAACCCTTGTTCCATGCACTGCGTTTTTCTTAGGTTGGGCGACTGGGTTTTCTTAGATAGATCTACTGTTACCGCTCAATGGTCTGAATAACCACGTGATATAGCTTGTTTGAATGGCGCATCAACGAGGCCAAGGGTCACATGCCTCAACCAGGAACTCCATGCTCAACAGTTGAAGAACGCTCTCGGCAACATGCTTTGTTAAACAGCAAATAAGGATCTAGCAAAGCTATACATAAAAATAAGTACGGATAGGACACACCCAATTGAATCTGCCTGATTCTGCCACCCCGATTGAATCTGACACATCGGGTTGAATCTGCCTTTCCTGTTCCGACTATTTAGTGAGGCGGACATATCGTCGTTAATGAGAAGACACCGTTACGATATTGTAAGGAACAGAAGTAGAAAAGTAACTATCGGTGTATAAACACACCAATAGGAGTCCTAAAAGAGGTTTTCACCTTCTCGTCTTGGTGTGATATAATAATGCAAATAACATATCAATATGTGTGAGGCAAGTGCTACGTTGTGCGTATAAATATGTAAAACGCACAATGTTGATCTGCTAACTCGATTTTATATAGAAGTAATACTTGTGTATCGGTCTTTTGCCCCCATTCAAGTTTTCTCTATTTTGCTCTACTTTTTTCCTTTTATTCTTTACGTACGTATTCCTGTTAAAATACGTTTCTAAGAATACTACAAAAACGTGGGTCGCAATTTAGCGTGAGATTATCGAGGAGCAAAGAAGGTGGTTTTGCTAGTCAGCAACCGATGTCACAATGAAATTGGGTATTGCGAGAGAGCATACTTCCAATGTCAACCCTTTGGAGTTTATATCTTGCCAGTATTTTCAATCATGGGTTACTTCGAAAATAATCTCCAAATCAAAGAATTCGGGGATCAGGTTAACACTCTGATAACTACATGTTTTTATTCACAAATGTCGTCCATCGAAGAATTGGCAGATTGGACGTTCGCCCTTGGCTAGAATGTTATAGGAAGTAACAAACTCTACTTTCGCCTATTTCATAGTTAGGCAAGTAGAAGTCACAATATTGGATAGCTTATCTTAATTCATATATGAAAGCCGCTCATAATGACGCAAATGCAAACAACTAATCTTATGTCATAATATTCATAAATAATAAAATTGAAAATTTTTACATCATAAAAATTATATTAGGAGTTAGGAAATGATTTTTATCATGTAAAAAGTTTTATTTAATTTTTATTTTAGTGATTGCTGTTTTACCTGATGATGGAGACGCAGCATGAGCTCCGAAACTGCAGATTATTTGAATAAATCGTGTTATGAAGAGAATAAGAGTAGAATTATAATAAATGTGATTGTCTATAAAAATCAGTGAAACCTATTTTTAATATTGTGAGCCCATTGGTTTTTTTTGTTCCCAGAGAATGATTCAGTTGGCATAGAAACTTTTATAATTGAAGTGTTGTGATTGTCTTATAGTCAATAAAATTGCTTTAAATGAAACTGATGTTGCATAATCCTTCAAATAGTTCTTAAAACTGCTGTAATCATGTTTTTCTTCTAAAAAGCTACTCTTTTAAGAAAAGATTAACTGTTATAAAACATTTTAATCTTTCTTATTGTTCCTATTCACAAAACTAGAAATTATTTAGAAATTTAATTTCAAATTTAACTTAAAAAATTAATGAGTTCCACCACCAAACATTATTTCTAAAATTAATTTGCATCATAAAATATAATAAAGGTCATGAAAGGATATGTATTCAAGAACGTTTAATGTTTGCTTTTATATTGTTAAATATTCAAGGCAATTTAAAATATTCCGTTTCTTCAGCTTCCTAAACGTCCGTAACAAATCTCAGATTTAAAAATTGTCACTGAATGAAATTTCCAGAAATATATTCTTCATATTGGATTCACCACTTTTATTTTACAATTTGATAGCAAATTCGAAATAGATATCTCTAAAACGCAATGGCATACATTCCTATTTTGCACACCTTCCTATTTTGAGTATCCCTCTGTGCCTTTCGAATCTCGGTCAAAACAGCACAGAATAATTATTCGAAATAAGAGTTGCGCCATCTGTCATTTAATTTTTTTTACTAAAATTAGTTATTTTAAGGCCGACCTGGATGGCCAAGTTGGCTAAGAGCGAGTACCGACTCAGCGCTTCGCTCCGAAGGGTCGCGGGTTCGAGTCCCACCTTGGGCATGTTTGTTTGTCCCTTGTCTTTGTATGTATGTGTTGTCGCGGAGGGCCTCGCGTTCTGCTGACCCCAGATCAGAGGAGCCCGCAAGTGTGTTGGTCTAGTGTATGGTCGAATATGCGTCCCATCGAGACGTAAAGGGTAACCGGCTGTAGGCTGGATAAAAACCGTAGAAAGAAGAAGATGTTATTTTAAATCTTATATTAAATAACTGTAGCCCGCAACTACCTTTTGAACGCGTTATTTTAACAATATCCAATGCTCGCGTTCGGCCCACTGTGCATTGTCTCTCATCGACAGCTCCCCCTCCTCCTCCCCCCTCCCCCCTCTGCGCGCGCCTACCGCCACAGCCACCGCTCGTCAATCAATCACGCATCACTGTGACACCGCCCTGCAGTATCTGAGTGCGTCTCAGATGCGACAATCTCCTGATGCGATAAATTATCTCTCGACCATTAATTTCACACATCGTTTCAGATTGTCTCTCCATTTGGGTCAGCCTCTCCAACATTACCGGAAGAGTTCATATCATTCTGGGAAGCTAAATGGAAAAAATGTTTTCATTCTTTGTAAAAATATCGTTGACTCCTTTTTCTTATCATGTGTATGCATTCTTATCACGCCTATCATTTGTGATCCGAAATAAAGGTATATTCATCTATAAAGAATTCTCCAAACCAAAATACCATCTTATATAAAAATTTATAATGTCTGTAATCTCTATTTGAAAAAAGTGACTTACTTTCAGCAGATAAAATAAAAAAAAATATTTCAATTTAATAAATAATCAATGTTTATAAACATATTCTTAATTATAAAATGTCATATAGTCTATAATGTTTTTAGCCGTCCCCGTGGTAAAGCAATTCCCCTTGGCTGAGTGCAATGGAGTAGTTTAGAAACCGTAAGATAAGCTACGTTGCACTCACTTGGGAATAGAGAAATACCGCTATGACATCCACAGAAAATACTGCTAATGCAGACAAATGACCTTTGCACGCTAGAGAATGGGAAGCGCGACTAATTTTAGCCGTAAATCTAGCTTACGGTAATTCTTAAGCGTGTTGCCATCAGGAGCCTTTGTTTTTAACGCTTTTAGTGGCGATGAAGATAATAGTGCACTGCGCTCTAAAAGCAGTATAATATGAATGGCGTTTTAAATTTCTTTTATTGCTAGAACACATAAAAATAATAAATCATGTACCACTTCGTTGTGTTTACAATTTATGCCTTCTAATGTACAGATTTTGAAATTGTATGAGTAGCCGGTTTACATGTATTAATAAACTGATTTACCAATTTACAATTACCAAGTTACAATTACAAATCAAAAGGTAGAAAAACATGAATATTGAAGGAATAAAATTATTTTTCAGGAATGACAAATGTATTATTGAAGGGACATGCCATAATAAAACTAGTGGTACTACAGAATGGCACAGATTTTCTCGTAGTGAAGTTTTCTAATTTCCTTGGTGGGGACTGCCATTACGGTCTTGCCCCAACCTCTTGTCAGCTGCAATCTATCGCCATCAAAACTAGCACATTTTTTAAAAATTTTCTCAACTATTCGGTTTTCTAAATGCAGAACCAGGAATGTTACATTAAGAATATTAAAGAATAGTAAAATGTTGTCCTAAATGTCAATTTTAATTGAAAAATTGTTTATTAAGAAAATGGCATTTAACAGTTCTTGCAAAAGCAAAATTTAAATCTCTTTTCACAAGAATCTATTGAGTTTATAAAGAACTTCCATGTTGGTAAAGGCGCTAGTAGTGTTCACAGAACTTCCAGAACACTTTTGAAGCACTTCCATTCACAAATGCAATAACGCATACAAATTGATGGTACTGTGCATATTAACGGCGGGAGAGATATTCCGAACAAATTACATTTGTGTAATTTTTGAAACAACAAAAGAATGCGACAAAATGAACTAAACGTTCATATTAAACAGTGCAATTAGCACTAGCTGTTGGAGAATTTTGAAGAAGAAATTTGGAACCATTTTTGAGAAAATTACGTGTGACGTTTTCTGAAAAAGCGGAATTTTCATCTAATTTTCACCAAAAATTGTCGAGTTGGTTTAGGCGCTAGTAGTGTTTACAGTCGGGCAGACGTTTTGCCGTCAATTGACCTTTCGGTATCAATGACCCACAAAAGATGGCTTCTGACAACAGCACGTGTTAGAGGATTTTCCCCTCAATTTTTTTAAATTGGTTTTGATGGTAGGTACACAGATTAGTTAACAACTTTACATATGTATTGATTACTTATTAACTAACTTAAAATTAACTTATAATTAACTTACAATTAACTTACAACTATTACATTGGGAGAGGAATCCCTAGTGGGTCCTCTAATCAGGTTCCAAATTGGCGAATTTGATGAGAAATGAATGGTAGGGGTATTTATTTGTAATTCTGGTTTGATGGATGGGATTTTTACCGAGTCTGAAAGGCACCAGGAGATTTGATTTAAGCTAGAGTAAAGTTAGTGGAAGATAAGCTTTTGCTGTGATAACTGTTCGAGTTAAATTCTTTTGAAGTTGGAATTTGGGTACAACCATGGGGCATTAGCAATTGTTCTAAGAAATTGATTCTGTATTACTTGAATTCTATTAATGTTGGTTTTAGGCGTTGATCCATATGGGGCAGGGTACAGTATTAAGTCTTATAACTGTTTTGAATATTAAATTTGGGGGAATTGAATGGTACCGAGCTATTTCTGTGAATTAGTGGTTTTAGCTGCAGAAATTTTTATTTTGGCTTGAATTAGTTTGTTATCTATTTTGTTGCTTCATTTGTTTGGTGTCTAGTTGAAGTCCGAGATATTTAACCGGTTTGTTGGGGGGTAACCATTCTATTGTGTTATTGTTTAGTGTCATAGGAGTGGGTTCCCCTCAATTTAGTCGACGCATTGGTCCACGTTTTCGTTATCAGGACCCAGCAATAAATTTTTTCGCAAAAATCACGTTGCATTACTTAACTTCCTCAATACTACGTACATTACTCCGTGTATACGTTCGTATACGAAAAAGTAACTATTTAGTAGTGCTACAGAATCACACAGACTTTGTCGTAATAGTTTCTTCTGTTAAAGTAATGAGCACATTAGAGGGCGAAGGCAAGTGGGAATCGGAAATGTAAGGGCAGAGGCGTTGGTGCGGACGATCTTCTGTGGTGCTGTTTGTTTTCAGATGCTGAGGAGGCCAAACACTGGAAGGAGAATGCCTGACGCCCGCGCCCAAAAAATAAATGGTTAAAAAACAAAACAGGTTTTTCACTTTCAGGGTTTTTTTTCATCAGCCGTATCTTATGGTCTTTTTCCGCGGCATTGATGCAATGGAGAGACCATTTGGGGTGAATACCAGAATTCGAAAGGTTAGAATGCGGTTGAACGTAGGTATTGTAATGGCTTAAAGGCCTTCGACCTAGCCACTTAGCATTAAGTTTTCTAATTTGTATGTAATAATTACCTATTAAATAAAATAAAATAAAATAAAAAACTTTCGTAATTTACTTACTGCGGATTGACTTTACAGTCTTGCCCATCTTCTTGACAGTGTCTCTCCTCCAGCTCCATCTGTCACCGTCCATAATATGTTTTTTCCACATTCTCTCAATTTTTCGGTTTAATAATAGAACTGAAATATTACTTCAAGAATATTCAAGAAGAGTAAAACCTGGCTATAAATGGCAATTTTTATTTAAAACGTTGGAGTCGTTTCAAAGAAAATGTCGTTTAAGCGTTACTGTAAATGCGAAATTTGAAGCTCTTTTTCACAGGAATCTATTGAGTTTTCGAAAAACTTAACTTGAAGTAATTTAAAGCTCTTACACTCACAAATGTATACAAATAGCTGGAAATGTGCATATTAACGACGTGATGGGTATTACAAAAGTTTTAAAAAACACAACCGTGAATTTTAATAAAAAAAAAGGAAATTAAAAATAAAGTTACATACGGGCAATTTGTGAAAAAAAACAAACAAAAAAAAATGAATTTAACAAAAGGGTGAAATTTGAACCCCCAAAATATGAAGAAAAAATTCATTTTTGATACAATGTCATTTAAGCGTTTCTGAAAATTCTGAAATATGAACTCATTTCAACAGAAAACTGTTCTGTTTTTGACAAACTTTTTCTGACATTATAAAAAGCTACAGTACATCTTCTTTAAATAATGTCATCTAATGGTTCTCGAAAACTTAACAATTTAAAGGTAAGAAAAAATCAGCTCAAATTCCCGCAGTTTTAAAAATGCTCACACGCAATTTTCTCAAAAATGGTTACAATTATTTTTCAAACCATTCATACGGTTAATGCTAATTGTATTGTTTAATATGGAATAAACTTTATTTTCATGCTTTTTTTTAAATACACTAATGTAATTGTTTTGAAATATCTCTTACGCAGTTATTACGTACGCATTTCCAGCGATTAGTAAAGACAATTGCATTGGCGAGTTTATTTTTTTCAAATGAATCCAAATGAAATTTTTCAAAAACTCAAGCATTTTCTGTACTAAAGAGCTTCAAATTTCGCTTATACAGTAAAATTGTTTTACAGTTGCGATTGATGGCAGGTGGCAAGGGCAAATCCGAAGAGCTAGCCCAACAAAAGGAAAATAGAAAACTAATAAGAAAAAGTCTGTGCTATTCTGTAACATCACTAGTTACTTTCTGCTATACGTACGTATAGGAGGAATATATGAGGGAGTAATGTATATAATAGGAATGCCTGGTATGGATATCTATTTTTTATTATGGCTCTACAAGGAGTTTTCCGGATTCTGAATTGTCTAGGTGTGGAATTTGAGGTATGGAGTGATAGAATTGGGTTGAGGTATATGTCATACGGTGTTGAATGGAGTCAATTTCGAATTTGTTGTGGAGCTGTAAATCTGTGTCAAACCAAGGAGTATTTGTGATAGTTTGTAAAAATTGTTTTAGACTATTTGGAGCTTGTTTAGTTTTGTTAGTTGATGTGATCAGACGAATGTATTTTCTTTTCATTGTTGTGTTCACATTTTTATCAAAACATTTGATCATCGTCTCACTTTTAGAACAAGTGATGAATATTGAACTTTTATCACGCTTTGCATACAAAACAAAAGTAACTGCGTTTACTATGGGCTGTCAAAAACAGAAACTTCATCGTTACATACAGAGTAAAAGGTATTAAAAATTAGCTTCTAAGATTTCGTTAAAAGTGAAACAACTGTAAACTATAAAAAGAAACGGAGAGCTGTATTCTCTTCGTCTACAAAACCCCATTGAGGCGTTGACTACAGACCGTTCCGAATAAGCGTCGTTAGCTGCAACCCGAATGTTCCCAGCGCATTCTGGCGGCCGCGAAAAGTCGAGGTGGCGCGGTGCTCGGAGTCGTGGAAGCACTTCGCGTACAAAGACGCTCCTTGGAGCCACGAGCCTTATCTCGCCGCCTGTGATTAATCCCGAAACTTTTAAGGGCCCCCCGGGCGCGTCCACCCGGGCCATCGCCGCGTGGTGGAGTCGCAGCCTTATCACTTCTGCGGTTTGCGGATCTCTTTTGTCCTCCCCTCGATGTGAATGTCGGGCCGCGAAGCGTTCGCCGAGAAGAACCTTGACATTTCCCTATCTGCACTGGCTCTCTGCTTGGCCACTGAAATAGCAGCTCGTCTCGGCTATTTTCGGCGCGTTCTGATTAAAGCCATTATTCTAACCGTCCAACTCGTAGCATCTCCTCCCTTGCAGCTGTTCTTCGACACGAAACTCTCTTGAGGAGGAGAAACCGCGGGCAATCGACCTGTGGGTGGCGATGCTCTGTAACTCTCAAGGGTGTCTCGTGTTGAAAACACATTGGACTATGATGTTTTCACACCTTTTATCAAAAATGCGTTCATAATCTCGTCAACTATTATTTTAAATAATATTTTGGATTCGCTAATTAACATTTTTTCAGAAAAATAAAAATAATATTAATTAAATTTATTCATTTTAAGAAATATATCGATTAACAATATTAATTTTTTTTTTTCAACATGGTATTTTATTATTATGCCTTACATGTTCTTTTAGTATGCGATTGGACTTCGCATTCTCCAATAAAATATGCGCAAAGGTCGTAGAAACGAATAGAAAGATATACACTGAACACAAAAGATAATCTTAATAACATTTATTATTTTCAGCAAAAAGTATCACATTTCACCTTTCAATTATCTGCTATAATACAGAAAGTGTTAACTACAGAGGTATAACACTGATTAATTGGAAATACTTTTTCTTTAAAATACCCTCTTTCGAGTTAAAGAGGGTTGCAGTGAGTAACCTACTATCCAGTAACATATCTAAAACGTTTCTCTCAAGTAGAGTATCCTGAACCGTTATAGAAATTGAGATGCAATTTTCATTAAAACGACTACACGCCAAGAGATAGCAAAAAGCAATATATTATCCTAAAGCCTCTGTTATTGCAAAGACATCAGTTCAACTTCGAATTTTTAAATGAAATATTCTTTACAAATAACTAGCGTGAAACATGCCCTGGTCCAGTGATGACATTGCAGTGCCTCTGCCCGGGGGTCTAGGTTCGAGTCCTGACGTGGCGGGATTTTCGACACTAGCTTTTCCCGCTAGGTCAATTCAGTCCTTCTGGAGGGGAATTCTAGAACCGGCTGCTCTAAAAGGTAAATTTTCCGTGATTTTCTCCGATCAACACCAGGCGAAAACCCGACCAGTACCCTACCCAAAAGGTTCACGATGTTGCAAGGTATGTAATGTTTATGTATTAGATATAAAGGGAAAATTTGTAAACAAATTTTGAAACTTAGCTAAAAATTTGAAACTCATACGTGTGTTTTTTGGTAACATTATTCATGAGACAGTGTTGTTTTTATTTTCTTTCATATTAGCCCTGATGATGGAAATAAAAGTTTCTGAAACGTTGGCAAACAACTAGTAAATTTTTTTCTGACCAAGCCCCGTTAACCTGCCTGCAAAAAAAATATTTGGATATTATTAGGTGACATATCCTCAGGCAAAATCCAACTTTCACAGTCGCCGCTCAGCAGCACTGGGAGGAGAGCCGCAACAGAATCAAACGACGCAACACACAGAAAATATGCTCTCCTGGAAAATAACGGTAAAGGAGGTACACTCTACCTCTCAGCAGCTCACATAACTGAATACTTGATTCACTCACTCAATAATTCGTTCAATCTAATATTTCCTTGCTTTCATCATGCATTTCATTATCCATCCAGGGTTTTTGAGATTTTTTTCTCGGTGTGTCTATTAGTGAATATCTTGCATAAAATACTGCATAGAAATAGCATTGTTAATAACTTATGTTAAAATAGTTTGAAAAAATGAAGATAAGTCGACATCTTTGCAGAAACAGGCTTTAGAATAATATTGTACTGATTCTAAAGCCTTTGCATACAATGATTTTAATGAAAACAACCTCTCAATACCTGCAACACAATCTCAATATACTTGTTTAGAAGATTTAAGGGTTCCCTCTTAGGTAAGCGATCTTAGGTGTACTTGTGTACTTTTTTACAATTTACTGTTCACTTTTCTACAATTTTTCGGGATTATCAATAAAATGCTACAGAATATTTTAGAGAGGCCAGAATTCTTAATATTCGTATCATATGTAATGATCCCGTCATGCAAAAAGAAACATTATAAACATTTTTTTAGTAATGGTGCCATGGGAGGAGAGCACTGTCAAGTGTTTTTGAAGCATGACAAGCGGCGAGAAATCACATTTAGAAATTGAAAGTATATTCGTGTACGAGTCAAAAGAATACCACAATATATGGACATTTCGGAAATGATAGAAATTTCTAAAACATTTAGTTGTGTATAATTAGTAGAGGGTTTGGGAAAAGGAAAGGATAAACAGCGTAAGGGGAACCGTCGACTGTTTTTTTAAGGAAGCGCTTCGAAAGGTCGAGGGTGGTCGAGGATGATTGCCGTCGTAAGGCACGGACGGAGACGCGTGGTAGGCACAGTGAATTCAATACACAGTTTTTTCAGAGGCATAGTGCTAAGTTAATCGTGAAGAAAATGGATGGTTTCAATGTGTGGTCCAAAGGTTTTCGGAAACTGATGGGGCCGTGGTGTTTAACAGCTACTCCAAAGGGAAGTGATAAACTTTGACATTTTTTTTTTTTTGTGCAGCAAGACCAAGTTTAAAATACATTGTAGGACAAAATTGTGAGATTGTGGTTTGAAGCAACGCTAAATGGATCCAATAATGAGTAATATTATAGTAAATTTTGGAAGGTGCACCAATAATAAATTAATGAATGTAATTCCAATATTTAGTATTAATTAGCAGTGTCGTTAACTTAAAGAAAAATATTTGTGATTGTTGTATTTTTATTTGGCTAAAGTAATCATTTAAATAATTACAAGGAAAGAAACGCAGTTGTCGTTATTCAACTATGGAAACAAATTTCAGATTTTTATTTTTAATTAATAAAAAATTTGTCCCCCAAAAAATAACACTGTTTTTTCGGTTTTCCCGTATGGGCAGTTCTGGGACCCACGAATATAAATTCGTTGACGTGGCTTCCTATTTTCGACGAGCTATTTAAAAAAGGATAATGGTATCCCAAAATCTTCGGAGAGATTGATGGAAATATAATATTGTTATTGTGATAGGGGATAAGGATAATAGGAACCATGAACATAATTAGTGGTAATTATGATTTTACTTTATTAATAAATTCGAGTAAAATTCGATTTTAATAAGTATTTAGTAATTATTATTGTAAATTTAGAGTTTTAAGAGAAGGTATGGTTTAGTATTAACATTGAAAATTATTTATGGAGAATATATCTTGGAGGACTTGGGAAAGAATTCGTTTTATCTGAAATTTTTAGATCAAATGTTGAAAACAGGATAATTTGTGAAAGAGTTAAATAAATTAGAAGATTCATTAATGATAAATGTTTCAGTTAGTACTATTTGTAATTCTGTATGTATCTGTTTCTTGGAGATGAACCTTTCAAACTTTAGAATTCTCCGTAAATGCTTATTTTTAATAGTGTGATTTTTCTTCATGTTTCAGGCACAAGCATTACACCAAACTGGGCATGAGTATGTAAGTGATGGTCTTAATATTAAGTTTTGTTGATGTAATATAGAATTCTTAATTATTATTGCTACTCCCCCAAAAGCATGATCAAAATCATTTCTAAAAAAATTATAACTATTTAAGTAATCTTTTATTGAGGGGTTAGATGAGTTTCAGAAATACATGCTATATCAATATTATGGTATGAGAAGTGATTAAAAATATTTTGTTGTCGTTTTAGTACATTAGAGTTCCAGTTTATTAGTATTATATTTAGATTTCTATTGTTATTAATGGCTATTTAAAATCAGAAGAAGGAGGTTTTGTAATAAAGCTGTTGAAAAGAAAAGTTGTGTTATTTGAAGCTGAAGAGTTTTGTTTTCATATATCAGAGTAGGAGAAGTTAGGTGATTTGTCATTAAAGTTAGAGGTGTAGTAGTGTTTGTATTAGAAGGGAGATTTTAAATAGGATTGCTACGTTGAAGGATTTCAGTTTGTGGCAAGTCTGGAAAATTTTGTGCATTTAATTTTGGAGAAGGAAAATTGAGATTTTGATTTATTAACATGTGTAAATTTGAATTATTTGTTTGATTTGGTTTAAGTATCTATTGAAGTGCTGGGCAACCTTCGGAATTAGCTGTGTGATTTACGAGGCAATCACAACAAATAGGAGAGGTTGATTTTGGAAGAGGACAGTTCGGATAATGTGGTTTCCAGTACATCTTCCGCAACGTGGGATTAATCTACAATTGGCATGTATGTGATTGAATTTTTAGCATCTCTTACATTGAATTGGATGATTATTTAATATTTTTCTTAAACTTTTATAACATTATGAAACGTTTTCTCTAATTTGACGACTTTAGGTGTTTTCGGACTTTTAAATAAGTTCTTGAGCAAATTTCTATAGGTTCCGATTTTTTTTAAATAATCTGTATACCTTTTGAACTTGAAAATTAAATTTAACTAATTCATTGAAAAGACTTTCATTTGAATAAGTAATAAGGTATTTCTAGTAAAACTTGATTGTTTAATAGGGGGTACGATAAAATAATATTGTATGTTGTTGTATCAAAAGTTTTATTTGGACAGGCAGGTTGCCTTTGTTTGTAGTGACTGTATTATGTTGTTGAACTGGTAGGCAATCCCTCCCCTTTTGACGCTCATTAGGGAAATTTTGTGTATGGGTTATCGGAAACACCCTTTTCACCTTCAGAATGATGTTTAATTACCTTTGAGTTGTCCAATTGTTCTTTACAATAAAATACACTAAGTTATTGTTCTCAGTGTGAGAATAACGGAATCTTCCATCTTGAATCCGAAGCGCGAGAACATGGCTACTCTTGCAACACGCAACTTCGTGTGAATCATTAATTAGTTCAATACACACAATGCTCAACTATAACAAAATTTGAAACAATGGGGCTTTCATGCCACAACATAAGCACAGAATATTACTTTTCTTTAAAAATTTGTGATATTTTTAACACGGGCCGGGTATACTTCTCCCTGTCTTCTCAGCGACTGGTTTTTACACTGCTGAACTACAACAAATTAAAACAATGTGGCTTTCACTTGTAAAAATAAGCCAGAATATTACTTTCTGTATAAAATTTACGTGATGTTTTAACACGGAGCCTGAGACATGCTTCTCGCAAAGTGCTACTCGGCGACTGATTTCTTTCGGTTTGCGAGTTCTTTCCCGGGGACGCGAAGAGGGATTTGAACTGCAAATTAGCATCTTTTTCCCGCGGTTGCAGTATGGCGAAGAGGTGAATTGAACAGTCAATACAGCTGCTGAGTTTGAAAATATTCTAGAACGGTTTTTGAAGGTTTGGGGCCTAAAACGAATTATCACCAGGGCGTAGGAAGCGTTTTATATTTATCGTCCCTTTCTGCTTTTGCGTGTGAGCCCGAACAATATTTTTTAAATCTTCAATTGTTTAAAAGTAAATTTTAACATTATTCTAAATACTTTTTGTTGTGAAATAATTTTCAACAATATTTTTTATATCTTGAAGAAAATTACTAAGGTTGTAAAAGTTTGAAACAGTTATTGGAGAAATTGTGGAAGGTTAATGAGTGTCTTATAGTTATGACAATAATCCATATTTATTTTGTACTGGAATTCCAGTTCTAGTCGTGTTGTAATTAAAAGCTGTAGATCTTTCACCTGGTTGTTGTAGTAATGAAAAACCTTTTCTTTTTCTTGTTGTTGATTCACTTTTGGATAGAGGTGTTGATGATGGTACAGGAATGAATGTTAGATTGACAATTTGACGAAGTAGTTGCTGGTGCTATGTTGTGAGGGATCGGGTTAACTGGAAGTAATTCTGTAAATTCACTGTGTTGAGGTATATGAGTTGAAGTATTAGATAATTTATTTGTTTGATCATGAGGCAGAGGCAAAGATAAATAATTTGTTACTGAATTTGTGGGAAGTCCATAGTTGTTATGATAATATAAGCCAGGAATTTGTTGAGATATTTATAGATTGAATAATTTGGTTATTTCGGTGTTGGACAATTTCTTCAATAATCATTGTCGAGTCTTGAATTTCGGCATTCTGTTGAATTTAAGCGTGCCGACGTAAGTAATACTAGTAAAATTGTGAGTTGATTGTTTGAAAAGGACTATTATCCTCTCTGAAGAGGATCGAGGCACCGATGTTAATTGATTTATTCGTATGATTATCAATTGGTAGTCCGAATTAGTGCTATATTAATACACCAGGGTAAGGTAAGTCACTTTAAATAGTAAAGTTCAGGAGAATATTTTATAATAGGTTCCCATATGCATCAGGCCTACTGAGAATACTTGTATTGAAAGGGATGTTTAATCAATTTAGTTCTTGAGTCTCAAGTTAAACGCAAAAGAGTTATGAACACAAATGATTCATGATTTTCAAATCATGAATATAATGTTGTCTCATGCGCATGGAAGAGATTTTTCTTTCAGTTTGTAATAAACTAAATATTCCTTTGCAAAGGGAATCTGACCTTTAATAATAACTGTAATTTTAAATATTCCTCTTCGTAACTGTCTCTTTCCAAATTTCTGAAGAGGACATTTCAGAACAATTGTTTGTATATCATCATAAAACCTTATATACAAAAGTACAGTCGAAATGTAAGAGATGGTAGGAGCGAGGGGCATGCATCAGTCGTGTCGACGCAAAATGAAGAGAGTCAGAGCGATAGCCGTAATGAGGACGAGTATTTCGGTGCCGACGCGGAGGAGGGAAGGGCGTGGTAGCTGAAGTGGGGTTAATGGGGCCGAACATTTAATTACACCCCTTGGGGTGTGTTTAACTGCCCGCAACGGTGATCTAGGGTCCGATAATAAAACTCCGCACGGGACCAGTACCTGACCATTACCTGCGTATCCATTACTGTGTCATCGACAGTTGGATCTGCATCGAGCATGAAAACATAGTGATAAAAAACAATATCAAGTGACTGTTGTCTCTGAGATAAAATAGAACTGTTTTCACTAATTTATGGAAAATGTTTGTATCATACTGTCCTAGATGAGGAATGCTTGTAAATTCAAGGTTGATAATTTGTTTCAAAATTCAATAACAGATTATATGTGGTAGTATTGTTTTTTTACTTCCACTTACGATACCACTTTGTCAACTTGCTTGAAGTGTACGGGTGAAAGTTAAAGACAGGAAAGTAATATGTTTTGAACAGTATTGACAAGAGTAAATAAGAACATGTGTAATTTCTAGCTGATGAGCCATTCCATGTCGAATCACACAAAAAATACCAAAATTTGACTTTCATATTTTTAATTATTTTCTTTATTATATGGATTAGTTAATACGAATATTTTTACTTTCTCAAACTTTATTATTTTCAGAAATACTTCATAATGAAATTTGATAAAAATGACGCACATCACTAACTTAAAAATATCACATATTTGAATACACTAATCATAGAAACTGGGTTCATATACCATTAAAACATAAAAATATGTTTAATTTTAATTTTCAAAAATTTAATTACCAAAATTTTATTTAAAAAAAAAAAATTGAACTTTTTAACTCGATGAGCTAATTTTTTTAAAAAGTACCAATAAACGAACTAGAGTATTGTTGACAACTCCAGAAAAAATCAAAGAGGGATCCCAGTAACTTTAAGAAATATTAATTTTTTAGGAACCAGTATGTTGTAGATTACTGCAACAGACGCGTTTCTTGCGTTACTGGCGATGGGTTTCTTTGGATGAAGCAGGAATTTAAGTGATTCTTAAGTGGTACAACTTAACGACTTGTTTGGTTATTAAATGACGGATTCTCGGTTTACGTGTTGACTGATGTTTTGGAATTTCCTGATCCCTCAAAACTCACTTCAAATATTTGTACTCTCTTATCTTAGAATTCCTGAAACAACGCAATGCAATGTTATAATGCCTTACCGAATTTACTTTCATGTCTGGACAAAATTCTATTTTATTCATCCAACGTTTTAGCCACTTTTATCATGTGTTCGGTTGCTGCGAAGTGTCATTTAATTTTATAGTATCTCCAACTTTACAATATTGACAAAATGCGAATTTCCAGTGTCTTGAAATTTGTTAAGTGAAAGAAATCGATAAGTTCCTTAATAATATATTTATTTTCTGATTTTTTAATTGATGTTGAAGGACTTTTAGTTTGAAAAAAATTATCTGTGGTAGCACTTTGTACTGTCTGAAATTTCTTATGGGGTATATGTATAGACTATATGGGGTCTGAATATTTCTTATTACCGTTTTGTTGCAATTTTCTCTTCGTGACAGGGGTATCTCTTATTGCAATTAAATTCTTGTTTATCTTCTATACATTCATTTCGTAGACACTTTACAAGCTATCTGAAGAGCTTAAATTGACATTTACCTGATTTCCACTGTTTCCACTATTTTCACTGGAATTTCCGCAACTTTCGTTAATGCCACGGGAACCATTGATCTCCACACATTCTTCACCAAGAAAAAGCATTTTGGAAATAGACTTCTTTTTCTCGACGTAAAAAAAATCGCCAATCTAATGACTCCTCTAAATCAAGTTTCACTAGTAAATTGTGGTTTACGCGACATCGAGATTTTCTTTCCTTAGAATCGTGATCAGAAATGTTAAATTGATTGAAAAATCTGTCACATCTCTCATGGTAAACGCCACTCATGTTTGCTCATTGCTCAGTGTAACCACGATTCGCAGAACAAATTCAGTCAAGACTGATTAAACGCATTTCGTTAGTGCAAGGGCAAGAAGCGCGCGCTCGCATACTGACAGTAGATTTTTTAGATCTGTACGTGTTCAGTGGCCACATTTCCTTGTGTTTTGTAGAAAATTAAATAAAAAATACGTCTATATTTTATCAAATTTTTTTGTGAGTAACTTCATACAAAATTTTCATTTTTTAAAATAATTACGATTTTTTAATTAAATGCTTATTTTGTAAGAAAGTAATTTACAGAGAAATAAAATACACATATCAAAGTATTACATAAAACAAAACATAAATGTTTATGATAAGTACTACATTCGGAGTATCACTCAATCATATTTCCTGGAGTACGAGTACATTTCAAAATTTAATATAGTCAACACTACACAAATAATTAATTTTCAGTAAAATAAAGAAACACGTTCTGATGTCCCGATTTAATAAAAATATCTAAATTTTAAAAATAAACTGTCAATTCTTGTGCGATATGACGTGGAATGGCTCTATTCAATTCGTTTCGCTGCCATCTATCCATCCTGGGGCAAATGAACATCTGAAATCTAATAACTCTTGAAACGTTAATCAGACAGACTTCCTTTCTATCTGATAAACTACGAACATATGATTTTGTACTATAGAAAGTTATCTAATTCTGCGGAAAGTCAATTTCAGATTTCAAGGAAATACACGTTTTGAGATCCCCTGATACTGAAAAAGAGTTTTTCGGCTTCAAATTTATCATTGAAATTTTTTGTTTAGGGTGAGGTTTTACTCTTCTTTAATATTCTTGAAGTAATATTTAGAATTATTAGGAAAGCAAAATGTTGAGACAATGTCAAACTAGTGGTGCTACAGAATGGCATGACTCTCTCATTAAAGTTTTCCCTGATGTGGTAGCTTTCTTTTTATTCTCCTGCCACTGCCATCTCTCATTCCCAAAGTACATTTGTTTTAAACTTTTCGATATTTTCGGTTTTCCCTAATAGTGGAACCAAATTTTCTTAAATAATATTAAAAAAGAGTAAAACCTTGTCATGAATCAATTTTCTATTCCTCTTTTGTGTTCCACTTCTATTTTTATTCTATATTGAAATATACCCATCCATATACCCGTCTTCTGCCCTCAAATTCTGTAACCTGTTTCCGAATTTCTAATAAATATATGGGCGCCGGAAATGGTTAAAAAGAATGAGATCCCAAATTATATTTACTTATAATTCCGTTGCTGACTCAGTCGGCGGGTTCTTCCGAAATAATCGTGAATACTTCGATTACAATTCCATCCATACGGAAAAGTGGAATCTGAAATGCAAAATTTAAATATTCTACTGGATTACGTGACGCAAATTATAATCAGCTTTCATCAATGAAAATAACAAATTTATTTATAAATTTTAGCATAAGATTCTTTTGGTCATTACATTTACTATAGCGCTATAGAACCTGTTATCCTAGAATCTTTGGTGCTGTTCTCTTAAGGATGTCTCCCGTAGACTTCAGCAATGGCCTCGTCAATCTTCTTTCTTCTACCGACGAAATCCTAACATGTCGTTTCTTCTCATAAACCACTATTTACCTATTTATCTATTGGCTTTCCCTCCCCATTCACCTGCTTGAATTGCTGCAAGTTCTAATACTCCTTTTTGTTCATTACCCAAGCAAAATCTTAAGTGCTGTTAAAATATTAGCATATAAGTTCACCAAGTTATCATCGGTTCCCATCATCAAAAATAAGTTCGATTATCATTGTCCCTTAATAAAAATTTTTAATTCCCACTTTTGACATTCTCTGTTCACTTCGAATAAAACAATTTCTGAATTCTATCTTTTGAATACTAACAATGACAAATCACTCGTCCGAACTCGTGTAAATTTTCTATGTTCAAGTAAACTGCTATATATCTAGCACTCCCGGTCCGATCGCTATTGTGTCGAGGGTCGAATGAATATTTTTGTATCCTACTTCAACAAAGTCAAATTTTTCATCTTTACTCTCTTGTTTAAAACAATTATCGATCTACCTCGCGGCGTCATCTATGTAATTACTTTTTGACCAATAACTCACGTTTTAGATTCCGGACACTTCGGTATATTAGAATGGAATTTTATCATTCTGTAACTAGGCATCTCTTAAGTTTGTTTATGTTTATTCGTAGCGAAACCACGGATGCTACTTATTGTCCGCTTTTTGTATTAGGCATTGTTTATATGTTGCACCCCAGTACCATGCAAAAACGTCTTTGCTAATAAGTTTATTTTTAATGAAATTGCTGAATTTCTATTATGCAATCTGGTATGTCACATATCTTGTACCACTAAATTTCTATTAATGTAGGAGTGAAAACTATAAATATGATTGTAAATTTAATAATAATATTATCACATTTATTACATTTACTCGTACACATTAACTCCTGTAACCAACTGTAAAACGCAATTTTGCAAATAAATATCAGTGTTGATGTGGGAATGAATAAAATAAACCCAAAACTCTACATTTAATCCTGTCTTTTCCCAAAGTTGATTTTTTGCAATTTTCTAAAATACAAAAGTATGACTTTTTTAATTGTTCTTGATCCATACGAGGAAAATATAAAGGAAAAATTGCAACCGTTTACGAGAAAATGATTGTTAAACTAGTGGTGCTACAGAATGGCACAGATTTTCTCGTACTAGTTAGTTCTAATCTGTTTCGTCTGGTTTTCGGTTTTGCCCCATCTTTCTTCGGACTCTTTCCTATCGGCATCAAATTTAAATTTTTCAATTTATTAATTTTTCGTTTCTCTAGTTGCAGAATATAACTTGTGGTGCTACACAATATTTTTGCGCTTAATTTATAACTTATGTAATTTTCGAAAAATTAGAAAGTTCAACGAAAATGGACCGTTTTTTAAGTGTCATTTGATATATTTGAGGAAACAATTAAAAAAAATTTTGGAGCTGGTTTTGAGAACAAAAATTTAAATTCACCGTTACTTCAAATATTACTGCGTTTTACAAGCATTTTGAAGCAGGGAAAGCAATACGTAATTACTATAGTGTAACTACAAAGATGCAAAATGATGAACCAAAATATAGCTATTAAATTTCAATTTATCTACTCAATTACTTACTTTCAGGGTAATGATAAAATGATTTTAACGGGTGCACATGAAAAAAACACTACGAGCACGACAAAGACACATAAATCAGAAAACACAAATATGTATTATGACTCACACCTCACACACGCGCGCTCACACACACACACACACACACACACACACACACATTATACGTAGTATTTTCCAATACCCCACAGCTCTCAGGTTTAGACTGTCTCACACATTGTTTAATAGAGAGTTTTGCAGCCCAAAATTTGAAAGACGAACACGCCAATTGTGGGGAGAATTGTTCTGCGATTCACCGGCATCAAATGACGGAATTTCGTTTCGGGTCCTTATTCTCCCGTTTGTCGTCTACGACAAACTTCCCGTACGTAGTTTCGCCGCCACCACTAAACATGGATTCAACACTAACACACAATAAGCATGGAATAATGAAAAATACAATATCCAATACCAATTTGATGTGCGGGAACATTGTTTTCTTTCAAGTTAATTCAAATGTCAGAATAAACTAACGTAATTGTGTAGGATTTGGAGGGTTTTGTATATAGTGAGGCTACATTGATTATTTTCAAAATTAGTATTTGTCCATAGGACGTAATAGTTCCCAACATTTCCCATTCCCAATATAAACTATATAAATATGTTATAGTAAAATAGCGAGGTTATCTAGGAAAACTATTGTTTTCTTTGGAGATATAGCACATTCTAGTAGAGACATGTGTTGCATTGCGTATGATACAATGAGATTTCATATTGTATCTATTTACTATCTTTAAACCTAATAAAAGGAATCAGAGAAACACAGATGTTCCATAAAGCTTTTAAATCCTGTTCGAGGTTTTCAGTTCCAATTAGGTCTTAGTTTTAACGTACGTTGTCGATTGTTTTGACATGCAAAAAATCATTTTCTATAGATACGTTATTTCCTTTTGACGATACTTCGTTAACGTACTACTAGTCCTGATTTCCCCCCTTGCAAAACTCTCTAATGAAACATTCTTGTCATTGTAACCTTCTATCCTAAAACACTGCAAAAACTCTAACGAGCGAATGCAGAAAAATTACATTTTGGGAATATATACAATACACCGAGAAAATGTTATAAAACAAAAAATTAGATTTTTTCAATTGACCGATGATTTATTTTCTTTTTTCTGCAAATAAATTTTTTATCATTTATGATAAAATAAACATCTACATTTTCAGCATTAGTTTGGTTTGGGGCCCCAAATATCTTGGCCAAAATCAAGCTTTTGGAATATGGTGAGAATTGGTTGGGAAAAATGTTTCATAGTTTTTGAAAAAATTGCTTCAAACATTGCAGAAAATTCGCAATTTAATTGAAGTATACTCAACGATTTGAGAACTTGGACATTTCAAAAAAACCCTTTATTAGATGCTTTTAAGCTCATGTGTTGAAACGCATTAAACAATGAAATACATCAGTAACGTAAATTTTAACGACAGGAGAGACAAGTTAAAAAAAATTTCATTTCTAAGAATTTTGAAGATACAAAATAATAGATTTAAAATGATTTATATCATTAAATAGGGCCTTTTTAGCACTCACCTACAAAATGAAAGAAAAAATTGGAGCTGGTTTTGGAGAAAATCTTGTTATTGTTATTGTCGTTTTTTCAAGCAATTATTGCGCGCAATATTGCTTGCAAGCAAATATTGCGCGCAATCTACTAAAATTTTCAAAAAAATGTCCATAACTTAAATGAAATAACTACAAACAACATAAACAAATTTCATTTGAAAGAAAAATCTCTATCTTCAATTATAAAGTTATAAAAAGACGCCGTAGAAAATTCAAACTTTTGAAATTTTACGCAAATTAAAGTTAACTGAAAATGTGACTTATGTCACCTTTGTACGTGTTTTTAAATTTTTATTCTTCCGAAATTTAAAGAAACAAATTGATGCTTTTTTTGAGAAAATTTTGAAAATGTCGTGAATCTTCATAAGTACCCCCAAAATTTTTTAAAGAATGTTTTCAAATTTCAAATCTAACTAGATCCATATTGACAGAAGGAATTATTCAATTTAAAGAAGATCGTACGAATGGTTTAGGCGCTAGGAGTGTTCACAGGCGAACTAACGGACAGACAGACAGAGGAGAAGACGGAAAGACAGATGGATGGACGACTTGCTTCCATTGTTTTCGGAGGACCACAAAGATATTCTGGTTCCACCCTGTTAGATAATTTTTCTCTTAATTTATCAACTGATTTTATACTTTTTGTCACAGAGCCCGCAATGATTTTTTTCCCCCGAAAATCTGCCGTTTTTGCGCGCATTTCATACTTTTTCTATACTCTGTACATTAAAGTACTATGTATAAGGCAGGAAATAGAGCCAGATGACAAGGGTTTCTTCAATTTTAAACAACTTCACGTATGGTTTTAGACCTAAATAGTGTTCTAAACGGACGGACTTTAAAAAAACACATTTCGGGATCAGGGGGCCCCAAAACGTTATTTCCGTAGAAATCTCGAAATCGATTTTCTGCAGCATTACATAACCCCTATACCTACGGATATTACTCCCGTGTATTTGTATGTATACGAGGGAAAAGAAAAACTCCTAAATTTCAGAAAAGTTCCACAAAACTCTTATAGTTTTCAAAGTTATATAAGAACTATTTGAAATCTGTCTTTGAACAATTTTCATTAGAATATATTAAAATTCTCTGTCTTCAATATTGAAGTTGTAGAAAGACCAGAATGTCTAACTTTTGAAATTTTGAATTTTCTTAAACTTGGGTGTTTCAACAATGTAACGTGTTATTCTTGAGGTTCATATTGTAGGTGTATTCAGAACAAACTTAAAATCAAAATTGGAGACTTTTTTAAGAAAATTTTGTCTTCATGTTATGCCCCCAAAAAATCAATATATTAGTTTAAATCTCTAAGTCTTTGAGTTCGAAGAGATCGTTTGAGAAATATCAAGTTTGAAATGCATCTGAACAGTGTAGGCTAAAATTAACCACAGACTGATGAAAAGCCGACGTTATGTGTCAATGAATTTTTCATTAACAAGTATGTTTCATATAAGAAAATATTTATTCTCTTTTACTTTCTCGCTACCAAGTATGAGAATACCGCGTAATGCCGCGCAAACAACGGCGAATTTTCGGCAGAAAAACCCTTATTACAGTGCTCTGGCAATGAAAAAGTGTATAAATCCACAAGTTACATTTAGAAAAAATAGTTTAACAGTGGTTTTGGGCCCGAATCCTTGTTTTGTGGGTCCTTGATACCGAAAAATTAACTGTTGGCAAAACGTCCCGTCCGCCTGTGAACAACGCCAGGCTAAACTTTTCAACGATTTTCTCGAAATTGATATTCCCCCAAACGATCTGATTCATGTCAAACACCTCGCATTTGAAACCGATAATTTAATTTTGAATCCATAAAGCCCCCGGGATATTTCAAAATTTTCAAAAATTACTCCCTTTTTTATTGAACGTTTTATTGGAGGACGTTTAAGAAAATTGTGGATCTATGTTTTTTGAAAACCATGATTTTTTTAAAATTGAAAAATACATTTTATTCCTCTTCTTCCTACGACTACAATTAGAAGATAAACATTTTTTCTTAATGAAATGTTTAATGAAAATCGATCTAAAATTATGTTTTTTTACATTTTTTAATAACAAGTTATTTTGCGAAATTTTGTGACAAGAAATTTTTTCTTAAGGATACAAAATACATACTGCGAGCCACAGTCGTGTGCGGTACAAGCCGTAAAGGGCCCGCACCCGACCTGAGACGTCTTAGGAGTGGCGAACACAAATCCCAGATGGTCGACTAGCTCAGTATAGACGTCCCAGTGTGGACACAATAAATAAAAAATAGGGGAGCAGGGTCTGAAGATCGTTTTTTGGATTGGATGCAAAAAATTACAAACAACTCGGTGAGAATCACTTTTCACTAAATTCAGAATATATTCAAAAAATATTTGCTGCTATAAAATACATACAATGGCACACAGAAAAAATCAAATACAAATACTCTTGACTGAAAAAAAACCCCTAATACACAATACACAATTTCCTACTTTCATCTACCCCCAATTGTTTAACAAACACACTTTCAAAATTCGAAAGAATCGTTAAAATATTACTTTACAAAATTTGAAAAAAACACACATTGAAAATCAAAAATTAATACTTTTCCCTTAACATTACTTTTACAACAAAAGGAAACTCTTTCTCTCTCTAAAATCCAGAAATTACTATTATTATATATACTCTTACACAAACTCTTAATCACTATATTACAATATTTGATCTTAAATCCTTTTGAAAAAAAAGATTGATTCTGTTCTCACGTATTAGAAGTCGGAAACAAATGTACTTTTACTTTTCTTATCTTTTAAGCGTGGTAAATCTATACCCCCCCTTTTTTCTTTCTACGTGTAGATCAGAATGAGCTTTCTTATTAAACTGAATCACTCCTATCCTTACAAAACATTTTTGGAACGACCTTACTGTGTTCTCGGCCGCGTAGAGCAGCCCGCTGGGCTTCCTTCTACCCCTTTTCACCGAGCTGCTTCGGCCTTGAAGCGTCGTGTCCTCGGGTTGAGAACGCCGTTGCCCCCCCAGAAATCGCCTTCTTCTTCTCTTTCCCAAGTTTTTATGGCGAATACTCTCATATAATTTACTTTATTTTCGATTACAGTTAATAAACTGGATATTCAGAGTGAAAATGAATCCAGAGATCACCCTTTATATGGGGCACCAACTCTTCTGGTCTTCTAGAAGAGTTTTCCTCAAAAAGGTTGCAAATCTGTAGCCCGCTGCAATGTCACTTCCTGGCGTACCTTTTTCCATACGCCCCGCCCAGTTCAGCTCTACCTTCGAAAAAACTTTTCTTTCACCCGACCTCCGGTCTCGCCCTTGGTCTAAGGTGGCGGTCTCTTTGTTCTAAATTCTAATTATCATTCCAAATATCCATCCGCGTTGGCGCTCGTTCATATTCTTTTCCCTCCTTTCTTGGGCGGTATGTGACACGTTTTCGGAATCTAAAAACAGGCGTCTTAACCTTCTTTCAAAAAAAAGATTTTGAGATTTGATTTCATATGCGTAAATCTTTTCACTAAAATTATCTCTTCTTTTTCTTGATTCTAGAACGCCCAGGCAATCTTGTTCTCTTCCCTCTTGTACTCTTACTCCTTTTCTTCTTCCTCATCTTCCTTCTTCTTTTCCTCCTTCTTTCCCCCTCTTGTTTTCTATTTCCTTTTAACATGATTCTTGTCATTCTTTATCTGTTTGTTTTGTTTCATCATTTTGCCATTTATTTCATTCTTTAAATGGTCGCAAACTGTATTTCCCTTCGGTGTATTTCCACTTTATCTAGTGTGCTTTCCAACGGAAAAAATATTTAAATTGCATGGCAATTAGGAAGAAACCCGCGTAATATTGACCAACCCTAACAAACTTTTAAGTTGTTTCGTTTTTTTGGCGGTGCAATTTTATCTATCTCTCGCATTTTTTCCATATTCTTTGCTCCGTTAACTGTCACACCCAACCCGGGAATTTAAACTTTTAGTGCAGAAATTACTTTCTCCAAATTCAGTTTAAATTATTTTCAATCAAAACGTTTCAACAAAATATCTAAGCTAGTCATGTGTTCTTCAAATGTCTTAGAATACAACACGTCATCAATATAGATAAAAACAGCGCTGGACATCTCTCTGCCAATGATATTGTCTAGACATTGTACAAAACAGATGCACTGTTCTTGAGTCCAAATGGCATTTTTTTTGAGACATACGAAATTCCCCGGTGAATAAATCCTGTATATTGTCTACATTAGGTGCTATCGCTATTTGCCAATACGATGCAGTAAAGCCCAGTTGAACTCAACCACTTGATGCCAGATAATTGATTAGTTAAATCCTCTCCCGCAACGGTCTGTCTCTGTACGGTAGGATTAGCAGTTCAATCCCTTGCATCTAAACACACCTATCTTCCTTACTCTTTCTACGAACACTATCGGTTTAGATAAGAGGTTTTGGACTTCTGATGATATCATCTTGACCAGGGTAGCAATGAGCTTATCCACCTCTTTTATGTTTTCTGGAATGACATTTGGAAACCCCGTGAATAGTGTTTTATCTGTTAATTCTATTTCGAATTGAAAATCTTTTACTGGATTCTTCTTTTGCAAAACCCCTTTTTGTTTCCCTAAGTAATACTTCAGTTAACTTTTTTTCTGATATGCATTGAGATTATCGTTACAGTTCATCATCAAATGAGATTAATTCGATTGATAATATCGCCACCTCTTCTTCACTAGATAGTTCTATTTGGTTTGCGGCGGGATGGCGTGTCAAACAAACCTTTCTAATTTTCCGACTCATGTCCGCGAGATGTACTTGGTCCTGTATTTCTGGGTTGGAAAACTCCTCTATCAATAGAATTTTTCTTTTTCTATCCCTAGACGAGGTCCTGTCTTGTCTAGTATAAGTTTGTTTTTCTTGTAATGTTTCGGTTTTTGTAAGTTTCTCCTGTTTCTGGTTTGCTTACATTATGTTGTTGCTGCCTGCTATCTTGACCATTTACCGGACCATTAGCATTTGCCCTTCTTTCTGTAACCTTTCATTATACACGAAGTGGCATCATACAACCCTAGTTGCGTTATTAATTTTCAGTGGACATTGGTAAGAGATTCTTAAGCAAATTTTGCGTCGAGGAAGGAAAATGACGTATTAATAAACAGAAATTTCTTCATCCGGTATCGTCAGTACATAATTTGAAACAAGCTAATTTCTCCGTTGCATATTCCTCATGGACATCGTACCCTTCTTCCACGTTCCATACATTACGTTAACTTTAAAATTGATTTGAGTTTCGTTATTCCAATATCTCGAATAAATTTTCTTTGAGTTCAGCCATAGTTTTGGGAAACTCTCTAAACTATCTGCCCAGATTCGTGCATTACCCCGCAACATCTGATAAAAAGATTCGAGTTTTCTTACTGTCCGGACACAATTTAAAGAAAATTATCTACTTCTTTCATAAATACATGGATTTTCATCTCCCCCTGCACTAAATTAGGAGTACACGGCAATGAAACATACGTGGGCTGAACCTTCCTCCCCTCGGTGGTAAATTTTCTAATTGATTTTTCGGGTTTTCTACTTCATTCTTATATGCATTAATTTGATGTTGTAGAAAGCCATCCTGTTCAGAAAAAGCCTTTTTCACTATCTAATTTATTAAGCGAACCTGAACTTGTTCAGTAACTAATTCTGGGCTTTTACTCCTTGTTCTACCTCTATCTGCCTGTCGGATACGGGGGTTATAAGATCCCATTGTGTTTCGATCCTAGTTTCAAATTCTTTCGTTACTGATCCACTTTTCTTCTAATTCAGTCCCAGCTCCGTATTTTCTCTAAGTTCTCGTGTTCTTGTGCTAATTCTTGTTTTAACCTACTCTTAAATTCGACCTTCCCCTGCTCCTAATTCAGTAAACTGTGCTTTTAAAATTTTTTTCTAACTTCTATTATTTTCTTCTAATTTCGTGTCAATTCCGTGAATTTTGTTTCCAATGCATTTATTGCCAAATTATTTTCCCCTAATTTGGTTTCCAAAATATTTATTGCAATTATTTTCCTCTAATTTGGTTTCCAAAGTATTTATTGCAGTTATTCTCCTCTAGTTTAGTTTCCAAGTAACCCTAATTTTTATGGTTTCCTCTGTTTTTCATCCTGCATGACTAACCTCCCTCTAATTGTTGCATAAATTGACCTATTAACCGTTGCATCATTGAAATTTGCCCTCTCGAGGGTTTTGTTCTTCCTCATCCTGATCTCGTGTTGGCGTTGGCTGGATTCTGTCGGCGACGTCTCACTGGTTTCTCCCCGCCCTCCCAGTTCTCCTGTCGTTTCCTCCACGATCATCGTACCTGTGCTTGTCCCCAGTTTCCCTATCGCTATCTGATTCCTCGAAGTTCCTTCCACATTTGGTAAATTCCTAGCCACGTTATCTTATCTGCCATTTTGAATCTATTTACTGCTAGAATCAATCAATTCTTTTCCAGAAACCTACCTCTCACAAAATTTCACACAGAAATACAGCACAATTTAAACTGATAAAACTCTCATATAATAAATATCCTTTTCGAAAAAAACACTCCTGAAATAACACCTTTTCTCAACACACTTGTCTCTGAACCTTGTCAGAAATTTTTTGTGAACTGTGATTCAATTGTACTAGTAATTTTAGTTACAAAATTTTGGGCTCAGTTATTCAAAATCGAGTTTGTCGTAAATGCATCAATAATCGAGCCCCCTTATAGCCCCCAATTGCAGACAGTCGTGTCGGTACAAGCCTAAGGCCAGCACCCGACCTGAGACGTGGGGGTGGCAACACAAATCCAGATGGTCGACTAAACTCAGTATAGACGTCCCGTGTGGACACAATAAATAAAAAATAGAGGGCAGGGTCGTGAAGATCGTTTATGGTTGGATGCAAAATTACAAACAACTCGGGGGAGAATCACTTTTCACTAAATTCAGAATATATTCAAAAAATATTTGCTGCTAAACAAATACATACAATGGCACAGAAAAAAAACAAATACAGAATACTCTTGACTGAAAAAACACACTAATAACACAATACACAATTTCCTACTTTCATCTACAACCCAATTTTTTTAACAAACACACTTTCAGAAATTGAAAAAATCGTTAAAATATTACTTTACAAAATTTGAAAAAAACACATTGAAAATCAAAATTAATACTTTTCCCTTAACATTACTTTTACAAAAGAAACTCTTTCTCTCTAAATCAGAGAATTACTATTATTATAATTATACTCTTACCAAACTCTTAATCACTATATTACAATATTTGATCTTGAAATCCTTTTGAAAGAAAAGATTGATTCTGTTTCTCACGTATTGAAGTCGGAAACAAATGTACTTTTACTTTTCTTATCTTTTAAGCGTGGTAAAAACTGTTACCCTCCCTTTTTCTTTCTACGTGATAGATACAGAATGAGCTTTCTTATTAAACTGAATCCTCCTATCCTACAAAACATTTTTTTTGGAACGACCCTGTGTTCTCGGCCGCGTAAAAGCAGTCCCTGGGGGTTCCTTCTACCCCTTTTCACCGAGCTGCTTCGGCCTTGGGAATCGTGTCCTCGGGTTGAGAACGCCGTTCTCCCTCGAAATCGCCTTCTTCTTCTCGTTCAAGTTTTTATGCTTGAATACTCTCATATAATTTTACTTTATTTTCGATTACAGTTAATGACCAACTGGATATTCAGGTGAAAATGAATCCCGAGATCACCCCTTTTATGAGCACCAACTCTTCTGGTCTTCTAGAAGAGTTTTCCTCAAAAGGTTGCAAATCTGTAGTCCCCTGCAATGTCATTCCTGGCGTACGTTTTCCTCGTCCGCCCAGTTCAGCTCTACCTTCGAAAAAACTTTTTTTTTCATCCGACCTCCAGTCTCGCCCTTGGGCTAAGGGGGCGGTCTCTTGTTCTAAATTCCAATTATCATTCCAAATATCCATCCGCGTTGGCTATCGTTCAAAATATTCTTTTCCCTCGCTTTCTTAGGGCGGTATGACACGTTTCGGAATCTAAGAAAACGGGCGGCCCTTTCTTATTTAGAAATTTATGTAATGCTGGGAAAATGGATTTCAATATTTAAAGGAAATACACATTTGGGCCCCCTGATCCCGAAAATGTTTATTTTAAAACCCTCCGTCCGTTTATCCACCTGAAAAATCCTCTGTCAAACTACTGCCCTAAACCATCGTAAATTTTTAAAAATTGAAAAAACTCCTTACATCTGACTCTAGTTGAAGTTTTGAGTTTTGAAAACATTTTTTAAAAATTTGGAGGTAATTTTGAAGCTACTGGGGCTTTTTCAAACATTTCTCAAAAAATTTTATTTTTTAAATTTCTTGTAAGAATAAAATAAATACACTTAAAAAGATGGCATCATCCCATTTTCACAGTTAACTCTGAATTTTCAAAATTTTTAAAAAGTTTAAATTTTTCTCGCGTCTTCCTCCAACTACAGAATTGAAGATTTCCTTCAATAAAATTTTTCCCTATTTAGATCTTTCATGAAGGTCTGCAAATTTTTTGAAAATTTTAGTATTTTTCGCGCAGTATTGCGTGCAATCTGTCCTTTTTAAAAAAAAAATGTTCTGATAAACAGCTCAAGATTTGTTCTCTAAAACTTTGGTGGGGATAGTCTAAATACACTCATAAGATGACATAAACGGGATATTTCATAATCATTTTTTGTTGTTTTCAAAAATTTCAAAAAATAAAATATTTTTTGACTTCTCATTCACGTCGTTAATATTTACATTACGGGCAATTTGTTCCCTTCGTTGTATTTATCAGTTTGTGTGCTTTAAAAATGTTATATAAAGCTCCGCAGAAACTCCACAGTTTTGTGTATGAAAACGAGCTGAAATGTTCGCATTTTCAGAAAAGCTCACACATAATTGTTTGAAAAACTCTCCATATTTTTTTTAAAATTTTTAAAAGATTGCTAATTGCAGTGAGATACAGTAAATTTCATTTTTTGGGGTATTTTTGTTCCCAAAATTCAGAAATCCTGTTCTTGTGAAAAGTCTCTCCCCCCGTTAAATGCTCATATCCTCGATTTATCTACATTATTGCATTGGTGTGTAGAAGATATATTAATTATTTATTCTGGGCCGCCACCAATAGATTACCACTTTTCAATAGTGGTTTATCTCTCCCCGCCCCACTGCCTGTATAACACATGCCAGGCCTCCCGTTTTTATATTCACTCGGCGATTTTAAAATTAAAATTTAAAATAAATATTTTGATTACTATCGATGGTGATTTAATATTTAAAAATAAATTATTAAAATAACTCATGACTGTGTTTTTTAAAACGTTACGAATTTAATTACCATATAAGCTCCATATGAATATATTTATAATTTTCTTTGTCCCCTATTTAAATACTTTTTTTACTTTCTCGTCCCCGAATTCTTCTAAAAATAAAATTGTTTTTTGGGCGAAAAGGGGTTTTCAAAAAAAACTACAAAGGGGAGTAGGGAACACTTTGAAAACTTGAATTTGCAAACGTAAATCAAATGACAGTTCATTAAAAATTCCCTAGATACCTAAATGACTTTTTTGCTTGCTAAAATAAAATAACCTATTTTTAAAAAAGAAAAGACACTTCCTTTTGGAATCACATGTACCCCCTGGACGATATTTCCCTTTTTCAACAATGTTGTCCCCAAAGAAGTCAAAAAATTGTGAACACTCAAATCAAATTCAAAGGCTCGGATGTTTAAAAAGAAAAGAAATTTAAAAATTGGGTTTTTAAAGATGCTCTTCAGCGCTTCTCACTTAAAAAACTTTTTTTTTTAACCGGATATTTTCCCCAATTGGGAAAACACATTCGTCCCCCCCCGAAATTTTAAATTCGTTAAATTTTTGTGATGATCGCCTATCAGCATTTTTCCCAAACATTATCAAAGTCCTCGAAAAGTTGTACGTAAACAAATAAACAAGTAGTTCGTCATAAATGATGTTCTCAATTTTTTCAATCTGCTTTTAGGGAAGGTAAAAGTACGCCGGCTTTGCTACAGTCACCGAAGACATTCGTCAATCTCTGGATAAAGGAAATATAACAACGCTAACGCTTTTTTTTTTAAGGGCCTTCGATTCGTAGACCATGACGTGCTTCGGGGAAAAATGTAAATGTCTCGTTTTCTGATTCTACCTTATCTATTTAAGTTATTTTCGTAATAAAACAGGTCGTGTTTGAAAACACTTTCTCGTCACCTTCAGTTTCACGTGAGTCCCAAGGGCTCCGTTTTGCCCCTTTTTCTTCCTTATTTATGTAAGTGATATACCGTCAGTGCTATCAGATGCAATCATCATATGTCCCGGTGACCTACAGATCTTCAGGGGGAAACCTTCTGAAGTGGCTCAATTAATTAGTAAAACAAATCAGGTTTACCTCTTTACGAATGGTCACTGAAAACGGCCTTAAGCTAAATCCATTAAAACCCAATAAATTAAAATTTGGGTCTTGTTGGTCCCATGAACACTTAAAAATCTAAATTTCCTCATATCGTACTGGATAACACTCTTTCCCTATGCTACAAGTTAAAAATCTCAGTCTGACCATCACAAATTCCCAAATTGGGGAAACCCCATGTTCGGGCCCCAAAATGTATCTTCAATTACTCACTCAAATTCACAAATGCCTTCCACCCCAAAAAAAAAAGAAAACTATAAAAACCTCTTACTCCTCTGCTTGATTACGGTGACATTGTGTACGGGAACGGGAAAACAACCCGACGCCCCAAAAAGGGTTTAAAATGCGTGTGTTAGGTTTCAAAAATATCAGAAAGTATGATCCCTATCAGGATCTACAAAACTAATAACATACTAAACTTGAAAAACCCCACGCATGTTTCATAGTTTGTGCCTTTTCTAAAATATTAAATAAGGTGTCCCACTTCCTCTCTCAAAAAATTTTTATCTTAAAAAAAGAAGATTCAGAAATCTTTGCTATGCAATATTCTAAAGCAACACTAAAATTTTTCAATAAATCTTTCTTAGTAAAAGACTAGAGAGTGGAATACCTTCCAGTAAATTTAGAAATGTAAAACTCTGCGATCATTCAAAAAAAACCAAATACTATTTTTTTGAGTGGTATTGTTTATGTGAAAGTGTGTATAAATGTTTTAGAATGGTAAGGTAAATGAACTTTTTATATCCTTTTTAACGTTTTCTCCATTTCTTGTATTTTCTTAAGTTAGTTCTTAAGTGAGTTCAAAATTTAAGTTAAATTAAATTTTAAGGGTTTTTTAAAAGTTTTGTTCTTTTTTTTGTTTTCTTAAGTTGTTTTAATTTAATTAACAATATTAATTATTAAATTAAGTATATTATAGGGTTAGAAAAGGTTTTTTTTTTATCTAAGTATTTTTCTAATTTAAATTTTTAACTTTTTATGGTCTGACTGAATGCGTCTTTTCCCCCTTGGGACATGATGTTGAAATCTAAAAACCCTGCCGTCGTCGCCGGTGGTTGTGTGCATTCTCCTTTCCTTTAATTCATGAAATTTTTTGAGATTTTGTCAACATTTGATCGTATTGCTAAATTAATATCTCTCAAATTTATATTTTCAGGCAAAACAAGTTTTCAGAGTCAGTAATGTTGTTTTTTTTAAAATTATCTTAAATATTTTTGCTCAATGTTGAAGAGCATACACTTCTTTTTTTCCCTGGTTTGGTCGCTTAAGGCAAATGCTGGGGCGTTGTATTTTGTCGCGTTTTTGAGCCCAGGGCATGACATCTTAATTTATTTTTACTTATTATAAGTATTAAGTATTAGTACTAATATACTTGCTTTTTTTTATAAATATATCTCTTAATTCAATTCTTATTTATAAATTTATATTCTGGGTTGGCGGAAGAGCGGGCCCGATGGCCCGAGTCTTTTCCCCATAAATAAAATCAAAAAGTCATTTAAAAATTTTGAGCTGCGCTCTGGTAATGAAAAATTGCATAAATCCTGTTTAAATTTCGAAAAAATCTTCTAAGTCGTAATGTGCCAAGATCCATTTTTTGTTGTTTCTTCTAAAAATCGATTGACAGAAAAATTTCTATCTTCCGTCTTGGTCAACGCTAACCTCAGGATTTTCTTCAGAATTGATCTCTCAAATCGTTCTGACTGTGTGCGGCTCTGGAATTTAAAACTGACATTGAAATTTTGGGGTCGTGTTTTAAACCCCCCCCCCGCTTTCAAAAACATTAAAAAATTTTAAAATTTTTTTTAACAATTATTGTTGAATAGTGCGAAGGACATTTAAAAAATAAGGGTATCTTTTTCGCCGTTTTTGATTTTTCGACTTGGCCAAAAAAATTTGTAACAAAAAATTGAAGATAAGTTCGTGCCCCCAAGAAATTCGATGTACAATTACCATTTAAAAATGGTCAGATACATTTATTTAGAAAAAATACTTTTCGTGTTTTTTGCCTTAAATTTACGAAAAATTTTCTTTTTAAAACAGCTCCATTTTTTCTTTAATTTTCTACTTGTGGAATAAGGGACGCTAAAAAAAATGACGCTAGTCCATTTTTTTTTGTATTCCGTTTTTTAAAAATTTAATAAACAATTAAAAAAATAAAAAAAAGATAGAACTTTTCCGAGACAAAGTTTCTTGAACAAAGTTACAAATAATTGTTTCATTAGTAATTTCATTGATAAAAATTACCCCTTGTAATTTTAATAATTTTCTAGCCTGACGATGAAGAAGGAAAGTCCTCAAAATTAACGTCTAAAAAAAAAAAAATAAGAAAGTGTGTTTATTTAAATAGATTCATATTCAAAGTTTAATAAGGACTGTTCTAAAATAAAACACAAAAAAATTAATGTATATGAAGATAAAAACGAACAGACACATAAACATTTTATAATTTTATTTAAAGTGTTGAAAAAAAAAATGTTTATTTCAAACTGTTAATTTTCAAAAACAAATGTTCTACGATTTCAAATGAGTTTCACAAAAAAAAGATGAGTGAGATGCGTTAAGTCGGACAGAAAATTTTGTATAAATAGTATTACATAACTATTTCTGAAGGCGAAAAGTACTTCTTTTTAGCACCACTTGTAGTGAGTTGTAGTTTTGCCCCCCGAGCTTTTGCACCACTATGTCGTCACGTCCCCCTTTAAAAATTGATCTGACAAAAATTGTAGTTTTTTGAGCACGTTAAAATATTTTCTCTTCTTGTGAGCGTTAAAAAAAAAAAGGCGAGTGGGCGTGGAGGAAAAGTTATGAACACATCGCTTCATTTTCGTCCCTTCAAAGAGGGTATAGGTAGTATCAGAAATTTAATTATTTTAATAATTATTTTGCAGTATATTGAATTCCCCCTTTTTTTATTTTCCCCTTAAATTTAAATATTATTTAATGAAGGAAAAAAAATCAAGAAATAAGTTTTTTTTTTAAATTTTAGCAAACCCTACTTTTTATTTGTTCTTCAAAAGAACGTTTATCTATGAACACAGGGAAGATTTTCTTCTTCTTCTTCTTCTTCTTGTCATTTTTAAGTATTTTTAGACTCCCATCAAAGCAACAACGTCAGAAAAGGCTTTAAAGAATTGTATTATATTTTATGGTTTTTTTAGATTTCATGAAAATAAATTATGTCCCTCCTTTAATTGATTTCTCTTTCAGTTATGTGTATTTTTAAATTTTCCCTTGAGTGTAATATCCTTTTCCCCCTAAAATAAAGCCTTTGTGCCCTCGTTTAAATTATGGGGGAAATTAATGAAGTAAATGTAGATTTCAATGAACATAAGGGTCATTATTGACAAATGAGCCATTTTTGATCATTTTTCTCTTTTTTCCCGGAATTCGTGCTAATTCACATTATTCCTAGAACTTTGATAGAGCAATTTGTAATTCTTTTGATGTAAATGATGAAGTCATCCGTTAATAACAAGGTGGAATTTAAAAACGATAAAGGAAAAATTTCAACTAGTTAAACATTCTACCGCATTTGATTTCAAATAAATTTTTTTTACCCACGTTTATGAAATTTTATTATAACTGGGTGCTTCAGGATAAAGTATTTTATCTTCGTTAATGCAGTTAATTTGCAACATCTTCATTATTATTTCGGGAACTGCGTAAATTAATTTACCGTGTTAAACTATTGTTCTGACAGTTGAAATGCCATTTTCCCTGCTTTCGCCCCCCTTTCTCTTCCTTGTTTTTTCTGGTGTCTCTCATTATTGCCCCCCTGTTTGGTTGATATCCCGATCAGCACAGTTTTTTCAGTGTTGCCCTGCTCCCCGAAGGGCAAGTTTAATGCCAATTCAGAAAAAAATATCGTATTCAAATGAGGCGGCGTTGAGTTCAATGATATTTTTTTATTATTTTATTTTTTCAGAAAACATAGTTCAGTACAAAAACCTTTCATATGTATTGATCCAAATTTTAAATTAAAAAAAATTAAACTGTTCGATTTACGACCAGCTGCTCTGACCACTGAGCTTCCGGAAAATGCGTTTACAGTTGGATTCTGGGCTCGTGTATTCTAATGCATTTGATATTTGCCACCGCTGTCATCATTTACGTAAAGTCAATATGAGGGAAGGTTTGGACCTTTAAGTAATTGATGTTGAAAGTTGTGACTTTTGTGAAGTTGTGACTTGAAAGTTGTGACTTTACACAACGTGTCGTGCCCAGATTGTGACAAATTACTCGTTTTTCTGATTGATAAATACATCCATATTTTGCAATATGAATCATTTATGTAAAAAATAAATCAATTTGAAATGACAACTAGTACGCAGAAACTTCTCAGTACTGTTTTTTGTATCTCACCTTTGAACTACAATACGTTTAGATGGATTTTGAACTATGATAATTGGTTATCTCAGCACAAAACAAAACTTGTACTTCTCATTTTTATCTGCATACGTAGTATAAGTAGGATATTCGTATGTACGTATATACGTAGTATATTCAAAGCGTATACGGTATAGAGAAAGTTATGTAATACAGCGGAAAATCGATTCGCGATTAAACGGTTATACACGTTTTGAGTCGAAAAAGTGGTTTTATCCAAACCGTCCATCCATCCACCAGATCACTACTAGCGCCTAAAACTATTATCGCAATGATCCTTTCCAAATTGAAGAAACCCCTGTTTTTCCATTGTAGTTGAAGCTTGAAATTTTGAAAAATCTTTGAAATTTGGGGTACTTTACATGAAGCCTGACATTTTCAAAATTTTCTCAAAACGGCTCCTAATTTTCTGGTAAGAATAGAGTAAAAATAAGCACTTAGAAGGATGGCATAGTTCCACTTTCTTCACATATTCACGCATTATTTTTTTATTCCCACTTGCTTTCGAAAATTAATACTTATTAATTTGTACTACTAAAAGAACTTTTTGGCCTCATATTAACGCGTCGAAATAATTGAAATGTTCACTTCCCCGTGCAGCGATATTAGCCGCTCGCGCAACGCCGGTCTGCAGAAATCGCTATCACATCCAGAAATTATCATCCTTTTCAATTGGAATTCATTTCCATATCCATTTTCTTGTGCGAGCATATCAACATTAATGCTTTCATGTTACTCGACACTCTTTAAAACAAAAAACAGATTTTCGACCGGCAAATAAAGATATGGTCTCCCGCCTCCGTCAAACATGCGGTCACTTCCCAGTCTACCATCCGTGAGGCGTCTCGTTGTTACGCCTTCCCGCCACGTTAAAAATAATGCCGCGTCTTTCCTTCGTCAATCGTCTCCTGTAAATTGCTCGGATGAACCTCTCCGTTCAGTAATAAAGTTACATAATATTCTCACCTAACTCAATTTCCGAAAATTGCAAAAGTTGGAATTTTCTTCGCGTCTTCCTACAACTACAAAATTGAAGATTTGAAAATTGAAGCATTGAGATTTTTCCTTCAAATGAAAATTGTTGTTCATAATTACTTTCATTCAAATCTACGACGTTTTATGAAACCTTTAGTAGCTTTTTCAATATTGCGTGCAATATTTGCAATTAAAAAAATACAAAACCAAGAATTGCTCAAAATAATTTTTTAAATTTTCACTTTAAATTTTTGGTAGGGGTAGTATTAAATGAACTCTGTACCACGACCTACACGCCATATTACTCTAATCCTTTTTTTTTCAAAATTACACAAATATACTTGATTTGACTGGTTAATATTTACATTGACGGCGATTTGTTTACATTATTGTGCAGAATTTTGCAGGCGGCAATTTTAAAGGAGTACATGTGCTATAAATAATGTTAGATAAATTTCTCGAAAACTCAACAGTTTTCTGTTAAAATGAGCTCATAATTCTGCATTTTCAGAAACGCGCAAATGCCATTTTTTCAAAAGTTGTTGAAACTTTTTTCACTGAGAATATGTATAACATTAGATTCTTTTTACGCTCATCATGGTAGACTTATACATACACACAATTATATATATATATATATATATATATATATATATATATATATATATATTGAAACGCACCGCGTTTCTGAACATAGACGCGGGTGCCTACATGGTTTAAACAGCGCGGTAGAGACGGCCGGCCGGGCGGACTCGGCCGAGCAAGAGAGTGTCCCGCGGTAAGCGAGACGAAACGAACGCGAAGTACGAGACTTCGACAGTTGAGGAGGGGATCGTGGGAACGGCGGCAGTCGGAAGGTGGAGTCGGTGTGGAAGAGGTAACTGACGGTAGTGCGGAAAAGCTAATGATGGCGGTGATGAAATATAGTTGAGAGGAATCCGATGACATCGAGCAGAAATCGAAACGTAGGACAATGAGAAACAGTGAGAACTATTAATTGATCTCGAGTTAAGTGATATACAGTAAAGATAAAACGGCGTGAGGCGAGGAAAGTGATGAGTGTATAGACACGTGTGCGACAAAGGCAGCGTGAGTGAAACGAACATAGCGATACAGCATCGGCAGGCTTAACAAACGAATTTGGAAGAACTGGAAACGAGGACGGCTGCTGATCTGGCGGCGAGTAGACATCGCCGTGCCCGGCGAAGCACGACTGCGGTGTGGGATTTGCATCGGCGGCCGGGTAGAAGCGGCGGGGGCAAGCGCCATGGCCACGTGGCGGGCGAGTCGGCCCCGGCTCGTCACATCGCGCCGGCGCATCCGGAGTTGGTGAGCTCGAAGGGATCCCAGACGCAGCAAAACCAGTAAGACTGTTACTAGAAGGAACTTATTATTAGGCGGTAAAAGAATCCAGTGATTTGGAAAAGGGGGTAGACGATTGTGAGAGGGGGTATTAGATGAGGGAATTTGCCATATAATGATAAATAATCTAATTTGATGTGGAGAATAGAAAGGGTGTTTTGGAAGGGTACACATTGTCTGTAAATAGATTAAGTATTGAAATAACGGGGTGATTGTGAATCAGTGCATGCAAAGGGAGCTCCCATTTACAGTATGAAGTGTAAAGTTAAAGCAGAAAGAAAGTGTTCATTAGCAATATTTACGTAGTTAGTAAGAAAATTGTTCATGTTTGTCAATGGTGAGAAAGTTATTAATGCTAACCATTATTTTGTTTACCTTCTACACATCCAATGGAACGATATTTTTGTAATATCTATTATCTTTCCTGGGAATAAAGCATTCTCTGTTTTTACATTAAAAGTAATTGTTTCATTGTTGGTGCATGCACTCAGAGTCCATTCGCAAGAAAGAATACCTGACCCCTTTTACAAATTTACTGTAGAATAGGACCGAATCGCCGGTCCGTCACAATATATATATATATATATATATATATATATATATATATATATCTGACTCCCTAAAGTAGTGGGTTAGTCTTTTAACCTTCTCTATGACTTATGACAATTTCACACAAAAAATTAGAAATGGTTTTATATGTCCTAACTGCCCTACAGGAGTGGGTTAGTCTTTTAACCTGCTTTTGTTATAAAAGAAACATAGACAAGTTAATCTTTTAACTACGAACAGAGTTCTTGATATATTCTGTTAAATATTTGAATACAATTTTATCTAGCATTTACACATGGCATTGAAAAATTCTATCACTTGCTCTACCTAGAGCAATTGCGTGATTACCTAACAACTGCAGTTGCGTTTTTACTCTTGCATAAACACATTACATAAAATTATATTTCCCTTCACTTCACAAAAAAAAACACAATAAAATACCTGTATACAAGATAATAATACATTGAAACACAAAATACGGATAAAGAATCACATACCAAAATACCCTTTACATACACCTTCAAAGAAATTGTCAGTTGAATAGTGAATGAAATATGTACAAGATGTTGTTTCACTTCACGTAGATTATTACTTTATACAATTTAGCGAGCAAAAAACTATCGTTACGCAATGAAAGTTCAATTAATAATAAATTACTAATTATTGGTTTTGAACAGTTTGAAAACGATTAAATAATAAATTGAAAACACACACTAAAAGAGCAAATATTATCGTTAATAGAAAAATGAAAAACATAGCTTTTTACAATTCTTTACAGGAATTAGCTATCTGGCTTCCTTTTACGACTGCAATACTGTAAAAGATTACGTTTAAATGATTTTAATATAATTACTCGACTATCTACGTCTGTAAGCGAGGTGAGTTGTATCTCTATATAATAATTCTCGCTTCTTTAAACAGTTTTTTTAATTTCTAATAAAGTTTTCTGACTTACGACACGTCGTCTCGAAGAAATAATTCCACAGCTTGGAGCGGCGACGGCGACTTAGATCCTTTCAAGGTCGTGGCAATCCCTTGCTTCGGCGAACACGCCCTTTGGTGAATCGCTACCACAATACTTCGAATTTTATACACTATGACTGCAATAACTCGGCGTAATGAATTTCTTGCGTGGTAAGCCAAGACAAAAGACAAAAAAAGCTGGAAATAGAAAGAAAAATTCCCTATAGCACATGCTTTCTACTTCAGTATACGTTCTTGAACGTTGAAATATACTATTTCCTCGTTGACAGAAAAAATAGTATATTTCTACGTAATGCTTTCACGTGAATTTATCGGAATATTCATGATTTAAAATCCACAATGCTCTCATACATGGTATCTTTATTTTAACATGAGACGAATTACCTTTTTCAAGCTTCTTATCGTCGAAATACGGCGAATTCTCCTCTCCGTCTAACACGAACAATTGCGGTGCGTCCAGATCGGCGGTCGGCAGCAAAAGAGAGAGCTTTTTGTAGCGGTGCTTTGCGCTAGTGCTGATATTTTCAAGGGTAATTTTGATTGGTTGTTGTTGCATTCTACGCGAGTGCATTCAGAAACTTTAATAAATTCTCGCAAGGGATACCATTTACTGCTTGCGCGATCTCTTGCAATTCTGTAACACTATAATTGCATCTTGTGTCTTGACGTTCTCGG
The DNA here is from genome assembly GCA_964035755.1 of Teleogryllus oceanicus. Lineage (NCBI taxonomy): Eukaryota > Metazoa > Arthropoda > Insecta > Orthoptera > Gryllidae > Teleogryllus > Teleogryllus oceanicus. The sequence goes on from CAXIVR010000007.1 coordinate 7,230,653, forward strand.
GTGCTTCTCAAAAATCAATGGAACCGACATATAGGCGCTTACAATATATATATTTCAGATTATATTTATATGTTAATCTGAAGGTCCATTTACAGATATACATATTTTACTCAGTTTTTACATGTCTCCCAATGCAATTCTTAATGAATCTTACACTGCAGAATTCTTGTGTGAATACGTATGATGAAAAAGGAAAAAGTTAACAAAGCACACGTAAAAATCATTAAACATCTTATTATCCTATTAAATAGTATTAAATACAATTTCCACAAATTATTTTGGCATGTTATAATTTAGAAAGTATTTTTTTTTTCATTTTGCAAGGTTCGTATTTTTTTCATTTCCCTACAGACGTCTCCTGCACATCTTCTCTTTGGTGAGAAATTGTGACTGTTGATTGTAGACAAGGCAAATGATTACGTTTTCAGAAGAGGCACAAATTATAGAATCATCTGAAAATAATGTCATGATATGTACTGTTCAGGTTAGGAGCTCACAATACTCACGGGAAATGATTCAGCGAAGAATAAAAATAAAAGGCTAGGCGATTTCAGAAAAGTACAATGGAGGAATACTAGAAAAATAAACTCACAGCCGAAAACCGGTTTGGTCTCACAGTCTATTGCAAGCACTGCCGTGTTAATACTCTCTATTGAAATATTACTTACATATTTTTATCTCTTGCCCTGCCGGTATTTCCCCCCCGCACGTAGTTATGACTCTGATTTATAGACTTGCACAAGCACTACGGTTTGAGCACATGTTATATAAACAATATTATTTAATTCCGAAAACTTCATTACCCTGATATATATTGCAAAACTGAAAGCTCTTCTTACACATCTTCGTATTCAAGAACCCTCGCAAACAGCTGGCCGGTCAGCTGCGGTAGATTAGCTCTGGCCAGACACTAAGGGACTTCCTTCCGGAACGGAAATCTTTACACAAAGAAGTCATCAAATGTATGTTTTGGATTAACAAACCTAATATTATTTGAAAACAAATTCGGCCGCTATCTCATAAACAATGAACTGAATGCCGTCAATAATTGAATGAACTTGTTTCACTTCAATTAAAAGCGAAATTCATAAAAGTCAGCGTGACAGATAAAATGGAATAAAAATAAAGCGTAAAAATGTGTATCATTTTGTATGAAAGTAAAAATTAGCTAACATTGATATAGAGAAAATCTTGATAGAGTTTTACTGATGTTGGGAGAGAAACTTACACTATGTGAAGAGGAAGAAAATCATAGTCATTTTTGTTTATATGGGGACAGTTAAAATTTTCTGTAATGCCCGAAAGAAAATATTCCAGAAATATGTTGTTCTACGCATTTGTAATTTATCAACCTCTCGAAGAAGTTATGATACGCTACGACAAAACAAAATGCTGTTACTTCTTCATGCCAAGTATTTGCAGCAAATTTTTCAGCAGACAATCCATATCAAAATAAATGTTCTAAGAGACTTTTTGCATGAGTAGCCCAGAATCTCAATGAGAAGGAACGTTGGAAGTTTGTTGTACGTTAGGTTGATGAAATTTACGTTGATCCAAAAATGGAATTTAAAGATGGAAAGTAATTTGAGTTGCTGAAAATTGTGAGAGTAATGCAATTCACCCCAGGAATTTTAATTCCTTCTTTCTTTGTTCACTGAAAGAAGTTGTGTCTCTGAATGCAGTGGAGAACATTCCAGGTGAACAATTATTTGAGATGACATACAGTGTAATCTCATTGTTAAAAGCTGTGGCTTTATAGGTATAGCTATTGTTGTAGGCAACAATCGTGAAAACAAGGAAAGTGTTTGATTTGCTCGGTAAAACGTACGAGGAGAAAAACGTTTTTGGAGTTAAACCTGGACATAAAGTCTTCTTGACAATATTGTGCATGTGTTCAACTGAATTAGAAATTGTTGGCTTAACAATAAAAGCCAAGAATTGAAATTTACAACATTCTGTGGCTCACAAGATGGCAAATTTGCGCACATTATTGATCTGTATAAGAAAGCGCAGCGTATCCTATTGAAATGGCTCTGGAGTTAAATAGTAAATCTGTTTTTCACTTCCCCTGTCCCTGTTGAGGAACAGAGACTATCGCTAGTTAACAATGTTGTTACACAAATGAACACATTTTTACACACCACGATCGATTATAATTCCCCAAGAATGCAGACCTGTGCATGATTGAAACTGCCGAATTTTGAACATTATCAATTGGTGGGAGATTGTACATGAAAGAAATTCAGCCGCAGGAATATACAAATAAACTCTAGTAATATTGTCGTGTCCCGGGCCGTTCTCGGACAGCTAAGACACGAGAATGTGCCGAGAGATGTGGGTGTTCTGGAGTTTGCCTTACGTGGACAAAAACTCGACGAGTTGAATATCGAAGTAGCTCTTTAATGATCGAAAATTGTAAGTTCCCGAAGTGACCAAGTTCAGTTCCCCAAGCGTGCGTGCACCCGTCCTCCTCCCCAGCTGGTACGCGAGTAAGCCCCGAGTCCTTGTGAGCGACACATTTTTGGGGCGGCGTCTGCCTGACTCTCACGTGACCTTGACGCCTGGGCGCTCGCCCTGCCTGAGCCCGCTGGGCGCAGCGGTTGACCCTTGATGCCTTGGGCGCGGACTTACGGCCGACTCATAGCCGCGAGCGCATCCGGAATTTATCAGAATATTCATGATTTAAAATTCTCAATTCTCTCATACATGGTATCGTTATTTTAACATGATGAGACGAATTACCTTTTTCAAGCTACTTATCGTCAAAATACGGTAAATTCTCCTCTCCGTCCAACACAAACAATTTAGGTGCGTCCAGATCGGCGGTCGGCAGCAAAAGGGAGAGCTTTTCGTAGCGGTGCTTTGCGCTAGGGCTGATATTTTCAACGGTGGTTTTTGATTGGTTGTCGTTCCATTCTACGCGAGTGCGTTCAGAAACTTTAATAAATTCTTGCAAGGGATACCATTTACTGCTGGCGCGATCTCTTGCAATTCGGTAACATAATTGCATCTTGTCGTGTCTTTACGTTCTCGGGTGCTGAGCGTGTCCGACCGATGACCCTTGTCCGCGCGCCCCTGTCTGTTGGCCGTTCGAGTCACCCTGCAAGTCGAACCGGGGGGGCCCCTTAATTGGTTTTAAAAATTTTTTGTTTCCATTGCTATTGTTAATATTGTTATATCTACCGTTGCTTTTCTATGCTCACAAATTCTCTCAATGTTAACACTAATTTATTAAATTTACTCTCAACTTAGCCATGGGTTCGATATACTACATATTTTTACCTGTTGCATGTGGACGTGTAATTCTATACAGAATCACGATTCCTACGAGTGCTATTGATTGAAACCAATTATTAGATTGATGACAACTAATATAAATTATCAGTCTTTTTCAACAATAAAAAATGTAACATTTATTCTTATAACCTATACATTACAATTCTATTGATCTCATGAGAATTACTTTTCCAATGTAGAACATTAAAACCCCGGGTTTGTAAGCTTACTACAATATCTTGACTCGCCTTTTCGGCTGACTAGCAGAATACTGTTCATGGAATCCTTGGTATACCAATTCTCGCGTCCTTGCCTAAATGAAAAATGTTTCAGAATGTCCTCAACGATTTGCTATTAATAGGACTTAATATTTCCCACAAAATTAATACGCGGTCGTGACTTTCCCTGTGTTTCGTATGAAACGCCTACTCGCGATTGACTATATTCAGTTACTTATTAAAATATCCTTCCATCAACGGAGATACTCCGTATTTCGAGGGTATTTATATTAGGGTCTCTTTTAATTCGAAATTCCAATTACTACATTAATAAAATTCCCAATTACAATTTAACACTACAATTTAAAAAATACCAAGCTCTCCAACCTCAAACTAATGATACACTCCCGCCTCACTATCATTTATATAATACCCAAACTATGCTGAAAATCCGTTCACACCTCGCCAACCGTTTTCGAGTGTTCACTTCAATATTTTTCTAGAGAGTACTTCCTTACGTCCTTCCACAAGATCACGTTTTTCAATGCTCTTTGTACACCTTTGGCATATAATGTGTTCGGGGTCATATCCATCAGCACAGCGCTGTGACACCAAGCTCGGAAGAAAATATTTTGAGTATTTTTGAGAAAAAAAGAACGGCTCACATTTTTCAAAAATTGAAATGATGGTTTTAGAAGATTTCATTAAGGAAAAAATATCAAATTTTAATACTGTATTTCGAAACATCAGGCATTTAAACGCAAATAGCAACTAAACCTATAGCACCAAAGCATTGTTTTTCGCTATCTGAGGATACAGCTTAATCTAAAACTTTCGAGCCATTTTTCAAAAATTTTGTTAAAGGTTTTGAGGCATAACTTGGATTTTGACTAAACAAAGTGTTAGAAGAAATAATTTATTACTATATGAGGGAAAAATATTTATGCACTTTTTCTTTACCAGGACACGGCAATTAAGGGTTTTTCTACGGAAAATTCGCCAGGACTTTCTCTTTTTACGAAGTAAGGGCAAAAAAATAAAAACGCGATAAAATTACATTTGATAAATTGAAAGTACTGTTTGCACATTTTATCGTTTAAAGAAATTTTCTTTCATAATATACCAGTTAAACGACATCTAAACCAAATCTTTGTATACTTTATAGCGTGCATATTCAATAACTCAAAATGTGTACTTTATTGTATGTATATTAGCATTATAAATTTTCAATATTGCTTTCACAACAAATGTTTGCCATGTCCGAACAAAATAACAAATTAATTTTGTTATTTACAACGAAATACAGCATTTGATTGACCAAACAACTTACGAAAATGGAGGACATTATTAAATTTTTAAATATTATTAGCAATAGCGAGCAAAGGGAGAGCTTAAACTTGTTAAACAACGTATAAATTGGATGTATCGTTTCACAAAATATATGTATTTGAAGTATATGAAACAAGGAGCAAATGTAGTCATTTAATAAAGTGACGCAAAGTCGGTTATTTCCTTATTCAAATCAGGATTCGTTTTTCCGAACAACATTAACATGATAAGTCTCTAAATTGTGAGGTGAGGTAAAGTAAAAGCAACTAGTTGGTTTGAGAGAAATTGTTTTAAGAAATGTGTCTACGTAGTACAGTAAACCCCCCTTAGTACGAACTCGCTTAACACAAATTTTGCCGTAACACGAACAAAACTTCGGTCCCGGCAAGAGATTACAGTAATAAAGACGCTTATAATACTCGGATGACAAAATTCCGATTATTTCGGTTCCTTGGAAAACGTGTTACTGACAGTTTACTGTATTTCATTTATTTAAAATACCCACGTTCCGACAGCTGCGATTACAGGTTTTAAAAATTTCCTTCGTAAGTTCATTCGGAACATTGACATCTCATCATTGACAAATCATGGTTGATTTCATCTACGATGATTGTGTTCTTTTTTACGCGTTAACGTTTTCTGAATGGTAGAAATGTGGAAATTTTGAAAATAATTATAGTTTTGCTTGTCTTCGTTCAATTTTAATGCAAAATTGCAGAAATAATTTTATATTGAAAAATGTAAATATACGGTGTGAATAATAATAATAATAGTTATAAAAACAATATGGTTGATGTAAAAAAAAATATAAGATATAAGCAATTGACTATAACTGGGTGGCAGTAATTTACAATACTAATTAATATCAATATAACAATTATGACAAAAATATTAATTATAACTAGTGGCGCTACCAAAGCATATATTTTCTTGCATTGTTTCTAAATGCTCCGCAATATTACTCAAACTACAGAAACTTACACCTACTACACAAACCAGCAAAAGAGTCTTCAAACAGCCAATTTCTTTTACGCTCCGAGACCCGAACTCAGATCCTCAGATTTAACCACCGGCACTCACACCTCTGCGCCTCACAGACCGTATGTGTTGAACTCGAGCAGAGACATAAAAAGATAAATACCGAATTCTTTTAAAAAAACTTCCGCAATCAATATATCCGTTAGAAACTCCCAAAGTCTCCAGTCCGGGTCCGTTCAGATCAATAAGGGAATATCAATTTTGGAGAAAATGGTCTGAGCAGTTTAGGCGCTAGAGAATTTTACCTTTGTAACCTCGTAGTCATCACGTTTTGTTCCCCAAATCATAAAGTCCTATTGATAATATTCTACCATCATCATTAATTAATCTTTTTTTCGAAAATATTCTTGGAAGATTAGATTCGACGAAGATGCGATACGACGCGAGTTGCAAATAAAATGGCACCACCTTTTATTCAATAGTGTTGTAAACGACGAGACGATTATAATGCTAATGTGATATTAAGCTGAAAAGGGAATGACACAATTAAGATTCAAAACTTTCGATGTAAGAGTAAAAACATGGCCAATGTGTAGTGAGTGAAGTTGTGATAAACCATAGCATACATTAGCACCTCGTTTTTAAGAATCAATCTCTTCTACCCAACACAAAAGACGAGAGAGAAAACAGTTCCCCCACTTTACACTCCACCACACAGCTTCAACCGGTACATTCCGATTTACAGAGTGGCACTTAAAGACGACGAGCTGGAAGGAGAGGGGACATTGTCATCCAATCGGTGTCTCCAATATCAAAAACCGGGAGCGGTAGCTCAGTGCAGCAAGTGATGTCACGGCAGCGCCTCTGACCGGGAGTTCCAAGGTTCGAGTCCTGTTGGCGGTAGGATTTTCGACACGAGCTTCCAGCTAGGTCCAATTCAGTCGCTGTCTGGAGGAGAATTCTAGCGGCCGGCTGCTCTGATCGGTAGTTTTCCGTGGTTTCTCCGATCAACACCAGGCGAATGCCGGAGCAGTACCCTACCAAACGGGCCACGGACCGCGCGCGATCTGTCCTTCCTCTTCCTTGTCCCATCCTCTCCCCTTACACACGTACTTACACTACCATGCACTACACTAACACATATTCCGGGAGACCGGTGGGGAGCTTAGAGAGCTTGTCCCGGCTGGGGCCGTGCCGCGCTGGGGGGAGAGACCTGGTTAGGGCAAATGCCAGCCGGGGGAAGATCACCGCCATCTCCCGAGGAAAAAACACGCACTACACTATCGGGACTAATGAACTAACCTGTAAGCCGGGAATCACCAACCAATCAATCAACCAACCAACCAACCATAAATATCAATAACTTAAATCGTAACGAAGCTCCCGTTTTGATAACACTGTCCCCCTTTCCGTCGAGCTCGTGACCTTGAAGGGCCACCCTATTTAAATGGGAGTGTAAGTGTAGATGGCCTGGCGAGGGTGTTTGTGGCTCAGGGGCGCATGACAGGTGCAGGTGGTGGCGCCGCCCCTTGGCCCCAGGCGCCTGCGAGGGGCGTCAGCTCCAGGGGGCTGATACCAACATTGCAGCTGCATGGGTCAGCTACTTGACTGATAGTACAGGAAGTGCAAAACATCGAATATCCCTGAGGAAGGTAGGGTCCTCCCCTGCTGGTACATGATATCCGTCCCCAACCCTCACATCGATTGGCTGCATTTTTCCTCTCCGGAAAGCACCAATCGGGACTAGCTCTAAGCTATCGATTGATCTCACATACTGCACATAAGTGTCTGTGTGTGAGGAAAATGATAGGAGGAGATAAGGTTGAGAAAAGAAAAATCACGCGCGACCCGTGGGCCGTTTATAGGATACAACACCCCCATTTATCTAATATTTAACGGATATACCACGGATCATTGGGATTCACGGACATTCATAATATTTAACAGATACACCACATTCAGATAGGTTGGCCGCTAGAATTTTCATCCAGACAGCGGCCGCTGAAATTCTCCTCCATAATTCGACATAACTAATTGACAAGAGTAAAATATTTGTTCCCGTTTGAACGCAATGATGCTGTTACTGACGCATCGCATTTGGCTTACTGGTATATTGTGATGAAGATTAAACGCACTGTGTAAGGTCGCGGCCATAGTCTTTGAATGGCGACTGTCAATCTCAATTATCTTGCTGTGTTTCTACAGCCCAACGCATAACTTGCCGAAGCATTCATATTATCCTCCACTTCCCTATGCACCTAATTACGAATCCACTTGACCTATGGTTTCCGCAACCCCCTGCCTTCTCATGCGAACACGTAGTGAGCGTATGAATGAATTTCCTTAACACATACATCATGTACCATGATTGAGTTTCATTCCTGAGCTCAGAAGGACTCTTCCAGCTACTGTTGAACAAGCTGCTTCGAATCACTTGAGCCACTTGAAAGCCCCAACATCCGGAACGTTCCCCTCCCTCTCGCTCGTTTCCGACTCCCTCCCAGGCCTCACGCCGACCCGTCACTTCACTCCCAGGCCTTGCAACATGCTCCCCTCATGCCTTCCTTGCTTCCTCCTCGTTCCCTACAACAGAGTCACGAGTACAACTGCATCGATAAGCCACTTTCTGACTCCACTCGCCTTTACATGCTTTTCCTGTTAATTCCCATGTCACTTTCTGAAGGACGGCCGACCGAATCTTACAATGCTTATATGCCATGGGGATGTGGCTATACTTCTTGCTAATACTTCGTGTTTATTTGAACGTACTATAACAACCCGTACAGTCCGGGCTGCATCCCAGGGTGACGCCGACTCATCTGTTTCCTACTCCACTGAGTCGTTCAGCATGGCCCGGCTGCTCTGTCTCTAATTGGGACTGGATCATGCGAGATTGTGGCTTTTGCATGCGGTACATCATTGAAAATCATTGCTTCATAACAATTAACCTTTAATTGACACTTTTAAACGTGAGGAGGAGACTATTGAATTGAATTGAATTGAATTGAATTTGCCTTATTTTTTACGTGGCGAGACTCAGGCCATGAGGCCTGCTCTTCCGTCTGACCACGCAAATTTCGTTACACTCCATTCACCAATCATGGGAGAAAGAAGGTATTACTTGGGCGACGAAACAGGCGATTTTAATTTAGCTCAGAGGCGTCATTTAGGCTTGAGGATCTTTTACATGCAGTAAATGTACTAACACGGGACAGCCGGCTTTACTTCCCCTCCGAAGGAAGGCGTACGAAGGATTTTTTCGCCCTTAAAAATCCACGGCTTTGATCGGGTTCGAACCCGCAAACTTGGGTATAGCAGTCCGATACGCTAACCGCTACACCATCGCCGCCGCAAACTATGGTTACAACGAATTGTCTTAATCTAACTTATAACTTATTTTAATACAGCCCCCTGTGGGACATTGACCGGGCGTTTACACCCGTAATGCTGGCCGGCGTGGGCCCAGAGGGGTCTGGCGCCTGACGAGGCCCGGTGGCGGTGGCGGCGAGGCGATGGCGTCCAGATGCCTCGGGGCTAGCGGGGGGCGCGTGGCCCGAAGAGGCGGTGATTGCGCCTTTGCCCGTGGCGAGTTCGGGTCCACGTTCGGGCGCTCTGGCAGTCATGGGATGTCCCGCGATCGCCTCCCGACGATACTTCGGCGTGCGTCCTGGTCCAGGCAGCACAGGAGCGACCAGTGAGGTGGCGGCGACGGCTGTCTAGCGACTCGATGCGGCGTCTCGTGGCATGCGGCAGCGTTTTCGGCGGCGTGTGGCTGCGCGTTCCCGCACGATCACAATTATGCGCCCGTTAATTTAATCGTAAAAGCACAAACTTAGATCTCACGCACCTGTTTACATCATTGAAAAGAAACGTCAACGGTGCGTCGGTGGCCAAAGCCAGAGACGCATCTCTTACTCGTCTGCTGCCAAAGTTAGAAGCCCTTCCGTACTTATCTGATGCCAAAGTTAGAAGAAACCCGTCCGTACTCGTCCGTTGCCAAAGTGAGAAGAACGTTCCTGGGATCAGCACTCGCCTCCCTCCGGTAGCGAGGTCACGTGGCCCTCACCCGCTAGGTTTTCGGCGATTGGTCCTCCCAAAATCATGCGGTGCGTTGTGCCCAATCGTGGTGTCATCGTTGCAATATCGCGTCTTCGTGCTAATTTCGCTGACGTTGGGAGTTCTCGGAATTCCGTGTCTGGGTGAGTAGCAACGCCCGTCGACGTGGCGTACGTAAATTCTGTTGAGTCACTGCGCATCCCGTCTGCGTCCCTCCGAAAGAATAGACCAACCAGCGAGTGGCGTTCCCTGCGCGCCCCAAGAGCAGCAGGTGTAGCACTAGTGCATCATTCCTGGTCCTCAACCTTGGAGGATTACAATGTTAAACGAAATAAAAATTTTAAGTGCGTCAACACCTGACGCGTGGGATGGTCCCATTACGAAACAACTTACGTAGCTCAGATATCTGCTGAGATTAGCGAGTTCAGTGTAATTGCTCCTATAGCGTCGACAACCAAGAGGTCCTAGGGTTCTGGGTCAGGACAATGATGGAGTTTTAGACATTAGCGGCAGAACTATGTCAAATGCGATCACAGTTTGGGGAAAAATTCTAGCCGTGAGCTTTGATCAACAGTACACTCATTTCTTCTTGTTCTTCTTCTTCTTCTTCTTCTTCTTCTTCTTCTATTATTGTCATTATTAAATAGTTTTCCGTGGTTTCTCCAATCAATACTAGGCGAATGCTGGCAAAGGGGCAAAGACTGAACGCGAAATTTACATCATTATCCCTGACTCCTATTTTCGTACACATACACGCGCACACGCACGTTCACACACGTATATGCATTGTACACCAAGAGGAAGATAAGTCGAACATACGTTTGTTGCGGTAGAGGCGTTGCGAACCTGGCGGAAACTCCAGAAAGGGAAAACCGACGTGCAGGTTTGCGCCGCATTTCAGATTCCTGCAAGGGAGGAATGCCAACACCATCGGGTGGTTAATATACTCTGCACTTACAGGGTTAATGCCCACGACTATGGTCGCGGTCGGGAATACTACATAAATCAATTAACATCAGGTAGCATGATTGCGAATAGGTCTTCAGCATCGACGGTTCTACTGTGTGAGTTGAAGCACCTTGAGCAGTTCCCACCCGCCCGCCCCGCCCCGCCCCGCCCCCCTTCCCCGCCCCGCCCGCTCCGCCCCGCTCCGCCCCGCTCCGCCCCGCCCCCCCGCCCCACCCGCCCCGCCCCGCCACGCTGATAATGAAGTGCCCCACGCCCGCGCATCTCGCGCCGGCAAGTGCAGACGGGAGAGCTGCACAGAGAACCCAATGCCTGTGCACGGCGCCACGAAATGCTGCTGGAGCAGCAATCATTGGCTGTTCTACGGCACTAGATAATATTCTAGTTTCTACGTTCCTCATGGCATGACGTCCGATGTAAGCGATAGCACACGGAGAGTGACAATAATCATAACTTAAGATACGAACAAGTGAATTTGACCGTAAGCAAATATTTTCATTTTCAGTCGAAATCCTAAGTATTTAATTGATTTTGCATTTTTCTAGTCTTTCTGAATAACTAACGTAACTATACACTCCTTTCACATAGCCAAAAGCTATTTAGTTTTCCGTCGTATGCTTATACTTGGAACTGGCGGAACCCGGCAGACGTTCTGCCCTCTTTCTCCTTCCCTGTCCCTTCTCTCTCCTCTCTCTTTTCCGTCTCCGTCTCTCTCTCCCTTTCCGTCTCTCTCTCTCTCCCTTTCCGTCTCTCTCTCTCTCCTTTCCGTCTCTCTCTCTCCCTTTCCGTCTCTCTCTCTCCCTTTCCGTCTCTCTCTCTCTCCCCTTCCGTCTCTCTCTCCCTTTCCGTCTCTCTCTTCCCTTTCGCTCTCTCTCTCTTTTTTCTGTGTGCGTCTCTCTCTGTCTGTCTCTGACTCTCAATCACATCTCTCTGGTCCTCTCAATCCTATTGAGTTGCAGATTCTGCACTACTGAGAGCAGGTGAGGTAATATGTACCGCACCAGACAAATGTAATAGAATGTTCAAGATACTTTCATGTTGAGGATTACTAATAAGAAACTCTCCTGAGGCCTTTGGCCTCAAATTTTAGTCTTTAATGCCCTAGAACGCTTCGTTTAGGAGTTATTTAACGTTATAGATAAAAAAAAATGCAGAGTGTTGCGGGTTGCATTTGGAATGAATAGTTGTTTATTTTCAGTGTGTTGTGGAGTTACAACAAAATTAAGAGCACATGAACCTTCTGGGAGAAAAAACACGTATATGTGCCAACTTTCATGGAGATCGGTCACACGGTGTCGGAGTTATCCACTCTGGTACATACCAACATTGATTTTGTACATATGGATTGAGAATATAGATTTCCAAGCTATAAAGCTAGAAAGAAACTATTTACTCGCATCTTAAGGAAGTCATTTTGAATTGATTAAGTTAAGTCTAAGTTCAGATTTCTCGACCTGAACATATTCTCCTCAATTATTATAGAAAACCATACATTACCAAACTGATTTCAATGTTGTATTAATACTAATTACGTGTTTTAACATTTTATGGTCTTCTATTACTCACCATTAAAATCTGACAACTGTCGCATGGAGAATAGTTAAACTTAAACAAAAAAATGCTACTAAGTAAATTTGCATATTGGATAAAAGGTGGTTCTAATCGCAACATCCCATCAAAATATTCCATTGGCTTATAAACTCGTTTTCTAATAAGATGCCCTCCGATTCTTTTTTGGAAACAATTAGCCTCATTATCTTATTCCAAAAGAATATAGAGATGTAATGGGAAGTAAGAACACTGCTCAATATGCTAAAATGACCTACGATTCAGTTGTGACTGGTGATCATAGCTTCAATGGTTGTGTAAAAAGGAATATTTCCTACACAAAATTAGTTTCAAAGAGTATGTTTATTTTAACAAGACGTAGTAATATAAGTCCTGATTATATCAAATGTAAGTAATGCTGCGGAAAACCGATTTGGATATTTCAACGGAAATACACACTTGGGGTCCCCTGATATCGAAAAAGTGTTTTTTTTCAAAATGTCCCTACGTGTCCATCCGTTCATCCGTCCATACGTCCATCCGCCATCCACCCATCTGCCCATCCATCCACCCGTCCATCCGTCCATCCGTCCATCCGTCCGCCTGTGAATACTACTAGCGCCTAAGCCATACGTACGATCTTTTTCAAATTGAAGAAATCTCTGGCCTTCAGTCTATATTTGAAGCTTGAAAATTTTGAAAAACATTCCCTAAAACTTGAGGGTACTTTATATTGAGTCCCTTAGACATTTTCTAAATTGACTCAAAAACAGCTCCAAAATTTTACTTTAAATTTATTGTAAAAATTTAATAAAATATCCTTATAAAGGTAGCATAGGTCCCAGTTTGACGGTTAACTATAAATTTTCGAAAACTGCAAAAGTTTTTCAGCGTCTTACTACTACTACAAAATTAAAAACGATAACATATACGTCATTTTGCCCTGTTAATACACTATTAACACACGAAGGAAATTAGAAACATTTGGCACGAGAAATTCTATGCCACTCTGTACCACCACTAATTACTTTCTCGTATAAATACGTGTACACGGAGTAACACATGTAGTATAGAGAAATTTATGTAATGCTGCGGAAAATCGATTTCGAGAGTGCAACGGAAATACTCGTTTTCGGGATCGCCTGATACCTGATTCTTTCCAAAATGTCTGTCCATCTGTCCGTCTCTTCGTCCGTCCGTCTATGAACATTACTATCGCCTAAACAATGCGTAGGATGGTTTCCAAATTGAAGAATCCCCTGTCCATTTGGCTTTAGTTGAATCTTTAAGATTTTGAGAAACATTCCTTAAAATTTGGGGGTTGTTTACATGAATTTTTTTTACTGGAACTCTGAATTTTTGAATCCGGATTTGAATTTACGGATCTCGTCATCCAGCGGAAGAAGATCACCACCATCTTCCGAGAAAAAACATGCACTACACGAACGGGAGTAATGATCGAAGCAGTTGACGCGCCCGGAAACACGAAAAAATTAATCCCGACCGGTCTCCCGGAATCTGTGGCAGTGTAGTGCATGTTAGTGTGTGTGTGTGTGTGTGTGTGTGTGTGTAAGGGGAGATGATAGGACAAGGAAGAGGAAGGACGGATCGCGCGCGGTCCGTCGCCCGTTTGTTAGGGTACTACTCCGGCATTCGCCTAGTGTTGATAAAAGATATCACGGAAAAGTACCGATCAGAGCAGCCGGCCGCTAGAATTCTCCTCTAGACAGAGACTGAAATCGACCTAGCTGAAAAGCTAGTGTCGAAAATCCTGCCGCTGTCAGGACTCGAACCTAGGACCTCCCGATCAGAGGCGCTGCAGACCGGTGGGGAGCTTAAAGCTTGTCCCGGCTGGGATGGTGCCCCGCTGGTGGAAGAGTCCTGGTTAGGGGGGAAACCCCTAAAAGTAGCCGACGGTGGGTCGGCGCCGGATCTCGCCATGAAGAGGGGAAAGATCACCGCCATTTCCCGCGAAAAAAGTACTACACTTACGGGACTAATGACCAACGCTGTTGACGCGCCCGTGAACTCGAAAAAATCAATCAATCAATATCAATCAATCAATCCCCTTCTGAAGCTGGTAGTATGATGTTTAGGAAGCGTTTAAGTGCGCCAGCCCGCATGATGTTTAAGTGCGCCAGCCCGTTCCGGTGGCGCAGGCGCAGGCGGAGGCGGGGGTCGCGAGGCGAAGCGGCGAGGCGCGCGCGCGTGTGTGTGTATGTGGTGGGAGGCTGCTCAGTCGAAGCGCCAGTCGTGGGAGGTGTAATACGAAATGGCAAGAGAAGTTGGCGCTCGGGCTCAGTGACGCATGACAAGCGAAGGCTGTGATCCGAAGGTGGGCTAATGAGAATTAGTTGCCGTGAATGGATTGGGAGAGTTGAGTTCGGCCACTCGCAATAAGCGACGCTGCGAACATCTGTGCGTTGTGGAGCGGGACAAGGGCGCGATCCTACCCCGCTTCACTGTTCGTGACAGCCTTGCTGCGCTACATCGCTTTCCTGTTTCCTCTCTCGAGTGCTGCCTGTCTCGTTAAGTCAATTTTCCAGTCCATTCCGTCTTTCCTCCACCTCACGATTTAATCATTTCCATGTCATTGTCTGTTCCTCATTCTTCCTTTTGCTCCGCCTTCTTCCAATGGCTTTGCCTTCTTCCTATGTGTCTGCCAACTTTATAACCCTCTTTTTCCATAAAATGGCACGAATGATCATTACTTTTCTTTTACTACGTCATATAAGGCATTCAAGTTACTCTCTCATTTAGCCTTTCCTCTCACGTTTTTATCCAATCTCCCTTCAATATTCCTTTCGCCCTCTCTATTTCCGTGGTTTCTCCGATATGTTTCTGACGAATACCAGAGCACACTACCTGGACTACTACCAGGACACACTAAATGGACTACGGGCCGCGCGTGATCTTTCCTTCCTTCCTTCATTCGTCTCTCTCCTCTTTAATACGAATACACACACATACTTTCATGCACTGCCACACATTTCGGAAGAACAGCTGGTGGGAGTCCTGGTTAGGATGAAACCCCACTAGCAGACGATAGGTTGGCGCCGGATCTCGCCATCTAGCGCGGGAAGATCACCGCCATCTCCCGAGAGAAAAACATGCACTACACTCACGGGACTAATGACAATCAGTTGACGCGCCCTGAAACACGAAAAATCAATCTATCAATCAATTTCCTTCAATTCTCTCTTTCTCTCCAATCCCGCCAGCCATGCAATCGTCCGTGCCCCTTCCGCTTTCGCACAGAGCACAGAGCACAGAGCACAGAGCACAGAGCACAGAGCACAGAGCACAGAGCACAGAGCACAGAGCACAGAGCACAGAGCACAGAGCACAGAGCACAGAGCACAGAGCACAGAGCACAGAGCACAGAGCACAGAGCACAGAGCACAGCACAGAGCACAGAGCACAGAGCACAGAGCACGAGAGCACGAGCACAGGCACAGAGCACAGAGCACAGAGCACAGAGCACAGAGCACAGGCCGAGCACAGAGGCACAGAGCACAGAGCACGGAGCACGAGCACAGAGCTACAGAGCACAGAGCACAGGAGCACAGAGCACAGGCACAGAGCACAGAGCTGAGCACAGAGCACAGGCACAGAGCACAGAGCACAGGAGCACAGAGCACAGAGCACGGAGCACTGAGCACAGAGCACGAGCACAGAGCACAGCGAGCACAGGCCTGAGCGCACAGGCACAGAGCACAGAGCCAGCGCCACGCACAGGCACAGGCACAGAGCACAGAGCACGGCACGAGCCGAGCACAGGCGCGAGCACGGAGGCAAGAGCCGAGGCCGAGCACGGCCAGCACTGGGAGCACAGGCACAGAGCCTGACAGCGGCGGCCTGAGCAGAGCACAGAGCACAGGAGCACTGAGCACTGGACGGCCAAGCGGCACAGAGCCGAGAGCACAGAGCACAGGCACAGAGCACAGAGACACAGAGCACGAGCACAGGCAGCAGGCACAGGCACAGGCACAGAGCCAGGAGCGGACGGAGCACAGAGCATGGAGCACAGAGCACCCGGAGCACAGAGCACAGAGCACAGAGCACAGAGCACAGAGCACAGAGCACAGAGGGCACAGAGCACAGAGCACAGAGCACAGAGCACAGAGCACAGAGCACAGAGCACAGAGCAGAGCACAGAGCAGAGCACAGAGCAGAGCACAGAGCACAGAGCACAGAGCACAGAGCCGAGCACGGCACAGAGCACGAGAGCACAGAGCCAGAGCAGAGCAGAGCACAGAGCAGAGCACAGAGCAAGAGCACAGAGCAGAGCACAGAGCACAGAGCACAGAGCAAGCACAGAGCACAGAGCACAGAGCACAGAGCACAGAGCATGAGCACAGAGCACAGAGCACAGAGCACAGAGCACAGAGCACAGAGCAGAGCAGAGCACAGACACAGGAGCACAGAGCAAGAGCCAGGCAGCTGAGAGCACAGAGCCGAGCACAGAGCGCAGAGCACGAGCACGAGCACAGAGCACTGGCACAGAGCACGAGCACGAGCACAGGCACAGAGCACAGAGCACAGAGCACGGCACAGGCACGGAGCACAGAGCACAGAGCACAGAGCACAGAGCACAGGCAGGCAGGCCAGAGCACAGAGCACTGGAGCACAGAGCACAGAGCACAGGAGCACAGGAGCACAGAGGCATGACGAGCACAGAGCACAGGCACAGAGCACAGAGCGCACGAGCCGCCGGCACAGGCACAGAGCACAGAGCAGGCACAGGCACAGGCACACAGAGCAGGCAAGGCCACAGAGGCACAGGCACGGCACGGCACAGGCCAGGCCGGCACGAGCGCAGGCCAGGCACGGGCACGGGCACGGGCACGAGGCACGGCCGGAGCAGCAGGCACGAGCACGGCACAGGCGCACATAGCGGAGGCAGATGGCCCGATGGCGCGGCCGCGCGCCTCCACTTTCGGGGCCCGCGCGCGCATTGTGCTCGTGTTTATTAGCGGCGGCTGCCCTGAAGAGAACGCCACATCTGCGCCCGACAGGTTTATATTTTACTCGATATATCTGGCGCGTTTCCGATGAAATTATCTGCGCTATACTAACTCTGCGGCCTCATAAATTTCGCGTTTGCAATAACAATAGTCGGAAATCACGTGGCAGGAAATCTATCGAGAGGCGTAACCGGCCAGGTTGCGGACGGCAGAAGAGCTGATGAAACGACAATCACCGAGTCATGTTTGATCTAGGTAGGCACGTTTATAATGATGCTGCAGACAAGAATGAAATCTGTGAAAATTTCCACTGTTTATTTCAGTCTACTAACGACGGAAGATCTTAAAAAGGTGATGATCCCTCGTACGCCATTTTTTAAAATTACCACTATAGAGTTAATTAAAAAATTAGATCAATTAAATTTAGTAAAGTGAACAAGTTTATTTGGAAAACTATTTTGTAATAATTAGTTTTTGAAGCATAAATACGCTTTACAAGTCACAACTTTGTGACATTTTCATTTAAAAAAAATATGCACTTTTTTCATGAAATTACGGAAATTTCATGAATTTACAGATATAGAGTTGAATTTTTTAATGATAAATAATGCACACTGTATTATTGTATTTATTGTGCCAAACTAACCATATCCGATGACTAACGCCACATAGCGATATTCTTTTGCTTTTTCATAATTTACAAAAATGTAGTTTTTTACGTGTCTATCACGTCGATAATATTGACATTAGAGGCGATTTATTCACATTATTAGATTTATGAGTACCTGAGTACAACTTTAAATAATTTCAAATAAAGAGTTTTGGAAACTCAACAGTTTCTGTTAAAATGAACTCAAAATTCCCATCCCCCCCTCCCATCCCAGAACCCAAATACTAGTTTTGGGGTCCCCTTATACCGAAAACCCCTGATACCGTTTTTTTCAAAACGTCTCTCCATCCGGCGTCCGTTTATCTGGTTATGTGAACAACTCAGCGCCTAAACTTTTCGTACGATTTTTTCCACACAGAATAAACCTTAGTCAATCTGGCTTGAGAAGAAGCTCTGAGATTTTGGGAAAGTCATTCATTTTTGAGGGTATTTTACATGAAGCCCTTTGGACATTTTCGATATATTCTCACAAATTGCTCCAATTTCTTTTAAACTTTCTTGCAAGAATAGAGTAAAATACACTACTAAAGGTGGAAGAGGTCCTATTTTCGCCATATAGTAAATATATTCTCCGTTAGAACGCAATATTTTAATTGCGTGGCGTGTGAGACATTGCTAAATGCACATAAGCGCAACGATTTCATTGATATGTACGTACCTAATTTGTGTATTTTATTTTTGACAATGTTATACTTGCAATATTATTTGGCAACTTTAAATATGTTCAAATAAATATTCATAGCTTATAATTAATATCGTACTTCTCTTAAATATATAATTGTATTTCTCTGAAATTCCCCGAATGTACGTGTTTCTTAGAAGCAACAATAGGGTTTGATGGTAATCGGAGTAGTTCAGATCGTAGTGAGTTCAGATAAGTGTTCCTTTTGCGTGCTCCGGCGACTGAAAATGGAAAATCTAAGCGTATTAAATGACAAGAAATTCTTAACATCATGGACGAGATTGAAGATGGAAATATATCAGAAATTGTAGATATATCTTCAGTTATAGAAGATGAAAGAACATTGTTCCCAAGATTGGCAGCGGAATTGAAAACCGCTGACATTCTCCTGGTAAGATTGTGTTGTTTCTTCAGGCTGTTTACCTAAACTCTAGAATTTGAATTTTTTTATTTTACGACCTGTTATTTAATTTGACAGAAAGAGGATTTGGATACCTCAACTAGTCAACCAGGCAGTAATATCAATGATGTCTCTAGTACAAGATGTGAGGGTTTACAAAGGCTACGATGTTAATACTGATCATTTCTTATTGATATCCAAAATACCTTTACCCTACAAATATCGTTACTCTCCTGTAAACAAAACACAAACACGAGAAGTAGTATTTAGAGTGCGTTTGTTGCAAGAAGATAGTATAAGATATATTTACCAAAAAGAATGGATCAACACCTACGTGAAATGCCTGAAAATCAAAACATCAATGTGAGGTGGAATAATTATTGTGCGTGTCATTATGCAAGCAGCAGAAGAAGCATTGGGAAAAAGGAAGAAAAGAAATAAGCGTGGCCCAAGAATATGGAATGAAGACGTGGCAGACCTCATGAAGAAAAAGAAGAATGCCTATCTACAATATCTTTCCTCTCGATCTTTTCACGATAAACAAGAATATAAAAGTTCATCAGCAATAGATAAGAAAGAAGTGCGAGGAATGAATCGAGAGCTGGGAAACATTTCTTGGTGAAATAGAACGTGATCTGCATTGAACACAGAAGAAAGCCTACAAAATATTAAAACAACTTAATAAGAATGAGAAAGAAAATATAAAACTTAACTTGATTCCAGATGACAAGTGGCTTCATTACCTTGAAAATCTATGGACAAGTGAGGACCAGCAAGAAAGAGAAATAGCTTTCAAGGAAGAAATAGCTTTCAAGGACCCGATAACAATAGAAGAGTTGAAGTGGGTTCTTAAACACATTAAAAATAGAAAAGCACCTGGTTCTGACAACATCAACAATGAACTCTTCAAATATGCATCTGAAAGATTTTCTATAGTGCTGCTCGATTTTCTTAATATTTGCTGGGTATATGGGCACATCCCAGAAGAATGAGGAAATAATGTGGTCGTCCCCTTATATAAAAAGGGTGATAGGAAGAATTGCTCTAATTACAAGCCTTTTGAATTCTGGATACAAAATGTACGCCAAAATTATAAATGAAAGGCTAGCACCTATTTCAGAGGTGCCCTTACTAGAGTAAAATGTCTTTAGGAAAGGCAGGTCTTGTATTTAATGCATATTTACAGTCTGACAAATAATAGAAAAGCATAGAGAGTATAATGTTTCCGCGTTCTTAGCATTTGTAGATTTAGAAAAGACATTCGATACGATAATCGAACAAAATTATGCTAAGAAGAGGAATTCCACAACATCTAGTAATAACCATTCGTAGTATGTATGTGAATACTACAAATTTAACTTTTTCAAGTTTCCAACCAATTGACGGCTGTTGTTAACTGCACACTTACAATCGGGTCGTACAAGGGATTTTAAAAGCTGTTTCATAAACTTACTAAATTACAAGGAGTGGAAGCAACCGACGACATGTTCTGGGGGTTTGTCCTTATGAAATTTAGCGAATCTGAGTGCCACGGGATTTGCATTAACTGTGGAGTTTATCTGACTAAATTATTTTTCGTCTTTATATTGAGTTACACTGCCCGCCCCTACTGATTGATATTAATATTACTGAATCTTGATAATATTTCTAAACAAATTTACAACTGTTATGAAAGGTTAAATCTCTCTGCTTTATCAATGATATTATTTATTTGGTTTTCCCTGATATACTCATAAATTCTTTCAATGATAAAACATTATTTTGATTTTACTTTTCAGTTTAATTATGGGTTTCGACATACAACATATTACTCCTTACCTGACGTAGAAGGACGTGCATTTCCACACAGAATTAGGATACCTGGCAGTTTTGTTGATTAAAACGAATTATTGAATTGATGGCAACTAACTACAAATTATCAGCCTTTGCTTTTTCAAAATAATAATAATTTAATATTTACTACGCTAATTTTACAATTTAAATTGAGCTCATTACTGATGTAATTGAACTTGCTTATATATAATAATTAAAGCTCAGTACGGTTCCAATTAAAGTTGATGGGCTTACTGTGATCTTCGCGCGCTAAAATTACTTCTCAGACGTCTTCCAGTCTTCTGGCTTGAAATCGTTCATAGGATGTCCTCGTCGGTGTCCCTTGTGTCGAGGTCTTCCCTAATGTTAGAATAGGTTTACAAATGTTCCCGAAGTTCTAAACTACTTAGTACATTCATATAATTCAGAAATTGGAACTAAGTTGTTTCGCGATATAAAAGACCCTTGGTGTAGACTTTGAAAAAGCAAGAGAGTACATCGAAATGGGATTAACAGCACAAGTTCGAAGAAACAAATATGGAGCAGATTTTCAGAAAATAAGGTTCTAGCTTTAGTTGCGAGGTTGAGTTCTAGTTCCAACTATAGTGCCCAAAAGGACGGATCGTAGAAACTACAAAGAATTCAACCACTGAAAGAGAATTTTAGACACCGACTACTCTGATCGATAGTACCTTGTTTCTCCGATAAAAAAAACAGTCAAATAGTTGTACCTTACATGCAGAACGTTAAAAAAACTGGCGTCACGCGAATACATGCATTCATTCGCTCTTCATCTTTGGTCATTCGTCACTCTCACACACTTCGATGAGCTACGCTACCTTTCATGGCGGGAGCTTAGAGATTGTCCCGCAAGGGGCGGTACACCGCTGGGGGTGATGCCAAGAGCGGGCAAGCCCCACAAGCCGGCTTTTAGATGGAGGAACGCCTCCGCGAGCGAGGAACGCCTCCGCCGGCGAGGAACGCCTCCGCCAGCGAGGAACGCCTCCGCCAGCGAGGAACGCCTCCGCCAGCGAGGAACGCCTCCGCCAGCGAGGAACGCCTCCGCCAGCGAGGAACGCCTCCGCCAGCGAGGAACGCCTCCGCCAGCGAGGAACGCCTCCGCCAGCGAGGAACGCCTCCGCCAGCGAGAACGCCTCCGCCAGCGAGAACGCCTCCGCCAGCGAGGAACGCCTCCGCCAGCGAGGAACGCCTCCGCCAGCGAGGAACGCCTCCGCCACGAACGCCTCCGCCACGAACGCCTCCGCAACGAACGCCTCCGCAACGAACGCCTCCGCAACGAACGCCTCCGCCACAACGCCTCCGCAACAAACGCCTCCGCAACAAATCCGCAACAAACGCCTCCGCAACAAACGCCTCCGCAACAAACGCCTCCGCAACAAACGCCTCCGCAACAAACGCCTCCGCAACAAACGCCTCCGCCACGAACGCCTCCGCAACGAACGCCTCCGCCACGAACGCCCCTCCGCAACGAACGCCTCCGCAGCGAACGCCTCCGCACGAACGCCTCCGCCACGAACGCCTCCGCAACGAACGCCTCCGCAACGAACGCCTCCGCAACGAACGCCTCGCAACGAACGCCTCGAACGAACGCCTCCGCAACGAACGCCTCCGCAACGAACGCCTCCGCAACGAACGCCTCCGCAACGAACGCCTCCGCAACGAACGCCTCCGCAACGAACGCCTCCGCAACGAACGCCTCCGCAACGAACGCCTCCGCAACGAACGCCTCCGCAACGAACGCCTCCGCAACGAACGCCTCCGCAACGAACGCCTCCGCAACGAACGCCTCCGCAACGAACGCCTCCGCAACGAACGCCTCCGCAACGAACGCCCCCGCAACGAACGCCTCCGCAACGAACGCCTCCGCAACGAACGCCTCCGCAACGAACGCCTCCGCAACGAACGCCTCCGCAACGAACGCCTCCGCAACGAACGCCTCCGCAACGAACGCCTCCGCAACGAACGCCTCCGCAACGAACGACTCGCAACGAACGCCTCCGCAACGAACGCCTCCGCAACGAACGCCTCCGCAACGAACGCCTCCGCAACGAACGCCTCCGCAACGAACGCCTCCGCAACGAACGCCTCCGCAACGAACGCCTCCGCAACGAACGCTCCGCAACGAACGCCTCCGCAACGAACGCTCCAACGAACGCTCCGCAACGAACGCTCCGCAACGAACGACTCCGCAACGAACGACTCCGCAACGAACGACTCCGCAACGAACGCTCCGCAACGAACGACTCCGCAACGAACGACTCCGCAACGAACGACTCCGCAACGAACGACTCCGCAACGAACGACTCCGCAACGAACGACTCCGCAACGAACGCCTCCGCAATGAACCTCCGCAAGAACGCTCCGCAATGAACGACTCCGCAATGAACGACTGAACGACTCCGTCTCCTCCCGGGTTATAACCGCGACGTGCGCAGCATGCGCGAGGCCCCCCCTGCAGCCAGCGCCGCCAATTTTCGCTGCGGCGGAGTCGTATCGGCGCGCCAGGTGCTGCGCGGCGCGCTGCGGCCAACGGCTGCGAAGGCGCCCGGCGCGCGCCGTCTGCGCGGGCGGCGCAGCGGGAGACTGGGCCCTTAGCTAACGCATTATCATGCGTAAATAGCAAATCAATAGCACAAGCGAACCGAACAGTTCTCAAGGGAGAATACGTCAGGAGGCGGTTGCTCGGATCGGTATTTTTTCGGAGGTTTCTCTCATCATTGATATCGTAGGCATCCGCGGCCTGAGTCATGATCTGGGCTGTCCGGGTGACGCCGCGTCGAAGGCTGGGGTGGGGTCACTTCCCTCATCATTACCTGGCTAATACAGGAGCAGGACCCTAACAAACGAGTCACGTACTGCTCGTCATGATTGTCCTGTAGACTCTCCTCTTACACAATTACACTTACACGCACTATATTACCACATGTAAGGAAGTCCAAAGTCATTCCTGGCTGGGTCCGCGGCTCGCTAGCAGAGGTACCTGGAAGAGGGAAACCTCTGCCAGCGATGCGAAGGTCGGCGCCATGTACTTAGTTCTGGCTGCAATGGAACACCACTACTTCCCATGATATAACATGCACTTCTCTTTGGGGCTACTAGTCATAGCACATTAATGAGCCGAGAATCACAAAATAATTAGTCAATCAATCATTAATATTTGCAATGCAATTGTGAATGGAATTAAGAGATATATTATGTTCAATTTACAATCAGTTGGAACTTTAGAATTCCAAGAAGATCAAGATCAATTTCATTTTCCAAATTATTTCATAATAGCGCAATAAGTATAAACAAATTTATGGAGATTATGCATTGACCCGTGAGTAAAATGCAATTACATTTTACTGTCGGAATTCATTCCTTAGTAAAGTTTGATGCCACTAAACTCAACCAGTATATTAGGAAATAGGGAAAAAATCCCTCAGACAAGTACACATGCAGAATATAATATTTGTGAAGACTTCAAGCGAAACCCATTCCACACAGAATTTGCTTAATAATTGAGATCATAGAAGGATACAAACAGCATCTAAAATTGAGTAAAAAATGCGTTGTTACATAGGCAAAATATTTTGAACCGAAATTCGGTATAGTATTATTTGATTGGAATTATCGATTGGCTAAGAAAGAAATGCGCAGGCGTGGACCGCGTGGCGTGGCGAGCCCTGGCCCGCGCTGTCCGAGACTCGGCGAGAGCCGTTGCCTCTTACCTTGTCATGGCGCCGTGTCCCCATGATACCAGAATTTTCGACCCCAGGGAAATTCTAGTGGCCAGCTGCTCTTATCAGGGCTTTTCAGTGGTTTCTCAGATCAACACCAGGTGATTGGTGAAGCAGTACCCCAACAAACAGGCCACGGACCGCGCGCGCTCTTTCCTTCCTCTTCCTTGTTCTTTCCTCATCCTTTACTCACACACTGACACTTACTATACTCCTACACTGCATCATACGTGTGGAGAGACCAGACGGGAGCTTAGAGCTAGTCCCGTCTGTGGCTGTGTCAGGATGCTGGGAGATACCTGGTTGGGGAAAATCTCCGCAAACCTACTTATGTCGACGCCGATCTCGCCAGCCAGCAGGCGAATATCATCGCCCCTTGCCCCGTACCTACTTGCTGAAAGGAAGGAAACTGAGTACTGAACCTCAAAATTTTATATTATTATTTTAAAGCTAGTGAGCTGCAGTAGCAAAATCATACAAAGTTGTTTTCCAAAAAGTAACATACACATTACTCAGGAACAACAAAATATTTTCGTATACCACTGAAATAAATCGGTATGCAAATGGAACTATATCTGAACGTCAACAAAATATAATTATTGTGCATCAATATTGTTGACAGATGAAGTTCACCGCATTTCTCTCCACATTTTGTAACATTGTTACATTTCACAAATATATAAAATTGACCTGTGTTTCTTTGAATTCCATTCTCAGTACCATCGTATAATCAAATGAACATGAAATACATACGGATACTGAAAAATGTTATCACTTTTCAATTGATATGTACGATAGTTTTTTTACAACGTTTGGAGTAACAGCTACATTGCTCAGGACTGGGGAGTTAACCGAGTGCCGCTTCCCTCAGGATCGAACGTGTTAGGAATCGAAGACCATCCTCGCACGTGATTGCCCCACGCACTGGCACTGGAGATGCGCTGGACGTATTCTCTGACCGGGAGTTCCTAGGTTCGAGTCCTGACGGCGGCAGGATTTTCGACATTAGCTTTTCAGCTAGGTCGAATTCAGTCGCTGTCTGGAGGAGAATTCTAGTGGCCGGCTGCTCTAATCGGTAGTTTTCCGTGGTTTCTCCGATCAACACCAGGCGAATGCCGGAGCAGTACCCTAACAAACGGGCCACGAACCGCGCGCGATCTGTCCTTCCTCTCCCCTCACACACACACACACACACACACTTATACTAACATGCACTACACTACCACATATTCCCGGAGATCGGTCGGGAACTTAGAGCTTGTCCCGACTGGGGCGGTGCCTCGCTGGTGGGAGAGTCCTGGTGAGGGGGAAACCCCACTAGCCGACGGTAAGTCGGCGCCGGATCTCGCCATCCAGCGGGGGAAAATCACGACCATCTCCCGAGAAAAAACATGCACTGCACAAACGGGACTAATGATCAAAGCAGTTGACGCGCCCAGAAACACGAAAAAATCAATCAATCAATCAATCGCTACGTATTCTGTTCGCACGGTTGCAATTTTTATTAACGAACTTTGTGAATAGTACTATAAATTTTTTACAAAACGTAACATAAAAAAGTGTATTGAACTCAGTCAAATTTATCATTGTTTGGTTGTCCATCTAACAATTATACAAACGCTCTTTGAGACATTACGATTAGAAAACAATATATAAAGTGTGTGATAATTCAGCGTACTTTTGATTCTCATTTGGAAGTGAGCTTCCTCTGACCATTTACAACCAATAGCTTTCGACATTTAGATGATTGTTTAGTGTACACACTACTGAGAAAACCAACTTTCCCTATTGTCCCGTCGTGAATATCATGACACATTTTTTTGTCGTTTGAGGTTCACAGTTCTTTTGCCAGTTGTGATGATCTCGTCGGCATTGGCAAGTGATTACTGGCTGTTTAATTTATTAATTTCATTTATGAAAGTTAAATTAATTTATGAAAGTAAGATATTTTCTACTTTATACTTTTTTATAAAACAGAACTTTACCGTGTAAGGGCTAGATTCGATAAATTTAGACTTTATGCATCGTTTTACTATGTCATTTTCTAAAAATTACTTCTTAGGCAACCGGCACTACCTCAGAGTGCGCCACGACTCACGAGAGTTCTTAAGTTCAATCCTTGTATCGCAGATATGGTCGAGAAATCAAGAAAAGACCAGAACTTCGTAACTCGGCAGCCTCGTGCAAGTAATTGTAGTTTAAATTAAGCGTACGCTCGATGTACTATTGTAGAAACCAGCTCCATTTAAGCTTTCCCTTCCAGCATGAGTACTAAACATTACTTAGCACCAAAAGTGCAGCCGTTTAAAACAACAGATAGCATGACTTCCAGGGGCGAAATATCGGGCGAGATTATTGCCACCGCCCCGTCGGTCGCCGAGGGATAATCTCCGCCCCTCGCGCCAGGTGCGCCATCTACTGGGAGTTGCCGCAGCACAGTGGGCCAAACGCGCCCCGAATTCACTCGGTTGCATTGACGGGTTGATTGGCTGACTGAAAGATGTTACCGGGCACGTTCATGTCTATGGTAGTTAGTCCGTTTATGTAGTGCATGTGTTATGTCAGAAATTGGCGGTGTTCCTCTTGCTTTGGATGGAGAGATCCGGCGTCGTCCTACACTTTACATGTCGGTTCGCGTTGTTCTAGGTACCTCCATCAGTAGGAAATTGCTCCAGACGAGGCAAGATCTACGTTCCTGACTGAACTCCATACATGTGTGGTAATGTAAGCCTGCAAGTGTTTGTGTGCAAGAGTAAAGTATAGACAAGGAAAAATAAAGAAAAACTCACTCGCGGTCCCGAACCGTTTGTTAGGGTGCTGCTCTGGCGTTCGCTTGGTACAGATCGGAGAAAAAAAAAAAAAAAAAAAAAAACTATCGTTCAGAGCAGTCGGCCGCTTGCAATCTCCTCCAGGAGCATGATGAATGCAAATTGTGGTAATGCTCAACATTTTTCACATAGGTCTCATTTAGATTTAACGTCACGCGATTTCAATTTTATCGTTGAAGATAGCTATAGGAAGAATTTCCCATCGCACATTCATTAACTTCCTGACAACGTGTTTCTCATATAGAACTAGCATGCTACCAGGAGAAATATAAATGAACACCATTATCTTCGTCGCGTCTTCACTCGTGCATTAAGCCATATCCAACATGGACAAAACAATTTTACTTCCCCTCCAAAGGTAATTCGTGGCCTTAAAAATTTACAAAATTGGTTTTACCGCGCCTACTGAATACCACTCAGCTACCAGCGACAGCGTTGCCCTAATTTATTCCCCCCAGTCTACACACACATAACGGACGGGGAATTAAAACAGGACCCAAGATTTCCGTGATGGGCCATCAAATCCAAAAACGTCGTCGTCAAAAATCATCCGACTTTACGTTCTTCCAAAACAAGGGTACGAAGGAATCTTTCGAATTAAAAAATTCTATGGACGATCTCAGAATGAATATTACGAAAGTCTGGAGCATGCAGAGTGGTCGAACATGTTTACTATTTGCCAATTAACACATAAAGAGAAATTTCATTAAGGAAGTTAACAATGAAGCATTTGCCATTGGTTGGGCAAATGCGTTCATGTTCCACGGGTTTCCGAAATCGCTGAGTCTGCTTCAAAATGTTCTCTGCCGCACCAGTTCACAATACCACAAATATCATAAAAACTTTTATCCTATGTGGAACTATAAACGTACTCATAATTTCAGTTAGCAGACTTAATCTGCAACATGGGTCAACCCTTTTTACTTCTCCTCCAAGACAGATTGTAAGTTAACAGTTTTCGCCTCAAAACTCTTTGGTTGATTGATCGATTGACTGATTTCTCCGTGTTTCCGGGCGCGTCAACTGCTTTGATTATTAGTCCTGTTAGTGTAGTTCATGTCTTTTCTCGGGAGATGGCGGTGATCTTACCCCGCTGGATGGCGACATCCCGCGCCGCCCTACCGTCGGCTAGTGAGGTTTCCCCCTAACCAGGTCTCTTCCACCAGCGGGGCACCGCCCCAGCCGGGACAAGCTCTAAGCTCCGGACCGGTCTCCCGGAATGTGTGGTAGTGTAGTGCATATTAGTGTAAGTGTGTGTGTGTAAGGGGGAGAGGATAGGACAGGGAAGAGGTAGGATAGCTCCGCGCGGTCCGTGGCCCGTTTGTTAGGGTACTTCTCCGGCATTCGCCTGGTGTTGATCGGCGAAACCACGGAAAACTACCGATCAGAGAAGCCGGCCGCTAGAATTCTCCTCCAGACAGCGACTGAACTTGACGTAGCTCAAAAGCTAGTGTCGAAAATCCTGGAACCTAGGATCTCCCGGTCAGAGGTGCTGCAATGACATCACTGAGCTACCGCTCCCGGTCTCAAACTCTTTGGCGATCTTCCCCGCGCGTGGGACCAGTGCGGCGCGGCGGCCGGGGCGAAAAGAAACGCGCCCCGTCATCGTGGTCGCGCGGCCTGCCCCGCTGACGCATTACGCCACCGCACGCCACAGTCGCGTGAGTGGCGCTGATAGCGCCTCGCGAAAACCGTAATTAGGCTGCGGGCGCCGATAAGCGGCGTCGCCCGACGCCGCGCCACTTTTAACGACGTCTTTAGCGCCCACGCGGATAATTACGCCATTTGTTTACTCGCGCGATCAACACACTCGCCCCAGCAGGAAGGCGTGGCCCGCGCAGGGCGAGGGGAGGGCCGGGGGAGGCGTGCGCTGGGAGGAGACTCGCTACCTGGATGGGCACGACGCGAAAGGAGAGTATGATGGCATTTGGCCTCAGTAGAGAGGAGGGAAAGTAGTTAGAAATAAGATATTATTTTTGTATTTTATGTGATGGGTAGAAAAAGCTCACGAAGCAGCAAGCATTTGTGAATTGTATTTTGTGATGCAAAAATGCATGATGCCATTTGGCCTCAGTAGAGAGGAGTGAAAGTAGTTAGAAATAAGATATAATTTTTGTATTTCATGTGATGGGTAGAAAAAACTCACGAAGCAGCAAGCATTTGTGAATTGTCTGTTGCGATGCAAAAATGCATGATGTCATTTGGCCTCAGTAGAGAGGAGGGAAAGTAGTTATAAATAAGATTTTTTTTGTATTTCATGTGATAGGTAGAAAAAGCTCACGAAGCAACAAGATTTTGTGAATAGTCTTATTTAGTTTTAAATAACATTTTAAGATTTATAATGAACAGAATGAAAGAATTTTAATTAGTATTTGGAAAAAATTAATGCTTTTAAGTAGTCGTTAGATATTATACATCCATTATTTATAGCTTACGAACATTTAATAACATAACGTGTTTTGATCATTCAACCAATTCATTTTCATTAATGTACAGAACATAGTTATTGATGCAGTACGTTTCACAAATTTCAGTAAAGATTTTTAAAATTTCATGAACATTGCGCAAAACTGCTCAGTTATACAATTTTCAGTTGAAAACATTTTAGAAAGAGTTTCGCCAGCATTCCGTTAATTCAAAAATAAGGTTTCAATGTTTCTCATACTTAGAGCGGCATCGGTGTTTTCCATGCCCCACAAACTAAATAGTTAAAGGATATTTTTCTTCACCCACTATATACTTCGACTACATTTCTTCAATAACAAGAAGTATTGTAATGCTGTGGCGGAAATCGGCAAGTTTTCGGCAGAAAAGGCGTATTCGCCCTATTAAAGAGAAAAAGTTAATTGTTCCGATACATAGTAAATTACTTCCTGTTACACACTATGTAGACAAGAGGTTTTGTGAGACCTCGCTACCGAGAAACTGGTAGATGCCAAAACGTCTGCCAGAATCAGAAATTTTTGTTTCTGTTATATTTTAAAATTGGACATATTGCACGCGTAATATTGCGCAAACACTACTAAAATTAAAAAAAAAATGTGTATGACCTTAAAGAAAGTACTCATTATAGAATAAAAAATTCTTGAATGAAAAATCTTTATCTTTAATTTTGTAGTTGTAGAAAGACTCTGAAGACAAATTAAAATGTTGGCAAATTTTGAAAATTCATAGGAAAATGTGAAAATAGGACGTATGAAAAATCGGACATTATAAATGTATTTGTCTGTATTCTTGCAAGAAATTTAAAGAAAAAAATTAAGGCAAATTTTTGATAAAATTTTAATATTCTAGGAGCTTTTGTAAAATACTCCCAAAATTAAGGAATATTTTTCAAAATTGAAAAACTTCGAGTGAGGCCAGATCGAGGGGGTTTTATTCAGTTTGAAAAAATTCCAACGCATAATTTCGCCGTGAGTGTTGTTTACAGACGACAGACAGAGAGTCGGATTGACAGGGAGAAAAACAGGCGGACGGACGTTAAAAAAAAAAATCAGTATTGGAGTACCTTATGTGTATTTCCATTGATATCGCCATATCAATGTTTCACAGCATTACATAACTTGCTCTAGAGTATGCTTATTACTCCGTATATACGTACGTATTTGAAAATAGAAAAATAATACATTTTATTTTCAGTATTAAACAAAAAATATATTGCGGAAAGGTATTCTGTTTCTTCAATTTAAAAACTGTAAAAATTGTGTATGTTTTGTTTAAATTAGTAAGAAATAACTAATCATTCAATTTAATGTTTTGGCACAATTGTGCAATACTTCAAGTGCATCAAATTTAAGCAGCGGGCGCCGGAGGTTCTCCCATCCCCCTTTGGTATTGCCTCCTTAAGAAATGCGGTGCGCCGTGACGGGAGGCGCCGCCTGATGTGGCCCTTCCTCCTTCCTTCGCAGGCACCGCAAGGGCCAGGCAAGTGGCTCGATACCCCGCGCATCGCGCATCGCCCCCGGGCACAGCACGCGGTGGCTTGGGGCGCGGGCCCCGCGGCCGCGCTACGCGCCTCATCCCCACGCGCCGCCCAGGCGCATGGAAATCCCCAATTTTCCTCCTCGCTTCTGCGGCTGCCACTCCCCCACCCTCCGCCGCCCCGCCCCGACTCCGGATGCTCCCACTCCGCCTCCGTCGCCACCGGCGTTTCTGCCGCCCTCGCCGCACTCAAACCGCCCTCACGCAGCCCTCAAGCCGCCCTCACGCCGCCCCCGCCGCCCCCGCCGCCCCCGCCGCCCCCGCCGCCCCCGCCGCCCCCGCCGCCCCCGCCGCCCCGCCGCCCCCGCCGCCCGCCGCCCCGCCGCCCCCGCCGCCCCGCCGCCCCGCCGCGCCGCCTCGCCGCCCTCGCCGCGCCGCTCGCCGCCCTCGCCGCCCCGCCGCCTCGCCGCGCCTCGCCGCCCCCGCCGCCCTGCCGCCCGCCCCTCGCCGCCCTCGCCGCCCTCGCCGCCTAGCCCCCCATGCCGCCCACGCCACCTACGCAGCCTTCACTCCGCTCCTCACTTCGCCTCAGGACTCGACTCTTGCCATTGCAACAACTCCATGGTTCAGTCCCAATGGGGGCGGAATTTCCTACATTAGCACCATAGTGGAAGATTCTAGTGGCTCTCAATCAGTGCTTTTCCGTGATTGATCCCGGAGCAGTACCCTAGCAGACAGCACAGGTCACTATCTATTCTTGCTCGTCACTGTTCTTACCTCCTCCTTGAGCGCACCTCCACGCACGTGCGAGACCCGCTGGGCGCACAGAGCTTCTCCCAACGACTGAGGGGCGGCGCTGGGGGATGCTTTTGAAGAGGGAATCTCCGCAACACAACTTCCGCCCGCATTGGTTGGAACTGGATCGGAGAGGAACACCGCCACCTCCCGGTATACAACATACACAACGCGTGGGGGGATCACCCAGCTTTCACCGCCACCTTCACCTCCATCTCCGCCGCCATCACCGTAGCCTTCTACTGCGTCGTCTCCATCGGCTCAGCCACCGCCCCCCCCTTCTTAGTGCCGCCCTCAACTCCACAACTCCTCCCCTTCGCCTTCCCCCCCCCCTTCCCCATCACCTCCTCTGCCGCCACCTTCACAGCTTTCGCAATTTTTGCTGCCACCCCCGCCGCCGCCGCCGTTTTAGCGAATCTGCGTCAGACATTTTGAGACAGCTCCTTTTCTGTTCGCCTCCGAGGTGCGATTTTCCGGCCTGGGTTCGCGCGCGGAATCCGTGAGTCGGGGGCGGGCGTGGGGGGCGGGGGCGGGGCCGCGGGGGCGGGGGCGTAGACGGCGCGGATGATTGGTGGAGCGGGGGAGGTCGGAGATCCCCGAAAAGGAAAAGATTTGACGAATTTCCGAGGTTCTGTTTCGAGCAGATGCCGACCCGACCCGGAAACGCCGCACCTGGGCGCTTCTTTGTGAAATCCCGCGGAATGTAGTGACACGTGCGCCTTCTCCACGCCCGAATCACGCGTTTCCCTTTGTGAGGGAACTGATTTGCTACTGCTGAGGAAGTCGTCTGAACGTTTTATAGTCGTTCAATATAACTTCGTAGAGAAGCACGATATCAAAAAATGTTAAGAAAGCCCTTCGGTGTGTCGCTTCTTCGAATTCGAAATTTGAGAAGAATAAGGCACATGTGAATACATAGTATTTACCTATAAATTGTAAATGTAAGTAATTCTGAGAAAATGGTGTTCACCTTAACCGTGGCGTCTATTGGTATATTATACTCCAATTCTCATCAATGGTTGGTGTCACAACAAAGTATGATTTTCAAAAAATCTAGTGCTATTACAACAGCACATGCTTTCTCACGTTATTAGAAAATGCGAAGTAATAATCCAATATTGCGTTTTCTGTGGCACTAACTCACCAACTATTATTTCAAAAGTCCAATTCAACCAAAAAGCGATAAACGCACGGTTGCCAGCCCAGCGTTGTCAAAACTATATACATTCGCTTGGCTAATAATATTAATACCGTAATTAGAACATATGCAACTGACATCACAATAATTACAAAAATTCTAGTTGCTGACTTGTCAGTTGCCTGACGTCGTAATATCGAGGTATTTTCGAAATTCTCACATATATTTTACATTATAAATGCATGTGTCAAACTTAACTCGTTTCACATAATAAATGCAAGTCATGTCAAGGAATCACAATGACCTACTGTTCGCTTTAATAAAGATAACATTATATGAATAGTATGTTGTATCCGTAAAATGGCGTCGGTCGTTCTACTGTTAAGTTAATTTATTACTGCCTTTTTATATATTGATATCGCCTCACACGAAGCGCAGGACTATAAAATTTAAGTAATATGTTCGATCCATCACGGTGAAGTAACACCCAAAAATACTTTAAATGAAGGTAAAATCTCTGTTCTTCAAGACGATAAGAAACAATGTAGTCCCTACGGGCCTAATGTTTGAATAAAAGAAGTTTAAATTAGTACAACCCATTATTACAATACTTTAGAGGGCATAGGTTTCTTGAGTTATTGACGAAGTTATACCATTGTCTTTTATTCAATACGCAGTAAATTTTTTAAGGGATCAATTGATATTAAATTATATATAACATATCTCACCGGGCATTCGGAGGAGTAATTTATAAAAAACACTGTTGCGAAATTCATCGCAAACAGAAGTACTGGTTCTCGGCCTAGGAGTTATGAAATTGTTGCAAAATTTCTATTAGAATTTGCAGATTGGTTAAGAAGAAATATATCAATACGAAAGTTAAAAAGCGAGAAAGTAAAATTGAATTAATATTGGCATTTTCAATTGTAAATTATAATTAAAATTAAATTAATTATTTTTCATCTCATTCATTCAATTTTTCTCGTAGTCACTAGGTGTAAAACTTGTATATATTTTATTAATTTTAAGCAAAATTAAGCAGAAATTACAAACTACTCGTTTTTTTAAAATAATTGTACTTGGTCATATTTAAAGAGCTAACTTTGTACAACATACTTTGCCTGAGTAAAAATCTCAAATTTCAATTCTGTCGTTCTAAAACTTTTTTTGCAATTTCCGAAAAATCAGTGATTTCAACGAAAATGAGACCTGCAATATTCTCTTAAACGTTCTTTGCACTATCCAACAACAAAATTTAATAAAAAAATTGGGAGCCATTTGTCTGAAAATTTTTAAAATGTTCGAGGGGAAATTTAGGAAATCAAAATATCGGTTTCAAATTTCAGAGGCCGCGATATCAGTCAGAACGATTGGGGAATATCAATTTTGGAGAAAACCGGATGAACGATTTATGCGCTAGCATTGTGCTCAGACAGACGGACAGACAGGCAGGCAGGCAGGCAGGCAGGCAGACAGACGGAAAGACGTTTTGCCGTCAATCAATTTTTGGTATGAAGGGCGCGCAAAACATGTATTCTGGCCACACCACGTGTTAGAGGATTTTTTCTATATTTAGCAACATTTAGCAACACTATCCACTTTTTCGTTACCAGGCCTGGCAATAAGAGTTTGTGTGTCTAAAATTTGCTGTTGTCTAGCGCACGATTACAATAGTTTCTCTTCTTACGTTAGTAAGTGCGAGAAAGTAGATATAGAAAAAACCATAATAATAGAAAGAAACCAGAATCTTCAAATTCGAATCATTCAAAAAAGTACAATTACTTTAAAATCTTCAAACCACAGAGATCGTGTAGGGGTCTTTGATAATTTAGTGAACATACTTCTTTTAAATTAAAGCACACCCACAAAAACGCACGACAAACGAAATGCCGTAAGGTGAAAAGACGCGATAAAAAACGGAAAGGACAAAAAAACACTAAATTAATTAAAGAGGCTGCGAATAAAAAGTAAAGAAGAAAGACTAAAACAGCAAATGGAGATTCAAAAGCGTGAATATTCCACCGTGAACACACTACCTGCACCAAATAAAAACAGCACGTCGCTTGGAAAATTTCAATTTACATTAAAACGCTCTTCTAGTACTTCACACTCTCAAAATAAAGTCCGACCTGTGCGTTTCACCTAGAAAACTACTCCGTGGCGGCGGCGAAGGGGCGGAACGGACGAGCGCAGCTGGGAACTACCTCTGGCCGCTTCCCTGGCCGCCCGCGCCGGCACTCACTGCACTTCTTCTGCATTTCATGGTGGGTTGATTGTCAGTGATTCCGGGCGCGTCAACAGCTTAGGTCATTAGTACCGTAAGTGGAGTGCATGTTTTTCTCAGGAGATGGCGGTGATCTTCTCCCGCTGGATGGAGATTATCCGGCGCCGACCTACCGTCGGCCAGTGGGGTTTCCCCCTATCCAGGACTCTCCCACCAGCGGGACACCGCCCCAACCGGGATGAGCTTTAAGCTCACGACCGGTCTCCCGGAATATGTGGTAGTGTAGTGCATGTTAGTGTAAGTTTGTATAAGAGGACAGGATAGGACAAGGAAGAGAAGGGCAGATCTCGCGCAGTCCGTGGCCCGTTTGGTAGGGTACTGCTCCGGCATTAGCCTGGTTTTGATCGAAGAAACCACGGAAAACTACCGATCAGAGCAGCAGGCCGCTAGAATTCTCCTCCAGACATCGACTGAATTCGACCTAGCTGAAGAGCTAGCGTCGAAAATTCTGCAGCCATCAGGAGTCAACCTAGAACCTTCCGGTCAGAGGCGCTGCAGTGACATCAGTTGATACGCTGAGCTACCGCTCCCGGTTGCATTTCATCCTCCTGGAAATATTCAGCGGGGATGTTCTAGAGTCTAGAGAATTTATTGATTCAAAGGTTGAGTAGTGATTCAAGGCGCGTCAACTGCTGAAATTACACCCCACAAGTGTAGTCCATTTTCTTCGCAAGTGGCGGACATCTTTCCGGCTGGATGATGCAATCCGGCGCCAACCTACATCAGCATTCGGCAATTTCCCCAACACGAAATCTCTCACCAGAGAGGCGCTGTCGAAGCCGGGACAAGTTTTAAGTTAAGGCCCGTACTCCCGGCATGTGTCAGTGTAGTGTTTGTAAGGGGCGGTGGGGGGTGAGGAAAACACATGAAAGAGGATAAACAGATCGCGCACGGTGCGTTTATAAGAGTATTGCTTTGGCATTTGCTGGGGTTGATCTGGATGGAAAAGCGCTGTAATGAAGAGTATTTTAATTCTTGAGTAGAAGCACTTCAAGTTAGAATAATTGAAGTTATGTATATATATATATATATATATATATATATATATATATATATATATTTATATTTATATTGTGACGTCACGGGGTTATACAACCCGTAACGCCACCATAAGCCACTAGAAGAGACCAGAGAACTGAGAAATAGGGTACGAGGCGGAGCGATGGTCCGAGCAGGCGACATCTACCCGCAGGTTTTCGCACTCCGATGTCCAAAGTTAGCGGATAATATTTTCTCGAGAGGGCGCGAAGGAGGAGAAAATTCACCCCTCCAGAAATTTTTCCCCAGGCGGAGTTGCATAAATACCGTGACGCACTTCGGTAGAGCTCTCTTACGACTTCGACAGCGACGGCGACTCAACTAAATTCTTCAGCGGTAATAATTGGTTAGTGCAGGAGTATAATTTTACTTGCGTAAGTAAAGTTGATTTAAGAAACGCGGTAATAAGTGATAGAATTCAGAAGCAAAGTGCATGTACAGCATTTGCACTAACATTACGCGAGTAAGCAAGCGTTGTGACTGCTCGAACTTGAAATAGTTTCATCATCGAAGTAAATTCGCGCAGAAGGACTCTGAACGAAATCCAGTATTTAATTTTGTACGCCACGACCACGCACGCTCAAAGTGTGGTATGTCGGCCGAGTGCTAGAAGTAGTCAATTCAAGCACGTTATTTATTTAAAACTGGAAGCGCGAGCAACGGGTACGCGGCAGGCGGCAGAAGGACGACTCCAACACTCAAGCGTAGGCGAGAAAGACTTGGACCAAACCGTCGATGGTACGAGACCGAGGACGTGAAAAAGGGTTGGAATTTGGACGTGTGGCGGAATCCTGAGATCGAGCGAAAGAAGAGGTGTAACCGCGGGGCATCGAACCAGTCATGTGACGTGGCGAGGACTGCGAGCGACCGAACACTCCAAGGTTAACTGACGGCGAGCGGGAAGGAAATGTCGAGGTAAAGAACTGGCAACGTCTATGCGACAATTTGTTGGGGAACTGTTTAGCTTTAAACACCAGGCGTAGCGTCCTAAATAGGTGAAAGTTCCATATAACTACTGGGAAATATTTCGAATGTTTGAGCGGCAGTTTTGATTTCATTCGCAGCACGCACCAGTAAATTCGTTTGAATGCCATACCTTGTACAACTTTTCTAAAGTAAATTATAATTTTTCATGTAATGTAAAAGTAATCTTATTGAAAGTATTGTGTCCATTGTATGATGTCAGGGATAATCAGTTGCTATAATTTTGTAAAGGGTACGATTTAGTAACGAGTGTGTCACGTTTATTATTGTGTTAGAGTTAACAGCATTGTAATAAATGCGCAGCTCAAGGCTGATCTCTGTGAAGTCTATAATAGAATAATTGTAGAGAATCACTTAAAGGGCCGTGCACGGAGAAAACTTTAGATTAACAAAAGTTAAACGAGGTACACGAAATAATTGAGAAGGAGGTCAAAGCAAAAGTATTGTAAATAGTCGTATTGAAGTAATCAGGCAGTCAAGGTGACGCCTATACATTCTCTTATGGTTGTGTTATTTCTGTTCTTTTTGTTTCTGTTTTCTTTGCAGTGACCATCTACGTAAAATACATACTGATTGTATATTTGTGCCACTGTGTAATTTGTTTACTGAATATATGCTCATTTTACCAGAATTTTATATAATTCATTGTGTCAAGGGTTCAGACCTTTCTCATACCCGAAAGATCCTGCTTCCTGAGAATTCAAAGCTCGCTTCACGAGCATTCATAGTTTCACGCTTCATCGCCACCGGCTGGAAGGTAGTAGGTGGGCGTGTTATATGATTGGCGCCCATACTTGTGGGGCAGTGATCTATTAAAATCGAGTAAGCAAATGAGAACCCTAGACACGAATCAAAAGTGAGCAATTTTGTGGCCTGTATTAGTGTTGTGTATTGTGTCTCTCTTACAGCAAGTGTTTCTTTGTACAGTGAAGTGTTTTGTATTGTATTTTGGAAGGGAAGTGTGTTAGTAAAGGTGTACAAGGCAGACATAAAAGAGAATAAGTATGGCAGTAAGTCAAGAATATAGGGAACCTAGGCAGATCGGGAGTGATGAGGATAGTGAGGTAGACGGAAGGGACGAGATTCTTCAAGGAATGGAAAACCTAGGTTTGCACGAGACAGAGGCAGCAGCCGAGCCGCCCGCAGATCGCACTGAGTCGACAGAGAGCACGCCACAGCAAGAACAGCGACGAGAAGAAGACGCGATGAGAAATTTAATGCAGGCATTGTTAGGAAACTTCGCGCGAAACATTAATCAACAAGTAGAAAATCAGGGGCAAAAATTAGCGGAAGAAATTAAACAGCAGTCGCGAAAAGCAGACGAACAGGGGCAAAAATTAGCGGAAGAAATTAAAGCGCAGTCCGAGAAATCAAAGAGCAGTCGCGAAAAGCAGACGAACAAGGGCAAAGATTAGCGGAAGAAATTAAACAGCAGTCGCTAAAAGCAGACGAACAGGGGCAAAAATTAGCGGAAGAAATTAAAGAGCAGTCGCGTAAAATCGACAATAAATTAGAACAAATCCAACAGTCCATAATGATACAGGTCGGTGGTAAATGTGACGAGCTTCGGCAAGAAGTTGCGGCGCGGGTCGAGGAATGCAGAAATTTAGTAGAAGAGCGACACGCGGAAGTCGGGAGCCGAATTCACTCCTTGTCGACGGAGTTGCAGAGGCAAAACAGGGATCACGGTGAACAGTTAGGCGAAATTCGTAACCAAGTTCAAGAAGTTCGTGAAGGAACGAAACGGGAGCTGGAAGCGGAAACTACCCGAAAATTGAAGGAGGTAGAAGACGAGATCAGGAAGTTAAGGGAGGGAGCCGAAGCGAAGGTGGAAGGAGGAGGCCCATGCAGGGGAGGAAATATTAATATTCCTCATTCTTTAAAATTCTCGGGACATCCGAACGAAAACCCGAACGCGTTTGTGAAGGCGTTGCAAAATTTCTTCATCTTATCGAATGTCCGAGAAAGCCATAAAACAATGCTTTTGCATCAAGTTATGGAAGGCAACGCGAAAGCATGGCTTGAAACGTTGAGCCCGTACCCAGCCACGTTCGACGAATTTGTAACTCTATCTCTCGACCGGTATTGGGGAAAAGAACAGCAGATGAATTTCAAGATTTCCTTAATAAGCTCATATTATCGAAATTCATGTGGAACAATGCGCGATTATGCAGCCCGGAAAATCGCGGCGTTAAAGTTATGTTCTCCGCCAGTATCAGACGAAGAAATCATATGCATTCTGACGCGACATTTCCCGCTTAGCATACAGAATTTGTTAAGAAGTGTGGAAGTTCGAACGGTGGAACGTTTCCAGATGCTCTTAGGAAATTACGACCTCACGTTCGAGAATGTTAGCAAGAATGCGAAGCCAGGCAGTTCAAATATTAATGCGATTCACGTAGTCGAAGAAGGCAGTACGAAGGGAAAACAGCAAGTAGGCAACGCGAAGGGTGAGAAAAGCAGTCGCGAGGCCCCGTTGAAGCAGGACGAACGACGACGCACCGGCTCAGGGTCGCCTGTAACTGACCTCGGCATGAGCGGCCCGGCGCAGCGAGCGTGATCGCCAGAAATAGGCAGAAATAGCGGCATACCTGGCGCAACTAGTTCGGGAAACACCAGGAGTTCGATCTTAGACGGGATCACAGGTCGAACCCGGAATACAACGAAAAGGCGATCCCTGTAATTACGAGTATGGTAGAAGAAACGGAAGAAAATGGAACTAGAAAAGAGGTCGCGGCAAGAACATTAAAATGTCCAATAATCAAGGTCAAGTGTGGGCAGATAATGAATCGAGCGCTGATTGATACCGTATCGGTGACGTCTGTGATAGCGGGAGAAACATATGAGGAATTAGTGAGGAAAAATGTTGAGGTGTTAGTCTGCCCATGAGTAATACAAGAGCAGTAGACGCATGGGGGAATAAATCGCATCCTATCACAAAGCAGGTGATGATTGAAATGAAGATTGGCGGTAGAAGCTATGATGTGATCTGTTTGGTAGTGAAGAAATTGATATATCCTTTCATACTAGGCGTAGATTTTTTGGAAGAGCATGGGGTAGTTGTGAACATGCAAAAGCGGCGAGTTGAAGTCAACGGTGAGAATATGTGGGAGAAAGAAGAGGTCGAGGTGAGGAGGAAGGAATAGAGGACGAAGAGGAGGAAAGGCAGTTCGAAGAAATTGAAATGTGTAGGATGGGAGAAGAAAATGAGATATTGAGGAAATTGAGAGAAAAGGTCGACGAGAAAATAATATTACGTTGATCAGAAACACGCGTTGCTTCAAATGTTAACAAGGGTTAGAACAGTGTTCGAAAAGAGAAAGGAGCCCGTGAAAGAATATCAATTTCGAATCGAGGTAACAGATGATACGCCATTTAAAGCAAAAAATTATCCAATTCCGATTGCGTATAGAGACCAGCCTAAGATTTTCCCAAGAAAATCTTGAATGGGGAGGAAGGGGGAAATGTGACGTCACGGGGTTATACGAACCCGTAACGCCACCATAAGCCACTAGAAGAGACCAGAGAACTGAGAAATAGGGTACGAGGCGGAGCGATGGTCCGAGAAGGCGACATCTACCTGCAGGTTTTCGCACTCCGATGTCCAAAGTTAGCGGATAATATTTTCTCGAGAGGGCGCGAAGGAGGAGAAAATTCACCCCTCCAGAAATTTTTCCCCAGGCGGAGTTGCATAAATACCGTGACGCACTTCGGTAGAGCTCTCTTACGACTTCGACAGCGACGGCGACTCAACTAAATTCTTCAGCGGTAATAATTGGTTAGTGCAGGGTATAATTTTACTTGCTAAGTAAAGTTGATTTAAGAAACGCGGTAATAAGTGATAGAATTCAGAAGCAAAGTGCATGTACAGCATTTGCACTAACATTACGCGAGTAAGCAAGCGTTGTGACTGCTCGAACTTGAAATAGTTTCATCATCGAAGTAAATTCGCGCAGAAGGACTCTGAACGAAATCCAGTATTTAATTTTGTACGCCACGACCACGCACGCTCAAAGTGTGGTATGTCGGCCGAGTGCTAGAAGTAGTCAATTCAAGCACGTTATTTATTTAAAACTGGAAGCGCGAGCAACGGGTACGCGGCAGGCGGCAGAAGGACGACTCCAACACTCAAGCGTAGGCGAGAAAGACTTGGACCAATCCGTGGACGGTACGAGCCTGAGGACGAGAGAAAGGTTTGGAATTTGGACGTGTGGCGGCATCCTGAGATCGAGCGAAGGAAGTGGTGTAACCGCGGGACATCGAACCAGTCAAGTGACGTGGCGAGGACTGCGAGGACCGAACACCCCAAGGTTAACTGACGGCGAGCGGGAAGGAAATGTCGAGGTAAAGAACTGGCAACTTCTATGCGACAATTTGTTGGGAAACTGTGTAGCTTTAAACACCAGGCGTAGCGTCCTAAATAGGTGAAAGTTCCATATAACTACTGGGAAATATTTCGAATGTATGAGCGGCAGTTTTGATTTCATTCGCTTTACGCACCAGTAAATTCGTTTGAATGCCATACCTTGTACAACTTTTCTAAAGTAAATTATAATTTTTCATGTAATGTAAAAGTAATCTTATTGAAAGTATTGTTTCCATTGTATGATGTTAGGGATACTTAGTTGTTATAATTTTGAAAAGGATACGATTTAGTAACGTGTGTGTCACGTTTATTCTTGTGTTAGAGTTAACAGCATTGTAATAAATGCGCAGCTCAAGGCTGACCTCTGTGAAGTCTATAATAGAATAATTGTAGAGAATCACTTAAAGGGCCGTGCACAGAGAAAACTTTAGATTAACCACAGTTAAATGAGGTACACGAAATAATTGAGAAGGAGGTCAAAGCAAAAGTATTGTAAATAGTGCGTATTGAAGTAATCAGGCAGTCAAGGTGACGCCTATACATTCTCTTATGGTTGTGTTATTTCTGTTCTTTTTGTTTCTGTTTTCTTTGCAGTGACCATCTACGTAAAGTACATACTTATTGTATATTTGTGCCACTGTGTAATTTGTTTTACTGAATATATGCTCATTTTACCAGAATTTTATATAATTCATTGTGTCAAGGGTTCAGACCTTTCTCATACCCGAAAGATCCTGCTTCCTGAGAATTCAAAGCTCGCTTCACGAGCATTCATAGTTTCACGCTTCATCGCCACCGGCTGGAAGGTAGTAGGTGGGCGTGTTATAATATATATATATATATATATATATATGCGGTCAGTGAAAGCGCAATCTGTTATCCACTGACCACAACGTTGCTACCACCGTTCGGGGTAGGAATGCTTGGCCATTCCGTTCCGGGAGGAGCACGACATGGCGCTTCTCCTAACTATGGAGACGGTCCTCGCATAAGTAGAGAGGGGAACGGAACGGAGGTCCAGGTCTTGTTCGAGACTCCGAGTTGAGAGTTTTTCAGTAGCGAGACGTGCAGTG
Source organism: Teleogryllus oceanicus (assembly GCA_964035755.1). Lineage (NCBI taxonomy): Eukaryota > Metazoa > Arthropoda > Insecta > Orthoptera > Gryllidae > Teleogryllus > Teleogryllus oceanicus. The sequence goes on from CAXIVR010000007.1 coordinate 7,273,722, forward strand.
AGCTAGTTGATGAATTGCGGTATGGATTGTGCTGTTCGCGCGAGAACTTTGCGGTAGAGCATCCATTTTGTGAAAAGGGCATTAGAATCGTATGAAGAGTGTTAGGTAAATGGTTGATAATAGGTAACTTTGCAACTATCCCATATTTAAAATATTTCAATTTTAACACTTAAAACACTGTTAATATAATCTATTATGTATATACACACTCACCACCAAACGTGTATGTCTTGCACTTCTAATTTACATTGTTTACTGCCCACTGCCTCCGAACTGCTGCGGGTGGGTCAAGAAACCGCTCGGGAAATCGGCAACCGGAGCCCTTGGCTGGCTCTTTCTTACCAGCAGGAGGGGGAGTGAGTCATGCAACTCTGTGAGGATGCCGCTGGGTCCCAGAGGTTTCTTCGGCGTTGCCGCCTCGTAAGAGGACTGATGCACCGACGAGAGAGCGATATAACACATATTTTACAGAATCTAGAAAACTATGCGCCGTTGAAAAAGAATGTGACCAATCATTATTTTTTAATATAATGTATCTTGACATATTTTTGCTCTCGTATTTTTTACGGACTACCGCCGGTATCATCGGTAGCCCACCGTATACACCACTGGATAACGGTGCTGCGGGTCGTACCGTAGGTCTGGATGACGAAGGCCGCTGATTTCAAGCGCTCAAGACGAACACATAATCAGTTAAGTATTTTGTTTCGGATACTATTTTGTGTGGTGTAGTGTTGTAAGTAACAATGTTGAGGGTCAAAGGGTGTATAGGAACAACGAAGGAATTTGATGCAATTACACTCGAAGCATTCATTGGTAGTGTATTAATGGATGGTGTTTTTATATTACACGCTGAATCATCGAAAAGCTTGTGAAACCCGGAAACATGTAGGCAAATTTCTTCTGTTACAATTCTACTAAAAACGTTCTATTGCATATCTCGTACGTTACGTTTTGAATATATACCCGATTCGCGCTAGGAAAGCCGATGACAAATTAGCACTCGCTAGAAATTTCTGCGAACCCTGGAAAGAAACACACCTAACGTTGTATAATCCTGGAACTAATGTAACTGTTGATGAACATCTTGTAGGCTTTAGAGGACGCTGTCCATTCAAGCAGTAATTCCAAGTAATAACTCCCAATTGCTATTGTAAGTAAGATACAAGCATCAAAACTCCCTACATAAACCCCTAGTGGTTCCAAACAAGCTTCTAAAACAGGCTGATGCAAATGTTTTCCTAATTGTGACAAGAAAACACCAATAATGTGTTCAGATTTCGTTAAGCACTGCGTACGTAAAAGTCATGCTAACATATCTGTCCAGATTATAAAATGAAATGCTCATATTTCTTGTTCAAACTAGAAGTTGTAGCATCAACTTGCAGTGAGTGTAAGAGTTTATAATGTTAGTAATATTAATATTAAGTAGAGTAATTTAATCTATGTTCAGTTCATTACCATACATTATATGAAATAACTGTAAAAATAACTTACACGTCTTTTTTGTCCCAATTGCCAACATCACAATACACTGGTTACTATGGTCCGAAGTAGTAAGAGTGTGTAGTAATTTTAAGGAGAGCAATAAGGTTAAGAAGTGTAGTATATTCACCAGGTGTTTCGAACGTTTAGCAAGAACAGCAAAAGTTGTTCCTCAGTTAACTTGGACCACGATTATAACTGTACTACAAAATAATATCTGCTCAATGACTACACGGCTCTAATCGCCGAAAGTCATTCGGTATCTGTTACATTATGGAATTAATAATAATTTCGCAACATAGAGTTATGGGTCTTTAAAAAACACGCAAATGGCCGTGATAATTTACATTTAATCAAACAATGTAAACATGTAATTCACGGCATGTATTTAAATTTAGCCCACTGTTGTCTCATGAAATCAATTCGTTTACATCCCTGAACGTTTCCCACAATTTGGCTACCCAGTGTTGTCAATGGAAGTTCATACATTTCTTGGGCCAAATAAAACCAAAGAGTTCTGCCCAGAACGCCACCTTTTGTGCGTCCAAGAGGGCGGTGCTTCATGCAAGAAGACATATCTGATCCTTCACATTATGTAACAGAAAGAGTTTTTTTTTTTCAATTCACATTTTTTACATACCAATGGGCATTCAAAATTATTCCAATTAGCCTGCCATAGTCTATCGGATAAAAATGTTCGTCTTTATATTTGTGATTACAATTCCGCGAATTTCTTCGGCTGAAAAAGTTTCTAGTGGCAGACTTCGAGAGAATCGATGTGTCGGCTCGCACTAAAATGCTGTTACTTCTGGGGTAAAGTATCGCGTCTATCTCTTGACTTGTTATAGTGGAATTAACCGCTGTCGAAAATGCTAGCAGTTTTCAGAAACAGTTTATGTCTCAAGTAATGGCTTTCTGAGAACATTGTGAACATTACAAAATGATTGTACATAATTCATTCATGATATTTGATACGGTAATATTACTTAAGTCAAGCTGATTGATTTGAATGCTGCCGTTGAAAATTTCTTAACATTGTGTTTCTTATATCTGATGCGGCAATATTACTGAACTAAAGCTGATTAATGTTAATGTGTTGCTATTGTGAGGCTCAATGCTTGACCAGGACTTAGAAGCGCGTTGCGTCGATTAATGGATTAGGATGGTTAAGACGCAACCCATTCAAAAGTAGTACAGTGATTTTGTTAACATTTTGTTTTTAATAATGTAAATACTTGATATTTATTTATTTATTTATTTATTTATTTTACGTCAAAAACAGTTAAAAACTGCGTATGACGTGCTATGGGGAAAAGTGAATTGTGTGCACATTTTCAAAATTCTGTGATCCCTACACTAAGTCATATACTACTTAAATTTTGAATTTTGAAAGGGAGAAAAAAAACTCCCATGTAGTAAAATCTATTTTCAAAAATAAATAAGCAATAAAATTTTGAATTTTGAAAGGGAGAAAAAAAACAAAAAACTCCCATGTAATAAAATCTATTTTCAAGGATAAATAAGCTATACATTTTGGCTCTTATTACTTCCTGCCGCGACAACATGGAACGATAATTTGAATAATTGTATTTCCCACCGAATTCTAGAAGACGTGCACATAAAATGAAATTACATTTTTGTCCAGAAGCAAAACAAGGGGCCATCTCAGCATTTGCTCAATGGATCAGGGAAACTGGACGAAAAACCTGATCGAGATGGGGTACATGATGGCGATGATACATTAATGATCTCCCAAAACTAAAGAAATTTAATTCACTGTTGTTCCAATTTTCTTAATATTGTATTTTTAGTATTTGATATAACATTACTTTCTCTCAAGGCTGATTAATTTAATATATATTGCATATTAATCTACTCTACAGAATTATTCCAAATAAGCCTTCTTATCGTTTATCTCTTACCTTGCCAAATACAATGTTACAAGTCCTTAGTTTTTTCAAATAATACGTGTGCAGAGTGGATATAGTTAATTTTAAACTTTTTTATTTAACTGCTGGCCCAAATGATAATAACAAAGTGTGTGTAAAATAGAAAATGGGACTGCACATCTTCTATGATTCTTTAAATAATGTTAATAGATGTTCCTTTTAAATGTACTAGTTATATCCGATATATTGATCTTTGTAATCAATATTAACGTTCAATTTCCTTTATACCGATTTCCCGTTCTACGTAGGTGAACTGAGGTACTCGAAGTCAGGTAAACGTAGAAGGTATTATACCCTTTTCGCTTGTCATACTCAAGTGAAGCCATTATTCAAGTGAAGATAAGACTTATTAATTCGTCAATCACCGATCATTCACATTTCGTTAATTTTAAAATAATTTAAATATTGGTTTGCCACCTTATTTAGAAAATAGCAAACAAATATCATGACATACATTACAAATTGTTTCTGAACGGCATAATTAAACTAATATAGATCAGGTAAAACGGAGTGGAATGTTATATTATTTTAAATTAGTGCTCTTTATTTTATAATTTATTTTCATTGCCTCAGAGACATGTCATGTTTTTAGTTTGAACTTTTAACCCACATACATTCAACGCAAACTACTCCCTTTGTAGTTATTGTGATTTAATTTCAGATTAACTATGTTATTCTGAAATTATTTCTATTATATAGTTAATTGAATGGAACTGAGTGGCTGACTGGCAGTTCATAATTTATGTAATATTTGCGACGAAATAATATATTGGCATAGCAAACTTTTAAAATGTTCACCACCGCAATTGACCACCGCAATTCCATTTTATGTTTCCGTTTATCTACGCACAATTCCAGCTAAGAATAACGCAAAGCACAAAAAACTGCACGCACACAAGCGAACGCCCTTGAATTGTAAGTGTTCAATTAATCCACAGAAATTTGCACTTTCACTAGCCAGCCAAATACAATTAAAAATTTAGTGACAGATCTTCATTTATATTTCTGATACGAATTAGAACGCACAGAGTCAATTGAAGCACTGCCAGAAATGCGGTTTCTGCCCCCCGCCTTCCCAGTCATTCCACAAGAAGTGTAGCGTCCGCAGAGTACAACTTGGGGCGCTGCAGTCGCGGAGGCAGCAGGTGAGCGCCCGCAGCCCGTGCATTGTTCGCGCTCGCCCGGCTCGAGCGGAGCGGCGACGCCGGCGCCGCCGGTTTGTTTATGGTCAATATGCAAATGACGCTCACACACGACGGGGGCGGCGGGGAGGCCGGCACGGCGGGCGGAAGTGGGGGGCGGGGGGAGTGGTGGAAGAGGCTGCGGCGGCGGTGGCGAAGTCAGCTGTCCGGCACTGCGAGGGTCGGTGAAGCGATGGGATCCTCTGGGTGGAGGGACTAGTAGCACAGAGGGAGCGTACGGGTGGGCGACTGGATGTATAGACCGGCACTGGGAGGGTAGAGGAAGCGATGGGATCCTCTGGGTGGTGGGGCTAGCAGTACAGAGGGAGCGTACGGGTGGGTGTCGCGAGGACGCATGGAGACCATGCAGTGGAGGGAGGGTGAGAACGCATGGGAGTCGGCGATGTCTGAGTGGTGGGGCGAGTAGCACAGAGCGAGCGTAGGGGTGGGTGTCAGGACGCAGAGACCGACAGTGGGAGGGTCGGGGGGTGGGGGGCATGTGGGTGGTAAGTTGCGGGAGGGGGGAGGGGGGAGGAGTGTCAGGCGAGGGGGGGTGGGTGGAGGGACAGGAGATGACCGGAGGGCCGCGAGGGGTCGAGGCGAGAGTGCTGCAGCCGCGCAAATGTTTATTTTATTCCAAGATGGAAACGCGCCCTCGCCGCCCGGGTCGCCGACAATGGCCAGCACAATGGCCGGGGGGCGGGGGGACGGGGGGGGGAGCATGTCCCGTCAGGACACGCGCAAAAAATGGACTCGCGTGGGGGACGCGGCGCGGCGCGGCGCGCGTTGTAACGGGCAGTTTAAGCACAATGGCGGGCGGGATTCATCCGCTCGCCCCGCCGCCGCCTTCTTACCGCTCCCTCTGCGCGCCCCTGCACTCCCAACGCAGCCCCGCTCTCAACTCCACTGGATCGCTCCTCCCCTGTCACTTATCGCTCCAGTCTAACAATATTCCCACACTTCAACCGGGGGCGGTGGCTCAGTGCATCAACTGATGTGCCTCTGACCGGGAGATTCTCACGGCGGCAGAATTTTCGACACTAGCTTTTCAGCGATGTTGAATTCAATCGCTGTCTGGAGGAGAATTCTAGCGGCCGGCTGCTCTGATCGGTGGTTTTCTATTGTTTCTCCGATCAACACCAGGTGAATGCTGGAGCAGTAAACTCACAAACGGGCCACGGATCGCGCGCGATATTTCCTTCCTATTCCTTGTTCTATCCTCTCCTCTGACACACACCTACACTAACATGCACTACACTACCACATATTCCGGGAGACCGGTCGGGAGCTTAGAGCTTGTCCCGACTGGGGCGGTGCCCCGCTGGTGGGAGAGTTCTGATTAGGGGAAAACCCCGCTAGCCGACGGTAGGTTGGAGCCGGATCTCGCCATCCGGCGGACGATGATCACCACCATCTACCGAGAAAAAAACATGCAGTACACTTACGGGATTATTGACCAAAGCTGTTGACGCGCCCGTAATCACTAAGCAACCGACCAAACCAACCCATACTTCACCTACTTTCCGATGACTGTACCTTACCTGCCACTTCATTTCATTTGCTTTCCTTCTTACAGCTCAACCTCCCTCCCATCTGTGACAAATGTAAGACGCAAATCTCGAAGAAACGCTTTTTCGAACTCTGCGCGTGGTCTATTAGCTACTGACGAAGACATTGACCGAAAAGATATCGTAGTGTCCTTCACTACTCCAAAGCCTTCCCACATACCCGTTTCCACCGCCATACCCACCCTCATAGCGTCCAGCTTTTCGGACTAACCTCTCCGATTTTACTTCAACACACCCGTCACCTTGTGCAGGCTTAGTGCCTCCGTTGTTCCCGAAGCTCCTGCCTCTAATCCCCACCCCCACTTTCGCAGCTGAACGTCTCCCACATCGCACATCCCACCGACACGACACCCTACGTTCCCAACGGCACCCGACACTTTGGCCGCATCCTGCACACCTTCACTTAGATTTCGATGACTGTTCATCGGCCACTTTTCACTTGTTTTCCTCTGAGGTGAATTGCCCCGTCCACCTGCGTCACATGTTAAGCGGACCTCTCTGTGAAACTCGTTCTCCTACACTTACGAAGTTTGAAGGCAACTGATGTTGATCTTAAGGTAGGGGGTTAGCAATAACGAGTCCTCGCATGAAATCTCCTTTGCTGTGTACGGGAATGGGCACCATGTCATGTGATTTGAAATAAAAGGGCTCCAATATTCTATTTATTTTATATGGCATTTACACATCAGAATCTACTTTTTATTAATATCATTGGCTTGTTTCATTTATTTTCTTGCCTTTTGGTCTGCATTTTAAATTAAATAAATATTGTTTTCACAGTTGGACACGCAACTATGTTCAATAAATCTGTAACATGGTTTAATACTTCCTGGTCGGTGCCGATGACAAATTGATGCTCTTAAGCAGTCAACGATATGTCGATCACCATTCTTCGCCACTGCCCGTTGCGGCTGACGCGCCTCCTCGTTGGCAGCCGAATAGCTTCCAGCTCACAATTCATGGCCTTCCACCAGCAGTCCTCAATGCAGCTAAGGCCTCTATCAGCAATTTTTGCCAGTGTCACCAACTGCTGCCGCCTCGTTGGCAGCCGAATAGCTTCCAGCTCACACATTCATGGCCTTCCACCAGCAGTCCTCAATGCAGCTAAGGCCTCTATCAGCAATTTTGCCAGTGTCACCAACTGCTGCCGCCTCGTTGGCAGCCGAATAGCTTCCAGCTCCACATTCATGGCCTTCCACCAGCAGTCCTCAATGCAGCTAAGGCCTCTATCAGCAATTTTTGCCAGTGTCACCAACTGCTGCCGCCTCGTTGGCAGCCGAATAGCTTCCAGCTCACACATTCATGGCCTTCCACCAGCAGTCCTCAATGCAGCTAAGGCCTCATCAGCAATTTTGCCAGTGTCACCAACTGCTGCCGCCTCGTTGGCAGCCGAATAGCTTCCAGCTCACACATTCATGGCCTTCCACCAGCAGTCCTCAATGCAGCTAAGGCCTCTATCAGCAATTTTGCCAGTGTCACCAACTGCTGCCGCCTCGTTGGCAGCCGAATAGCTTCCAGCTCACACATTCATGGCCTTCCACCAGCAGTCCCATGGCCTTCCACCAGCAGTCCTCAATGCAGCTAAGGCCTCTATCAGCAATTTTTGCCAGTGTCACCAACTGCTGCCGCCTCGTTGGCAGCCGAATAGCTTCCAGCTCACACATTCATGGCCTTCCACCAGCAGTCCTCAATGCAGCTAAGGCCTCTATCAGCAATTTTTGCCAGTGTCACCAACTGCTGCCCCCCCGTTGGCAGCCGAATAGCTTCCAGCTCACACATTCATGGCCTTCCACCAGCAGTCCTCAATGCAGCTAAGGCCTCTATCAGCAATTTTTGCCAGTGTCACCAACTGCTGCCGCCTCGTTGGCAGCCGAATAGCTTCCAGCTCACACATTCATGGCCTTCCACCAGCAGTCCTCAATGCAGCTAAGGCCTCTATCAGCAATTTTTGCCAGTGTCACCAACTGCTGCCGCCTCGTTGGCAGCCGAATAGCTTCCAGCTCACACATTCATGGCCTTCCACCAGCAGTCCTCAATGCAGCTAAGGCCTCCATCAGCAATTTTTGCCAGTGTCACCAACCTCTTCCAACATCTGCAAAGACACAAGCGCTCCACTGGCTCCGGAATGTCACTCGGCATCTCCCATGCCAACTGCTTTGCCCGTGAGTGAAGTGAATCCTAGAGGTGGCGGTGTTCCGCCCCGCTGGAGTGAACTTGCGTCATTACCTACACGACGGTTTGCGGGGTTTCGCTTATCAATGCATCTCAGTCGCGCGCCAACGCGTCGGGCCAGACAAGCTGCACGCTCTTGACTACACTTGTTTTTTCTAACGTGGCCTCTCAAGGTCACGTTCAACTGAGTGACACATGCACTACTCTACCACATATTCCGGGAGACCGATCGGGAGCTTATAGCTTGTCCCGGTTGTGGCGGTGCCCCGCTGGTGGGGGAGTCCTGGTTAGGGGGAAACCTCGCTAGCCGACGGTAGGTCGGCGCCGGATTTCGCCATCAAGCGGGGAAAGATCACCGCCTTCTCCCGAAAACCACATGCACTGCACTAACGGGACTAATGACCAAGGCAGTTGACGCGCCCGGAAAATGAAAATACCAAACCAAACCAAACCAAACCAAACCAAACCTCAACTGAGTGTGATGGAGAACAGACTTCAATGGGGAGCTGCAACGACACCACAGCTCCGACCTTTACGGTTCCCTATTGGAGTTTGCCTACCCTCTCCTTTTCTCGCGCGTGACCTTGAGATGTCACATTAAAGAAATCCAAGTATAACGGCCTTCCAAATTGTGTGCGAGTGTCGTGTGGATGGGTGTATAAAGAGAGAGGAGGGGACTAGGATTGTTGCAACCAGAGCTTGATTTCTGCTGGAACGGCGTTCTGGTACCTCCAGATTAATTATTAAACTATGTTATAAATATTTAACTATTCTCGCCTCTTCGAGTCGAGAAAGTTACTTCCTTTCTGCCTTAAAAATTTCTACATCTCGTATCGGCTACGTTTCGTGTTTCGGATTTTGATTTAATATTCTGGCTAATGCTGGATACGACTTCATCAATATTATGTGCAATTTCAGGTAACCGTTGACAGAGACAATTCATTTTGCTCGACTCTTCAAAAATGTCGCTTCAACGATTCACCTGTAGAACCTGTAGAAATGTTTTAAAATAACTGATAAATATGTTTTAAAATAAAATATGTTTGTGCATTCAGGGCAAACTCTGTACTTCCACAAAGGAAATAACTTACTGAACTTTGCAATAATGTTAATTAGACGATAATCATATTAAAATTGACCAAATGATCTGCGTTAAGTCTTATAAACAAGATTCACATACCGTCACCAATTTTGTTGTTTGTAGTCGTTCAGGAACAATTCCGGTGTATTTTCAAACTGTGATTTTAAAAGAACAAATTCTAACGAAATGTATTTTGCTTTCTCGTATTTTTCTAGATTACTATTTCAAACCGCATTAATTTTTAAATGCATCACGTTTGAAGCAAAATGCAAATATTTGTTTTCGCCTTAGACTAAATCTGCGCTCACAGACTCAATAAAGCAAATTTCATAAAGCTTTACTTACTTTCGTTTTTTGTTATAAAATACCTTCAAAAATACCCTACAAATCGTCCGTGGCAGTTCGCAGAATAACTATGATTTTTATTTGTCCAAGCAAGACTTTCGTTGGTGGCGAATTTTTATTGCTCACAGAGTCAGATTTTTTAAATAGTCAAAACATTGTAGAACGTACTTCATTCGCCTGACGTACATAATTACAAATTAAATGAGTGATGCGGCAACATAGTGCGAACTTCTCAGATTCCCTTTTAATTTATTAAAGGGATTAAATTATTAAGGGGGTGAGTTCAGGTAAGCCCTCCTTTGCCGGACAGGTAGAAGGGCAGATGTCAGACGAAGAAGTACTCCAGAAGAGGGCCTCAATGCCGGAAGTCACTAACATCAGAAAACGATCCCAAGATACCTACATAGCCGGTAGACTGTAAAACCGAGACTTTGTAAGTGATTTTACGGAAAATTTTAATCCTCCACCAAAAATGAGAATGTCACAAGAAGAATTTTTAGAATGTTAACGTGATAACACTTTTCTGTCTTTGAGAATTTCTAGAAAGAACCAAGTTTTGGAGAAATTAATATTAATTATATATTATTAATATATTAATAATTTTTTCTCCAGAACGTTATCTTTTAAGCGTGTTTATTTATTCTATCAAAGCATTTGTGTTTGATTATTTTTTAATATCTTCTGTAATAGTGAATGGTAGAATAAATTTAAAAATGTATGAACGAAGTATTTCCCGACCCATAGAAATGAAATATTAAAGAAATAACTGTCTGTTATTATTTTCAATGATAACTTTTTGACACTTGGATTTGTGTAGCACTACTAAATGTAATAACATCATTAATATCTATTTTATTTGTTTGGGAGAAGTTTTCATGTTAGGAACAGTGTTTATTGTGAATTTTGATATTTAACAAAATTAAACCTGTTCATACGCTGCCAAAAATTCTTCTTATACCAAAGATTTTACCATCACAACTTACTCACATTTATAACATTGAAATCTATTTTAAGTATAACAATTAATTGTAACTAGTGACTACTAAATGGCTTTATTGAATATGTTAGTTATGAAAATATAATAATATTTTTAATTCAATTATTCGCATCTAATCAAGAATTAGTAGAGTGCTTTTTTGATAGGAACCTTCATACTAAAGATACTTCTCATAATATTTGGAGGTAATTTCACACTCTTTAGAATCCTCGAAAGAAATTGTAATGAATTGTAACAAAATATAACTAAAAAGATTGACAATTCTGGATCAGAAACTTTTGTGAAATAACACGCAACAGTTACCTCATTACTCCTGTAGTGTAACTTTTTGCCACCACCTTCTTACGGAATCTTTTTTTTACAAAATTGCCAATTCTGGTGTTATTTTAACATTTTGTTAAATTTGGTACTCTTTAGAAGAATTACTTTTAAAGGGAGTATTATTTAGACATATTTTCACTATGATATTGAAAAAAGGTCAAATACGTACACTAATTTAAATATAAATGCGTGAAATACGCGACTTTAACTTTAAATCTTAATATAAGGGAAACGTTTCGACATAGTGGCCAGCCAGTCGCCGCCCCGGATTCTGCGCCTGCGACCCTGCAGGAACTGACGATGTCCACCGTACGTATGGACGAAATGTTGGCATTTTAACGCCAACTGGAGAACAGCGTACCAGTCCGGAAAATTTCTTGTATATTGACTCCCGCCGTGAAAGCCTACGATGCTACTTGTATCTCCAAACCAAAATGTAACAAAAATTTGGAAACATGAGCTTACTACTTGTAAACGTGTGACGGTTTTTAATACAATAATTTAATGTAGCCAATAATATGACTAAAATTGGCATTGGTATTGGAACCCTATCCGTTTCTGTCAAATTATTTCTGCAACCGGTTTCCGAATTTATATCATTTTTGGGCATTTTATATCAATTTTAAATTTCCCGCAAATATATCTAAAGGGAAATAATTATCCCACTAGCTCTGCCGGTTGGGTTCTTACATCTATCATTTACAATAAACTCTGCAATACGATGTGCACGGTACGCGGTCTAAAGCTCATCTCCAATATTACAAAACGTTCAACCCTCGATAACTTTCATACATTCTTGTCTCTTATTTTACAAAACAATCTCGAGTTTCCTTCTACGTCATACCCCATTACCAGTTTACCACCAATCTTACATGCCCTTATATCACAATCTTCTGTTCGTTACTTGCCGCGCTATATTTACTTCCGCTTCCCTGGTTGCTAAGGAACGCCCTGCCTGCATGCCTATGCTCTCAACATTTTCACTATTTACGATGAATTTAATAAATGTTTGTCCCCAATTCCCATCAAAATATTGTGTGACAGTCTGGTATGTCACAGTATGCATTCGCGACTGTTAATGCGCATTATAATATTAAATATAGGATCTGAAGCATTCTGAAACCATCTGGGGTCAATGAGGTATCTACCACTATAGTATTAATTATAATTTTAATATGATTACATTTATCCAAACACGTATTTCGGGAACACTCTTCCCATCTTCAGTGGTTCTACAATTTTAAGTACTTAAACAAATTAACACGTGTATCATCGTCAACCTAAATACAAAATCATATATAAACTAATGAACAATGGAATAATTATTTAAAATTACCCAAGTAACACCGATTAAACACATAAGCTCATAGAGAGTCGTCAAAGTGTGACGCCATTTTGTTCGTACTCTGTACGAATGCAGACTGCGGGAAAGTGAGGGAGGAAATGAGAGGATGGTAAAACTAGTCAATTAATAAATTCATGATGGGGCTGGATTTTACTATAAATTCCTCATTGAGGCATAAAAGGTTGGGGATTTTTGCATAATTTTAAGATTTCTAAATTTTCCAAAATATTTAATTTAGTTCCTTTATTTTCGCAATGTAGAATTTTGAAATTTGTATCAGGGTCCAAAGAGTGATAATTTTAAATAAGGTGGTTAGAAAATGTGGAATGATCTTGTTTCAGTGTCCGAGATCTGAGGTGTTCCTCTAGTCTACAGGAAAACTTCCTACCTGTTTGTCCCACATATGCAGAATTGCAACTATTACATTTTAATATGTAGAATCTACTTTTTTCCTTCATGGGTACAGGGGGTTCGTTTCTGGGAAATAAAGTTTGTAGTGTGTTGTGAGTTTTGTAAGCTACCTTAAAGTTATATTTATTAAATATATTTCCTATCTTTTTAGATATGGGCCATATGTATGCTTACAAACTGTTTAATTTCAGTGGATAGATTTTGTGGGAAGGCCTTCTTAATTAATAATTTAATTTCTTTTTGCTTGATAAATTTCTAATTATGGAGGTTATAACCATTATTTTGTCCTATTTGTAAAATTGTGTTCACTTCATCAAATTCTAATTTTGACATGGGGACATTGAACAATTTATGAATCCATGAATGGAAGACTGCAAATTTATGTTGATACCAATGGTTTGTATTGTAGGGTATGATTTAATCTGTTTGGATGGGTTTTCTAAAAGTATTAAAATTATGTATATTTTTTTATACAAATGGTGAAGTCTAGAAACTTTAGGGTATGGTTCTGTTCTAATTCCATTTTAAAAGTTAAATTTGGGTGAAAAGAATTTAGGAAATCAAAAAATTGGTTTAATTGTCTGGTTGTACATGTCCAAAGGTAAATAATGTCATCGACATATCTAAAATAATACATGATATTATTTTGCAAGTGATTATTACTATTAAAAAAGTTATGTTCAAAATTGTCCATAAAAATTTCAGCAAACAGAGGAGAGTTGTATGTTAGAGTCCATAGCCAAACCTTCAGTTTGTTTGTATATTGTGTTATTAAATTTAAAATAGTTATGTCCAATACATAAATCTAATAATTTAATTAAATCTATTTTTACATTAACAGTGAATTTCGAATTCATGATAGTTTAATGTTAATATCTTGTACTTCAGAGGGTGTTATATTGGTGAACAAATTATTCACATCAAATGAACTTAATTTGGCATTGGTCGGTATTTCCAAATCTTTCATTTTCTGAATAAGATCAAAGGAGTTGTTGAGTTTAAACATGGGGTTAAAATTAGTAATGGAGTTGAATATAGGAATGACACATTTACTCGAAGGTGAAATACAAGAATTACTAAAACTAACTACAGATCTAATAGGTAGGTTTTCTTTGTGAAGTGTTACGAGTCCATCTAATCTGGGGCATTGGGGATTGCGCAGATGATTGCGCAGATGATTGCGCAGATGATTGCGCAGATGATTGCGCAGATGATTGCGCAGATGATTGCGCAGATGATTGCGCAGATGATTGCGCAGATGATTGCGCAGATGATTGCGCAGATGATGGCGCAGATGATGGCGCACATGATGGCGCAGATGATGGCGCACATGATGGCGCAGATGATGGCGCACATGATGGCGACATGATGGCGCACATGATGGCGCAATGATGGCGCACATGATGGCGCAAATGATGGCGCAAATGATGGCGCAAATGATTGCGCAAATGATGGCGCAAATGATTGCGCAAATGATTGCGCAAATGATTGCGCAAATGTTGCATAAAATGATGAATGATTGCGCAAATGATTGCGCAAATGTTTGCGCAGACGATCATAACTATTAAAGATTTTTTCCTCGGTTCAGTAAGTAAAGTACTAGACATAATGGTTTTTCAGACTTAAACGTTGAAAGAAGGAGTGGGGTCTTTATCTAGGGTAATGAACCTATTTTCATCATATGAAGGCTTCATTCATATGAAGGTTTGAAGTTTGTTGATAGTGTCTCAATAATGATTCAATATGTCTACTGTTTTGCCTTTATCAGCTTTATTAATAATTAAACTGTTAGTTTTCACTTTCTCTTTTAATTTAAGTATAGAACTGTCGCTATGTTTGTTAGAATTATTAGGGATGGGTCTATTGATTTCATCAGAAAGAATTTTTGTGTTTGGATAAATGCAATCATATTAAAATTATAATTAATACTATTGTGGTAGATACCTCATTGAACCCAGAGAGTTTATCATGGAGTACCACAAAATCTCCGCTGCCACCACAGAATTTATTCTGAAACCAATTTTTTTCATAGTTACAGTGCAAGCAATGTTATTGTAGGTTTACAATTCAGCAAACCACGCATTCAGTGGTCAACAATTTTCAGAAAATTAGCGAACTCTACAGAAAATATCGTAAAAATAACATTTACAGGTCGTATTAATTAATATAATGATTTAATTTCAGAAATCAGTTTTATTTAAGATATTGTTTTATTAAAAAATACACAAATTTTAACACTTTCTTCAAATTTTTCGGTCACATAGTAAATTGGAAATTTGACTTATAGAAGAGTAAAGCCTTTTTCTGTATGCCAATTTTCGTTCCAAACTTGGAAACGGCTTTCGAGATATCGTTTTCAACGTTTCTGAAAATCCTCAATTTTGAGTGTATTTTTACTACAAAGATTTTAGTTTAGAGAAACTTAATCACACATCATTTATAACATTTGTAATCATCATCATCACCGTCACCGTCACCGTCACCGTCACCGTCACCGTCACCGTCACCGTCACCGTCACCGTCACCGTCACCGTCACCGTCACTCGTCACGTCACCGTCACCGTCACCGTCACGTCACCGTCACCGTCACCGTCACTCACGTCACCGTCACCGTCACCGTCACCGTCACCGTCACCGTCACCGTCACCGTCACCGTCACCGTCACCGTCACCGTCACCGTCACCATCACCATCATCATCACCATCATCATCATCATCACCATCACCATCACCATCACCATCAAGGAATGGCCTGTTTCGTCGCCAAGAAGATCGTCTCTCTATCTTCTTCTAGGTCTACCTGGCTCTCGAGTTCCTTCGGGTGCATAGTGGAGGCGCTTATTTGGTAGTCTCTTTTGTAATCACAAATGCAGTAATGTATGAACAGGTACCGTGACATAAGTGTTAACAATGTGAAAGAATTATAAAAAATTGCATTTCTGACATTTTTAAGGTACCAAAAAAACACATCATAATGGCTTGAATGCCATGTTATTTAGTGCATATAGCACTATCCAGTACATACTCTGTTAAAAAATATAATTATTTAGAACATTTTTGGAGAAAATTCTCTATCATCAATAATTTATTTTTGTAATGTTAACTTTATACAATTTTCGAATTCACAGACGCTTATGAGTCTCTGGGATAATATTTTCCCAGCACATTTTGTGATGTGGTTTCTGAAAATGTGTACTTCCCGCCTATACCTACCTACTAGTTTCTATTCATGCTTACAAGATGCTTACTTTCTATACATGCGCGTATGTAGCGCCAGGCGAAAATTCCAGGAATTGAAAACGCGGGAAGTGGGAAATATTTCCCCCTAAGTTTCGTTGTAAGCACAGATTTTGCTCAGTGCAGATCATTCGTGAGATGAAACACGTGTTTAGCGCTTCATTTCCGTGCTAGAAATTTGCAAGATCAGTATTTTTACGTAGTAGCATCTAGTCTATAATTAGTGAGAATGCTATTATATTTTTAGCATTTTTACGCTGAAATATATTTATTTGAAAATATAATAAATTCTCCTGCGTTGTTTTAAATAGGCTTCTTGCATTTGTTTTTGATTTATCATTAATTGTTTTAAAGAATTGTGTAGTACAGTTTTTTACTGCTTATGTAGCCTTTTGAAATTGCTATTGTCTTCTGAATTTTATATAACCGCATAGATGTTTCTCTGATTTCCGTCACATTGCTTCCTATATCACACATAACCGGAACACCTCGTCTTTGCTTTTTCACAGCAATTTGAAGCAAATCATCCCATTAATGATGAATGTCCCTTGAGTATTTTTTTTATTTGATTTTGACAATTTTCTCAATTTGATATTAGATCAAAGTAACCTTTACGTGCGATAAAACAGAAGGAATTTACTTCTTACCATTGAAGAACTAAATACATTTATAGGTATATTGATCAAACTCTATTGGAGTAAGAAACCGAGTATCAAACTCTCCTGAAGCACCGATGAAAATTTTCATTCAGAGAAAATATCACAAGTAACGAGCGTGAAGCGATTTCTAAAAATATTACGAAATTTACATCTCAATAAAAACGACAAAATACTTGGGAGAGAATCATGAAATTTTAAGCGTTTTAAAGTTCGGCCTCTCATGTCCCATTCGCAACACATTTTTCCGGCTTTGATTTCACCATCTCGCTAAGTTTCCATCGACGAAAGCATGGTGGGATTCAAGGTACGTAATACTATTGAGCGTGCATGCCTCTCACGCCCGTCAAGAGAGGTTTCCGGGTATGGGTTTGCTGCTGCACGGTCATTGGTTACATGCTTTCCTTTGATGTTTACACAGAAAAGAATTCGGATGGAAATCCTCAGCGAAATTTAGGGAAGTGTCATTTCTTCTCTTACTTCAGCACTCGAAAGTTTCTATTTTTGCATGCAGTACAATTAGATCAAATAGAAAACATTATCCTAGTAGCATGTCGAAGACTGATAAGATAGCGTCAAAGGGTGATATTGATTTTGTACAATCAGGCGATATTAGAGTAATTAAATAGAACGAAATCCGTATCTGCAATAAGCATTGTGCATAATCCTACCACTACGATGAATGTTTTGCCAAGCAATAATGAGTACATTAGAGAGAACATAAAATGTCCACAAATAATAGCAGACATTGTTAGACGGGTGATGTGGACAATTTTGACCAACATGTATCTCATTACAGCGTCACGCAAAAGTCACAAATATGGTGGATGAAATTGTTTTATTATTTTCTTGATTGCTGTGTAAAGCTGTGTCGCTTGTATTCTGTATAAGGAAGAAATAAAAACCAAAAACCTCACAGCTTCAATTCCGATCACTTAGTAAATTAATTGAAAAACTTTTGCAGCTTGAAAACGATCAGGCTGTCTTTCAGTTCTAGGTTTCGGTAGCAAACGAAACAACACTAATAGTAGAATCAGAATCGCTAACACCATACGACTATCAGATCTTGGTGTGCATGTACCTGAAAAATCCAAAACTACAGGCGTTGAGCTCATTGTAACATTAAAAAGAAGGAAAAAAGAAGTAATTTAATTTGTGGCAAATGCAATTTTGCATTATGCAAAAGTTGCTTTGCTCCATTTTATGTGAACACTTTTTACTTGATTTAATTATTTTATTTTTTATTTTATTTTATTATATATTAAAATTCCACTTATTATATATATAAAATTACAACCTATAACAATACTAAAATTTCATTGTACGAAGGTAGTAAGATATTATCCCAAAGAACATTACATGTATACGGTAGTCTACAACGATCATTGTGATAATACCTTCCCACTTCATAACTTCTAAAATAAAAACCATTTTAATAAAATGTGTTAATTATTTAATAATAACCTTCCTCTGGTTACATGCTTACCAAAGTATACCAATATTTTCATCCCCCAACCTTTTCCCCCATAAAGGTTTAATTTTTACAATTTTCCAAAATTCCGAGATTTTAACGAACGTAAGACTCTCCTCATTTTTTAAGCGACCTTTAAGTTATTCGCAGAAAAAAAATTAAAAAATTGAATCCATTTTTTAGTAAATTTCAAAGTTTCAAGTAAAGAACCACCCCCATCAGAATATCCGTTTCCCATTAGGTACCATTATATGTAATTTCATTACTTGCTAGCTATGTGGCTAGGCAGAGGGTTCTTAAGCCATTACAATGCCTACATCCTAAACTTTCCGGGTTCTAACGTTTCTAATTCAGACATTCACCCAAAATGGACTCTGCATTCAAAGCCGTGGAAAAGAGCCAATAAGATAAGGCTCAATTCCTGAAGGGGGAATAACCTGCCCTCAGAAGACGAGTGCATGCTAATCAACCAAACGTTTTCTTATTTATTTACTTCCTGGGGAGGATGTCTTCTTCTTTCGGTCTTTGGCTTCCGCACCTGAAATCGAGCAACGTCATAGACCTTTGCACAATCGCCTCTGCGCTAATTTCTCGGAAAAAGACAAAGTGGTCATTTAATTATTTGATGGTATACTTCTTTGTTTACTTACTGATTTATTTACTCATCAATTTCCTAAATTCATTATCGATTAACTCAGTCATCACTTACTATTGACTTATTTCATTTCCAATCTAGATTCCACCCATAGTACTAATCAGTGCTGTTTTCCCACTACCTGATTATCGTTCCCTAATAGTTTGAACATTTTCTGGAAACGTTCCTAATTCTTTCATGAAGTAAGACCCATTATCACCTAATATGTTCTGGGCGAGCGTTATGTTCTTAATTTGGAAGTAGTAGTTTCCCATTCCCATCAATTTACCTCTCCATTTTTCTGTAGCGTAGCAATTCATGGAGTGGATCCAATCTTCCCTATCATCTCAAACAGTTTATTAAAACAGCCTCATTCCATTGACATCTTTCAATCTATGTTGCATCCGCTCCCCCTCCCTAAACCAAGAGTATCCCCGCTTGGGGACCTTTTAAATGTGTGAACGTAACTTTTGCATCCCCATATCAGATTCGTGTGAATTTGGGCCACAAACGAATATTTCTCTGCCGTTTCTGCAAGGGTATCTTAACCTTAGCAGGACGTACAGAACGTTGAGAACTATAAGAGAATATCAATTTTCGAGAAATTGTTTGAACGATTTACGGGCTAGTATTGGCCGCCGATGGTCCTACTGATGTTTGGTGAACAATCAACATGTTGGTGCAAAGACCGACAAAACATGGCTTCTGATTACACATCGTGTTAACGGAAGTAAATTACTGCAAATAGATTCAATATTTATTCACATTTTCGATACCAAGACCTAATAATACGAATTTTGTAGTTGAAAAACTATATCTGCCGCAGCATTACTGCAATAATTCTCGTTCATACTGTAACGCAGCGGGTTATTGTTGTCGTCTGTCTGCACCTATCAATGGAGTATCATACTAAAATAACTTGTATAAAAAAGGAGAACTTCTTTACGTGAAAACTATCTAGATCGAGGGCTTAGGTGTTAATGCATGATTTGCCTAAGACATTAGCAATAATAACTGTGTTTGGAGTAGTCGTATTTCGAGAAATGTTTTGTGGAGTGTTTGGATGGGTTAGTTAATACCTTATTTTACGTGACGAGACTCGGGCCATCAGACCCGCTCTTCCGTCTAACCACGCAAATTTCGGTACGCTCCTTTCACCTTTCACAGAAAGGGGGTATTATCTTGGGTGCCGAAACAGGCGGATCTCAATTTTGCTCAGAGGCTTCTTTTAGGGTTGAGGACATTTTACATGCAGTAAATCTACTACATGAGACAGCCAGCTTTACTTCCCCTCCGAAGGAAGCCATACGAAGGATTTTTTTCGCCCTTAAAAATCCACGACTTTGATCGGGTTTGAACCCGCAAACTCGGATACAACAGTCCAGTACGCTGACCGTTATGTCACCGAATCCACAAATGAGTCGATACGACTTGCGAACCTGTAAGCCAAAATATTGTTAATGAACTATTAGTGTTTGTTGTTGAGAAAGAATAATATTTCTCATCAGAAGAAGCGGCTCACGGTGTGGATGACATATCTGTGACTATGACGTTTGAGACGTTATAGATCTACGTCGAATTGGTGAGAACGGCGGAACGCGCTTGTTAACGGCAGGAGAACCAAATTATCCGAAACCAATTGAACAATTTTATTAGAAAAAACCTCGGGGTACGAAGATCTTTGACAGAGTCTTGTGATGCCGTGTATCCAGAAATTCTAATGAGATTAGTTCATCACAATCTATAAAACCTTCTACAAGTTTCAAAGGTAAATGAAGCGATGCTCGTCTTGCATCACTGCTCACACTCCCCTCTCGACATGAGCTACAGACATTTGAATATATCAAAGCCGAAATAGGCGCGCGCCGGGCGCAAAGGGCGCACGAAGCACGAATTCGCACCCGCGCTAACACAAACTGCTCCCCGAGACAACTGCGAACTCGAGAGGAGGCGGGTGGGAGGCAGCTGCGCCGGAGGAAAGTGATTTCATTAACAACGGAGCGCTTCCGAACTCCGCCACCCCCGGCCCCGCCGCCGCTCTCCACGCTCGGCGGCCCGACGCTGCCCTGCCCTCCGCCCCGCCTCCCACGCCGCTTCGGCCGCTCGCCCTCCCTCCCCCTTCGCCCTCGCCCTTTCCCTTCGCCCTTCCCTTCCTTCGCCCTTTCCCTTCGCCCTTTCCCTTCGCCCTTTCCCTTCGCCCTTTCCCCTTCGCCCTTGCCCTTCGCCCCCTTCGCCCTTTCCCTTCGCCCTTCCCCTCGCCTCGCCCTCGCCCTTGCCCTTGCCCTCGCCCTCGCCCTCGCCCTTCCCCCTTTTCCTTCACCCTTTCCCTTCACCCTTTTCCCTTCGCCCTTTCCCTTCGCCCTTTCCTTCGCCCTTTGCCTTTCGCCCTTTCCTTCGCCCTTTCCTTCGCCCTTCCCGCCCTCCCCTCGCCCCCTTCCCCCTGGCCAGCCTCAGCGACCGCGACGCCTGCCACCTCCCCAACCCCCTCCCCTTCATATTCCGCCTCCGCCTCCCAGCCACGCGGCCGCCCCTCCCATCAGGCCCACTGATCGCCCCGCGCTCTTCACTTAGCAGCCGCAGCCCGCACTCCTCTGTGCCTCCCTTCGCTGCCTTCAATTTATATCCCCAGCCGCGACTGCCATCCCTCCTGGGCTGGGATCTCTACAAATATTCGTGTTCCATGTGTCACAGAACTTCTGATGCTACTTAACATGAAATGAGAGAAACAAAATACGTTAAAGAAATCGTGGAGAGACAATCCACTCCGTGGACATCTAAAAAGAAAGTAAAAAAATGCAGATCAATAAAAATCAATCATTTATGTGGCTTAAAAGGAGAATAATAAGCCCACAATTGGAAGCAGTTTTAATAGCAACCAAAGATTAGACCTTGAGATCACGACATTGTGATGAAGTTGTTCTCAAAATATTCCCAGAAATTGCTCATCTTCCAGGAACAAGTAGAAACCATTGATCATATCATCTCAGCTTGGACAATTCCAGCGAAGACCAAATAGTTGAAAAACATGATCGGGTGTGCAGTTACCATTTCTAGCAAATCTGTAAGGTTCTCGAAGTTCCAAACACATCCTCCAAGTTGTACAAACACCCACCAAAATCGGTGACGTTTGTTGGGAAGTGTACTATATTGTACGACCAACAAATTCAAACTGATCCAATGGTAGCTGCAAACTTATGCGGGATTTCGAGAAAAAACTTGTCTGTTTGTAGATGTTGCTGTGCCGTGGACTCAAAACGTCGTTGACAAGGAGGCAAAGGCGTCTTAAATACAAGAGTTTGGAAATCAAGATCAGCCGAATGGGCGTAAAAGCACAGGTCGTCCCTTTGGATGTCGGACCTCTCGGATTTGTTTCGCAAAATGGTTGTAAGAACTTGGCTAAACTCCCAGGTCATTGAAAAGCCTGGGAAGTGCAAGACTTTGCTTTATTTGGAACAGAACACATTTTGCACAAAGTATTGTAGAGGCACTGACAGTCCCTATATGGCACTTAAGAACCTGGTTGCAACCTGGAGTAGATTTTACATTCAACACTAAACGATAAATAACGTAAATACTTTCTTGCAAAAATACTGAAGAGTCGCTAATAACGTTAACTGTTGACGCGATTTTATAGTGACAAAAAGATAATAAAACGGCATTGTGGGAATTCTGATTTGGTGTTGTTGACGTTCTAATAGGAAGAAATAAAAGAGGTCATCTTCATCAACATATTAGCTTTATTAGGATAGCCGGTTTTCGACGGCTTTGCCGTCATCGTCAGTCTTGCTGCTGTCGGCAAAAGCTGAAAAGGCACAGTCGACCTACTTTTGCCGACAGCAGCGAGACTGACGATGACGGCAAAGCCGTCGAAAGCCGGCTATCTTAATAAAGCTAATATGTTGACGAAGATGACCTCTTTTATTTCTTCTAATAAAACGGAAACCAAGAATAATCAATCTTCAAGTACTTGTTGCAATACTGCGTCTGAAAATTTAATACTATTACTCCACATCGTGATGCGCCACCGTGTCTCGTTTAAATTCCCATGGTCGAGCGTCCGCGAATAGTTACCACCCGTCCATCTTGTACACCTCGCCCGCGCCGCCGAGCATCCGTTTCATGCGGCTGTGTCCAACTTCGGCAAAAGCTCGGAGCGCGGTTCAGTCCTCGCCTGTTTATCCTCCCCTCTCTCGCCCTCCCCCCCCTCCCAGCCACCGTCTGGCTCATCAGGCTCACCCACGCCGAGCAGCATCAGCAAACGGCGGAGCGCTGTAATAAATATTAGTGCCCAGATTAAATTACCTGGATTACGGCTGCATCTCGTATTTGCAGGCGCATTTCATTACTGCACTTAATATATTAATGCCGCAATAGTTTCTGCAGGAGTGGCAGATGCCCCGAATGCCGGATTAACTGAGAGCGGATTTCCAAGTGAAGGGGGGGGGGCGAGAACGTGTTTGCCAAGCCGGGAATCTCAGAGAGCAGAGATCAATTTCTGGATCATGTCGTTATTAAAGGTTTGTCTTGCATAAACGGTTCGCCAACGTTACAGCAACCATTCAATCATTCATTCAATCAATCATTCAATAATTCTAACAAAACTGTTTCTTAAATTTGCAAGATGAATAATTCACATTTCAAATTGTTTTGTGGCGATGATTTTATAATTAGCGTCAATTGTTTTACCAATAACTTATTTCTAAGCACTAATTATAGAAATATAAACATTATGTTTAAGATGTATATAATCATTTTGCAGTAACCGCTATCTCACGTTTACAAGCTAGAATAGTTGCAATTTAAAACTTTGTCACTGTGATCAAAGAGTACTAGTACTGACTTCTAGAAGGCGCAGATAATTGCCACCGCTTCAAAAATTATTCGCTTCAACGCACCGACCAATCACAAATTCCTTCGACAATCCCTCACAAATTACAATGAAGAAACAAATTCTTGTCCGCTTTACCTGTGATCTGCGAGGAGAAAGGTTGTAGTGGAAGATTGTCGACTGTGGAGGAACGTTTCGTATAACTCCTAATAAGCTCATGAGAGGTAATGAATTTACAATTTACTGAATGGAAATATTTACTATAAATGAAGTACAAGATTTTTATACTCATATGTGTCAAGAATAATAATGAAAATCCATGAGAAGTGTACCATGTAATTTCAAATTAATAACAATGCACCATAGCATGCACTTGTAACTTTGGGTGAACTGGCGACTGACAAGTAACGTTTTTATCCAAAGGTTTGTTTTACCTACTTTTCTTTCCTACGTGACACTGTAGCAAGAGGACTAATTTTCGTTATGGGAAACGAAATATACGACGCGACCACACTACTACGCTAGACGATGGAGCGCAAAATGATAGGGCAAAATTCTTCGTTGCGGCAACGACGCCTCGCCAGGAGACTCTGCTGTCTGACCTTGGTTGCGTGGGACGTTTAGATTTCAGACGACTCCTTGCAGATTTAAAACGACAGTTGTATCGTGGTTTGTAATGCTCTGCTGTGAACTGCATTGCCGTTTTCCATTCTGGCGTAATTTAGCTAGAGGCTATATTTGCAAGAAAAGTGGACAGAATTCCAGTTACTTAAGGTGGAGTACATGATTGAAGTCACTACTATAGAAACTTTAATTCATTCAACGACTGTCTTAACTTTCCAGTTATTGAATTAACAGATTTACAGATTAATTAACTTTTTTAGATTCTTGTAAATTTCACGCTACAGAATCCTTAGAAATTAACGAATTCTTTCATGGCCAAAGAAAGTATTAACTGGATGCTACATTTTTTATTTCATCGAAGAATGCATTCTAGTTACCTATTCATTGGCGTTATCTTTGTGAAATTTTTTAAAAATTTTAATTTTTTTTTGTATTATTATTATATTATTATTATTTTATTATTAATCGTCACATCGACATAAAAGTCATTACCGACTAAACAGATAAATTCATTTTACAATTACAATGTGAAATGTAGAACAATATTCACAATAAAAAACTTAAGAGAATATAGTACAAACAATAAAATACAATTAATACAATACCTTCAATACAATACATACAATACAACAATATAAGAATAATAAGTTCATCGAAATGCTGAAAATGATACAAATACAAGAAATGGTATTAATAGTTTGTATATTTAAACTTTTATTCCGATTTAATTTTGTCAGTTTTCACACATCGCACCACATACAATAAAATTGAGTAATATTTTACTATATCAGTCACTACACAAAAATCCACAGCATATTAATCCTAATAAAAAAATGTTATATTAATTTAATTACAAAATGTATGTTAAGTAATTTTTATATTTAGTAAACCTTTACTATCACAATTCACCAACCAAGAATGCACACCGCTTGAAATCGTGAAAAACCTGAAAATAAATTTTGTTTTGAGTAATATTTCACTTCTAACACTTCACCACTCACACAATATAATCCTAAATTGTACAAATCTTGAAAATAAGTTTTGTATTCCGCAATCTTTTACTACCACCGCACACGAATACGCAGCCGGAAATCCTGAAAATAGGTTCTATTTTGAGTACTTTTACTACGTCAATGCACCAAACAAGATGACAGCCTGAGAATTATAAAAAAATCATAACTTGTTATTTTCGCACAACAGTACATAAATGAAAATTACAGCGATTTTAAATCAATATTTCTTCGTGATTGTCAAAATATGTTTGCAAATAAAAGTATCCAAATTTTTTATGACAATCATTTATTTCAGCAATTACACAACGTTTCGTAACTAGTTTTGTTACATCATCATATGATGATGCGTGATGATGTAAAAAAACTAGTTACGAAATGTTGTGCAATTGCTCAAATAAATGATTGTCATAAAAAGCTTTGGATACTTTTATTTGCTTACAGCGATTTTACAAATTGATTAAATTGTTTTCCGGACCAATAGATCGTGGTCCGCTTCAAATCTGCTTTCCAGACGACTGCAATTGCGATATACATCAGCGGCGATCTATTACCCTGTACGCCTGTGTAGGGAAACCATAGAATTTTACAATAATTTTGACACTTTCAAAAGGAATCAGGAAGGCCGAAAAATTTTCGTTTGACAACCTGAACTAAGGACTATAAAACCAAAACTTTATTATTTATTATTTTTTATCGCCCTCCAAGAAACTTAAGTTCGTGAGGGCAAGGTCTGAATGTGTAAGTGGCATGTACTGTTAGGACGCGTTGTCACGAAATCTGGAGATGTGGGTTAGAAACAAATTAAATTAAAAAGGAAAAAAATGAAATTAAAACCACACTAAAAAGATATCCTTCGATTTTTCTTCGATGTAGACATTGGAACGAATTTAGAACATGCGAAGAATCCAGTACATGGCAAAATACCTTCAATACAGGATACTTCAGTAGTCGCCCGAAACAGAAAAGTCGAAAGAAATTGTGTAATTGTGATCAGAACACACTAATATAATGAAGTATTATTAGAAACATTTAAAGAGATAATATCATATAAGAATGATATAATATGAAAACACTTTTCAGATATGTAGGTTTTATAAGTACAATAGTTGAGAACATGTTGGAGAAGGTCACTAGAAAACTAAAAGCAAACAAATTTCATCAAACCGTAAATTTTAGTACAGTACATGCTCAGTTTTCGGCGCAAATTTATGGGCTATTTTGGTATTAAAATTTGCATTTCCCAATTACTACTTTTAATTTCAGACTAAAAAAGCATTTGAAGTTAACGTTCAAAGCCAATTTTTCCAAACTATGGAGTAAACCTTATATTGACGTTATTATTTGTTTTTCGACACACTTCAACATTGCAGCCTTTTATGGACATATACACAGTATAATAACTATTAATATGCATATGTTTATTGATTCATTAAATACTAATTCTCTTGTCTAACTTCACTTCTCAAGCTGCGAGCGACAGTTTCCTGCCACAAATTACCTCGCCGCAGCTGGACTTGATGTGGCTAAGTCCCTGACGAAAGGACCGGAGTAAGACTGCCCGCGCGGCAACAATTGAGCCCTGCCCAAATTTATATTTCATTTATTTAAAAAAACTGATATTTCTACTAACCTCTAGTACAACAGAAAATCTCAATTTTTGTGAATCCAATGTGAAAAGCCTGATTGATGCCAAAAATGTAACTGTAAAACTACAGCAACGCTGTAGTATCAATAAGGTGAAGTGCACCCGATCTTTATTATTCTCGTGCAGTTATGGATATTAACAGTTTTAAAGAAAATATACGATAACGTGCTGGAACTAAATTAATGTAAAGAGCCCGTAAATATCTGAATTTCATTAAAAAACTGATACTTTGCTTATAAGAAACTAGATTGGAGTCAACCCAGAGTTACCGTGCAAGGTTATTCTCCACAGAATCTATGCACGTTAGTATGGCGCTTGCAAGCTAGTTGCACCCTTGTTATTCCATACGAACCCACAACCACCAGCTAGAGCACAGCGTGAGCAGTAGTGATGGCGGGCCAGTCGGAGTTAAGTTCTTTCCATTTTGGTCGATTAATTACTGGTTATTTCACACTTTGACCGCATTTTAGCATTAATGTAGCTTTCGAATTTGCGGTAACAGTTACTCAAAAGAACACCATTACATACAATTTTAAGTCGTCAACTGCATTCGTAACATTTAACGGTCGAAAAAAACACGAGACTCAGAAATTATGAATTTTCAAAGTATTGGTAGAAAGTTGCTTCAATTTTTTCATTTTAGATATTTTCCTTGCAATACCACAATCAACCAGAGCTTTGATAAAAAATTACCGATAAATTTCGTTCGCATTGAAGTTTAAGGTTGCATTAAACATTTGCTAATTAGTGAATGTTTTCAATGTGTTCAATTAACATTTTTCAGTTTAAAAAACCTCTGAAAATTTTCGTTACATATATTTAAGGACTTCTGAATAGTTCATCGTGAAATATTAAAGCAATGCAACAGTCATTCCATCTCGATCAGGTGTTTTGTCCAGTTTCCCTGATCCATTAAGCAAATACTGAGATGGCCCCTTGTTTTACTTCTGGAGATAAATGTAACTTCATTATCTGTGCAAGACTTCTAGAATTTTGTGGGAAATATACTTATTCAAATGATCGTTTCCAGGTTGTCGTGGCAGAAAGTATTATTCCTTGACGAAGAACACCATCGATAAGAGTCCAAAATTTATTGCTTTTTATCCTTGAAAATAGATTTTATCACATGAGAGCAGTTTTTTTTATTTAATTCAAAATTCAAGTTGTATATGACTTAGTGTAGGGATCACAGAATTTTGAAAACTTGCGCAGAATTCACTTCTACCCATAGCACGTCATACACAGTTTTAACTTTTTTTGACATAAAATAAATAAATATATTAGCCGGCCCGGTGGCCGAGATCGCTAAGGTAGTAGTGTCGTAGTGATCTCGGACCGAAGGGTCGCGGGTTCGAGTCCCGCCTCAGGCATGGTTGTAATTGTGTTTGTTCTTTCACCCCTTATCATCAATCACCGTATCGTTTCATCCACATAGTTACCATACCGTTAACAGCAATAGTGGTCGCTAATGACCTTAGATGTTGAAGCGACCTTAAATAAACCAATTAAAAAAATATATATATATATATATATATATATATATATATATATATATATATAGTAGTAGTAGTAAAGCCATTGAGCCCATTGCTTCGTAAGAGTTGACGGGATGACTGGTATGCAGCAGAACGTATCCTTGACTTCACCTTCGTTCAAACCCACTTCATCCGTCAATACAAAGATAAAAGGCAAATAAGAGTAAGTACTCCCTTGCAGCAAGTAATAAAATGTAGCATTTTCTCGACTCTAGCATAAGAAAATTTTATGAACGCCTGGGAGAAAAGAAATGGGGATAGTTTGAGTTCCTTTTCAACAATTTGTTTCGTCTTAAGTTTATTGAAAGCTCCTCCGAATAATTATGATTCGTAGTTTAGATTTCAAGAACATATTTTAACGATATCATAAGAGCGAATGTGTAGAAGATAAGTTAATGATAAATACACGATGTAAGTTTATTACCTCAAAAATGATTTCCTTGAAACATACTTAACTGAAGTTCTTTCTATACGAATTCCTCGTTTGGCTTTTTCTGTGATTTGCACGTTCAGAGTGAAAAAAAATCAATGTTTGATCATATGGAAATTGGGCTGAACATTTTAAACCCAATTGAAAAATACTTACTGTGGCATGGTTATCATTTGGAAAATGAATGAAAGAAGCTGTACTACTTCAATCACTTTGCGTCGAAGAAAAGTCAGTCAATATCATAATGTAATTCCGCCGAAAAGCTTTTTAGATTCCATTGCAAATATAAATGTAAGAAATAAAAGATTTAAATAATGTTATAAACAAATATTAAAGTAAATACATTCAAATTTACTGTATAAATTGCAGAGCAAGTAATTACTTTAAAATCAATATAATGTATTGAAATATGAGAATAAAATACATGTAAGGAATCTGATATACCAAGCGTCTGGTCTCAGTGGGGCAGAAAGTTGTAACAGCAAAGAGGAAAGTATTCTCATCTATAAAAGAATGATTCTTCATATTATGAGAAAAAGATCACTTCAATTTGATTTTGCTATTATATACATTATATCTATTTGTAGCACGACGGTTATTGCATTGACACTGAAAAATATTTTGCTGAATTTAATTCCTATAACACTGTTACTTCTTCCCAGTTCTACATCCATTCAAGTTTGTGTATGCGCTCATTTTGTTGCAAGTAAAATGTGTAGGTTTTGTTATTTCGTTGGCGGTGAAGCTATGCACGCACTACATTTTTCAGAAAACCTGGCAAACAATCGTACACAACAATTCTACACAATTAGTCCCTTTTCAGCACAATCACAAAGTATGGATGGTATTTAACGAGGAAATAAAACCGGGTTTTAAACCCAACTGCTGCAATCAGACGAGAAAAAATTCTTCCGAAGTGGAAAGAGGTCTATTTTAACTGCCACTCCACAAATTAAATCCGAAGTTCGTTTCTCGTTGGAAATTTCATTACACGTGAGAGAAAAGTTTTTTTTTATAGAATTTTAACAAAACGACTAGTTGCTCTCTTAAAAATATAATTCAACCATACATGGTAAAAGAGAGATCTATGGTTTCGGGTCTCAAGAAAAGTGCGCGAGTAATACAAGAAAATGCACCACCCATTTCGCTATTCATCCAACTCACCTCAGTTGTGAGGCCTGGAACAACCACACGCCACCACCGTGCCAAAAGAAAATGAGGCGGCCCCATGACCCTCGCCGGAGCAAGACAAGGCCCCAACTCGATTCTTCTTTATTCGGACCGATGGCAGCGCAACACGGTTGATACAGAGGACCGGGGCTCTTGCGCATTGTATCCGACTTCAGCCAATGAGCTTCAGGCACCAGTTTGCGTCACAATATTAGCGGGAATTTTAAATGCAGCCAGATACCAAAATTATCACCTCGTTACAAGAAATTGAAAGAGATTTACGAAACATTTGTTTTAAATATTGCATTTTGTACACCTTCATCGTGTTATTTTTATTTGGCTGCCGTTCAAAATTGTCACTTTATGCCACTTGGAAAATGTTTCTCGATACGTCTACCGGTAGCGGTAGCTCAGTGCATCAACTAATGTCACTGCAGCGCCTCTGACCGGGAGGTCGTAGGTTCGAGTCCTGACGGCGGCAGGATTTTCGACACTAGCTTTTCAGCTAGGTCGAATTCAGTCGCTGTTTGGAGGAGAATTCTAGCGGCCGGCTGCTCTGATCGGTAGTTTTACGTGGTTTCTCCGATCAACACCAGGCGAATGCCGGAGCAGTACCCTACGAAACGGGCCACGAACCGCGCGCGATCTGTCCTTCCGCTTCCTTGTCCTATCCTCTCCTCTTACACACACACTTACACTAACATGCACCACACTATCACATATTCCGGGAGACCGGTCGGGAGCTTAGAGCTTGTCCCGGTTGGGGCGGTGCCCTGCTGGTGGGAGAGTCCTGATTAGGGGGAAACCTCATTAGCCGACGGTAGGTCGGTGCCGGATCTCGCCATCCAGCGGGGGAAGATCACCGCCATCTTCCGAGAGAAAAAAACATGCACTACACTAACGGGACTAATGACCGTAGCAGTTGGCGCGCCCGGAAACACGAAAAAATTAATCAATCAATCAATCAATCGATACTCCTCGTTCTCCATGCAGCATTGCTTTCAGAGCCTGTCTGGCTTTTCAAACGAAGTGTCCATGTTGTGATCACGTGGTTGCAAACTGGTGATGCACAGAACCAACTAAAATCCGTGCACCGGAGGAACCCACCCATGTATTTCCACCATGGACGGAAAGGGAGTGAACGCACGGACTATTCAAATTGTTCTATTTAAGAAGAAAAATAAATAAAGTCATAAAAGCCAACAATATCAAATGAAATTTCAAAACGTAAAATGGAATAATATTATCTTAATGAAGATAAGATAGACCACTTCAATTATTTTTTATAACATCCATAAATAATTCCTTGTAAATATTTTTTAATAGTACAAACAGAAAATACATTACAATCATAACAATAATACAAATACAAACATGCATACAATGGAACGAGTATCTGTGTAAAATTTGGGATAATTTAATCCACAATATCAATTACTACAAAATTTTATTTTTCATATCTGTGGTTTATGTCAAGAGGATTGACGTTCTGGATATTGTCTGGGAAGAATAGTCCTCAATGTTACTTGGAGCCCATTTGTCATCTTTTGTCCTAATTGAAGGAGTTCGAATTATAGGTCTTGGAATTTTTTATGCCTTCCAGAGCAAGTAATTAGTGTTTTTATCAGGTGTCAACACTCATGCACTGTCATATCAGGTGTTAAGTACATGCACATTAAATTTAATGTACACTTACTTAAAAGTTAGTTACAGTTACTTTAAAGTTAAAGATATACGTGCATTAAATTCAATGTACGTGTACATACAATTTAATGAACATTTACTTTAAAGTTTCTGTACGCGTACATTAAATTTCATGTGCGTACATGATTACTTTCATGTACTTTTACATTAAATGTAATGCATAAATTTACGAGAGTAGTGTACCCGGCAATGCTTCGTTATTGCAGTGTATTACACATCACATATTCCTGGTCACGTGATTGCCTGTTTGGTATGTAGAACAGTTGTGAAGTATTTTATTTTGCACCTATATTCGCGCCCATCGCACCTTCCCATTACCCATCTAATCCTAGAAAGACACCTGACATTCTAGATATTGTAGTAGCCAAAGATTTTCTTAAGCCTATGTCACAATTTGTTCTAACATATTTCAACTCAGATATTTTTCCTACACTAATATATACAAATGCAAACACAAGAAAAGATCATTTTCGTTGAATCATTTCCATAAAAAATAATTGTCAAATATTTGAAGATAAACTAAACAATTTAGTTCCTCTGCCTCTTTTCCCGAGTCTACCAATGAAATAGAACAAGCAATATCATTTCTTAGAACGGCCATACTTGAGACAGCCAGAGAAGCATCTTTGAAACCTTCAAAATCCAATTCGTCACTTCACGAATTCCATCGTGATTTACTGATCCTCATATCCCTGAAACTAAAATCAAACGCCAATGGTAGATACATCGCCTCCTATTCTTAGAGGAGAAATTTAATAAAGCTTCGGAAGCAGTCCACTACGCTCTCAACCAGTATTGTCACCGTTCTACCTTTGACTCTCTATGTTTATGAAAGAGTATATCGAGTGACTCGAGTAATCCCTCAAAACGTTACTCGAATTCGTGGCGTGGATGAGAAACGTCATGTTTCAATTAGGAATAGTCAAAATACGACGTTCACTATTCTAACCAGGTGTGGGTACGTCATTTTTATTACATATCAATAAAAAGCAAAAGTCGAGTTATTTCCAAAACATATTTGATATCTTCTTTTAGAAAAAGGTACTTTTAATATGAGATCAATTGTTCTGAATTATTCCAAGTTTCTTTCTAAACTGTTCTTGATAATAGCATTAATATTCTCACTAACTTCAGTCATTACCAAAACACAACAGAAATACACTTCACACAGTATGATTAAATCCCTTTGTACATTAAAAAAATGACATGTAAATAGGAACACTTGACAAAAGGAGGAAAAATAGATCAAATGTACATTCCAACACAATGAACTCTTAAAGAAAAATGTTCACACAACTCTTGTGTCGATGGAAGTTACAGTTTCAAATAAATTTCTACTTGATTAAGATTCTCTTCATCAGTATCGCTTAAATCCACAATCCAAGAATTTTCCAATTAAACAAAGATCAAATAAATTATTACCTCTTATAATTATGGTTGAATATCATGATCACACGTTGTAATATTTTAAACAAAAATGTCGTCATCAGAATGAATTCCAATTTACACACAATTACATGAAAATGTTTTTCAGTTATAAATCTTATATCAAAATCTATACTCGATTTACGATTGGTATTTTAGTTTCAAACTTTACTATGAAATGTAATAGATTGAAACTGCATTATTGGAATATACCTGTGAGAAACCTCTTAGCTTTCAAATTATCATTGCTTTCTAAGCAAGTTTCATTGGCAACCAAGAATCAAGTCCAAATGAAATCAAAACGACTCTCGACGCTTTTCCCACGAAGATACTACGTAGACACACACACAGATACGCGGACAGTTCAGGGTCACGCTCTTGTTGCTAGCGGTGAAGGTTGGTTGAAGCCTGCGGGGCCTATCGCTGTCGCCGACCGCGTTTGTGGTGAGGCGTTGTAAAGATTTCCAGTCTTCTTCATCTGGATTGCAGTTCCTCACTCCATTTGGGGTTGAATTGCCAGGAAGTCCAATTCCACTTATTATTTCGCCCGAAGTAATAATTACAAAGTGACGAATAAGTAAGAAACGAATCCAATATTATTCGTCTAAGATGAAGAGAAAGAATAACAACAAAAAAAAAGCTGAAATAGAAAGAAACATTCTTCCATTAGATTTGCTTCCTTTTCATATTCCTAATGTTCGCCGAAATATACAAGTTACCCATAGCGAAAATCGTATATTTTCTGGCTGTTCTTATACGTGTAGTTTTTCCGACATCACTCAGAGTTTAAATTTCCATATATTTCAATGAATACTTGATTCCATATTTATCGTAAAAAGATTATCTTTAATAACCTTTTTTTCGTTTTTGTTACTCAACCAATTTTCTCTCTCTCTCTGTCTCTCAGTCTCTCTCTCTCTCTCTCTCTCTCTCTCTCTCTCTCTCTCTCTGCAGATCCGCGTGGCGACCGATGTTCTTACACCTAACGCTTCAGCAAAAAATGGCAGAGTTTCCGATGCACACTCGACAAATTCTTGCGGTGGTTCAAACTAAATTTTGATTGGTCGATTCCGCTTGCTTAAGTGTACGCTTTCAGAAATCTATCTTTTACACGTGGCACTATGTATGATAATTTCTCTTAATCTCTTGCTACCTCTTCTCTCTCTCTCTCTCTCTCTCTCTCTCTCATGGAGGTAGGCTGAAGTCTTTTCCATCTCCCTTTCGAATATGTAGCTCTACTTCAGCGATTACAGTATCATTGGCAAAAATGTCTACTCTTCATCTCTAAATTAGATAAAAATTGGAAGTAACATTTGGAAAGTCTGTCGACATTTCACCCGTCCAATCCAGACAATACCCCCAATTAGAACTGATACAAAAATGGCGCATACGACTCGGGAAAAGCTAGACGCACTTACTGCACACTTCAAATCTGCGTTCTGACAGGATTCACCCCCGCTAGAAACACTCCTAAAGGACGCGTATATCACTGCACCGTTACAATAGCTCCTCCAATCAACGTAAAACAACAAGAAAATAAAAAACAAATCTTCGATCAAAATAGACACTATATCGAATCTTGCTCAAAACAACTTCCACCGCATGCCGTCGCTTATCTAACAGCTATCTTCAATAATTGTCTACGACTCAGATTCTTCCTCTCATGCGAGACAAAAGCAATAGTAATTCCCATTTTAATACCCAATAAATCCCCAAACGTTCCATCAAGTTACAGAGCAATTAGTCTATTACAAGCATTTTCAAAAAGTTTCGAAAACCTTATCTTAATCAGATTAAACGCCTATCTTTAAAAATAAGTGCAATTTCGCCAAATGAATCTAGATTCCGTCCTCTTCACTCAGCAATCCACCAACTTTTAAGAATTGTTGACGAAATTGCTCTAGCTTTTCAGCATAAACAGTTATGCGTAGTGGCCTTTTTAGACTTTGCTCAGGCATTTGATAACGTCTGGCACAATGGATTGTTATTCAAGTTAGTAAACTAGGACTCCCGGAATATCTGTTCCAAATAATCTGCTTCCTGGATAATAGATTCTTCCTCATAAAAATGAACAGTACCCTATTCTTACCTATTCCAATTCTAGGCTGCGTTCCTCAAGGATCCCCACTCTCTCCAACCTTCTTTGGTATTTTCACCGCGGATATTCCTCAATTATCAAACTGTGCTACAGCTCTCTATGCTGACGACACCACTATCTTCACGTCCAACGATTTAATCTCTGAAGCAACAGATGACCTACGAGACTTAAATACTTTTTCTGGATGGACAAAAAAATAGGAATTACAGCTAAACCCCTCAAAATGCGAAACCAAATTTTTTACCTTATGAAGAACAAATACAGCACCCATTTCAAAAGTAAATAATTACCCGAATACATAGGCCTCTTCAAATAAACCAGCCAAATACCTAGGCATCCT
This sequence comes from Teleogryllus oceanicus, assembly GCA_964035755.1. Lineage (NCBI taxonomy): Eukaryota > Metazoa > Arthropoda > Insecta > Orthoptera > Gryllidae > Teleogryllus > Teleogryllus oceanicus. Next base: position 7,309,386 of record CAXIVR010000007.1, read on the forward strand.
TCTGGATACTCGACACACATTTAAATCTCATATAATTCATAGACTGAATAAAACGTATTAAGCCATCCTCAAATTATATCTCCTTATTAATAAAAAGTCTTCTCTAAAATTTGAAAATTTTCAGTTTCTTTACAAATCAGTTATAAGGGGGGTTCTAAGACCCTCAATAACTTACGCAAGCCCAATCTGGGGCGATGCTGCTTCTTCTGCTATGAAACCCTTACGAACCTTACCGTTCAAAATAGTTTCTCTATGATTCGGTAACGAAAATATCTAGTTTTGAAATGTTAATTTCTCGCTTTTTAAAATTTATTATTATTATTATTATTATTATTATTATTATTATTATTATTATTATTATTATTATTATTATTATTATTACTATTATTTTTTCATATTTCAACTATTAATAGTTATATTGTTGGGAAGGGATTCTGAAACTAAAGAAAGCGTGCGCAGACGATTTTCTCCCTCATACGTTACATTTTTTGACTAAATAAATGAAAAATAAATAAACCTTCCTGAATAAAATGCTTCGTATAATTGCCAATGTCCCACGGTATGTAACCAATAAACAACTTCATAGAGAACTAGACATAGAACCAATTACAAAAGAAAATTCCTTACAATCGTCCAAATGTCCTTACTGTCGTCCAAATTATTTTCTAACCTTCAAACTGCCCTTTACACCAGCCACTTTAACTTCGAAAAAAACAACGTTGTTTCTACAATAATTAAATTCATTCCCCCAAAAGATCTGTTCTGTCGTCCATAACCTAGAGAAATTTTTGTCTGATCTCTTACTCTGTATTTTGCTTTCTTCTTCACAAAATTAACAACAATCATCACAGTGGTACCAAGTGGATATGTCATCCATCAGAATTAGGTGTACGATGGAGCGCTAATTTACAGTTACTCGTAATTTCGAGCCAGTATCGGTTATAATACACACATAAAAGCCAATACTTGCCTGTAAAGTGATAATCCCACTGATCTGGTTAAAAGAAAGTATCCTATTGTTTAGACGTTCTCCCTTAATATTTGGACATGCGTTCGCTATGACTCTGTCTTGGAGAAATTTGATTTTCTTGCCCGAGATTGAAGTAATAAGTATCAAGTAATAATTATTTTACAATCGACGAAACAGAATACTTGTACGCGACGCGCTTAATCCTTTCCTGTGGACGGGTCGCACAGAGTTCAGGAACACGTGAGTCATCATAAAAGAATAAATCTTTAATCACGCCCCACGTGTGCGATTTAAATCAAACTACTTTTTAAACACTCCCGTTGATAATAATAATAAGAAAGTGTGAAAGTTTCGCAGAATTAGTCGAGTAGTTTTTCCGTGCGTGAATGTGCGACACACATACGCATATTCCATTATATAATAATAATAATAATAATAATAATAATAATTATTATTATTATTATTATTATTAATAATAATAATAATAATAATAATAATAATAATAATAATAATAATAATAATAATTATAATGTGTAGGTGATTACTGACCGCACTACACATTCTCTTCCGATGCCCAGTCGTATTCTGTCCTGGAGAGAGATTTACGTATGAAATTATGGCGATCTGCTATTGGGCAATTTCCTCAAGAGTTGTGAAGCTTGAACTATGAATTAATAGAATGACGATGAGGGGTAAAGAGACAATCACAAATACAACCATTCGTAAGTAGGACTCGAACCTTCCACCCCCACGGCGCAGACGGCGGCTACCGCATCGCCTGGCCACGGAGCGCATCCCTTTTGTTTCTTCTGATTTCCATTGTTTCCATAGAGAGCAGCCGGCCAGCGACTGTCATGGAATACTACACAAAAGGGATGCGTTCTGAAATTTTACTACTTCGAAAGATAACATTATTGATTTTGATAAACAAACGCTGTCAGATCGATAAAAGGGAACGTACTTCACTTCACTTCACTTAACTTCACTTTTGTTGGACGTTTGTACCATTGCAACTTGAAATTTGAATCTCTGAGAACAAAAGCAATTCTCAAAAATAGTTCGTTAAAGCGAATTTTATTTTCTCGTTTTGATTGATTGATTGATTTTTCGTGTTTCCGAGCGCGTCAACAGCTTTGGTGATTAGTCCCGTAAGTATAATTCACGTTTTTTCTCGGGAGATGGCTGTGATCTTCTCCCACTGTATGGCGAGATCCGGCGCCGACCTACCGCCGGCTAGTGGAGTTTCCCCCTAACCAGGACTCTCCCACCAGCGGGACACTGCACCAGCCGGGACAAGCTGTAAGTTCTAGACCGATCTCCCGGAGTATGTGGTAGTGTAGTCCATGTTAGTGTGTGTGTGTGTGTGTGTGAGTAAGGGAACAGGATAGGACAAAGAAGAGGAAGAAAAGATGTTGATCGGATAAACCACGGAAAACTACCAACCAGAGCAGCCGTCCGCTAGAATTCTCCTCCAGACAGCGACTAAATTTGACCTAGCTGAAAAGCTATTGTCGAAAATCCTGCCGCCGTGGGGAGTGTAACCTAGGACCTCCTTGTCATCGGTGCTGCAGTGCCATCATTTAATGCACTGAGCTACCGCTCCCTGTTTTTCTTGTTTTAATAATGTAATTATTTTAATATATTAGACTAACGGCACTCTCACAACACCGAATGATCTGATCCTCTTTAAGCTTCTATGTTTTTACTCCCGAAAGTCAAAACGTTTCTGTTTTTCCGCAGAGCCTTCAGCAGTGGCGCTCAAAAAACCTCGAGTCCACCGATTTCGCGTCCAAAAGAGCAGCGGAAGTGCGGCGCGTGTCGCGAGAGCGCTCTTGCGGTCATTCCCAGAGTGCGCCCTGGGGCTAACAGCTGAGCATCGCGGGTCGTTAGAACCGCGGGCGCGTCCGCGTGGATAAGTGGCAGTGGGGGTGGGGTGGGGAAGGGATGAGCGGGGGCAGATGCAGGGAGTAGCAGCGAGGGAGGGGCGGGGAGGACCGGGAGGGGGATGGAGAGCGGAGTGGAGGGGGGGAGCGAGGCAGAGCAACTTTTTGCGCACGAGTACGAGAGCGGACTCTGGAAAAGCGCTGTAACTCAGTTACGCCCCCCCCCGGCCCTACCTTCGCCCCCCCCCCCGCCTCACCGTCGACGTCACGCCACAACCGCCGCCCCCCCGCATCGCAATTCCTGCCACGGGGCCACGACTGCGGGACCGGCTGGGCGATTACGTAACCTGATTATCGCCGAATTTAAACTTCCGGTGGATTGCGTTTCGGGAGGTGGGGGGTTGTGGAGAAATTGGTGGCAAGAAGCCGACGCGAATCACGGAGGCTTTGCTGCCACTTACTCGCGGATCAACACCGAATGTCACCCAGAAGACGTACTGTTCACGAAATGCGAAAAAGACTGTGCTTTTGGGCGGCGGAATAGTGTCACAGTGGCACATTTCGGCACAGTGTTACATCGTACAAGAAACCTTACATCGTAACCCACAAAGTATTACTGTTCTCTCCGATCACGTATTTATTACACAAACGTAATAATCACAATATAATTTTCCATACAGAAAGAAAAAAATTACAATTAATTTTTAAATTATATGACGGAATATGCACGTGCACATTGCAGTTAATGAGTTCAAATTTTCTACCAAAACCATTTTAACTCCAGTTTGGGTAGTGACATTCGTTGCAAACGTTTGTACCGCATTCGTAGGAATTAAGAGATCGATATAAGAAATTTTTAAATAAAAAATCGAGTTACCGTCCGTCAGACATCGACCTCGTCCAGTCTACCAATCGAGGCAAATGTTAAATCATTCGAAGCGGCTTGATCTGCTGATGGGGAACCAATCGATATTTCTTTTGCGGATCCATCCTAAGTATACTAAGAAATGTCTCTAAAATAAGATTTTTTATTTTTGTTGACCAAATTAAAACGCGTTTTAGGTGCCTTACGACACCTCCAGAGATAATCATTTGCTTATTCGATTTTTTCTACAAGACCAACAGACTGTCATAACTCAGGGCTGAAAAAAAAATCTCGTCGCTTTTGGTTCTGATGGGTGATTTGAATTTATTTAAACTAATAAATAATAGATCGAAAACCCATTTCATGTAACATGTACGATTTTTTTTTGTAATTTGAAATCTAAGACTGGTAAACAAAAGCTCTTTATTTCTGAAAGTTTCAAGAAATACACGCTGATTAAACGATTTAAAACAATTCTACTGAAGGAAAAATGAGCATAAATATGTATTCAAGAGGTACACATCTTACGCATATTTACAACATACTTACGTTAATAATATTATATTTATACTAACAATGTCAAAGACTCTTCTAACACTTTCTTTTGCTAAAGTTTTGCCTCTTCATTCACCTTCTGTGCAATTTTTACACTTTCTTTCTTTAAGGATCAATAGTCGTCTGCTATCATCACTTCAAAATGTCTGCCCGGATAACGTCTTTCCATCTCTTTCTCCTCATGATGAAACTTCCCTCAATGTTCATAACTGAAATCTCACAGAGAAGGAAAAAATTGAGGTGGTTGTAGAGAAAATGACGAAATTATGATACTCATATTACATTCTAAATTCTTTATAGAAATTAGCATTAATCCACCGTAAATTGGAAATCTAAGAAATGATATTTTTCTTTTCTTAAAAATTGACGGACACAGTTTTGAAACCTGACCAGGACAGTCTTTCTTCATCACTCATTAATATTTCAAAGTGTTCATCTTCCATCAGATTTCTAGTTTGAGCTCCAACAAAGATTATATATAGTTTTATAATTAAATGTCTATATTGATATATAATGTAAAATTGTAAAACATGTTTTGATAACTTATGACCATGAAGTTACAGAGCGATTTAAAATAAATAAATAAATAAAGATGCTTTCTTTAAGTTTGGCATCTGAAAGAAAAAGGAAATTTTTAACAAATGTATTTAAAGCAATCTCCATTCTTATGCAGAGCCTTGGCAAACTTTAATTATACCAAGATTGATAAGAAATGATGGCAAAATAATATATTCCCGATTAACCAAACTTCTTATTTCATTTTTTCACTGGGATTCAAAGTATTTCTGATTCACCAATGCCTTTTAACCCAAAATTCACGAAAGTAGAAGAACTTAGTAAAACCCATTGGTGTTCTCATAATTAATTTTTAATAAGTTCTTCCATGTTTTCGTATGTTTCCTTTAAATGAACAGAATGAGCTACTGGTGCTGAGAGTTATTGCTTTCCATTATGAAGCAGAACAGCTTTGAGGCTACGTTTCTAAGAATCTATAAACAACCTCCATTGATCACTGACATTATTATCCCAAATTTTTAAAGTACATCATGAATCTTGTTGTAATATACAAACTGACCCTCTTTCGTGAAATAATCAACTGAACATGAACTCTTCTTCTCTCTTTCGATACCAGTAAAACGTTGTGCCTGGAGCAGGCATATTTCTCTTTCAACCAAGAGCCTAAAACCTGCGCCGATTCCTTTGAGAGGCAAAAATCTCGCACCAAATCATCAAGTTGTTCTTTATTAAACCACTGGTGTCTTCTCTCTTCTTTTGGGAAATCAGTAACGTCCATTTCACTATCACGGCAGTTTAAGTAATCTGAAGGTGATTTAGATGGTACGTCATGTGATGGGTATAATATAGGAATGTCAGGACCATATGGTATGGGTCCAACGGCTGACCTAAGTTATTTTAATAAATTGTCAACGTTCATTTGAAATTTAATCAATCGTAAATTTCCAAGAAACTGGGAGCAATGTGAAGAAACAGTATCCGCATATTTAATCATGTGGCAACACCAACTCATTGTCACTGTGCTTTTAATCAAAAGCGGCGAATTTTCACAGCGTTGTGTTTACGTATGATATAGTGCGTGCTAATTTGAAATACGAAAAAACGAAAATTTTCCAAAAACTATACGTGATAGAAAAAACTAAAATTATATATGCAATCAAGATGGAAAACTGATTCATAATCACCAATTTTCATCAAATGGGACAAATCGTCACAGCCCTGGGTACTTATAAGCCTGTTACCTTTAGGATTCTCTGGAATTATTCCAGAAAATAGGGTTTTGATGGTTTCAATGTTACATCTACGAGTATAATGGTGAAAAACGCTGAGGAAGGGTGAGGCTCTGTTGCATTGCTTGAGGAGCCCAAAGACTGGAAGGAAAATGTGTGTCGTCCTAGCCAGGAAATAAATAGTTTAGGAAAGGTTCGGTAGCTTAGCATGCGGTCGACGTCTGACGACAGGATTTTCCTCTTCAGGGTTTTGTTTCTTCACCGTACCACATGGTTTCTTTTCCGCGACTTTGATTCAATGGACCATTTGGGGTGAAAATCAGGTTTCGAATGATTAAAACGCGTTAAGATGGAAGTAATCCAATGGCTTAAAGACCTTCGGCTTAGCCTCATAGTAAGCCTCATAGTATAAAGTTATGCAATTATACATGTAATAATTACCTATTAAACAAAAATATTGGAGAAAAACCATGAATTACTCTGCTCACTTTCCGACATTTTCATGAATCGTTCCCTCACTCATGTGACTCACTATAATTAAACCTAATTTTGTAACGAGACGAAAAAAGTATTTTAATTGATACTTCTTTGTGTAGTTATGCCAGAAAACGGACTAATTGGACAACTGTAATATATTCAGATTTGTTCTTTATAGTTATTATGCAAATCAGAAATAATATTTTCAAAAAGAAACTAGTAGTGTTACATCGCATACTGTCTTGCATTATATGTAACGGCTACGAAATATTATAATACTACATGAACTTGATATAAATGCAATTTCGACGTATTCTTTTAATTTTGCACAAATTAAGCAAATGTATTTGTGTAGGAAGGTGTTATACACGGCGTACTACAACCAGTCCGTGAAATCTAGCATAAACCATAACAATGCAATTCTTGCGATTGTCCTCAAACGCAGGCCCCTGGAAGGGGGGTCGTTACCCCAGTTGCAAGATGGGGGCTGTTTTGGAGGTGGGTACGTAGAGCGGATCCTCGGAGGCGAACCGGATCGCCAGACCTCCTGCCTTGAGGTAGGTGCATTAAAGAGAGCGGAGCTCGCAAGCCTGGCTTTACCCGGCTGTAAACCAGCCACTGGCGCGCTCTTCCCACAATAGCGCGGTGCAACATCGCGGCGTCCACAGATTTAAAACAGACACAGTCAGCCTCGCTAACGACAATTGACGATATAGAATACGCTTTGAATATCCTATTAAGGAAGAAGCCGCGATCGCGAGCCTGAACTTTTGCCGGTAGTGAATTTGTGGCTACCCAAACCTACGTCATTTCGTCAAAGGTACAGACTGTGGAATCAACAGGCTTGTGAGTGGCAATAGAGGATGTAAGGATTCCAACAACCTCCGCTTGCGAAGCTGCCTTCTGCCGATTCTAAGTCTGGCGCCACCCTCATTGTTCACTGTAGGATAAGCAATGATGCAGCGGTAAAGACATTGTATACAAAAGCAAGGCAATATCAAGCAATGTTTATTCGTCGCCGCCTATACACAAAAAATCTAAAACTTGCTAAACGCTAAAACGTAAACATAGTGGAAATGAACGTACTTGTTAAAAACAGGAACGTACGTGTTTATGCTGAACGGATTCCTAATCAAGTGAAACAAATGTGCATGTATGAAATGCCGCGCTGCAAACAAGTATTTTTTCAACATTTCTTGGAAATTCGTATTTACGTTATCTGTTCCCTCATTGATTGGAAAATGTTAAACGGTACGTGTACAGTAAAATGAGTTCTGCCCTAAGAGTACCGGAATGAAACCATGGCCATTGCAAAAAGAGAGTACGGAGAGTAAACAAATTTGTGGGGCAACGTGAATCAACTTGGCTGAATTTGTACTAAAATGTATACGCAATTCGTACGAAAGTATCTTTCCGTTCTCATTTGAAAATACTGTCAATATTTCATTCGTATTCCAAAGACTCACTTTCTGTACTTTTTATGTAAATAACTATTTACGTTGTCTCGGTAGCTTAGTGGTTAGAGCATCTGGGGTAAATCAGAAGGCCCGGGTTCGAACCCTGGGGGGGAAAAACAAGGCCCGTGTTCGAATCCCGGTCGGGCTGCGCAGCTGAAAACTGTTCTGAGGATTGGTTGTCTCGGTGCTTAGTGGTTATAGCAGCTGGGCGTAAATCAGAAGGCCGGGTTCGAATCCCGGTCGGGGCGCGCAGTGAAAACTGTCCAAAGTTATTGTCTCGGTAGTTAGTGGTTAGAGCAGCTGGGCTAAATCAGAAGGCGGGTTCGAATCCCGGTCGGGCCGCGGTGAAAACTGTTAAAGGATTGATTGTTCGGTAGCTTAGTGGTTAGAGCAGCGGGCGTAAATCAGAAGGTCGGGTTCGAATCCCGGTCTGGGCACGCTGGTGAAGACTGTTGAAAGGATTGATTGTGTCGGTAGCTTAGTGGGACGAGCCATTCTGTTGGCAGCGTGGCTAAGGGGCCGCTCGGGATGAGCTGCTACGGCGCGAGTCCGCCGTGCGCGCAGTGCGCTCCGGTGTGCGGCGCCGGAGCCTGCAACGGCGCCTACAAGTACGCGCCCTGCCCCCCGCCGCTCACCGACCACAGCATCTACACCGCGTCCTACCCGCCCTGGAACGCGGCCTACTGCCGAAGACCCATGCTGCGCGCCAGGTGCCCTTTCCTTCTCATGTTGAATGAGTGAGCGAATGACTTATTTTACGGGGCAAGACTCGGGACATGAGGCCTACTCGTCCGTCTAACCCGCAAATTTTGTTACGCTCCTTTCACCTCCTTTGAGGGAAGAAAGAAGGTATGAGTTGGGCGACGAAACAAGCAATTTGAATTTACCTCATAGGCGTCATTTAGGCTTAAGGATCATTTACATGCTGTAAATCTACTAACATGGGACAGCCGGCTTTACTTCTCCTCCGAAGGAAGGCGTACTAAAGATGTTTTTGCCGTTAAATAAAATCCACGGCTTCGATCGTGTTTGAACCCGCGAACTTGGGTATAAAAGCCCCATGCGGTAAGCGTTACACCATCGCCGCCGCAGAGAGAAGCAAAGGTTTCACGATTATTTTCTTATGATCGTTCACGTTTCATCGCAGCCTTCCCCAGGAGCACCGAAGGATAGATACTCAGTAAGGTGTCCCTTATATGGCAAAAAAATTTTTTTTTCAGAATTTCGAAACGCATACCCTCTACTTTTTTTATAAATGCCAAAACGTACTTAAATATGAAAATTCATATTTGTAGCATGATTGCAACCCGTGCCGACCGAGCTCTAAAGTTTAATAAAAAATGGTGTTTTGACCTAACATTTTGGTTTGATCCAAAACTAATTAAAATGCAAGAAATAAAGTAAATATGAGTAAAAATAAAATAAGATCAACATAAACTTTTATTTAAATACAAATTATAATAATAATTAATTAGGGTAACTTCTCTTTAGTGTAGTTTTTTTACAGTCTGGATACAGATTTCTATGTTCCTGAACACAACGCAACAAAAATTGTTTTTGCTTTTCTTCAGCCGTGATAAGTCCATTAAAATCTTGCATTAATTTAACAGCTCTTTCAGCATTGTCATTTACGACCTTCAAACGACTTATTTGTCTTCTAGCTTCCAAAAAAGTTGGATTGTCACCCCAAGAAGATACATCTTCCCGAAGAAAACTGTCGTCGATCTGCAGTCGAGATAGAAATTGTTTGCTTCTTTGAGTCACAAAATCATCCAGCGTCATAACTGAAAGAAAGAAAAAACAATTCAAATAAGCAAAAACTAAGCCACGAAACTTTGAAAAAAACAAACAAGAAAATATTAAGCTTGCTAAACAAATTTTGCGTAATTTCTTCCTTCGATGGGACATAGCGTTTAGCGGAATCTGAACTTTCGTCTCTTTAAATTATTAATCATTTTTGTCTTGGTTTTGGAATCAACTTCTTCATCAAAGAGTGATAACATGACTGTTTCTTCACACAAATACCATAAATGATGAACAAACTTGCTTATCGCCTTGGAACTTATCGCGTCTACTTTTTCATATTCTTTTAAAGCTTTCAAAAAGCACAAGTCTTGGTTAGGTGCTTTTAATTGCCACTGTGCATTCGAGCCAAAGTTTAGTATACAAGGTGACGATAAATAAGCAAACGTCTTATAGAGCATTTTTGTCCTTTGCAGTAATTTTAAATTGCGATTGAAGCAAACATATTTTTATAGAATAGATCGCCCTAGCCATCCATCGCGCTTGATGCAAAGCTCCGGGGGGGCTGAGTTTTAGTTTATTCTCTGTATCTCCTCCTAAGAACACAACGCATAGTTCAACCAATTCGCGGTAATCGTCTCTAATAAAAGGTTTTTCCCGTTCAGTCTTATACAAAGTTAACAAAGATGTAATGTTTGTCTCAACAATACGAAATTCAGAGGTGGCTCAATGTTATCGGTGTTAATATTTTTCCAATTATCTCTTAACATTTTGAAAATTGGAATATCTGGGCTACTTGTAATTTGCTTTACCTTGGTTTCAAAAACAGCTTTAAGGACCAACTCATAAATATGATGACAAGCAAAAAGCAGCGATTCCCTTTCTTTTCTGTCTGCTCCAAAATAGCACAAGCTTCACTGAAACGGCCAGTATTTGAAGCTGTTGCATCGCAGCACATTATCTGTACTTTATCATGGAGGTTCCAGTCAAAGAGTGCAGTTGAAATGGCTTTAACTTGATGTTTTCCAGAAGAACTCTCCAATTTTGGTACTGCAAGAAGCTGTTCTCTATCGTCAAATGAAGCAATAATTGGCAAGCGTTCTTCTTTTGAACTTCGTACATCCAATCCAGGTAATAGTTTTCCATCCCAATGGACTGTGACTACGTCAGGCAAATTATTCTGGAAGTCAGTTTTTATTGCCTCTGCCCTGGATTTTCTCGCCTGAGTACGAATTCGCTGAATCGAGGATTTGTTAATACGGAAATCTTCGCTGTTCAGACCAAGCGCTTCTACAACCGCATGGAGAATGTAAACTGAGTCCCTTATGCTTAATTAGCATCGATCTAAAGCTGCTACCAGTTTAGGAGTTATGAAGCTTTTCGTGCCTCTTTTAGAACTTTTTTCAGGGCAAGGAATCTGAGTACTAAGTTCAGAGTTCGAAATCTGTTCCTCATCCGAATTCTCAAGACATTCCAAGCTATCTATCGAAGAAGTAGATGCAACAGCCAATAAATCTTTTTGCTTTACATTTCTTTCCTCTTCTTCCAATCGTCTTTGCCTAACTCGTTCTTCTTTCTTCACCAATTTTTTGTCAATTCCACCTAAGCATCCCTGTCGACCTGGCTAAAAAAAACGGGATTACTTGGAAAATAGTCATTAAAACTTTTTTGAGTATGTTTATATACACAGGCACTTGTTAAAACCCCAATTTTTCGACCTCTCAGACGTTGTACTAACACTGGGAGGCCCAAAAAACCATATTTTTTCTGACTTTTCCGGTTTTTTTTAAAATTTTTAAATTCCAAAAAAATTAAAAAATTTTAAAAAAAAAGTCCTACAAGTTTGTAAAAAACATCTTTTCAAAACAAATTACCAAGTGAGCTACATATATTTTTTTTTAAAAAAAAAAATTTGAGATAAAAAGCAACCTAATAAATTTAAAATTCCCATCGCCAGTGTAAAAATTGTTTCATCAGTGTATTGATTGACGCAATTATTAACATACAAATAAAAATTTAAGAATATGTGTGTGTGTTCTGTTTCAGCTTATCTCATGTTGTACCTGCGTTGAAATTTAAGCTGGAACACGAACATTATTGAGAAATGAAAAAATTGCAAAGTTTGTAACTCCCTCTGTAATTGTTTAAAAAACTGTTTTCAGAAAAAGTAGCAAAAAATTCTAAACTCTTTAAAATTGATTTGAATTATTTTTCTGTACGACTTACGTTAAATAGCTACACAGCAAAATTGCAACAAGTCAGACAAAATACTGATTTTTCGGGCTTCCTTCAGTTAGCACAGGATCTGAAAGGTCCCTAACTTGGGTTTTTAACTAGTGCCTGGGTATATACAACATACGCAAAGAAAACATTTTCATGGCCTTTTTACTTTCTCGCACTTACTAACGTAAGAAGATAAATTATTGTAATAGTGCGCCCGAAAATGGTGAATGTTCGACACTAAAACTCTATAAAATCGTACTCTAGCGTTCTCTATCATGTTCTGAACTTAAGTTTCCTTTTCCTTGACCCTGTGTTGCTCCCACGCTTTTTTTCTCCCCACCCCAATTGGAAATTTCTGTGCTTTCTCAGGTGCATAATGCTTTTCTTCTGATTGGGTCGATCATCAGTCTTCTGGGACCTTCCACTAATCATTTCCGTCGATCTAGGCAATCCCTTCCCTCCTTTGCTGTGTTTTTAATTGGTTGCCTTTGTGCGGTGGCGATCTCGGAAAAGGCGAGGCAGCACGCGCTGTCTGCTGTCCGGCGATTATTTAATGGCGCCTCCTCACGGGGTTGAGACGAAGAGCCACCGACACCACGTCACTAATGTGACTGCTCCGGGACGCGATCCGACGATCGCCGGGGCAGAGAGCGAGGCGAGGTCCTGGAAGGGCACCTCCACCTGGGCAAAGCGGCTCGCGGAGGAGGCCCGGTCCTTGTGCGCCTGGGGAGGCCTTTTTGGCGGGGCGAGGGTGGTGAGGAGGTGCCTACGCGGACACTTGGGTTTGATTGATTGATTTTTTCGTGCTTCCGGCGCGTCAACTGCTTTGGTCATTAGTACCGTTAGTGTAGTACATGTTTTTTTCGGAGATGGCGGTGATCTTTCCTCGCTAAATGGCGAGATTCGGCGCCGACCTACCATGGGCTAGTGGGGTTTCCCCCTCACCAGGACTCTCCCACCAGCGGGGCACCGCCCCAGCCGGGACAAGCTCTGAGCTCCCGACAGGTCTCCCGGAATATGTGGTAGTGTAGAGAATGTTAGTATAAGTGTATGTGTAAGGCGAGACGATAGGACAAGGAAGAAGGACAGATCGCGCGCGGTCCGTGGCCCGTTTGGTAGGGTACTGCTTCGGCATTCGCCTGGTGTTGACCGGAGAAACCACGGAAAACTACCGATCAGAGCTGCCAGCCGCTAGAATTCTCCTCCAGACAGCGACTGCTTTCGACATAGCTGAAGAACTAGTGTCGATAATCCTGCTGCCGTGTGGAGTGGGAACCTAGGACCTCCCGGTCAGAGGCGCTGCAGTGACATCAGTTGATGCCCTGAGCTACCGCTCCCGGTGTTGACACTAGCGCGTGACGAAGTGCTCGGGAGGGGGCGTCTGCGCCTGGGAGCAAATTGGCGTGACAGAGGACGCGTGATGCGACTCGTCGCAATATACAAAGTAATATACGTAGTATAGAGAAAGATATGTAATGTTGCGGAATAATGATTTCCAGTTTTCAACGTAAATACGCGTTTTGAGGTCCCCAGATATAGAAAAAGTTCTTATTTTTCAAAATGTCTGGCCGTCTGCCTGGCCATCAGTCAGTCCGTCTGTCGGGCCGTCTATCCGGCCGTCTGTATGGCCGTACAATTAGCGCCAAATCATACGTAGGATTTGATCGAAAATGGATATTCTGCAGTCGATATGACTAGACTCAAAGCGTTACGATATTAAAAAGCATTTTTTAACATTTTGGGGTACTTCACATAAAATCCCTGAGAAATTTTGAAAATTTTCTCAAAAATGGCTCCAAATTTTGTCTCTAAACGTTTGGTAGGATAATGCTGAATATAATCTATTAAATGACAAAAAGCAATATTGCTATATTTTTTTGTTTTTCCAAAAATTATAAAAATGAATTTTTTTCTACACGCTCACGTCGTTAATATTTATTTTTTTGGAACGATTGGTTTACATTATTGCATTGACGAGTATATGTGCTTTAAATGATGTCTTATGAAGTTTTCGAGTGAACTTAAAACTTTTCGGTGAAATGAAGCTCAAAATTCCGCATTTTCAGAAACGCCCAAAGTTTTATTCTAAACGGCTTGAACTTTTTCTTTAATATTTTCATACGGTTAGTGTTTATTGCATTGTTTAAGATGACATAAAATTACATAAATATATTTTAGTTAAATATTTCTCCTGTCATTAATATTCATGTGTGAATCAATTTGTATACATTATTGAACTTAACGAGTGAAAGTGCTTCTAATGACTGACTTTCGAAAACACAAAATATTCCTGTGAAAAAAACTTCAAGTTTCACATTTACACTAGAACTTAAAATACTTTTTCTTGAAAACTCCTCTAAATTTTGCAACGAAAATTGCCATAAAGGACGACTTTGTTGCTATAACAATTGGCAGTTCTTGAAATGACTTCCAATAAAGTTTTTCGAAAACTCAGAACATTTCTCCGCTAAAGTCGTTCAAATTTCGTATTTACAGTAACGCTTAAACTATTATTACTTAAAATTACTCTACATTTTTCAACGAAAATTTCCATATATCAGGATTCTATAATATTCTTGAAGCAGTATTTCATTTCGACAATTAGGAAACCAAACAAATGGAGAAAATTCGGAAAAAAATGTACTTTGGGCGGCGATAGATTTTGAATTGGCATGACCCCAAAAAAAACAGACCAACAAATTAGAAAACTAACCAGTACGAGAAAGCCTGTGCCATTCTGTACCACCACTAGTTCATATATGTAAGGCACAAGGGAAATAGTTTCAAGCGAGGGGACGGTGGGAAAATTTGCGTGCTCATTTCTGAGCAGCAATTGTCATTGAACGTAGAGAGGGCGTTGGTGTGTGATTGACCCGGGCAATGCTGGTGTCTTGCAGAGACAACCTGGTGGTGCCTGGCGGCAGAATGGAGTGCGCCACGGTGCACCAGCTGAGCTACCCGCCGTGGCAGTGCGTGCCGCCCCCGCGCGCCACCGGCCCCCCGCCTGCAGGCAGCGGAAACGTGTAAGTGCAGGTACTACTTCATTGATTCATTGATTGATGGTTATAAATAAACAGATTCTGAAAATCAGGCCCATTATCACTTTTCATAACTCAGTTTACAATTTGAACTTCAAGTGAGTCCTATGCATAAAGCAACATTAAACTAGCAAAATTCAAAAATATAATATTAACAAGGTAGAAAAAACGTAGGGATAAAAAAAAAAAATTTTCGAAAATTAACAATAGAACAGTAATATTGGTGCAAAGAGAGCCATGATACAAAAGTTGAAGTAAAGTTAAATATTTTGGATAATTTTCTAATAAACAAATAATATGTTTAAAGTAATGGTGGAAAAATATGAATAGTATTGGTAATATGTTTTTATTAACTAAGTACTAACAATTATAATCGTTTTAACAACGCAACACGGTCTCTAAGCAAGACCTTGGTCGGATACGCTGCTCTTCCTTTTCCCGTCAACTTGCGAAGATGCGCGAGACGCCGTCTTGCCGTTTCCGTTCTCTCTCTGCATTTCAGACAACGAAAATCATAGCCTTTTATTAATAAAAGAAAGTTGTGATCTATTCAATATATAATTTCTTCTGCTGCTAATTTTGTTCACTTTTTTTGATACGTCATTTGTTTAAAATCGTTCACTGGAAGCCAATTACGAGGGAGATCAAAATCGGCCTCTTTACGGTTTTAATAAATGTGATAATTTCGTAGTTGAAATTAAGTTACAATAAGGGAGTATCATCGTATGGAATTAGCTTCTATGTATTTGTAACACGTAACAAAATTACCTTACGAAGGGAAAACACTGCCGAAGATGCTTTTCCTTCCGAGAGATCCAAGCCTTCCACCGAGTACCGCCAACAGCGGCGTCCGAGAAGACAATCTCCACGGAACAGGGTGGCGCGGATAATTTCTCGCCTTATTGAAAACAACGATTAATATTGAAGTATTGTAATGTCAGTATAAGAGTATTACAGTATTAGGATCAGTAGTAATTTCTTACTCTCACGAATAAAACAAACAAGAATATATTTAACTCTTACAGTACAGTATTACCTGCACAATACATCCAATTTCTAACAAGTTTGTCCTGAATACACCGAAATGAGATTCCAATTTTTGGAAACCTAAATAACCGATTAAAACCTTTTAAAGTAAACTAGTAAATTAGTTCTAATATGTATAACGACCATCAATATATTTCCTTTCGTAATAATTATATCTACATCATACGATCATTGTGACTGCCAACAGTGACAAAAGTTCTCAGAATTTCCTAGCGTCGTTTTGCCATTTTGTGAACTGGTAGCGCGCAAAATGAAGGGCTGGAAATTCGGATTTACATTTGGATTCTTTTCGCAATATTTAACAATAACAGAATTCGTCCGAAATGGAACGGATTCTTTACGTTTGTTTCTACATTCACGAAAAATAATGGTTTTAAAAATTTCAAAATTAGCTCTTTGTCGCAAATTTAGGTACAAAATACTCAAATTCTCCAGGAAACATGACAGTATTTAAAGATCTGTTTTTCATGAACACATTTCATAAAGAAAAACATTATTTTCATAATTATATTGGTAGGAAAATCCCCAACATTTTTTGAATTTTTCCAATTTCCAAAAACATCAGAAATTTCAACGAAAACGAAATCTGCACCATTCTTTTAAGCGTTCTTTACGCTATCCCAGGTCAGAATTTAATCAAAACTAGTGGTGCTAAAAGAGTACATACTTTTTCGCGTTATTAGAAACAGCTTGGTTATATTGCATTTCCTGCGGTAACACCTCAGCAATTATTTCAAAACATCCAACAAAAGAATGCACCAAAATAAACTTTACGTCATGTTAAACAGTGCAATTAGCACTAGCCATTGGAAAAGTTTGAAGAAAACATTGGGGGGGGGTTCGAAAAAAATTGCGTTTGAGAGTTTATGAAGGTGCGGAATTATGAGCTCATTTTAACACAAAACTGTAGAGGTTTCAATTTTTTTAAAATTTAAAAGAACAATTCAACTCATTGAAAAAAAAAAATTAAAAACAAGAATAGAAATAAATTTTTGTAAATTTTGAAAAAAAAATTGAGCAATACAGCGTTTGTTACCTTATATAGCGAATTTAGGACTATTTTTACAAAAAGTTTAAAGGAACAATACAACCGTTTTTAGAAAATCTTGTTTTTGAATTTATTTTAAATTGCACATATTGCATGCAATATTGCTCGAAAACTAGTCAAATATTCAAAAAAAATTTACATGATCCTATTGAAAGAACTAATTCTCAATAACAAATTTTATTTGAAGGAAAAACTCTATTTTAATTTTGTAATTGAAGACGACGGAAATAATTAAAACTTTGGTAGTTCTTCATAATTCTGAGTTAAGCCTGAAAATCAGACCTAAGCTACTGTTATAAGTGTGTTTTACTCCATTCTCACAAGAAATGAAAAAAAATGACTAGTTGATACTTTGAGATTTTGAAAAACATTCTTTAAAATTTGGGGAAATTTTACATAAAGCCACTCGGATATTTTCAAAATGTTCTCAAAAACGGCATCAATTGTTTTCTTTGAATTTCTTATGGAATAGAGTACAATATATTTATAAAAGTGGCATTGGTCCGATTGTCAAGGTTAACTCTGGATTATCGAAAATTGCAAAAGTTTGAATATTTTTGAGTCTTCCTACAACTATAAAATTGAAAATACAGATCTTTCCTTCCAAATGTTATTTGTTGTCCATAAATAGTTCTTTAATGAAGGTCATGTAATGTTTTTGTAAATTTTAGTAGTTTCCGTGCAATAGTGCGTGCAATATTTGCAATTTAAAAAACAAAAACAAAATATTTTTCTCAAAACGGCTCCTAACCTTTTCTTTGAACTTTGGTAGGGTTAGTGCCAAACAATAATGTGAAATAAAGTTTTTCGAAAATTCAAAATCTTTTTGTTAAAATGACCTCAAATTTCCGCATTTTGAGAAACGCTCAAAGGCTATTTTCTCAAAATTGGCTCCAAATTTATTCTTCACATTTTCCCAAAGGATAGTGATAATAGCACTCTTTAATATGACGTAAAGTTTATTTTGGTGTGTTCGTTTGTTTTTTAAAAAATATACATATTTTTTTAAAAAAAAAAAAAGAAAATAATAACGTTTTACTGTGAAAATTTATGAGCACAGTAGGATAAATAAAATAAACAATAACATAAAAGATAGTAGAGAGATTCATTCTTTCATGATAGTTTACAGAATTTGTAAGAAATAGTTATCAGGATTTATTAGTATTATTGGGGCAACAAAAGTAATTAAGCATCAAAAGTAGAAAGAACGTAGCAATATTCATTTAAATTTTAATTCATCCCAAAACGAAGCAGAAGTTGAAGTACTCCTCATTTGACTAGAGTAAACCTTGTAAGCCTGTTACAAAATTTGGGCATATAGTTTTATTTAGTTATAGTATATAGTTTTTTATGTAGTTATAGTTATAGTATATAGTTTTTAGGCGAATTCTTTATCACCCTATCTCTCATTTCTTATCCCCCAATGTCTGTCTGTCTATCTGTCTTTATCACTCTCTCTCTCTCTCTCTCTCTCTCTCTCTCTCTCGCATTTCTGAATCATCTTCTCACATTTCTCACTTGCTCTTGCATTAATCAAGCGCTTTCTCATTCCTCAGTGTCCATATCGCATTCGTGCATCAACTTCAAACTTTCCTCAAGCACTCTCTTGCATTTCTCAAACACCCTCTAATATTTCTAACTCGCTTCCACAATTCCTTACCCACCATCAAAATTCCTTACCCGCGCATACAATCCCTACTCGCTCTCACATTCCTTACCTTCTCTCATGAACCGTAGTTGCTCTCACATTCCTTACTTTTTCGCATATTTCTTACCCCCTCGCACACTTCTTACTCACTCGCACATTTTTTACTCGCTCTCACGTTCCTTACTTGCTCTAACATTCCTTACCTGCTCTCACGAACTGTAGTTGCTCTCACATTCCTTACTCACTCGCACATTTCTTACTCACTCGCACATTTTTTACTCGCTCTCACGTTTCTTACTTGCTCTAACATTTCTTACCTGCTCTCATGAACCGTAGCTGCTCTCGCATTTCTTACTCACTCTCAAATAATCGCATTTCTTTCCTCTTCTTAAGTCACTCTCATATCCCTTTCTCCCTGTTCTCCTCTCATTGCCCACTCGCATCCTCCTTTGACGAAGCCGCCCGGCGCGTGCGAGGGCCTGCCCCGTTTGACGCAATGCTGTTGCCTGTCGTGGGCGTGGCAGGGGGCTGGACCCGAGCTCGAGCTGCGGGCCGTGCGGGCCCGCGGGGCCGCCCTGCGACTTCGTGTCCACCTACAGCGCCAGCTACATGGCCCCCGCGCCCTTCGCGCCCTGCGGGCCCTACGCCGCGGCGCCGCCCTGCCCCAGCCCTTGCCTCATGGACTGCGGCGTCCCCTTCCCGTCCTAGGCAGAGGAAGCTCTATGTAACTGCGAAATGTAAATACACATAGCCCCTGAAATTTTTTTTTATTTTTGTAATTCAATAACAATAATTTCTTCTCTGAGAATATAATCTTGCGGAGAGAAAAAGTGGTTCATTATTCATTTAATGCACTATCATAATGCAGATTTATTTTAGCACACACTCCTTGACCTTATAAAATAAAAAAATGTACATTTTCGGTCGCTTTCAAGTATATTGTTTAGATAATTTTATTTGATTTCAAGAGTAAATCTTATTTTATTTTAGTTCTGAAATTATAAAGAAAATACGAAACACAAAACTAAATTCATTGTCCCTAACTTCATTGAAGAAATGCAATGTTTATATCTAAGGTATTTTGTTTGAATTCAAACACTTTTGGCAACGAAAGAGTCACAAACCTTCCGCAAAGTTTGCCCATTCCTTTATTTCTGAAAGTAATGTAAGCCGACTGTAGCACAATAAAATTTTAGAAACACAAATATTAATCTACGAAACAAATGTTGCTTGAAAGTTATACAAAAATTCGTGTTTCGTATAGATCTCAAACGTGCT
Source organism: Teleogryllus oceanicus (assembly GCA_964035755.1). NCBI lineage: Eukaryota > Metazoa > Arthropoda > Insecta > Orthoptera > Gryllidae > Teleogryllus > Teleogryllus oceanicus. The sequence goes on from CAXIVR010000007.1 coordinate 7,329,363, forward strand.
AAGGTATGGCGAATGACACCAACAGAAAGCCCATGGTATTTCACAGACCCCAAATATGTTGTAGTTATGTATCTAGTCACTTTAGTGGCAAAACATGAAATAAAACACGTTGTACGTACAAAATGTAATGGTTAGCTAATTAGTTGCTGAATTAAGCGCAAAGTCGAAATATCTCTAAAATTGTCTAGCATCGACAGTGAATATTGCATCTGCCAAAATAGTCAACAGTGTTGCATTCTATAAACACCAACACTCCTGATTTAATGTAGGAATGCATCACTTTGAAAGTGGAAAGGCACTGCAAGCACGAAGGTATTGCTTCAAGAGGAGCTCACGCTGAAACTCATGGTACTGATCCAAGGTTGATATGGTCAAACGTATGTGGAGGTCAAAACAGAAACTCTAAAATTACAACATTATTGATGAATTTCATTCAAAGAGGCAAAACGTACATAAAAAAATCTACAAATTTGCATAACTTGACCATTCACATTTTCCAAACGATAGTTATTTGGGGTATACAGAGAGAAAATTACGGATGTATCCAGAAATATTTTCGCGACAACAACTGTATGGCAACATTGAAAATGGCAGTGTTAAAATATAAAAATAAATTTTAGTGATTTCAAAAGAACAATGCAACTACAACGAGAAGTGCCTTTTAGAAAAATGAATCATTCAGGAGAAAAAATTCAGTATTTTGGAGTTAAGAAATTGAGAATTTCCGAAGAGAAATCAGATGTAATGGAGTACAAATACACGTATATCAAAAGAATATTCTTCAATTAACATTAACAAAAGACTGAAAACTAGTTCCTGTAACCAGAGTCTGATCAATCTGTATACTCTGTACCCATCAGAATTCATTTCACGTACAGAAAAACTACAAGATATACATTCTTCTCAAGTATGTTCCCCCTGCGTTTTATAAAGGACTGAAGAAGTTTGAAATAGGAGATAGCAGCAATCAAAACCATGAGTGACATGGTTAAGAGTGGAGCATTTCAAAGTTGCCTTTAAGGTTTGTTAGTAAAATAATTGTTTTTTAATACATGAAAACTGAGGGAAACGAAAGTATTCTCTAAAAAAAAATTATAAATGAGATACGACAGCTTTATAACGTAAAGTGAACAGACATTCAACATTGTTTTCCTGTAATATAAACCTTGTATTAAAAGTACATGTTGCAAGGCTGGAAATGCAATGCTGTTGCAAGGCTGTATGTTTTTCACATTCATTGTGCAACCCACAACATGTAGATGAATTAATCATCAAATATATAACGAGAGGTGCTACAGAGTGACACAGGTTTTTCTCGTAGTAACGTTTTCTAATTTTCTTGGTGTGGACTGGCTTTATGGTCTTGCCCCGTCCTCATTCCAGCTGCCGTCTATCGTCGTCCAAAGAACTTTTTTGACATTTTCTCAACCTTTCGCTTTCTTAATAGTAGAACCGCAATATTACTTCAAGAATATTAAAAAAAGTAAAAATTTGTCCAAAATATAAATTTTTATTTAAATTTTGAAGCCGTTTTTAAGAAAATGGCGATTAAGTATTACTGTAAATGCGAAATTTGAGGCTCTTTTCACAGGAATCTATTGCGTTCTCGAAAACCTTTGTTAAAAGTCATTTGAAGCACTACCACTCACAAATGCAATAATGTGTTCAATTTCGTGAAAATGTGCATACGAAGCCATGAAACATATCCCAAAGAATTATTTTTGTGTAATTAAAAAACAAAATGAAACACCAAAATAAACTTAACGTCACATTAAACAGTACAATAGGTACTATCCATTGGAAAAAATGAAAAAAATTGCAGCCATTTTTGCGAAAAAACGTGATGAAAAAATTACATAAATGTAATTTATTTCAATATCTCTATCACCGTTAATATGCACGTTTTCATCGACTTGTTTACGTTATTGCATTTATGAGTGGAAGTGCTTCAAATGACTTTAAAAGACGTTTTTTGAAAAATCAATAGATTCCTTAAAAAAGAACTTCAAATTTCGCATTTACAGCAATGTTTAATCGCCATTATCTTACAAACGGTTTCAATTTTTTAATGATTTTTTTAATTAGGACGAAGTTTTACTTTTCTTTATTATTCTTGAAGTAATATTTTGCTTGTACTATTAGGAAAACGAAAAATTGACAAAATGTCAACAAAGTGTACTTTTGCGGCGATAGATGGCAGCTGGCGGGAGAATGGAGCCTTAAAGCCAGACCACACCAAGGAAATTAGAAAAATTTGCTACGAGGAAGTCTGTGACATTCTGTAGCACCATTAGTTTTTCCTTAATTTAGCACCTGGATTTATCCACTTTTTCGTAATCAGGGTACGGCAATGTATTTGTTTACCGAAAATCCGCCGTTTTTTTCACGCAGCATGACATAACTTTCTCTATACTACGTATATTACTCTGTACATTCGTTCGTATACGAGAAAATAAATATAAATATTTGTTCAATTTTTTTTGCGCTGCTGTTTGTCCATCTGATTATGATAAAACTTTGTCAACTTATTGACTGCAATTGCGCTAAGAATATATGCATATTGCAATGGGAATATGCATGTCTGTAGCATATAGACGCGTATTGACGTAATTCGTTTATGCTGGCTCAAGCGCTCCTGAAATCAGCTATATGCAACCCGCAGCACCTACAAGTATTAAGATCGTCTTCGTTGCATATTCTGCCCCTGCACTTGTGAAATAATGGCCGGAGTTATAATATAGAACGTTATCTCAGACATGTAAATCAAATTTCTCCAAGGCAATATCGTAGCGAATGCATGTCTTTGCTTCAGGACGAAAGTTTTGATAATAGGATACTTAACAATCATGTTCAAACCAGGACATAGAACAAACCCCTCTCGCGAGAAAGTCTTTCACCCCTTAAAATGTTTGCAGAGCGAAGCGTAAAAACGTGATTAACAATGACGAGACCAGTAGCGAGTAAAGTTTAATATATTTCAGTAGCTAAGGATTTCCGAGCCTACAAGTGTTTAATAAATAAGTTGCTAAATAATAAATGTTTTATAAATTTAAAGTCAATAATAAATACGTTTCTGTAAATTTGCTATTTCAATCATTTATTTTTCAAAATGAATTGCATGCAAAATTACTTCTTCTTCTTCTTCTTCTTCTTCTTCTTCTTCTTCTTCTTCTTATTATTATTATTATTATTATTATTATTATTATTATTATTATCATCATCATCATCATCATCATCATCCAAAGAATGCAAAAAATATCTAAATGCTGTAAATAAAATATGTGGAATGAAATAATAAATTTCGGTTAGAGAACTGAAGATTTGCTTGTATATTTAACCGCACACTTCAAAAAGAATAATGGCATACGTGAATTGCCACAATATAATCAAACTTTTTTATTCATAATCATAAATAAATATGTAAATGGAATGATCAATCTGCTAGAAGATATGCAAATTTTGAAGTACTAAATTATTAAAAAAGTAAGTTTAACAAACCAACCCCTGCATACCTGAATGTTGAATGGTACTCACTTTTTTACCGAGTGTGATTACAATTTGATACCACAGACTTCCATTCCTAAAAAATATTTTAAGAGTAAAAGCTTTGATAACTTTTTGTTTGTTTTTCACGTAAGTCATTTCTGTTTTATTATATATTTAATTGCTTATTTATGTTGTAAACTAATAATTACCTCTAGTCTGATTTATTTCTCGTTGATAAATGTACACTCATCTTCCCTGGATGAATTTTCCAAAAGGAATAATTTTAAGATTTTTTAATAAAAAATGTGTGAAGTAAATTTGTCTCTGCTGTTATTACGGAAGTAATAACCTAGACAAATTTCATAAATTTACGTTTTACTCATTACTATTTGTAAGAAACATAGTAGACACCCGTTAGCAGTTTTATTATAACGGATTGTAATATGCAAAGTAATAATTTTTACAGATTAAAAGGGTCGAAGTTTTGAGTCAATTTATGATTATTTATCTTTTAGTAAATCCTCTTACCAATAAATAACTGTGTAAACACTAAGCATTGCTAGGTATGTCTACACAAGTTAACGAAATGTATAGCAATTGCAGAAAAAATTGAAGTGTAACATCAAGCAAAAGACTAGGTAGTACTACTTTAAATCATTATTTCCATTCTTAATTTGTGGGTTTTAAGCTCCTTTCCTTTCTAAATGAACATGTTCATCTAGCACCTCTTTTGAATACGGAGGTATTATTTTCAAATTGTTTCGAAACTTTACTGTATACCCTTCACAAAGAACATGTCCTCAATTCGTGTTGCGGTTTAGAAAAGTGTGTGCCGACATTTCATTCTGTTGAAGTAACCCAGCCTACATTTCCCGTATATTCTCCACATGATTTCGTTTCCTGAAACATTTTTGGCTGATGATTTCAGGTTTCGAACTGCCAGACAAATAAACTTTGTAGGAGCTCCCTAGTACTGTTAACTGATACGTGCGATTATTAACCTACCTCTGTTTCCGACCTTCCAGGCGAGATAAGTAGATTTGTGAGAACGTCGGTGGGCTCCTGAGCGCTTAAAAGCGCTTCTTGTAACCTACGAGTGCACGGCAGGCCCTCTTGCCGTCCAGTAATTATAACACAGGTATTAATTATGGAGCTGGACTTCCACAAATACTTCGTTGTACTACTAACCCTCGCTTATTTGCCAACTCGGTTTCTCGACAAATTTGCATGAAAAGAACATTGGCTTATCTTCTACACCGCTGTTTCGGGGCTCGCAATTTGTGGTATCTTCTTTTAAGTGGTAAGTCTCAGCAGCGAGGCCTTTTGTTTTCCTGGCAGACTTCCTTTTATTCGGATTTCGGTTCGAAATATTTGCGAACATTTAGAGAACATGCTAAAACAGTATACATATTTTGAGAACATCTGTTGTAAGTCGTAATTATTAAAATATAAAATTCCTAATCTCGAATTGAAAACACCATTATACAACAAAATGTACGTTTTAATTTCGTTGTGCATAACACTCATAAAAGTAAAATCCATCGTACGTATCAAACAGTGTGAATGTACATACGTGGTTATAGAAACATATCACGCAATTACAGAGAACGTGTCGCTAGACCCACGTAAGAAATTCTGTTGCATAATTTGTCATTTAATAATAACGAATTGTATCATATACTTACGTTTACATTAAAATATCTCATTTTCGAGAACTTTTGTAAAATTTCAGGTTAATTAGTACAGAGAGTAAGGTAATTTGCCAGAAAATATCCATGTAATTAAATCAAAATAACTAACGCAGATCCAAGTTCAAAATAATCCTATACATTTTTACATTCTGGTCCTTACTTGATAAGAAGAGAAAATATTGTAACCGAGGAGCGGAAAACGGTAAAATTTCGACAGAAAAACTTGGCTGGACAGAAAGACTGGACTAAAATTTCGACAGAAAGACTGGACTGGTTGGGGAAAATAGAATCAATCTTGTTTCTTTATACAGTTAATTACTTCCTTTAACACGTTATATAGATATAATCTATATTTCACTTAAAATGACAGCCACAGATTTGATTGCGCCACAGTAGGGAACTGCCTGTACGAACAACCGACGAGGCTTGGTGTGTGCACACGACGCCTGAGCAACAGCGATGTCAGTTCTTGCCTCTCAAGATGCGGAAAATATTGGCCGTGCCGAAGAGAAGAAGTGGCGGGATTAGAGGAGAGTTTGGTGATAAGAGGTAGTACGCTGAAATATTTGAACGACGACAGTTGCTGCGAAACGGACTTCTTTACGGAAAGCGATCGGCAAGTTTTAGTGGCATCTTCGTACGATGAACTCAGGAAGATTTCATTCATCTCCGGATCGCACGCTTTACTGAACCTAATGTTTATGAATTTGTGATTGAAATTGGACACAGTCCAATATCGAAAAATCTGTTGCAGCGAAATCTTCCGTCGACAGTGTATGTTATGTGCAGATGTTTCTCGAATCCGATATGATTTAAATGAACTGTCCGAGTTGAAATGGATTGATTGGGAAATTGTCATCAACATAACATTCAAAATGAACAATTTTATATTAAACTTCAGCATAGTTAATAGACAAAAGAGATTCCACTTGAAATTTGAATATTCGAAGCAAAATTCAAAATTTTCGATCTTCAGAAGTTACAAATAAGAAAATGAATGTTAAACCATCTTGAATAAAATCACGTAGATTGGAAAGATATCTTGATCAAAGGTTAATTAAATTTCTAAATTGTTTGTAGAAAGTTTAAAAATAAAGTTTTTGAATTTTTTCTTAAAAGAAGTGATCTTCATTTAGTCAATCCAACCAGTAATGAACTAGGAATAGAAACATTCTATTTCAGATTCCCAGCTGCGCTGTATAGTCCTGGATCCTATAATCCATGATAAAGGTAATAAGGATTATAATATATCTGACCCATTGACCCAGCAAGCCGGACGCTAAGATCTTTGGCAGATATTAATGTAGAGAGAGGAAAATTTTGTATATCTCAATATAGATATAATCTATATTTTGTGGGTCCTTGTCGTGACCGGCCGCACAGATTTGAATGTGCCGCCACAGTAGGGCGTTACCGCCCCTGGCGGCAGCGGCCAGCGACAAGCGCGGGCCAGCGAGGCTTGGGTGCGGCCGCCACGCCTGAGCGAGGGGCGAGGCCCAACCTTCCCCCTACTACGCCTGCCAGTCAGCGGACTACGGCCCGGGGCAAATATAAGCCGGCCGTGGCCCGGAGAGAGGACAGAGAGTGAGCGGCGGAGTAAGAGTGACGAGTTGGTGATACGAGATAGTACGGTGAGAAGATTGTGATTACGACGACAGTGCTGCGACAACGGACTTCCCTTTACGGAGATTTAGCGACTCGGCAATTTTGTGGTGCATCTTCTGGTTACGATAACTCGGCTACGTTTCACTGTACATTCTCCTGGATTTTCGGCACTGTAGCTCTGTACCTGTTTTCAACCAATAAATTGTTTATTGAATTTTGTGTGTGTTGAATTTGGACACATCAGTACTTAATACCGAAAAATCTGTTGCCAGCGAAACGTCTGTCCGTCCGTCCACCATGTCTGTCTGTTCATCCGAGGTCACGTCATGTTTCTCCAATCCGATCTATTTAAATGAACTCGAGGTCCTCTGAGTTTGAAATGGATTTTTTGATTTTTGGGGGAACTTGCACCTCATTGCACCTCAACAACATTTTAAACATTTGCTAAAAAATGAAACAAACTTTTATATTAAACTTTGTTCCAGCGTAGTTAATGAACACTTAAAAGAATGGAGAATGTCTCATTTTCATTAAAATTCGTAATATTTCGAAAATTGCAAAAGTTCAAAAACCTTTCGGCGTCTTCACATAGTTACAAAATTGAAGAAAATGAATTCGTTAAAAACCAATCTTTAAATAAAATCACGTACGATTTTTCGAGACAAAAGTAGTTTTTGCATAATTTTATGTAAAATAGAGTAATGTTTAAACTTTTTGTAAACAGTTTTGCCAAAAAAGGTCCAAAATGTTTTGTTTATTTTTAAAAGGACAGTAAACATTTCTAGTCTCGTTTCCGCTGAACGTTCTGAATTTTCAACTTCTGTGAAAAGTTAACATTTGAAAACTACAAATAGAAGATAGATATTTTTGCGTTAAACAAAATCTGTTCTAAAGCATCTGTTCGGCCCACATGCGAAGAAGAAAATTACAAATGCACGTTTTATTGCATAGAAGCTTTGCCAGGACAGAATCTTTGCTAGATAGCGCTCCGTCATAGATAACAAGACTTCGCGCCACGAATGTGTGTGGGCGTCCCTTGCGCTCCCGAGCGACGCAGCGTCAGTGCTTTGCGAGGAATATTCGGCGTGTCTGATCACGCCACGCCCACAAAGGCCCCAACCGATTCCGCGGCGGCGATGGTGTTGGGTATAACAGATCGATACGCTGTTAGTTAGCGTACCGAGCTGTAAGGGCGAAAAAATCCTTCGTACACCTTCCTTCGGAGGGGAAGTAAAGCCGACGATCCCATGTTAGTAGATTTACTGCATGTGAAAGATCTAAATTAAGCCTCATCAAATTCAAATTGCCTGTTTCGTCGCCCAAGTAATATCTTCCTTCTCCCCTGGTAGGTGAAAGGAGCGTAGCGAAATTTGCGTGGTCAAACGGAAGAGCAGGTCACATGGCCTGAGTCTCACCACGTAAAATAAGGCTTTTAGTCATTCATTCATTCTTAACTGCCAAAAGCTTCTTGAAGCTTGGATCTTGTTCTAGAACAAGAGTCAGCCAGCCAGCCAGCCCGAAATCTCCTCACCTCCCGCAGGAAAAATGCACTACACGTACGGGACCTTAGCAGTTGAATAGTCAGGAATTACTTATCAATCAATGAATCCTCTTACGGAGCCTGCGTGTACAACTTCGTATTTTCTCCTGGACCACTCGTATACGATCAAGCAGCATCGCGGGTCTTTGGTGACTCTGCCCTAGCCGTCGCTCCTCCCAGCCTTTTGTAGCAAGGCGCCACGGACCGGTCCTCTGTGTAAATGACTTTGTGTTCGGAATAAATGTGCGTTTTGTGTAACTTCTTAAGTCATTTAACCAAATACACAACACTAATAAGCCGATGGATATAGAAATATATGCCCAATGCCTTGTATTGCTTCACCATTAATGAGATGGAGATGAAAATCCTTCCCTGAATAGTACGAAAATTTTCAATTAACTACTCATTCAAATTGCATACAGATGTACATGTAAATCCATTAATATGCGTTACATATTATTTGTAATCCATATTACGTGTAAATCTCTCCATTTTAATATTGTGAATGAGAAATTTATAATGTGTTAAATACACCATACTTTATTAATTGTGGTCTAATTACCTCTATCATACATCTTTATTTATGTGAAAACGTTGTATCCATAACAAAATAGAATAAATTATCCGTAATAAACTTTAAAAAACATAATTTTTACCCTTTATTAGCTTAAGAGAATAGCTGATTAAAAATTTGAATTCATTGAATTGACTGCTCAACTACTGAATATGGCATAGCGAACACGCAGTAAAATAATTTCGGGAATATGTCAACTAAAATTTGTTTCTTTTGGCGCTTATTATCGTTAATTAGCGGAATTTGAAATATCTCACTAAAATATGCTTTATGTTCATCAGATCCGTGGATTTCGTGTTTCACTTTCTCTCCCTATTCAATATCTTTTAATTACGGGCGGAATGAAGTGGAGAGTTCAAAGTGATATTGAGAGAAGACCAACTTCGAACACGAAATTCCAAGGGGTTTACAAAGATTCTTTTGTGATGGCGTCAGAGAAGGCCAGGCAAGCTATTTAAGTTCTTTCGAGAGTCACTCAGAGGTGTCATGACGCAAAGGAGTACGAGTTGCAAATTGATCGGTCACTACAGAGAAGATCGTTGTAATTAAACGTTTAATTTGCATACAATATATGGCAATAAAATACATAAATTTAGTTACGCTACACTACTAAAATTAACTAGAGATACACTAAGCAAACGTACACGCATTACTTGTAACTTTTGTAATTGTAAAAATTCAGAGTTCAATAAAAGTGAGACTACCTTTTAAATGTACTCTCCACTATTCTTGAAAAAAATTGGAGCTGCTATTGCCATAGCCATTGCATTTAATTGGCATTACTTCATGCAACAATTACGCAGAAACTATATTTAAAAAAATACATGACCTTATTAAAAGATATTTCAGAACAGATTTCATTAAGGAAAAATCTGTCTCAATGCAGTATATTTGCGATATACAGTTTTTTCATTTTCTCAGAAGTGGAAATTCTGATGTGGCACTGTTGATGTATAACCATTAAGAAATAATGGAAGTCATCTCCGTCAACTTAATGTATTTATTTAGAGGGCCGACTTTCGACGTCTTTTTATTGGTTTAGTGGTGAGTTGTAGTTGACATTTACATAATTGAAATGACTGAAGGCGTTGTCATTGTCAACAATACTATGTATTTCAATAAGAGCAGCTTCCAATGGCTTAGCCATTATCATCAGTTTTCTGATACAAGAAAAAAGAAAACTTTTTAGTAGGAATTTAGTTAGGACAAACTCTAAGCTCCCGACCGGTCTCTCGGAATATGTGGTAGTGTAGTGCATGTTAGTGTTTGTGTGTGTGTGTGTGTGTGTGTGTGTGTAAGGGGCAAGGATAGGACAAGGAAGAGGAACGAAAGATCCATGCCGTTTGGTAGAGTACTTCTCCGGAATTCGCCTGGTGTTGATCGGAGAAACCACGGAAAACTACCGATCAGAGCAGTCGGCCGCTAGAATTCTCCTCCAGACAGCGACTGAATTTGACGTAGCTGAAGCGCTAGTGTCTAAAATCCTGCCGCCGTGGGAGTGGGAACCTAGGACCTCCCGGTCAGAGGCGCTGCAATCACATCAGTTGATTCACTGAGCTACCTCTCCCGGTTAAACGCACGTTTTGAGAGAACTTACAAGTCCTACAATTTACACAGCGCGACATAGTCGAAAGAGGGGAGTTGCCACGTCCTTGGCGCGAGCGGGATAACGAAGGGAGAGGAAGAGGACGGCGGCGCAAGGCTCCCATCGTGCAAGGCCTCGACCGCGGCCATGTCAAGCTAGCACAACCACCATAGCACAATCACATCAAACCAAGTGAAATATTCAGTACTCATTTATTACTAATATATTACCCAAAAATTAAATTTATTACTCCTCCCGTTTCTGAAATAAAGGTGGTTGTGCTAAAGTGACTGTCACGCTAGCACAACCCAATTGAAAAAATGAGCACAAACGATCAAAACTAATACGAATGTTTAGAGCACATTTATTACTAATTTATTACTCTAAAATGAAAATCATTACTCATGCGGTTTACGAAAGAAAAAAAAGCCAAACACAATTAGTTATGCAACCCGCACGTCATTTGCGTATATTACTAAACAGTATCAACGACCTTAAAACACTACAACCAATTACAAAAATACATATTCAATCAATAGTGCACACTCAGTTCTAAATTTTAACACCAAGAAACAAATTTTAAATGTGAAAACGACTTAAGAAATATTGTAAAAACTAAATCGTAATGGTCAAAACATGCAAGAGATTCAAATTCTACGCGGCTTGGCCGCAGCGGAAGTTTCGCGTCACATGTTGCTTTATGAGCACATTCAGACCGGCGGCAGGGGAGCGTCGCGGCAAGGGATTGGCAGCGTTTAATCGGCGGCGAAATTTGTAACGCAGTCAGACGCGAATTTCATGATTATTCTTGACACACGTGGGGATATAAATCTTGTATTTAATTTATATTAAATATTTCCATTCAGTAAATTGTAAATTTATTACCTCTAATGAGCTTTTTAGAAAACGTTGTCTGTTACTTTCTTCCGCAGTCGGTAATCTTCCAGAACAACCTTTCTCTTCGCAGGTGAGAGGCAAAATGGACGAGAATTCGTTTCTGCATCGTGATTGGTGAGGGATTGACGAAGAAATTCGTGATTGCTCAGTGCGTTGAAGCGAATTTTTTCTGAAGCGGTGGCAATTATCTGCGCCTTCTAGTGGTCATTGCGAATACTCTTTTATCATAGGTACAGCGCTCCACAGTGACAAGAAGTTGCAAACATTGTAGCTTGTAAATGCGACATAGCGGTTACACAAAACGATGTTCGTTTTTTCTACGACTGAGTTCATCAACGCACAGAATTGCGTATTTGTGGGTTATTATGTTAGAAATGTTTGTTGATTTTTACCGTCAATTGTCTAATCTCAAATGTTTATTTTTAAGAATTACTATGTTTTTCTTCACTCTATAAATGGAAGTTAGATGATTTTGATAACGGCTAGGCGTGAATGTATTATGTGTATAAAAGATAGATATACTTATTCATATGTGAAATGTGTGGAAAACAACATTTTGCTGATGGATATTTGATATTGTCGTAAAAAGGCATGAGTGCACAAATGCGTTCTATTCCAAATAGTTATTGGTTAATGTGGTAACCTCTACAATGAGAGGCGCACTTGCGGCTACGCTCAATTAGGGCGGCAGGGGTCAAAAACCTGAGCCCGACAGCGGCGCGCCCCTTCTCGCGACCTGACTCACATGCTGCGCCCGGCGTGGCGCAGTCCGTGGCATAACCGGCGCGCTCTAATGGATGAGAGCACGAGGACGGAACCCCGTCCTCCCGGCCCTAAGACCGGGAGCGGTAGCTCAGTGCATCAACTGATGTCACTGCAGCGCCTCTGACCTGGAGGTCCTAGGTTACACTCCCCACGGCGGCAGGATTTTCGACACTAGCTTTTCAGCTAGGTCAAATTCAGTCGCTGTCTGGAGGAGAATTCTAGCAGCCGACTTCTCTGATCGGTAGTTTTTCGTGTTTTTTTCGATCAAATCCTGCCGAATGCCGGAGTAGTACCCCAAAAAAGGGTACACTTACACTAACATGCACTACACTACCACATATTCCGTGAGACCGGTTGGGGACTTAGAACTAGTCGCGGCTGCGGCGGTGCCCCTCTGGTGGGAGAGTCCTGGTTAAGAGGAAACCCCACTAGCCGACGGTAGGTCGGCGCCGGATCTCGCTATCCAACAGGAGAAAATCACCCTCCTCTCCGGAGGAAAAACACGCACTACACTTACGGAACAATGACGCACTACACTTACGGTCAAAGCTGTTGACGCGCCCGGAATCACGAAAAAAAACAATCAATCTATCAAATATCCCGGCCCTAGTCGTGGGCACTGTACGCCCCACCGGCTACCACCGCTGAGACTTCGGTGGCCCGTCCCGCAGCTTGCCACTTCGCTGCCACCGGCGGCCAGCGCTCGCCGCACCGTGCGATGGTGGCCTGCCACAGCCAGCCACCTCAGCGCCGCCTTCATCGACCGGCACACCCAACGGCAAGAACGCCGTTGGTTGTTTAGTGATTCCGGGCGCGTCAACAGATTTGCTCATTAGTCCCGTTAGTGTAGTGTATGTTTTTTCCTCGAGAGATGGCGGTGATCTTCTCCCGCTGGATTCGGCTAGTGTGGTTCCCCCTAACAAGGACTCTCCCACCAACGAGGCACCGCCCCAGCCGGGACAAGCTCTAAGCTCCCGACCGGCAAGAACGTCATCATACAAGAAATTTTAATTTTCGTTGATTTAATTTTCGTTAATGTTTTATTGTATATATAGTCAGTGCAATTTAAAGTAAATTAAAACATTTCTATGTCGAACATCGCAACCTGGTTTCTGAAAATACAACAGTTTCGTAGTAGTACATTAAGGATAATTATTACGTAAAATTGCGAGTTTTAAATATTTAAATTGATATGAGTAACATCCGCAGGAATTTGTATAATAGTAGTAAAAGAGTAATGACAAATGGAAGGAATTGAATGAGTGTCAACACTGATTTTCTAGATTCTTGAAAATAGAACAAAATATATTTTTAATGAAGAAAATGTTGGTCAAACCGGGATCTGCAGTGTGAACTACGATTGTAGAGATATTATAACCCTCTAAGTGGTTAATGATACCTTTCGGTCAGCCACTATTTATCAAGGTCCCTAAAACGTGCACTTTAATTCAATTAAAAGCACTTTGCTTATATTTATATTTTAATTGACTCGGCGACGGGTCAAACATCAACTTCAAACTTTTGTTAATAAATATGGGATAAGAAAAAAATAATATAACTAAAATGGGTATACAATAAAATACAAAAACATAAAGTGAAATAGTTTTACAATGTGACACATGATTGAAAGCGTGGAGGTAATATACTATATCCATAAATACAATAGTATATATATATATATATATATATATATATATATATATATATATATATATATATATATATATATAATACCACAAATACAATAGTAAGTACTTGTATTTTACATTTTAGTTTGAATTTGTTTATTATTTTTATTTATAGTTGAGTTATAATGATTATTAGTTGAGTTGAGTTAAGGTGAGAGCAAGACAGAGAGAGGTTGGGATGACGGAGTGGGGATAAGTTGGAATGGATTCATGTAGGCTCCGCGGCAGGGTGGGGACAAATGCAATTCCTCTTTCTGCCTAATAAATTATTGTGACTGTTTCACACATGTCTCTCCGTGTCGTAAGTAACCAATGCTAACCAAGGATATATTCAAATTAAACCAATCCCAGATGTCCATCACCGTACGATTATCACTTTGATTACCTTTTTGAACTCTGCTGTAATCATTTTGTTTACTTCTTAAAGATAAAGGTAGCCATTGTTTCAGGTTACATAATAGTTTGGGAGCATCAATATATTAAAATGAGCCTTCCTGGTAATGTTTAAAACTATGAAATATAACCAATTATTAAAGAGTTACTGTAGCTGAACAGAAAAAGAAACTGTGTAAGTGTGTGGAAGCAATTTCCAAGAATTTTGTAAAGAAAAAATACAAATAGACAGCACAAACTACAAATGAATTTACACAATTAGCAATATTTGGGAAAATTAGATGATGACCGTACAAAGAAATGCTATAAAACTTTGTGGAAACTTGCAACAAAATATTCAGAAAAATACTTTAATGTGTACACATCTGTGGTCAATCAATTCAAAATTGACGGATCCCTCTGTTAATTCAGTTTGTACATTCTTCTATTTCATATACTTCTGCGGAATACCAAGAGAAGAAAACTCAACTTCCTACAACTTAATTATCGTGTTTGTAATAATTTTTTGTAAGTAGCTATGTTATAATTGTTTTTTGAAAGTTTTATTACCATAAAATGAAAACTTTAAAATTTTCTCATTAAACTGTTATTTGTATTTTACTTGATTACTTTTGAGTGGCGTCGCCAACCCTGACGCGTTTACTGTTTCAAAAGTATTTTCATATTCTGAAAATATCCTTCATCCTTTATTTCTTTCATGCGTAGCTTTGTTCAAATATGTTCTTACGGCATCTGGCATTGGACATAACAATGAATTGTGGGAGCGGATTATGTTATTACTCCCCTTCAAAAATTCCAACATCTAGTGCACTTGTGTGTTACGTCCATACGGAATATGAACTGGTAATATAGCAATTTCAAAATTATAATCGCCGTAAAGAATACTTGGAAGGCATAAAGTTTAGTAAAGCTACATTTTTTACGATATTTGCTACTATGCACAAAGATCACCTGAAAGCCGTTCTTCTGCGTTATTCTTCTAAGGGTAATATGAGATCAATCTCAATTAGTTCCGAAAATTCTCTCGCAAAATCTTCTATAACTACATTTGATTCTTCCCGGATTTGTTTAGCTTTCCATATTTTTCTCCCCTAGTTTTTGAATAGATTTAAACTCCACAAACTAAAGTCTAATTTGTGTTTACTTCCACTTGTGCAATTGCTCTATTAATAATTTTGTGTGCGAATCTCATAAAATATTAAAAGACGACTATTTTGTTTGTTTATGTGAATAAGGTGTTAAGTTTATTAAGAATAAGTTATGGGTCACATTCATTTGAAAAACGGTATTTGTGCACTTAAGAACGTGAAAGTGAGAAGTCGAACTTTTATTTATACTCTAATATTACTCACAGTTTTATTTTCTCCGTATTCACATGAAATTATTCAAACTTCCAAGACAATACTGTTTTTTTAGGTTTTTGCATTCTTATTTTTTTAAATATTGTAATAGGCCTTATGGATAACCTAAAATTATACATGCCGCAAGATTCGCTCTTTTGTTCACATTATTTTCATTTGTTCACATAAAGATGTCAACAACAGCGTTGCCAACGTCTTGAAAGAAAATTATGGCGTACTGTGCAAAAACTACCTTTGGGTATTGGGAGTTTAATGAACGCTATCTACAAATATCTATTTAGGTGGCGTTGTTTAATTCCCGGCCTACTGACTAAAGTCGCAGCGCCCAAACACGCAAAAAACACGTTTTTGGAAATTTCTTTGAATGTTCTGGCCGGATCTGCAAAAAATTATCACTTCCCCGCCAGGAAACGGAGACGTGTCCAATAGCACCTCATATGACTCGATTGGTGCACGAGACATGGTCTAGTCTGGACTGACGGTAACTCACACATCTGCACACTCGAGGAGTTATTCAAATTCTATACAAGGATAAGTTGTTTCAGGAGGCAGTGATTACTCGGAGCTGAAAGAACGTTTGATATGTTTTGCTACCAAGTTAATATTTCTCTTTTTCGTAATTCCGTCGCATGAAATATCACTCGAAGTGCTGTGATATTACTTATGATAAATACCTGGAAAAGTATGGTTATTCAGATAGTAATAGTAGTAGCACATAGTACAGAGTGAAAAATGTGTAATAATAATAATAACAACAAAAACAATAATAATGATAATAATAATAATAATAATAATAATAATAATAATAATAATAATAATAATAATAATACGCTTTCGCTTAGCAACGGGGCTGAGTGCGTTGTGCGCTGCCTTTGCAGTCGGGAGGCCCGTGTTCGATCCCTGATCCGACCATTCTGAGCGGAATATCAGTGGTTTCTTCGGTCGTACGGGCGAATGCTGAGATAGTTCAAAAAGGCCATGATCATTTATCATTATCCTATCACCTCATAATTCATAATTCAATGCATAACAATCTTGTCTTAAGAAGAGATAAAGCTGATCCCCATAATGACACCCGTAAATCTGTCTCCGGGATAGAATATGACTGGGCCTTGAAAGAGAACGTGTAGCGGAGCTCAGAAATTGCCGTTATAATAGCAATAATAACATTAATGAACTCATATTATCTGGTATTCGAACATTTCCAAAGAAGTGCTCATTATACTCGTACTTTATTTTATGTAAATTCATGTATGAAAAGAGCATTTTATTTGCTATTCGAAAACAAAACATCACTAGCATTTTTAGAACGTCCTCAAGGAGCTAATTCCGATGTTTTATAATTAAGAAAAATTTATTAAAATTTTCATTATCCATGATGTAACGGTGCTGTCAAATGAACTCTAACCTTAAGGAAGCAGAACACCTTTCAACAGCCAATTCTTTGATATTTACTGTCGTTTTAATTTTACGTAAAAATATATTGATGTAATTCAAGTCTTAAAAATAAATGTAAACTTTTTTAAAAAGAATATAAACAAATGAAAATTAAAAAAAATGTACATCATATTTACAATCATTCGTTTCAAAATTCGTGAAAAAAGTTCATTGCCGGTGTTCAAAGTTAAGTTCGGGTTTAATAATACCTAGGGAATATCGCAAGCAACGTTTTATCTGATTTCTCAATATCTGAATATGTTGAAAAACATATTCACTTCTTGAAGTTCCTCAAGGTCGTAATTCGAGTTCAATAATATCTCAGGGATCAACGCGGAGAAACTTTGTCATTCACAACACTTCTTTGTTTTTGAATGTTTTGAAAAAGAGGTTCACTGCTTGGAGTTCCTCAAGATCCGAGTTCGGTTCTAATAATTTCCTCGTGAGAGCTCGCAGCGCGCGCAGCGGCCGGGAAAGGAAACTGCGCGGCGCACCTCCGCCCGTGGGACCTTGAGAAGAGCAGACGCGCGTAGGGGGAGCGCGGGTCGCCGGCACATTTATAACGCGGAGTCCATTACAGCGTGTTCATATATCACGGTAATCCCCTCTTCCGACTTTGCTCCGCGCTGCGTCATTGGCGTCTCGTCTCCGCTCCATCGACCTCTGGAGCGCCCACTGGTTGGGGGGGGCAGGGCGGAGTGGGCGGTTAGGTTGATTGATTGATTGATTTTTTCGTGTTTCCGGGGGCGTCAACTGTTTTCGTCATTAGTCCCGTAAGTGTAGTACATGCTTTTTCTCGTGAGAAGGCGGTGATCTTCCCACGATGGATGGGGAGATACGGCGCAGACCTAACGTCGGCTAGTGGAGTTTCCCCCTAACCTAAACTCTCCCACCAGCGGGGCACCGCCCCAGCCGGGACAAGTTCTAAGGTTCCAGCCAGTATCCCGGAATATGTGGTAGTGTGGTGCATGTTAGTGTAAGTGTGTGTGCAAGAGAAAAGGATAGGACAAGGATGAGGAACGACTGATCGCGTGCGGTCCATTTGATAGGGTACTGCTCCGGCATTCGCCTGGTGTTGATCGGAGAAACCAGGGAAAACCACTGATCAGAGCAGCCGGCCGCTAAAATTCTCCTCCAGGCAACGACTGAATTCGACCAAGCTGAAAAGCTTATGTCGAAAATCCTGCCGCCGTGAGGACCTCCCGGTCAGAGGCGCTGCCGTGACATCAGTTGATGCACTGAGCTACCGCTCCCGGTGGGTGGTTAGGACGGTCGCGGCCAGAACGTGCTCAGTGTTCGTCTCGGAACTGGAAAAACTATTTTCTCTCATTGTTCCGCCACACGGAAGTGTAATCAAACTTCGTGCGCGACCGACAGCCTCGCGCGTCAGCGTTGAGGTCTCATGCGGAGCCTCCAGATGCGCTTGCAACTGCAAATGAGGTTGGCGCGGGTGGGCGTGCGTGCGTGCGTGCGTGCGTGCGTGAGTGCAGCAAAGTGGGACACGAGGTGAAAGAGGAAAACTGCGTTGCTCACCGAGCATTTTCCATCTCCGTAATAACGAAATCTTCCGTTTCTTTTCCGATGTAACTTCGACCGCTCAATTAGCGGAGAATGAGAGCTACGTAAAACGGGGAACATTTCAGAAGCAGGAATATTACGTTTAGGAACTAGAAATGTCCACATGGTTCGATGTCGGCATGGAGACACCTGGTTTCATCCACTTCAAGATACATTTTTTCAAAAAACTATCAAATAATAAAATCTACTTTTTTGTATATTTCACATTTTCTAGTACAGCCCAGAATAACGCAACAGATATAACGCGGAGAGCCATCATCTAAAACAGACACGAAATATATTTGATAAAATTTCAAATTTTGACACAATAACGATTATCTGACACTATCTTAAGGAGAAAGTGTCATGAAAAATTGTCTTGAGAGAACGAAAGAGATATTGAATGAAGATTATAAACATATTGTTTCCTCTATTCAACACCTTTATTTTGTATTAATATTTAGTATCCTCCTCATCTTTGTTTATTTATACTTGTAAAGGTATTTGCCCCTATCACACCTTTGCACTTTGTCACGCCTGAGCGGTGACGAGAGGAAGCGGAATTCTTCAGAAAATATTTTTTTGTCGTGAGTTGTGCAAATCACGCTCAATACGGACGACGTGGGTGTCTCAAGGAGAGATGACTAGGTCTAATTAATTTTCTTAAAAACCAAGAATCAGAGTACAAAATTCTTATTTTAATTTTAACATTATTTTTCATATATTTTTTACATCTACGATGCTATCTTTGAGAGGGTTTCCGGTTGAGCTAGTTCTTGCGTTTCTCTAAATTTTCTTTCTACTTTTCATATGTTACACATAACATATTATATAGTATTTCTTTTTCATAATTTCACATTAATTCGACATTTTGACGATAAAAACCCACATCGAGGTTTTATATAAATTTATAGTGATATTTTATCAGTAGTTTCTTTAGATTCATACCTCTTAATATAACTAGAGGTGCTAGAAAGCACTACTACATTCTCGCCAGTACTTCCACGCAAAATTAGAAGAAAACTCGTGTTTCGAAAATTGTTTGACTTATTCAAAATCTATTTTTAAGAAACCGATTTCATTAAGAGAAAAATCTCCCGTCATAATTGTGGTTGTAGAAAGACACCGAAAAAAATTTGAATTTTCGCAATTTTCGAAAAATTTGAGTTTTCAACGAAACCGAGACCTGCACTATTCGCTTAAACGTTCTTTAAACTATCCAAAAACAAAATTCAATCACAAAATAAAACTAATTTTTTTGACAATTTTGAAAGTGTCCCAGGGGGTTCATGTAAAGCACCCCTCCCCAAAAAAATTTAATATCAGTTTCAAAATCAAGGGGTCATGACATCAACCAAATCGATTGGGGAATGTCAATTTTGGATAAAATCGGCTGAACAATTTGGCCTCTAGGTATTCACGGATGAACAGGCCGACAAACAGACGGACAGACGGACGGACGGACGGACGGATAGAGGTGGACGGATAGGCAGACGGAAGGATAGCCATTTTGCCGTCATTCGAATTTTCGGTATCAAGAACCAACAAAACATGGATTCTGGGACACCACGTGTTAGATTATTTCTAAATTTAGCAACTGAATTTATACACTTCTTCGTAACCAGGGCCCTATAATAAGTGCTTTTTTGCCAAAAAATTGCGTTTTTGGCGCAACATTACATAACACTCTCTCTACAGAGTAAGCGACAGCGGGAAAGTAAAAATGGAAAATTATTTATTTAATTCTCGCTTCTTATTGACACCACGTATACGTTAAATGACCATTTTTACTTTCTCGTGCTTAAGAAGCAACTACTTAAGAAGAGTAATAAAGTAATTAAGTAATGCTTCGCCAAAAAACGGGGAATCTTTGGCCGAAAAACTTTGTACACGTCCCTGGCAACGCAAAATTGGATACATCCAATTGCTAAATGTAGAAAAAACTCCTCTAACACGTGGTGTTGCCAGAATGTTCGTTTTGATTCTCCAAATTTGATATTTTCGAATCGATACGACTGATGTCGCGGCCTCTTGAATTTGAAAGAGATATTTTAATTCTGGGATGTACCTACATGACACCCCTGAGACATTTTCAAAATTTTCAAAAAATGACGCCATCCATTTTGATTAAATTTTGTTGTTGGATAATCAGAAGGACGTTTAATACAATTTTAGGTACAGGTTTAGTGTTGGTTGATTAGCCCGATTTTTGAAAAACTTCAAGATGTTTTCGGCGTCTTCCTACAACTACAATTATGAAGATACAATTTTTTCTTAATGAAAGTTATTAATCAAAAACAGATCTTCAAATAAGGTCATTTTGAATTTTTTTTATATATGAGTATTTTTTTAGTAAGTTGGCGTCAATAGTAAGTGCCCTGCTCTAAAAATTCTATGCTTCGTGATCGTAATTTTAGATTTTTTGGGCAGTTAGATGCTACTTATGTTAGAATGTGTATAATTATTTCATATTTCTTCGGTTCTTAAATTGGATCTTTTGTTATACGTGTACAAATTAATATTTTAGAAATTCTTTAAAACCTATTTGAAATAAATTTGAAACAAAGATTGCCATATTGGTTTAGTGGTGAGTTGTAGTTGACATTTACATAATTGAAATGATTGAAGGCGTTTCCATTGTCAACAATACTATTTATTTCAATAAGAAACGGCTCAACTTACTTTTTTGTATTTTCTCTCTCAAAATTGTATATGTATATTTCCTTCATTTTCTTGCTTAAATTTAAAAAACTACTATAATAAAAAAAGATGTAACTCTCCCTTGTTTCTTTCATTCTTTCTTTTCTTTAATTCTTCTCCTTTCATTTCTTAAGATGTTTTTAAATTACGTAACTCTGTTAATTCTAATTTTTATATTTTGTATAAAAATTTATTGTCAATTATTTTATATTATAAAGACAGAACTCTCCGCCCCCTTCTTTCTTTCATTCTTTTCTTTTCTTTAATTGTTCTCCTTTCATTTCTTAAGATATGAATATCTTTTTTTAAATTATGTAACTCTGTTAAATCTAATTTTATATTTTTCTTGTACCAGAAAACTGATGATGATGGCTAAGCCATCGAAAGCTGGTCTTATTGAAATAAATATTATTGTTGACAATGACAACGCCTTCAATCATTTCAAAGATGGCCAGCCTTCAAGCCGCTCCCAATTCACGGAGTTGAATGCTACATCAGTTAAAATTTGTTTATTATTTCATATTTCATTTTATTATTATTTATTTTATTCATATTTTATTTATATTTTATTTTAAACTGCGTCCTTCAATTGTGTTAAATGTGAAAAGGAATAGATGAGCGGTCATTGTTAGTTCTTGCAACGCTGCACTGAAAACAGAATGCTATAATGACGGTTGCCTTTCGTTTGCGGTAATATAAACTAATACTTTTATATATTTGTAGAATATTACAATACCATAGTGTTTAATAATTATTATTTTACTTTCTGTTTATTTACATACTGCTTATTGTAAAGCTAAAAAACGGATCCGAAATGTTTGTGAATACATTACATATCTTACACAACGAATTAAATGCCATAAATATATTTTCATTTGAAGCTTTGAAGAAAATCTATTGCTTGAAACTAATGTTCGCACCAAATGTTCTACAATTTCCAATGATTTTTATAAAAAATGGTGACTAAAATGTGTTAAATCAGAGAGATTGTGGTATAAATAGTATTACATTACAATTACTAACGGCGAGAAAGTACGGGCTGTTTTAGCACCACATGTTTTATTTTTAATTTGTCATAATGGTAGAATGATTATGGAATGGTATGTGCATTTTATACGGATAAATGTTTTGGAAAAACCATCCTCTATCGTTTTTATTTATTTCATTATTTTTTTCTGTGATCTGTTGTTTGCGAAACTTAATTCACTCTTGTATGTGACTTGCACCATGACGATATGAATACTGTTAGAGAAAACATTTGCGATAACAACATATAGTTACTTTTATATATACTGTGAAGTAAATACATTACATTTCATTAAAATGAATATTACAGCACGTAGCCCAAAACTCTCGAAACATACTAAGTTTCAAAATATAAAGAATGTGATGACGTAACCTTAGGAATTGATTTGAAAATGAAAGGACAAAAACGCTAGACCGAGAGGCTAAAAGTAAATTAAAAGAGCAAAGAAGCCAAGTCTAAAGGAAATTATCTTTTCATATAAATGCGAATGTTTCCATTGCACGACTTGCCGCCTCTTGGAACTACGAAAACCTCGAAGTAAAGCAAATAGAAAGCACATTCACAGTTCTTGCTGATTCGCAAGTATAATATCAAAGGTAGCGACTGGCGAGGCGCCGAGATGAGCTTCCAGAGGAGAGCATCTAATTACGCTCGCTTGCTTCTGTGGCGAGGGCGGCGGCGGGGGCGGGGCGGGGGCAGGGGCAGGGCAGGGCGGGGTAGGGGCGATGAGGGGGTGGGGGCGTAGAGGGGGGGCGGGGCGAGGGCGGGGGCAGGGCGGGGCGGGCGGGAGGGCGAGGCGGGGCGGGGCGGGCGGTGAGGGTGGGGTCGTAGAGGAGCGGGGCGGTGCGGTGTAGGGGCGATGAAGGGTGGGGCGGGCACGGGGCGGTGGCGATGTGGGGCGGGGTGGGGGCGGAGCGGGGCGGTGCGATGCGGGGCGAGGGCGAGGGCAGGGGCAGGGCAGGGCGGGGCAGGGGCGGGGCGGGGCGGGGGGGGGGTGTGGCGGGGGGTGGGGCGGGCGGAGCGGGGTGGGGGTGTGGCGGGGGGGGCGGGACGGGGCGGGGTGCTCTCGCGAGCTCGCTGCCGCTAGATAGCGTTGAAGGCGTGGCGTCCCGCCGCCCACACCTCCCGCGGTGATAACGCTAATTTATTCATTGGAGAAAGCTCATGCCTCTTAATCTGCGCTCGCTATCAGAGCGTATTCCTGCGAGGTAAAATGATGGAAAAACTGAAAAAGGTAAGGAATTACATTTCTGAGCCTAGAAATGATTAAAAATTATATATTTTCTCGATGTATTTCTTCTAGAATATATGTTACCCTCAAAGTTTTTATCGTAGTCGCTTCTTAAAATAAACACTTCATTTATGTTTCGTTTGGCATACCAAACTCAATTTGTGTGGAAGATGAATAATTAATCAAGTACAATATGTAGAAACAAGTATCAGTATAATTTTCGTCAGTTACTTTCTCTTTGGAGGAAATGACAAAAGGGCTGCTGAGTCGAATACTTCACAAAGAATTGATTTCTTTTCCTAGTAAAAAAATATGGAAATTAATTATATTACGTGTTTTTTGAAAAAAAAAATCATTATATCATTATAAATTCCATTACATCTTGAAAATGCGCAGAGGCAGTACTGAGCAAACGACTGAAAGAGAAAACAATATTGAAATATGTAATGCATGCAACTGTGATGTCAAACATGTAGTAATAAATTGGTTTTTAATTGGTAATTTTTGGTATCGTATTGTGATGAACCCATCCTGCCGCCACGGCAACACACGCATGCGCGCAATGCGCGCAGCTCGCGGTCTGGGTACCTCACAAAGGGGAAATACCGTCACACCGAAGTGCGTCGGTAATCAGCTGACAGGTGTGCGCGTTAAATTTATCAATGAAGGGCGCCAAACGGGCACTTACCTGTCACCTGGCACCGGCATTAGAGAACCTCAAGGGGTAGGCACTCTTGAATGAGGGCATGCACGGGGTTTGTTATTACTACTGTGACCGTCCGTTTTCTTAGATTCCGAAAACGTGTCACATACCGCCCTAAGAAAGCGAGGGAAGGAATATTTCGAACGCGCGCCAACGCGGATGAATATTTGGAATGCTAATTAGAATTTAGAACAAGAGAGACCGCCACCATAGACCGAGGGCGAGACCGGAGGTCGGATGAAAGAAAAAGTTCTTTCTGAAGGTAGCAGCTGAACTGGGTGGACGTATGGAAAACGGTACGCCAGGAAGTGACATTGCAGCGGACTTCAGATTTGCAATTTTTTTGAGGAAAACTCTTCTAGAAGACCAGAAGAGGTAATTATTCTGTTATAAATTGATTTAAACATAATCTTAGAAGAAAGATAATAAGAAATGTTATGAATTTATAATGGAAGAATTAGGGAGTGGAATTTTGAATAGATGGCAGTAATTAACAGCTTGCATTCATTTCTCTTTCCAGTTTATTTTTCTCTCTCACATGCTTTTCTTATATTTAAATACCCTCTTGAAGTTGGTGCTCGTATAAAAAGAGGTGATCTCTGGATTCATTTTCACTCTGAATATCCAGTTGGTCATTAACCGTAATTCAATATAAAGTAAAATTCATATGAGAGCACGCAAGAATATAAAACTTGAACGAGAAGAAGAAGGCGTTTTCGGGGAGCAACTGCGTTCTCAACCCGGGCCTTCCGAGAACAAGTAAGGTCGTTCCAAATAAACTGTTTTGTAGGGATAGGAGTGATTCAGTTTAATCAGAAAGCTTATTCTGTATCCGTCACGTAAAAGAAAGGGAGGGTAACAGATTTACCATGCTTAAAAGATAAGAAAAGTAAAAGTACATTTGTTTCCGACTTCTAATACGTGAGAACAGAATCAATCTTTTCTTTCAAAAAGGATTTCAAGATCTAATATTGTAATATAGTGATTAAGAGTTTGTGTAAGAGTATAATTATAATAATAGTCATTCTCTGGATTTTAGAGAGAGAAAGAGTTTCCTTTTTGTTGTAAAAGTAATGTTAAGTAAAAGTATTAATTTTAATTTTCAATGTGTGTTTCTTTCACATTTTTGTAAAGTAATATTTGATTTTTTTTCTGTGTGCCATTGTATGTATTTGTCATAGCAGCAAATATTTTTAGAATATATTCTGAATTTAGTGAAAAGTGATTCTCACCCGAGTTGTTTGTAATTTTTGCATCCAATCCATAAACGATCTTCACGACCCTGCCCCCCCTATTTTTTTATTTATTGTGTCCACACTGGGACGTCTATATTGAGCTAGTCGACCATCTGGTGAATTGTGTTCGCCACCCCCCCAAGACGTCTCAGGTCGGGTGCTGGCCTTACGGCTTGTACCGGACGGTACTGTGGCTCGCACTACCACTACTTTACAATAATCACAAAGTTTTGTAACTTTAAGTGTCAATCACCTGAATGGCAAGAACACATTTATTGCTTTTGTTTCTATAATACAGTTTGGGTAAGGAATCCCCTTAAACTAAATTATATGTTATTTACATTAAATGACACCTTTCCTATTTTTTACTGTCTTTGGAATAATTACAAAATGAAAGTCTTCGTTCACCTGTTTCGATGATTGCACAATCCGTCGTCGTCCCGAAGCAGTCGCTGTCGCGAGCCGCACCACGGCAAGGCGCAGCCAACCGGAAGCAGCAGTGCGTGCGGTGCTAGTGCTCCTGGCTCCGATCGGTGATTATGGGGGAAGTCGTCTGACGCCACCCACTCCTCACCAGGCCAGCCTCAATGACTCGGCTGCACAATCATTCCTTCCGGAGGCGCCGGCCCGTTGAAATCGGAATAAATTCCTGATTGTCTCTTTATACTGGGCGGCCTGCACTATGTTGGTCGACCCCCAAGTCACTGCTCCCACTACCTCTCATCAACACTGCAGTCTCAATTCTGTGTCGTTCTCTCGCCTTCTATCCGTCTTCTGCCAAAAATCCGCCGCTCTCGAGCTTCCTGCGTCGCATCCCCACCCTTTTTCCAAGTTTCGCCCATCGCTCCTTCACGTGATTGGAATTTTGAATATTATTGGCCGAAATCTTAGTTTCCATAATATTCGACGCGATTCGGAAGCCGATAGGGTATTTTCAAATTAACCTCATTTTCTGGGCGCCTGATTGGTGGTCTTTGTTGTGCGTGTGTGTACATCGGAGATGAACAAAGCAGTCCTTTCTGCTGTCTTCGTGATGCTTATATGGGTCCTACGGGATAACTTCAACAGTAGCCGGATCTCTATAATTTGCTTGTTCCGGTGCCTAGCCGTGCACGTGGACTGGCCGCCGTTTGCCTGAAGGGCTGTCCCCGAGACAATTGCACCTAATCGTAAATCTTTTGAATCTTCTGGCACGCGTTCGCGCGTCTTGCGCTGAGCCGTGTCAAATCAGGGACCTTCCTAATCGGCGTGACAGAGGGGGAAGTTTTGGGTCCGGCGACTAGCAATGACCTCATTGCAGTATAGGCAAATGATTCAGTAGCTAAAGAAGTAATTAGAGTAAGAAACTATGCAAAGTATTGTCATGTGAAAGAAATGTTTGCTTTGGATTCTTACAGACTTGTGAATATCTCTGAGTTCATATTTTTTGTTGGAGAATTACTTACAGATGAATCCAAAGCAAAGAACATTTATTTATGTAATAAATATGTTTTATTTCATTAGAGTATGAGTATAATATTAATCATGGAAGTCCTTGGTTCCATCTGGCTTGAGTTATATGACTTAGAAGTCTGAAGTCTGAAGTTCGAGTCTCTGGTGCAATGGAATTATTTTAAGGATGCATACCATCAACTTTTTGCGACATACGTAAATCTGCCGGTATGCATGTATCTTGGAAATTTCAATTTCCATACAAAGTTGTAATTAAATTCGTCGCTAATCAATTCATCCGTTACTGCACTTTTCAAGGTTTCTTCAGTTTTTATCATAATTTCTAGATATTACATCTGATTTACATTATAGAGAACATTAATTTGTGTGAAGAGAATAACACCCTATATCGTCAAATTATATTTTTACCACATTCAACACGGTTTCGACGCGGAAAACAATGACACCGAAATGAACTTTTTGAAACCTCTCCAATTACGCACTCGGCAGCTCTCTGAGGATTAATCAAAGCTACATGTTTACGTAATTTACGAAATCAGAGAATTTGAATTGGATTACAAATGCAAACCAGAAAGGATTTACAAATGATTAACCGGAGCTGCGGGCGTCTCGAGTCGAATTGAATTGCTCTCCACCGGGCAACACCCTGGGGCAAAGGCGCTCCAGCGAACGGGAATGTTTTCCGTAGACGCAGCCAGCTGCAGCGCTAGCATTCAACCTCCATTTTCCTTTCAAAAACAAACTGCAATGAATTCGGTTTTTCCTCGAGGAAACTTACTTGATTAGTTGACATGAAAATGTAAAAACTTTACGTAAAGGTAAGCATCCTGGATATATGCAATACAATTTTTCTTCAATGCTAACACGTATATCACGAAGTAGCGAGGTATGAACGTATCGTTACTTTGTATAAAGTACGATTTCTTTTTGCAAATGAGAAAAAGAAATAAACGATCATTAACCAGAAAGCAACATTTCTTGTGCATTCACGAAGTATATTTGAGCATACATATTTGCACAGATGAGAGTAGATAAAAAGTAAAATTATTCAGTTCAAAAATTCAGTTGACTCAATATAAAACCCTTAATTTGCGCAAGTTTTTTTCATCGACACTTAAGCAATTTTCATTTAAGTATTGCAAAAAGCTTTACCATAAAATAAGTTGTCATGGACTATGAAACACTGCACAAAAGAGCGGAAACCAGTGACGCTTACAATAAACTCTGCCTTCTGGCAACCAGCACACACGCGAACAACACAGGTGGCGGTGACCTGGAGAGTTTTGCCTCGCGGCTCACGGGCCGTGGGCGGGGAGGGGTGCGTAATTCGCGTGGCTGCCACCGGGAACGCTGCCTTCGGGGGAGGGGCGTGGGGCCGCTTTACGAGGCCGTGAACATAATCCAGAGGCTTAGGGCGAACCGCCGGCGGCACGGCATATGTCGTCGGGCGGCTTACAGCCCCGCCCCCTCCCGCCCACTCGCCCCGCCCCCTCCCGCCCACCCGCCCCGCCCCCTCCCGCCCGGGAGCGCTTTCCTTTGCTCCCTCTCACTATTCGCCGAGCCACGACAACTCTTCTCTATCACGGAAACTATGAACTTAAAGCCGACAGAAAAATGTTTGACGCTGAACAAATTTTCAGTTCATTTCATAATTAGTGAATTAAATAAATACAAAATTCTTTCTATACATAATTATCTAATGTGCAGAACCCTTCAGCACGAAAAAAGCAAAGTTTGCTTTTGTTGGCTGGAAAGTTTCCCCTCAGCTTTCATTAAACACGTGTAATTCAATGATAGAGGACGTTTGCAGAATATGAAAGAAATGCAGGCGCTCATGCAGTGAATCATGCAATTTACTCTACAATGCGATACTTTTTCCATCGTGCTTAGCTGACGAACGATGGGATCTACGCCCTTATAACTAAGTGTTCTTGTCTCTATACAGGCAATAGTTATATTTTTGCCATCATTTTTAAAATAGGACATCTTTGGACGTTATATTCTATTTTGCGATGTGATTCCCACTATATACTAGCACACGAAACTTCCAAACAAGAATCAGCATGGAATATTTTCATTTTTAAAACAATAATTCAAAAAGGCCGAAAGTTCTTATATGTCCAGCTAGTAAGTAACTAATCCCTATTATTTTCAAAATCACCCTCGAATATTTTTCATGCTAGCGTTAATTTTATTGCACTTCTCAGCAATTTGCTTTTTCACGTTATCATATTCTAACGCACCCCATTGCTGGGTGTTTTACACAATTAGCTTGCACTATTAGCATCCTACTACATCGCTACATTGTCCGGCTGTTTCATTACATTAACTGGCTTTGGAACATTTTGAAAACATGAAAGGCGCTAAAATACATCAGAAAAAGATTTCATGATGGGAAAGAGTAGAGAGGTGAATCTTAGAGAGAGTCAGTAATTATGTGGAAGGTGAACTTGTGGGTATTCGGAGAGATTTTGGGGATACAATTTGGCGTTTGAATCTGGGGCGATTGTGTATTGATTGCTGACACAACTTCGGAGGGCACTACTCTTGTAAGTGAAGTCCACGTTCTATGCCGGTAGGTGGTCGCTGGAACAAGAGAGACGGCGGCGACCTACCGATTGGATGCTGTGGCACCACCGTAATTACCCAGCGTTGCACCGCGCAGGCCTGGAGAAACTCTAAACTCTCTCCCAACATGCGCGTTTCTGACTTTGAGGTGGGAGTAGGGCAACGAAGGCCTGAAGATGGTGGATCCGACAGAGCGAGCGAGTGCGGAGACGGTTGGTTGGTTGCTTGCTAGTGATTTCAGGGGCATCAACTACTAAGGTCATTCATCCCGTGAGTGTAGTGCTTGTCTTTTCTTCGCGAGGTGGCGGTGATCTTTCTCCGCTAGACGGCGAGATTCGGCGCCGACGTACCGTCGACTATCGGGGTTTTCCCCAATCAGGTATCTCCCACCAGCGAGGTACCACTCCAGCCAGGACAAGCTCTAAGCTCCGGTCTTCCAGAATGTGGCATTGTAGTGCATGTTAGTGTAAGTGTGTGTGTAAAGGGAGAGGATAGGACAAGGAAGAGGAAGGACAGATCGCGCGCGGTCTGTGGCCCGTTTGGTAAGGCACTACTCCGGCATTGGCCTGGTGTTGATCGGATAAACCACGAAAAACTACCAATCAGAGCAGCCGGCCGCTAGAATTCTCCTCCAGCCAGCGACTGAATTCGACCTAGCTGAAAAGCTAGTATCGAAAATCCTGCCGCCGTCGGGACTCGAACCTAGGACCTCCCGGTCAAAGAGGCGCTGCAGTGACATCAGTTGATGCAGAGAGCCACCGCCCCCGGTTTGGAGAGACGGCGAATGGAGTCTGCTTGCATTCGTGTGGCCGAGTTTGGCTATGGGTCTCCTGCGAATGCCGGGAAAGTGAAAGGGCGGTGTCAAGAACTGATAGACGGGGCGGATCATCTGAGATAGAACGTGGGACATCGGACGACATCGGAGCATCTGAAGCCGTCGAAGAAGAATCGCGGAGAAGTGGTCCTGACGCGTTTTCCCACTAATACAGAAAGCACACATCCATGGTCAACTATTACCTCTCTGACCGGGAGGTCCTAGGTTCGAGTTCCGACGTTAGCAGGCTTTTTAACACAAGCGTTTCAGCTAGGTCGAATTCAGTCGCTCTCTGGAGGTGAATTCTAACGGCCGGCTGCTCTGGTCCGTAGTTTTCTGTGGTTTCTCGTATCAACACGAGGCGAATGCCGGATTAGTACCCTAACAAACGAGCCACGAACCGCGCGTGATCTTTCCTTCCTCTTCCTATCCTCTCCCCTTACACACACCCTTACATCAACATGCAATACACTACCACGTATGGCGGGAGATCGGTCGGGAGGTTAGAGCTTGTCCCGGCTGGGGCGGTGCCCCGCTGGTGGGAGAGTCCTGGTTAGGGGGAAACCCCTCTAACCGACGGTTGGCCAGCGCCGGATCTCACCATCCAGCGCAGAAAGATCACCGCCATCGCCCGAGAAAAAACATGCACTACAGTTATGGGACTAATCTGAGCTGTTGACGCAGCTGGAATCACCAACCAACTATCACCTCGTCTCAGCCCATGTTCTGACGTAAAATCGACCGTTAACGCTCATCGGTGTTCCCATCGGATGTTGTCCCGGCAGATCTGAGGCGAGGGCTGCTGCTCTCGGGTTTTCGCGGCCTTTGGCTGAGGGCGACGCTCGTCCCTTTGCGCCCTTCGCGCCCTACGCCCGTCCCCCGCCGACGCCACGTGCGTGACGCCCTTCGCCTCCCGTGGATTTCGCTCTCATCACGATCTCCAGATCACCCTGCGTGCCCTGAGCCACCCGAGAAGAGCTAGCCTCGTCCTTAGGGCTCGCTCGCGTCCGCATCCTCTGGACTTAGGAGAGATCCACGAAGGGTCAGACGAGTGAAAAAGCTACGGTTTACAATATGAAAGTAAACAAAAAATCGTGAAAAATAAATAAAGCAAACCTCAAAAAGTAACTGTTTCTATTGCAAAAACTTTATTTAATAGAGAAAGTTGGAGAAAGAAATATGATGTAAAATATGTGTGAAGTTGCAATTTTAGAATGGATGACCTGATTTTATTAGCTAGTAATTAATTTGAGTATATAATATATGTATTTAACAAAGTTCTTTTTAAAGTGGAGATCGAGTGAAAGGAAATAAATACAGGGAAGCAACTGCACACAGCAATGTGACTTTAAGGAGAGAAGTAGTGGCAAGTTAATTTGGGAAATGTGGGACAAGGTGTGTACGGAGAGCTGTGCTGAAGGTAATTATAACATGAGGTGTACACAGTTATCAGAATATGATGGGTACTGATCGGTGTAACCCGACTGAGAAGAGTATTTGTATCACTGCCTGGGCTTCGCGAAGGGCCCAGGGTATGAAAGCGGGGTGCGCGGTGGAGGGAGTGCGGCCTAGATCTGAGTGCGGAGGGATAGAGGAACCGGTGCGTTACACGAGGTCCACCGAAGACACTGTGGCAAGAGTCGGTGGGAGAGCGAGGAGAGAGAGCGTGCGAGAGAGGCTGCAGACGAGCGTGCTGCGTTCCGAAGAGTGCTAGAGGGAGGGGTTGTGCGTGGCGTGGAGTGCGGCGGGGAGCGTGTTGGGAGGGTGGAGTGGCGGAGAGCGTGGGGGAAGTGTGTGGGGATGGCGGGCAGTGTGCTGGGCGCGTGGCTGGGTGCGAGCGGGCAGAGGCGTAGAATGATGTAGAAACACATACAATAGAACATTAAAACATATTACTATTATTATTATTATTATTATTATTATTATTATTATAACTACTATCATCACAATTTAACTTGTTTCCACTCGTGCATCTCGGTTACCATGAACAAGAGATACACGTTCCAACTGTCATAATCAGCACTGGATCAACCATCAATGTTCAGAAACTTCCTCACGATGTTACATGTGTCCAGTATGACAATCTTTTGCATCTGGATGTATAACCCCTTCTTCAGTTGCAGTTCAGCTAGGGATTCATGTAGGAACTGAGGAATTTCACCAGTGGCGCCTAGAATTATTGGTACAATCGTCACCATTTCCACGTCGCTCGACATTTCCTTTATCTCATTTGCCAGAGGTTGATATTTTAGAATCAACAAATTATTATTATTATTATTATTATTATTATTATTATTATTATTATTATTATTATTACTATTATTATTATCATTATTATTATTATTATTATTATTATTATTATTATTGTTGTTGTTGTTGTTGTTGTTCAAATAAATGTAAATGTAAAAAAATGACTCATCCTGTATGACGTAGGGTCCCCAAATTAGTTTTCTCGTGAAAATTCCGTGGACGCTGGTCCACCAGCAGCAGCTGGTTCAAGCCGACGAAGGCGCCGTTCAGGGCCCCTCGGAGGCGCACGCGAGGGCCCAGGCAGCCGGAGGGGGAATCTTTCAAAGGTCTTGCGCCGAGTTCTCCATTCTCTCGCTCGGGAAACGCGGAACCTGTTAGAATAATTGATCACACGCTCTCCGCACTTTCACGAGATGAATCGTATCACTTGGAATGCGGGGCGGGAGGGGGAGGGAACTTGAAGTTTCTAGACCTTTCTCCTCCCCTGGGATATGGCACTAGCATCTGGTTGAGAAGGAGCAGCTGCTTTGTTCTCTGATTCGCAGAGGGTTGCGCTTCTGTCTTAAGGTGGATACATTGTGCATTTAGGTGAACATTCTTTCGATAAACCCAACACCAAGAACTTAGCTTATTTCTTCTGCCAGAAAACGATACATGTTTAAAATCTCTTAAATCGTATTTGTGTTGCGAATTTGCGGTACCAAATTAGATAACGCTAGAAGTCTTGTGTGACAATTGAGGTTAAATGATTCATTTACTAAGATGAATATAAATAATATCGTAAATCTCTTTGCTCTATGTGGAAGCTTGATATGCTTTCGTGACTACTAAATCAGCTAAGATTCACTCCCGCTAGATTCTTGAGAAGAACTCAATAGTTTGTGTTATACTTCGACTATTTGTCGAAAGCAGACGTGAGTCAGAATAATACGGAGATTCAAAGGTGATTTTACTTATCTGTGATCTTTAAGTGCTCTTGTAAAATTGATTTAACATTTTAATTGTGTTCAATACATTAACATTCACAATTACTGACTGCAATAAGTGCTATAAACATTATTACGTATAAAATTAAAATATCAGGTGCCTTAGTCCTTCTTCTCGAAAAAACCCTCTATTCAATAATGTGATAACAGGACCAAGGGTTCAATGAATGATTTTTCCATTTCATGACATGCTACATTGCTACCTTCAACGACAAGAAATATGGCTGTTTCCTATGGTAAATCAAATGTCAGTGAACTTCACGCACAAAGCGTATTTTCAAACGAACATGTGCCACAGATGCATTAAAGTGCTTCCTTACCTTTTACATCAATTTTACTTCCACCTATACGTACGTATATACGGAATATTGTACGTAGTATAGAGAAAGTTATGTAATGCTGCGCGAAAAAACGGCGCATTTTGGGGCAGAAAAAAATCATTGCTGGGCTCTGATAACGAAAAAGTGATCCAGATGCTAAATTAAGAAACAAATCCTCTAACACGTGGTGTAGCGAGAAGCTCTGTTTTGTGGGTGCTTGATATCGAAAAGTCAATTCGCATCAAAACGTCCGTCGGTCTGGTGTATGCGAACAACACTAGCGCCTAAGTCATGCGTAGAATTTTTCCAAATTGAAGAAACACGTGTCATTTTTGCGCGAGTCAAAGCTCTGCGATTTTGATAAACATTTATTTATTTTTCGGGCGACTTCATATAAAGCCCTGGGGGACACTTTCAAAATTTTCTCAAAAATTGCTCCAAACATTTTTCTCTAAATTTTTTGTAAGAATAGAGTAAAATAATCCCATAAAGGTGGCATAGGTCCGATTTTCACTGTTAAGACTGAATTTTTGAAAATTGCAAAAGTTTCCGGCATCTTCCTACTACAACAAAACTGAAAAGAGATATTTTTCCTTAAAATGAAATTTCTTCTCCATACTTAGGACTTTCAGTAAGGTCATGTAAATTTTTTGAAACTTTTAGTAGTTTTCGCGCAATATCGTGCGCAATATGTGCAATTTCAAAAATTAACAATGACAAGATTTTCTCAAAATCGGCTAAAAAATTTTAGTTAAAACTTTTGATAAGAATAGTGCTAAATGTACCCTATAAGATGACATAAAAGCCATATTGCTCTATTCTTTTGATTTTAAATAATTACACAAATTTAATTTCCTTGAAATTGGATTTCTCTCATCCCGTTAATTTGCACATTTTCCCATCGATTCCTATACATTATTGCATGTGCGAGTGCAAATTCTTCAAATATGTTGAATTAAAGTTTTTCGAAAACTCAATAGATTTCTGTGAAAATTTAATGTGAAATTTGGCATTTTCTTTAATGCTTAAACGCCATTTTCTTAAAAACGGCTTAAATTTTTAAAAAATTTTTTTTTGACGAGATTTTACTTTTCTTCAGTATTCCTAAAGTAATATTTTGGTTCTACTATTAGGAAACCGAAAAGTTGATAAAATTTCAAAATACAAGTATTTTGGGCGGCGATAGATTGCAGCTGGTCACAGGATTGGGCAACCGGTCCACAACAAAAAAATTAGAAAATTTTACTACGAGAAAGTTTGTGCTATTCTGTAGCATCTCTAGTGACTTTCTCATACACATACGTATATAGGAGTAATATACGTAGTACAGAGAAAGTTATGTAATGCTGCGGATAATCGATTTCGAGATTTCAACGGAAATACGTTTTAGGATACCCAAATGACAAAAATTTGTTTTCTTTCAAAACGTCCGTCCGTCAACCTCCTTGTCTGTCCGTCTGCTTGTCTGGTGTATGTCAACAACACTAGCGTCTATACTATGCGCAGGAGTGTTTCAAACTGAGCAAATGTCTGTCTTCTGACTTGTTTCAAAGCTCTGCGATTTTGAAAATCATTCATTAATTTTTGTGGGGACTTTTCATGCAGCTCCTGTGACAGTTTCGAAATTTTGTCAAAAATGACTCCAAATTTTTTCGTTAAATTTATTTGTAAGAATAGAGTGAGATACATTTATCAAGGTGGCATAGGTAATATGTGTAATTTTAAAACATGACATAAAGGAGATTTTCTCCAAAACGGGTCCACTTTTTTAAACTTTGGTAGGGATATAGCTGAATTCACTCTATAAATTAACATGGCGGAAGCGGTAGAACCAAACAAACCCTATAACAAATTTTTTAACAATCCCTTATACAAATTTGGCTCCAAACTATTTCTTCAAATGTTCCGTCCGTATAGTGCTTATTGCACTGTTTAAGGTCACGTAGAATTAATTTTGCTGCATTGTTGTTTTTTTTGAAAAATTACACGAATGTAATTTTCTCGAAAGATCTCTCATACCGTTAATATGCACATTTCCAACAATTTGTAAACCCTATTGCATTTTTGAGTTCAAGTGCTTCGAGTGACTTTAATGATATTTTTCGAAAACTCAAAACTTTTTTCTGAAAAAGAGTTACAAACTTCGCATTTACCGTAATATATGTAAATAATATATCGGTTATACTATTACAAAACCGAAAAAGTGACAAAATGTGAAAAAAGTGTACTTTTGCGGTAGTGGCTGCTGGCAAGGTGATGGAGAAAGACCGTAAAGCCAGTCCACACCAAGGAAATTAGAAAATATTACTACGAGAATGTCTGGACCATTCGGTAGCACAAGTTATTTTAAGTTTTGGTGGGCAATACAATGCATTTATAGTGACCGTCCCATATGCATTATTAATTTGAATTGTAGTAGCTTGTACGTCTTTCTGGCGTGCCGGCAACACACCGGGTGTCTCACCAACTGTAGGCCACTCTCATGTCTCCTAAACGGTTTACCTTATCGAGAAGCAGTTTTCGCTCAAAAATGCGGAGTCATGAGGCAAGTAAAATGCCATAAAGTTATTGCTGGTAGTGGTTTTTGTTTCAATAATCTTCATAATCTTTGATTTTTTACATGAAACAGCTAAGGAGAATTATAGCGGCCGGCTGCTCTGATCGGTAGTTTCGTGATTTCTCTGATCAACACCAGGCGAATGCCGGAGCAGTACCCTAACAAATGGGTCACGGAACGGGTGCTATCTGTTCTTCCTCTTCCTTGTCCTATCCTCTCCCCTTACACACACACTTACACTAACACGCACTACACTACCACATATTCCGGGAGACCAGTCGGTTGCTTTGTGCTTGTTCCGGCTGGGGCGATGCCCCGCTAGTGGGAGAGTTCTGGTTCGGGGGCAACCCCACTAGCCGACGGTAGGTCAGCGCCGGATCTCGCCATCCAGCGGGGGAAGATCACCGTCATCTCTCGAGAAAAAAACATGAACTACGTAAAAAGTCGTATAATAATGTCTTTACAGTAACATTGTTATTCACAACTTCGGTTACGTGCAATCATACAGTAAATATATTGACTTAAGTAATTAGAACTCTGAGGATCAACTTTTTTCCATTAGACATGCATTTCAAGAAAGTCTTAATAGACAAACATGCTGTTCAGATTTCCTATTTAAGACACTTTAGCACAGTCATGCAATACTCATAAGAATTGTATCATTGTAGGAGGTAAGCGATGTTATTTTGTAGAATTATTATTAGGGAAAATCAATAAGTAATTAATAAAGCATTTAACATTCAGAGACAAAGAGTATAATGCTTATATTATAAATTTTAGATCCTGGTTACATAAATCTTCAAATAATATGAACAATAAATAAATGATTCACATTTCTATCTATGGATGTCCTCATCTTAATCTCTTGAAGATATTGATTCCAGTTGTATTCTTAGCAAATGTGTAAATTCCAATGTCAGGGAACATTCTGTTCAGATGAGCGGATATATTTTTGTTTTATTTTTTGCATCTGCTTATGATACTGTAACTGATCATGACATGCAACTGATATTACATCCAACTATAAACATACAGTAACTTTATAAACTACAAATATACGTATTACTATTTTATGTTAATGATCATCAAACTAAGTTCAAAAAAAATGTAACAGATCTTATTTTCGTTGAACTCCTGAATTTTCGAAAAATGCGTTTTGGATGCGATGTGGAAGGCAATTGGATTTTCGAGAGCCGTCGGAGTGTCTTCATGGGGCAATGGCAAGTTCACTCAACGGACCTGAGTTCCAGTCTCGGCGCGGAAAAAATATTTTGTGATTGGAAACACGCCTACAGGTTCATGTAGTAGAATAATATTTCGGAGTCTTTACAAATAATGAATATGTATATGCTGTTGCAGCAACAATAGTTTTATTCTAAACTTAAACTCCTCATGCAAATACCAATATTCTAATGTTTAAAATGACCTAAGAGTTACAAAAAATTGCAAAACAGAGAAAAAACATTAAACCAAACGCAATAAAGACACGGTAGAATTCATTCCCATTTTTATTACAAGTTTCGTGTACATTTCGTTTCTTTCGGTTGCAAATATATTATGAAACTTTATCTTCTCCACGTAGCGAGGTGTTCTGCCAATCAATTGCCATCTTGTTAACCTTTTTCCGCAGCCAAATCTCGGAGAGGAAATGACCTGGTGATCTGTTTCGCCCTTTTCTTATTTACGAATCCTCGTTTATTTCTGCCAGTGTAAATCGCATGTGCTGCCGGGAGCAGCGATTCGCGAAGCGTCGTCCCCTCTCAGCCCCCACCCCGTGCAAAAACCGAGCGCACGCATTCAGGAAAACGCCGCGCTGTGTATCGCGCGGGACATTTGTAGCCGTGTTATTGAATGATATTTCTCCTGCGCGACCTGGAGCGGTCCAGGGGGCGGACAGGGACAGTCGCTCGATCTGTTTGCCTTCGGACATTTATTCCCAGGCGGAGAGCGTTCGGGAAGGCACCACCTTCCTGGCGCCGTGGGTGGGGTGCAGCTGGGGTCGGCCTGGCGGGGCGGAGCGGGGCGGAGCGGGGCGGAGCGGGGGGGCGGAGCGGGGCGGAGCGGGGCGGAGCGGGGCGGAGCGGGGCGGAGCGGGGCGGAGCGGGGCGGAGCGGGGCGGAGCGGGGCGGAGCGGGCGGAGCGGGGCGGAGCGGGGCGGAGCGGGGCGGAGCGGGGCGGGCGGGGCGGAGCGGGGCGGAGCGGGCGGAGCGGGGCGGAGCGGGGCGGACGGGCGGAGCGGGCGGAGGGGAGCGGGGCGGGGCGGGGCGGGCGGGGCGGAGCGGGGCGGGCGGGGCGGGCGGGCGGAGCGGGCGGAGGGGCGGAGCGGGGCGGAGCGGGCGGAGCAGGGCGGGCGGGCGGAGCGGGGCGGAGCGGGCGGAGCGGGCGGAGCGGGGCGGGCGGGGCGGAGCGGGCGGAGGGGCGGGCGGGGCGGAGCGGGCGGAGCGGGGCGGAGCGGGCGGAGCGGGGCGGAGCGGGGCGGAGCGGGGCGGAGCGGGGCGGAGCGGGGCGGAGCGGGGCGGAGCGGGGCGGAGCGGGGCGGAGGCCGGGGGCAAGCGGGGAGTTGCGGTCGCAGAAGGCGGCCGTTTCCTTCTATAAATTCCGTGTCGGCGTTTTCGGTCGCCATTTGCGCAATCGACCGGCGCAGTAACTGGGTTTCCGAGATCGACTCCATTGCGGCAGAGTTTTCCAGTACGAGATTCGAGATCTCGAGAAAGCTTTGTATTTCGTCTTGAAGAAACACGTATGTTGTCAGTAGATAAATAATAATTTCGTGCTGTATTCATTATAAAAATATTTTGTTCCGTTGTGCAGTTTCTTTTGCAAATATATTTTGTAATATTTTTGAGATTCAACGCTTAGCTGTATAATGATCATTAACTGTTAGCATTTTGGTATTAAATTACCAGAAAATTTCAGTTACAGAGATTGCCAGGATTTTTGAAATTTCGAAATATAATTGCAACATAATAATTATTTTTCAGACTAATTCCCAATTTTGACTTGCAGAAGGAAATATACTCTCATGTAAAATTAAAAAATGGTCATTATATACAACAAACATATTTATTGTTTTACACAGAATGCTAAACAATTTAGACATGAATGTGGCATAATTCTCAAAAATGTATAGAAAAAAGAAGAAAGAAAGAGGAATGTATTTGCAAAATATGTTGCAAATAATCACGAATGAAGGCAGTAGAAATGAAATTCTGAAGAAACATTTTCGTAAACCAGAGCAGGAATCCAGATCCAAGGAAAAGAACTTGAAGTTAAACCATTACTCTAAACTTTGAATAAAAAATATAAGGAAATGGCATGACAATCTTAAGAGTGCCGAACATCGGAATATCTCGTCTATACATGGAAACGCATTACATGAATACCAAGAACAAAATGAACACGAACACACAACCTTCTCTTTGAAAAGAGGAAGAAAATGAAATTTCATGCAAATATTTCATAAATTTTTTTTTATAAACTTACAGAAGAAAAAAGGCTTTTGCGCTTCTTTTGTGTTTTTTAAACAGTAAGTAGGGTTTAGATATTTTTTCTGATCATTTATAAAAAGAACGATTTTCATTTCCTACAGAAATTCCCCGGTAGTGTAAAGTTGAATAGAACAATGTGACACGTACACAGTTGGTGCTTAATAGTCCAATGGATGAAGCAATAACTGCACATTTACTTTTCCTACCTCTGCTTTCTTGTAAGTAAAATCCGTGTTTAAAGTATTTTTAAGCTGCACACACTTCAAGACTTCAAGACTTCAAGTGCTGTTCCAGAGATGGATAAGTTTGCGGGAGAAGATGGGGAGATAAGGCAATTTTGTTCCCCAAAATAGGGATGACTGAATGGATGGATGGCCGTGGTAACGCATAACTCGGACCGATTAGAAGTTTTTGAGCCCTAACTTCGTAAATACGTGAGAAGTAAGATCTATAGCTCGCCAGCAGAAAAAAATCCGGGCTGCGCGTGCGCAAGAAGTGACGGAGGGGAAGGTTCCCCCTCTTAGAGGTCCAACGTCCCCGCCTGAGGAGAATCCGCCGCCGCCATTCCCTGGCGGGGGTGGGGGGGAGGGCGAACGGCCTGACCTTGACGATCATCCCAAACCCTAGAGTGTTAAAGGCTCGTATCTCTGTTAAGCCTGCCAAGTCGAACGACTTGTCGGTGTGAGAAATGCCATGTCTTTTTGTTTGTTTGTTTTTTGTGTTTCCGGGCGCGTCAACTGCTTTGTTCATTAGTCCCGTTAGTGTAGTGTATGTTTTTGTTTTCGGGAGATGGTGGTGGTTTTCCCCCGCTGGATGGCGAGATCTGGCGCCGACCTACCGTCAGCTATTGGGGTTTCCCTCTAACCAGAACTCTCCCACCAGCAAGGCACCGCCCCAGCCGGGACAAGCTCTAAACTCCCGACCGGTCTCCCGTAATATGTGGTAGTGTAGTGCACGTTAGTGTAAGCGTGTGTGTAAGAGGACAAGGAAGAGGAAGGAGAGAAGGCGGTCCGTGGCCCTTTTGGTAGGGTATTCTCCGGCATTCGCCTGGTGTTGATCGGAGAATGCACGGAAAACTACCGATCAGAGCAGCCGGCCGCTAGAATTCTCCTCCAACCATTGGTTTTCAATCATTGGATAAAAATTATCTTTACATTCGTAGTCTAAATGGGATTCAAAACTTGCACATTGATTTAAATATGGCGGACGGAGTTTGAGACACAGCATCAGTACGGTACTCCTTCACACTTTCGTTTTATAATGAACAGTGTACAAAAGAAATTAGCTGTGTACTCTTTACCGAGGACATAGTTATTTTCGGTATATTTAGGAAATTGCCCAGTGCAACGCTGACACTTACAGGCAATCATACTTGCGCTTTATGATATGACACTGGTTAACTTCTCAAAACGTTTAAGCTTTAAGCCAACATACACGTTTTTTTTCTTTTCTTTTTTTGGCTTCCTTATTGCACACATCGTAGCATCTGGCACGTTTGATAATCCAAGAATTGCTGCTGCTGTACCTGAAGTCCCGCGAACCTACTTCAGTTTAGTTTCTAGTTAAGACGAGTGGGCTTCACAAGCCAGTCTCTCAACAGCCCCATTTTCAATGACCCCCATCTCGATCAGGTTTTTCGTCCAGTTTCCCTGATCAATTGAGCAAATGCTGAGATGGCGCCTTGTTTTGCTTCTGGACATAAATGTAACTTCGTTTTCTGTGCACGTCTTCTAGAATTCAGTAGGAAATACAATAATTCAAATTATCGTTTCCATGTTGTCGCGGCAGGAAGTATTATTCCGAAGGACAACATGGATAAGAGCCAAACTTTATTGCTTTTTATCCTTGAAAATAGATTTTATTACATGGGAGTTTTTTTTTCAAAATTTAAGTAGTATATGACTTAGTGTAGGGATCACAGAATTTTGAAAATGTGCACACAATTCACTGTTCCCCATAGCACGTCATACGCAGTTTTAACTTTTTTTGACGTAAAATAAATAATAAATAGCCTTGCAAGAGCAATTGTTTCTAATATTCACTTGTTAAGTGTGTAGTAAGATTTCTCAGACCGTGAGACATTTCTCAAGCGGAGAGACTATGTTTATTTGCCTCTATTTCTGAAATTACAAAGACCCCGAAAGTAAAGGTGAACATTGAGGATTTCTTGAACTAGTGCTGTGCGAATTTTGGAGCTGTTTATACCACTGAGAATAAATCCGTCAACCCTGAGGAAAATCTTTGGAGATCGAGCACGTTCCCAAGTTACTCGTGATTTGAGCATCAACA
Source organism: Teleogryllus oceanicus (assembly GCA_964035755.1). NCBI lineage: Eukaryota > Metazoa > Arthropoda > Insecta > Orthoptera > Gryllidae > Teleogryllus > Teleogryllus oceanicus. Next base: position 7,371,562 of record CAXIVR010000007.1, read on the forward strand.
AACGTGCAAAATGCAACACGTGCGAAGGGTAAACAAACACTTGTTGACTGTGTGTTAAATCCTTTAAGCATAGGGCGTTTTCAAAATTCTCTGTGTATTGTGCAGAATTGTGTCGTGCTTTTGTTTCGCCTGGCATATCACTCTTTAAGGTAAACAACCCATCATTATTTGTTATTGTCAAACACATGAACGTTGAACCACCTGAGTAATCAACACTGCATAAAAACTATATTTCAGAGTGCTACGAAGAAACTGTACAAGATACTCTAAAGGCCTGTTTTAATTAGAAAATATCGGTGTGCATCAATGAAACCCCTAACTCTAGTGAATGAAAAGTCGAAAATGTCATTTGAGACATACCCAGATATCACAAAGAAAATATTGAGTCAAATAATATGAAATAATAATAACTTATTTCCAAATAATGGAACCAGAAAATGATAATATAGAAGTAAATGTTATATTTACAAAGAGAACTTTGAGTAGACATGTTGGAAAGTTGAAATATTGGATGCAAATATTGTGATGAAAATAGTAGGACTTAGAAATGTTTGAGGCCGAAATAATGATAAACAGATGGGGGAGTTTTCTTCGATAATTTTGTATTGGTTTAGAAGTTTCATGTATGGCAGATCAATAACTTTGCTGTTGCTGTTAAGCATGCTTGCTACAATGGCAAAAGAGGAAGTTTCAAGAAGTGCACTGCTAAAAGAGTGGATTTATGGAGAACATCCACTGCGGTCTGGAAATGTAATGTTTTGCCAGTGTTGTGAAAAGATGGTAAAAAAATACTTCTTACAACATAAAAACATTGCAACTCATGCAAAAAAGTGAGAAAAACTATTGAAAACTTCTTCAGCAAGAACAGTAAAAAGATGAGGTCAAGAAAGCAATTCAACACTGATTTGGGCCGTCAACATTCAATTTTCAAAACTTGAAAATCCAAAATTTAACCCGTTTAACCACTAAAATATACAAAATATAAAATTCCACACGAGTCAACTCTTAGGAAATAGTATATAAATCTGCAATATGTTTTGACAAAGCAAGAAATTCGATTTGCTTGTAGAACCCACCACCGCTGCTAGCCCCTAAGAGTGACTGTGTAGAGCAGCCCCGGGTACGGCGCTCCAGGCAACCAGCGCGACCAAAGACCGCACACGCACCGACCAACATTGCAAGGAACTCCTATCACCGCCTTTCACTGGAGCTCCCGGAAAACACGTCCGTACTGTCTGAACGTCAAACACCAAATGTAATTGCGTTATTCAAACATGAGGGCTGGATTCTATTAACAGACTCTGCAGATCAACCATCTTGTATTTTTCTTAACAGAATACATTTTCAGCGTTTACCTCGTCCGTACTGGATGGGACGTCCGCCCACGTAAGTAATATATAATTGTAAAGAATATGGGAGTCGTAAATTAAGGGGGATATAGGCAGATGTGGTATTATAATTTTTAATCACTCAGAATTCGACGTGAAACAATGAAATTTTGTAGTTTTAAGAAATAAAAATGAAAAAATATGGGTTCTAACTTTGGTGAAAAAGATAAATTAGTTATAATATAACACTTAAAATTTTTAGTGTTTAACTTTAGAAAGATACACTTTTCTTGAAAACTGTTGAGGCTGCGAAATATTAGGAGTGCTTTTTGTAGAGATTGCGCCAAGGAACTGCTTATGATTTTTCGTGCATTATTGTCATGAGGGCAGACTTTAAAATGAAAGTCTTTTCTTTCTCTTTGACACACCACCGATGTCGGCACGAGGTAGAGTTTAAACGTTCTGCGTTAGATGCAAAGTGTCATTTCCTGTATGCCAGAAAATGTCGAGTATTTTATTAGAATGGTTTCAATCTAATACGACAAGACCCTCTACAGGGGATTCTCCAAGCAAACTATTTGTTTTAGAGTTTAGTATTGCTTCTAATCCTTTTCAATTTAAAATGAGCTTCTAAAAGCAGATTTGATATTTGTTTAAATAATTGAGTTGCCTTAAGTTAAGATTCTGCTCCAGGCAACTACATAGAAAGAATTGGTAATGGCAAGGACTGCTTCTACAAAAGCAGTTTCATTATTAATATAAATTTGTTTCAAGCACCGCCTTGCTAAGAATGCTGAGAATGCAAGGCCATGGCTGACAGTTTTTAATTTGTAAGTTTTTAGAGAGGTGAAGAGTGCTCTCTCTATAACATTTTCTAATAATTAGTGTGTTTTTCATTTAATCGAACCATACGATACATTTTCTCTACATCAGCAGCAATGGCGCATTTGAAAATTCAAAATCTTAAGAGTACAACAATTAATTCAGGATAAATAATGGATCCAGATCAGAGAATATCATTTAAACTGTTACCACAAGTGGTTTTCACTGATGCGTGAAACACGATGCTCAATTTCGTAGTGATTGAACTAGAATTATGCCCACAAAAATGCGAAATATAATTGATTATTTCACTCCTTGATTCACGGCATTCCTCTGCATGTCTAAGCGAAATATATTCTCTCATAAAGCAGCATAATCCCTTCTGAACTTCTCGTCACTTCGCTGTTCCACTGACAACATAAATTACTTCGCAATGTAGTATGATCTCTCCAATACTGAAAAATCTGTTTTAAAAACCAGATATACAGATAAATGGTCAATGACCCCCATTTCGATCGGGTTTTTGTCCAGTTTCCCTGATCCATTGAGCAAATGCTGAGATGGCCCCTTGATTTGCTTCTGGACGTAAATGTAGCTTCACTATGCGCACGTTTTGTTGAACCTCCCTTTTGCTTGTAGTGGTAGTAGAGCTTAGGGTAAGCTCCTATTTTGTTAACAATACAGAAAAATCAAATCTGTTTGTTCCTTTACCGTTAAAAATAAGTTTTCCATAATTTGGCAATGAAAATATCTAGTTTTTGAAATGTTAATTCATCGCTTTTTAAAATTTGTAGTTATTATTATTATTATTATTATTATTATTATTATTATTATTATTATTATTATTTTCATCTTTCACATATTAATAGTTAAATTGTTGGGAAGGGACTCTGAAACTCAAGAAAGCGTGCGCAGACGTTTTCTGCCCCATACGTCACATACAGTTTTTGACTAAATAAATAAATAAAATGCTCAGTAGGTAGCCTTCAGGTTGTGGCTAGAAAATGAGCTTTAGCAGAGTGAATTAAGTCCTGAGAACTTGAAAGAAGTAACGATTCGTTTCCCTTAATCCCTTCCCATATTCTTTGCATATCGACTTCTACATTATTCGTTAGTGTGGCTTCGTGCTCAATGAGGAAAAATCGTTTGCCATTACTCCCTTCCTCGAATTCGCTAATCTGAACCGCTCCTGCTATTAATGTTCCTAGCAGTGTATCTAAGACGAAAGATGTCATTAGGCAAGGATATCTTTGCTTCGAGAACTTCAAAAAACACAGCAGAGTTTAAAAAGATGTCATCTTTGACTGTCAAATAAAGTGTCATCTGCTAGCTTAAGATGAGGGGGAATTTTTAATTTTGATAAGTCGAATGAGTGTATAGGCAAACTGGCTGAAATTGACGGGACTATAAGACATCGAACTCCAATTTGCTGACACGAGACTTGATAATTACATTCACATTTCTATTAGAGCCTGACTTTAGATAATTAACTGAATGTATCGAATAGTTGTAATGTGTTCTAGAAAAACCTAGCAATTGCACAAGAGCTTCCGTTATACAACGTATAACCCGAGTCTACCCGAGTCTAGCAAAGCCCTCTACTTCATTTCCCAACCTATCTGTTGTAAAAACTGGCCGCGGGCAGCAAGGTCCGGAATAGCTTTGATTCACTGAAGGTCATATGAGAGAGAACCTTTGCAGCCTCTGGGGGCACTGTGTTGTATATGGGCCATTCTCCTACATCCGGGGAAGACTGATTGTTGTTAACATGAGATATTAAAATCGATTTTGGGATTATGTTAGAACTTACTGGTTCTTAGTGCCCTAGGGCTGCTTTTTATAATTTGGGTCGTGCAAAACAGAATGATGCTTGTGATTACATATCCTACATTTTTTTACTACGTACATGGTCTGGTACTGCTTTGAATAAACAATTCATGTACAGAGAGTTTTTTCGACACACCTGTAATCAATCCTGCACATTCGTTTCTGAAATTGCATACATTTGCAGAGGGGTGATTCTCCGGGCACAAAACACACGACGTAGAATCAGATACATTAATACACCGTCGGTCTCGATGAAGCCTCATTGTGTTTTCCATCTGTAATATACTTTAATTGTGTTTTTTGAGAAATATCCTCATTGACTTCAAAGACAATGGCCCTGTGGGAGAGAAAATCCAATCATTCTTCTAAGCCTTGCATCTTTTTGGACGAGTTGTTGCTAAAATACCACGATTCTCTAGTTTTGAAGTGTAGTTTAAATGCTGTAAGATAATTACGCCTAAATCCTCCAACCTAAACGATCCTCCGAGGAAAACTCAGGTCGCCTCTTTCGTCACTCGAGAGATAACTTCTTTGTTCCCCGTCCTGGCGGGGGCGGTGCCCCGCTGGTGGGAGGTTCGTGGTTGAGGAAAACCCCTCTAGCCAGGGGAAGTTAAGCGCCAAATATCACCATCCAGTGGGAGAAGATCACCATCACCTCCCTAAGAAAAAAACTTGTACAACACGTACAGGACGAATGACCTTAACAGTTGACACGCCCGAAATAATCAATCAATTAAAACCCAATGACGTTAATAATTGTATCGGACACTTCAGAAATCGAAGTATTGTAATGCCGGTTTCTTAATTTCAAACCAAAAAGACTCTTATTGCGAATGAAAATGAAGGATTGGTAGAAAAACAATATTTGGGGAGGAATCATTCTTTTCTTTCCTTGACTGTCCGCGGTTCAGGGCCCGTCGGAGGCGCCTGTCCGCGAAAGGGTTCAGGGCTGATTGATTGGTGATTCCGAGCGAGTCAACAGCTCAGGTCATTCGTCTTGCTAGTGCAGTGCATCGCGGGAGGTGGGGTCGATCTTCCACGGCGGTTGGTGAGATCCGGCGCCGACCTACATTGACCTACAGGGATTTCCCTCAACCAGGTACCTCCCACCAACGTGGCACTATCCTAGTTCCACTCAGTGTCTTGCAGCCCGATTGGTCTCCCGGCACTTGTGGTAGTGGGGAGCATGTGAGTAAGTGTGTGTAAGTAAGGTGTGAGGATAAGTCCTGGAAGAGGAAAAAAAGAATCATGCACGTTCCGAGACCCGTTTGATAGGTTGGATGGTTGGTGATTCCGGGCGCGTCAACAGCTTACGTCTTTAGTCCCGTAAGTGTAGTGCATGCTTTTTTTGAGATGGCGGAGATCTTCCCCCACTGGGTGGTGAGATCCGGCGCCGACCTACCGTCGGCTAGTGGGGTTTGCCCCTAACCAGGACTCTCCCACCAGCGGGGCACCGCCCCAGTCGGGACAAGCTCTAAGCTCACGACCAGTCTCCCGGAATACGTGATAGTGTAGTGCATGATAGTGTAAGTGTGTGTGTGTACGGACAGAGGATTGGACAAGGAAGAGTAAGGAAAGATCGCGCGCGGTCCGTGGCCGATTTGTTAGGAACTGCTCCGGCATTTGCCTCGTGTTGATCGGAGAAACCACGGAAAACTACCAACCAGAGCAGCCGACGGGTAGAATTCTTCCCCAGACAGCGGCTGAATGCGACGTAGTTATGTAACTAGTGTAAAGAAATCCTGCCACCATCCTCCAGTTGAGAGAGAGAGAGCGAAAGAGAGAGAGAGAGCGAGAGAGAGAAAGAGAGAGAAAGAGAGAGAGAAAGAGAGAAAAGAAAGAGGAAAGAGAAAGAGAGAGAAGAAAGAGAGAAAGAGAGAGAAAGAGAAAGAGAGAAGAGAGAAGAGAGAAGAGAAGAGAGAGAGAGAGAAAGAGAGAGAAAGGAGAAGAGAGAGAAAGAGAGAGAGAAAGAGAGAGAGAAAGAGAGAGAGATGAAGAGAGAGAGAGAGAAGAAGAGATGGAGAAAGAGAAGAGAGAGAGAGAGAAAAGAGAAGAGAAGAGAGAAAGAGAGAAGAGAGAAGAGAGAAAGAGAGAAAGAGAGAGAGAGAGAGAGAGAGAGAGAGAGAAAGAGAAGAGAAAGCAATAGGGCCGACAATAAATCAGCGGTGATTTGTTCTGCGCAGAAGAGAGGAGAGAGAGAGGGCCCGGGCTCCGCCCCGTCACACACGCGTTGCGCGGCCGCGGGCAAAAAGCGGGCAACACGCGCGCGCCCTGGCGGCGCGGCCAAATAACAAAGGGCCGCCAATAAATCAGCGGTGATTTGTTCTGCGCAGGAGAAGTCGCGCGCAGCCGCGGGCGAAGGCGGCGACGGCGGCGCAGTGGGTCGCAACTCATCGAACAGAATCACACAATGTTTGAAAGTTGGTTTCTCAAACATTAATTTCGTTTGTAGGAAAATGTAATTTGACAGTAGCCGTGTGTATTCATTTATACTTAAAATTTAACTGAAAACAAGTTATAAAACGGCCGTTAATGTGCGAAATATTCGCCAAAATGAAGGAAATACCAAGACATCAGCAGCATCTCGTACGAGAGCTGCTTGCTTGGTAAAGTTAGTACACACTGCGTTCTTTTAGTTGGATCACACAGTGGTATCATCAGTCATTATTTCATATTTTAACTTTTGCTAAATTCTGATTATGGGAATCTTTTCTTTACAAATGATTGATTTTTTCGTGTTTCCGGGCGCGTCAACTGCTCTGGTCATTAGTCCCGTTAGTGTAGTGCATGTTTTTTTCGGGAGATGGCGGTGATCTTCCCCCGGTAGATGGCGAGATCCGACGCCGACCTACCGTCGGCTTGTGGGGTTTCCCCCTCACCAGGACTCTCTTACCAGCGGGGCACCGCCCCAGTCGAGACAAGCTCTAAGCTCCCGACCGGTCTCCCGGGATAATGCAGTGCGTGTTAGTGTAAGTGTGTCAGTTGATCAACATCAGTTGATGAACTGAGCTACCGCTACCGGTTTCATTCACGAACTAAACACTAAAACCCCAAAAGCATGGTTCATACAACATCGATCTTTAAAATATCGATATTTTTATATAAAGATTGACATTTTGAAAATAGCGGAATCGATGCCATATCCTTAGGCAGAAGAGTATTGTTAAGGGGCGATCTGTAGGTTTCTGAATTCAAGGTTGAAATACCGATCACTATACGTTTGATTTGAATTTGCACTCGAGCCATAATTTACAAGAATTCTTTTATTTCTTCTGCAATTGTGTATAAAATTGGTTTAATTTCATTTTCCTCCCATTTATCTTTATCCACTAACTTATTATCAGTACCAACATTACGTATTGCTTGATTGATTTTTTCCGGTGTCGTCAGCTGCTAAGGTCTTTAGTCTCGTAGGAGTAAGTTCTGTTGTAGCCCGAGAAGCAGGGAGTTCCTCCCTTGTTGGATCATGGAATCCCTTGGTGACCTTTAAATGCGGTTTGGAGTACTTTGCGTCTTCCGGAACATTGCCAGCGGGTCATCGCCGAGACAGGGACATTGCTCCCGACATCTGTGGTATAATTGTGCATGTAAATGTAACTTTGTATATATATGGAGAAAAGAGGGAATAGAGATGATGAAAGAAAGATCACGAGCAGTCCAGAGTTTGTCTGTTAATGTAAGTAACTTCTCCGACATTCACCTCGTTTTGATCGGAGAAACCACATAAAATTGAAGACCAAAGTAGCATGTCTCTAAAATTATCCATGAACTGAATTCAACCTCGTAGCTATGTGACTAGTGTCTAAAATAATCTAAATATCTTTCCGACTCGAACCCTGTGATCCCTTGTCAAAAATCCTGCAGTGGCAAAATTTGTTGCCCTAAGTCTTCTTAGCGTACATGGAGTAGTAAAACCGACTACTTTCAAGTAAAAGGAATATAATGTAGTCAGGCATATTGTAGCACACTAAATTATTTATCCTTTATTTTGTAATGTCAGATATGATGAACCTCCCTTTTTTGTTACTTTGGACTTCTTTGGTTCTGAAGACCACAATTCTTCCTACCTCAACGACAATTCTTTCACCTGATCATTGTGATTCTTACTCTCGTAATTTTCTTATATAAAATAGTAATAGTGTAAGCAAGTCCAAAAACACCATCTGCTGCCTTGTGGTTTGGAGTTTAGATTTATGAAAGGCTATGGGAAGAAAACACAGGATTAAAAATGATTAGGCCCTTCAGGTTGGGCGTTAATGCTATGGGCAATCACCCTATACATTGGCAAAATATATGTTAATATCCTAAAAATTACAAATTATTTAATAAAATGAGATAAATCATAAAAGAAATTTAAGGAAGAGAGCAGATATTATTTCTATCAGAAACAAAAAAACAATCTTGAATTCACATTGGGTCTTATAATTCTATAGTTTTTTCAGATTTTTAAACTGAAGAAAATCGTGAAAACTCATTCAACCCAATTTTTTTACATTAAAATTCTTTTATTCGCGCCTCAATGTGATTGAAAAAAAAACCTTCTAACAGATCACGATACATGGACTTGAAATTTTGTATGTGTTATATCGATTATGTATTCAACCTAATGGGAATATCCTTGGTGAAAATGGTGAAAGAGACGGGTTGTCTCTTGCCCATCCGACTTCAGCCAATGAGCTTCAGGCAATGAGCTTCATGTTATTAGAGTACATTTTAAATGCCAAAAGTTATCACAGTTATAAGTCATTAAAACGGAAATAGATTTCTTTTATTTGAATTATAATTTCATCGTGTAATTTTTGGTCGGTCACCGTTGAAAATTGTTAATTTATGCCACACAAAATATATTTCTCAACACTTCTTGCTCTCCATGAAACATGGTGACCGACGTCTGGTCTCGGTTTCCAAACGAAGTGGTCACATGGCTCGTCACGGAAACTAGTGCTGAGCAGAACGGACAAAAATGGGAGCACTGAAGGAGCCCATCCATCTCTTTCCACTATGGGAATATCGGGATCTGTCAACTTGCGAACGGAAGTTGCACCTTGGGATTGTGCTCCCACATTGTTGCGATCATTTGAATACGTATTTGGCACACGCTAGTTACTTGGAGGAAGATAGTTAAACATATATTTTTAAATAGAAATGTTGAAAAAAGAAATATAAGTAGACTTTTGGGATCCCAATTACTGAAGAAAGTGCAATGATTAATTGCCTATGATTGTCTAATTGTCAATGATAATAAATCAGAACTAAGTAATTTTTTATATAATAAACATAAATAATTAATATACCTAAAACCGAGTAATTCGATTATATTAGAAACAATATATAAATGCCATAACAGAAGGGGTATTCATAATTTTATTACCATAATATAAATAATTATAAAAATTGCCAAAAATTCCAAAATTGGTAACAAACTTTAATAATTTCAATATAAACTGTTTAAGCATTGGTGAAACAAGTCTTTCCATTTACATTTTGGCGCGAATTTCAAATGTTTAAACTGAAAATATTGGTTTTAATTGTTTTTTACCAACTTCTACTTTTTAAAAATCCGAAAAAATATATGTTATAGAATGTTATAAGACCCATTTTAGGGGAGAAAAGTGAGAACGTACTCCAACATCATGTCGAAAATGAATTTGAAAAATTTATTTATTTTATAAAATTTGGCGTCAAAATGTGTTAAAAAAATCAAATTAAAAATTTTCCGTCTCTCCATTTTTTTTATTTGACACACAATGGATGCTGAGAAAAAAATAAACATGCAAAACACTTTTCACGTTGTATCTCTGCAACAGATTGCTCTAGGATTCTGATTTTTTGTGAATGTACCTCATTTTCTATTCTCTTTCATATGAGCATCGCGTTTATCGATTTGGTTTAGGGGCACTTTTCACCGCTTTATTAGACTACCGTTTGAACCAATCATATGAAAAATAACCTTAAACACGGTGGTTTGTAGAAAAAAATTAATCTTTTCCGTCTTCCTCAAGGATTGAATGCGAAGAAATTCCGGGAAACGCCGGGTATTTTGCTAGTTATATATTAATTCCACTGAAGAACAGTTCCAACAAATATTAAGTTACTCACACGGTTCGGCGAAAGAAGCTTTGGGAAGGTTTAGTAGAAAGTAGCAGATGTTGTTTAAATTGGTAGCAGATGATGCATTTAAATTCTCAGAAAGATGGAAAATTATTAAGAAAGTTAGGAAAAAATTCAGGGAAAAAACAATCTTCATTACATGATATACAAATGTGGAAACATTTTTTTAAAATAATTATTAAAACATAGAAGAATATTTAGATAACAAGAAATATTATAATAAGGAATATAGGACCGGGAGCGGTAGCTCAGTGCATCAACTGATGTCACTGCAGCACCTCTGACCGGGTTCGAGTCTTGACAGCGGCAGGATTTTCGACACTAGCTTTTTAGTTAGGTCGAATTCAGTCGTCTGGAAGTGAATTCTAGCGGCCGACTGCTCTGATCGGTAGTTTTCCGTGGTTTCTCCGATCAACATCAGGCGAATGCCGAAGCAGTACACTACCAAACGGGCCACGGAGCGTGCGCAATCTGTCATTCCTCATCCTTGTCCTATCCTCTGCCTTTACACGCACACCTACACTAACATGCACTACACTACCACATATTCTGAGAGACCGGTCGGGAGCTTAGAGCTTGTTCCGGCTGGTGCGGTGTCCCGCTGGTGGGAGAGTCCTGGTTAGGGGGAAACCCCACTAGCCGACGGTAGGTCGACGCCGGATCTCGCCATCTAGCGGGGGAAGATCACTGCCATCTACCGCAAAAAAATGCACTACGCAAACGGGCAGTTGTCGCGCCACGCAAATACGAAAAAATCAATCAATCAATCAAACGGAATATAGGCAATAACTGTATTAATGTGCATACACAAATAATTAAATCGTTAAAAAATGGAAGAGCAACTGATATAGGTGGAATTCTACAGCTGAATAATTAACATATGACACTGATAAATTATATAACATACTAAGGAAATTATTTGAAAAATGTTCATAGCGATACCAAAATATTGAAAGTAGGTATATTTCAGTGATAGATGAAAGAATAAATGTAAAAATTACGAGTATTATTGTAACCAGTGTAGAAATAGAGAGTGAATGAAAAATATTAATTTTTTGGAAAATGATTTTCGGGGGCAAAGAACAGCAGGATTCAGAGCAGCTAGATCTCAATATATCTGTATTTTGTTTCAAATCAATTATTCAAAATATCGGTTTTGAAGAAATGAGCTGAACGGTTTTGGCGCTAGCTTTGCTCACAGATGGACAGACAGGCGTTTTGCAGTCAATCTATTTTTCGGTATCGAGGACCCACAATTCTGGCTACACCACCTGTTAGAGGATTTATCAGCTATATTTAGCAACTGGATTTATCCCCTTTTTCACATGTAGCATTTTACTAGGGCCCTGCAATGGGTTTTTCTGCCGAAAATTCCCCGGTTTCCGGCGCACGACTACATAAATTTCTCTTACAAAGTACTTCGTAAGGCGAGAAAGTAAAAATTGTCCAACCTCTCCATTTAGTATTTACTGATACAAAAAGCTTATGAAAGTGTACCCTTAATGAAATAATGAACGCCTTAAATCAAGTCACGTTAATCAGTTATAATAATTTATATTCAAGAATTACATAAAAATTCATTTTCGAAAATATAAATTAAAAAATTTATTCATCGGGTTTTGAAGTGAATAAATATATCAAAGCTATTGTATATCCCCTACGTTATTTAAAATTTATATTGAAAATTGTTAGCAAATTTGGAAGAAGAACAGTAATAAACTTGGTTTACCAGTAAATAATTCCCAATTCATACTTTTCAATTTGCTGATGATTGGTTGATCATAGCACAATATTTGGAAGAAACAGAATTTATGGTAAGAAAATTAAGTGAATAATTCAACAAGGGTGGACTAAACTTAATATGCAGAAAACGAAATATATGGTAAGTGTAAGCCACTTAAAGGGGAAAAATGTGAAACTGAATGAAAATTTTAATCTTAAATCTAACAAATTTTTCAAAGTGGATAAAAGTTGTACGATATTCGTGTCATAACATCTGATTACAATACACAATTGGTTACCAAACTGTAATATCGTAAATAACTATTTCTACATCCGAACATTTAGAAAAAATCTGAGTTAAATTACAAACTAAGACCGGAAATCCCCCTTATCCGGTTAAAGCCTTTCTGTTAAGAATAATATAAAAGGTGGCATAGATCCGATTTCTTCAACCCTATTCGATGACAATTAGTTCTATCATTTATATTTTCTTTTAATTCATATTTTTGAAAATTTTAGTAGTTTTCGCGCAATATTGCGCGATGTATGACATTAAAAGAAGAAGATTTTCTTGAAAACGGCTCTCCAATGTTTTTCTTTTAAACTTTTGGTAGGGATAGTACTCAATGTATTATTTAAGGTGACATAAGCGACATTTTGCTTTATGCCCTTGCTGTTTTTTTAATACACAAATGTAATGTTTTTGACTTTTCTGTCACGCCGTTAATATTTACATTGGCAACGATTTGTTCACATTATTTCATATGCTGAGTACATATGACACAAATACCTTCAATATACAATTTCCAGCAATGACTAATGTATTTGTAATTTTTGAGAAACTAGTGTTTTAAATTAACATTTCAAAACCTCAAAGCCATTTCTCAACAACCTTTTCCCAAAACATGGTATTCTGGAAAAGTGCTTTCACTATGAGGACCATAGATGGCAGCTGGGAAACAATTATCCTATATACAGTAGCGCTTGGACGCCATTTTCTTAAAAAAAGCTCCGATGTTTCCAACAAACATTTCCTTAAAGCAATATTTCGGTTCCACTATTAATAAAACGAAAATTTGACAAAATTAAAAAAAATATATACTATGAGGACCATAGATGGCAGCTGGGAAAAGAATGTGGCAAGTCCGGAAAGCTAGCCCAGACCAAAGAAATTTTAAAAAAAGTCATTAGCACGAGGAAGTTTGTGGCATTCTCTAAGCACTACTGGTTTTCTTATTTTTCTCCAATAGACGAAAATGCATATATAAATATGGTTTGATGGATTGATTTTTTCGGGTTTCCGGGCGCGTCAACTGCTTTGGTCATTACTCCCGTACGTGTAGTGCATGTTTTTATCGGAAGATGACGGTGATCTTTCCCCGCTGGATGGAGAGATCCGGCGCCGACCTACCGTCGGCTAGTGGGGTTTCCCCTAACCAGGACTCTCCCACCAGCGGGGCATCACCCCATCCGGGACAAGCTCTAAGTTCCAACCAGTCTCTCGGAATATGTGGTAGTGTAGCGCATGTTAGTGTAAGTGTGTGTGTAAGGGGTGAGGATAAGACAAGGAAGGGGAATGACAGATCGCGCGCGGACCGTGACCCGTTTATTAGGGTACTGCTCCGTCAATTGCCTGGTGTTGATCGGAGAAACTACTGAAAAGTACCGATCAGAGCAGCCAGCCGCTAGAATTCTCGTCCAGACAGCGACTCAATTCGACCTATCCTGAAAGCTAGTGTCGAAAATCCAGCCGTAATGGGGTATGGGGACCTAGGACCTCTCGGTCAGAGGCGCTGCAGTGACATCAGTTAATGCACTGAGCTACCGGTCGGTATAAATATGGTGTTTTTCCGATTTTTATTAAACCCTGTGAAAACTTCGAAAGTGCACATTAATTTTTGAAGCAGTCTTTTGTTTGCTCTCTTTGCGTCCCGAAAGGCGGCGTCGTGTGCACTGTGCGACTGTGGCCTTGAGGGGGGCGGGGGCTGCGTTGGTGGAGGCTGCGAGGTGCGAAGATGCAGGCGCTCCCTGGTTGGCGAACGTGCGTTTGATTTATGGGGCCGCCGCCGCCTGCGATCTTGCCATGGCGGCCGGGAACCATGTTTTGCATATGAGGAGCCGGTACGTGGGAAGTGCACTCACTTACGAATGTCACACGCGCTGGGAATACGAGGCAGTGTAGCCACTTCCGACCTCCCCTTTAGGCCCACACCAGCGCCTGTTCGGGACCTGGCTGGTGAAGCTGTCATCAATGAAATGCGATGGCTCTTCATTCTCAGGAGCAACCCTAAAGAACAACACGCTTACATTATTTTAGTCTTCTATATATTCAATTGAGAGTGAAATGTAAATCAATCAAATAATAGTGTGTCTTCAATGTGTGACACCCCCTATAGTGTCTTTTACTCATAGACCAGATGTACACGCTTTCTCTTGGCTCAAGGTTCTGGTGTCGTTTGTGGCTTCTCAAAAACGCGCAAAAATGCGCGCGTTCACTAAAACACCGAATTCGCCCTTTAAAAGGACTTCTGTAAGTTGGGCGCTACTTCCGGTGGGGGCTATTAACTGGCCGTGGAAGCAGCGTCGTGCGCAAACGTATTTGCAACGAACGGTCGCGTGGCATAGGCGACGCTAATGCGCCACGCATAGCCGTTGTATAGGAGCGGATGTGACGTCGGTGGAAAGTCCGAAGAGTCAGCGTGGTGGGGGGAAGGGCCAATGTCGGCCCTGCGCGGCGCGAAAACTCTCTCTTGGTTCCTAGACGCAGCGGAGGGCGCATCGGCAGACGGGCCAGTCGGCGAAGGTCTGGGTGGGCACGGCCGCGAGCTGGGCCAAGGGCCGGCAATGCGTTGCCGTACGGACAGGCAGACTCTAGGCCGAGTCGTAAGTATGTTGCGGCGCTTCACGCCTTGGAATGCGGTGAGATTCGGGTGTGGAGGTGTGGTAGCCGCAGCGAAAGATTACTCCGTGTAGTGGGATTTAGGAAATTAAATAATTGGATAATAAGGTGGTGGAACTTAGCAATAAACCTTCAATTATTTAACCCCACTCTCGTCCGTGTTTCAATTGCAACCGCATGACGCCACACTTCGCAGAGGAAACGTAGTCCTCGCAGCTCCGTTCGCGCTTCTTCGTTGGGGACGCGGCTCCCAGTGAAAGTTGCGCGCGCAAAGTGACCTAATGTCCACTATTCCTAGAAAGAATACTTTTCGCTTCCAAAATAAATGTACCATTTTCATGAAATGCAACATAGTACCTGCAGTTTGAACATTTTTACCCGATAGTTTTGAATCACGCAGTATATAGTAGTTGCATTTCTATTTGACTTGCTTGGTTTCCCTTGATTTTGAAATTGCAAAAGAGAAAGAACTTTAACTGGTGGTAAGGTGATTTTTCCACTCGTGACATTAAAATCAATAGTGTTTAACTATACATGCAAAATGCCCCAACCAGGGCGGTGTAACTCAAACAGTTTATCGCTTTTTCTATCCGATTTTTCTTACGGTTCTCACTGCTGGCCAGTCATTATTTTTAAATTTATTTCTTCCCGTTCGACTGTCGACTTTCGGGGATTTTGATGGGTAAAATGTTAAATACAATGAATTTACTTGGCCATTCTCAGGCAAATGCGGGTCTCGATATAACCCTTCACTATTTTTAAAATTTTATATTTGTATAACTTGACTAATGGAAGTTTGCATTTTTTGTTTAGAAGTGGAGGGGTGTGTTTTGTGGGAAATTGTGGAGAATGATTTTTCTGAATACTGATTAGGTTTTTGATTTTGGGGGGAGGAGAGTAATATTTTGAGAGGTTTGTGAGATGAATTCTGAGAGGAGAGGTATTTGAAGCTCTCGGTGTATTTGTGAGTTAGAAATGAACTAGGAGGTTTTCAAGGTTTGTCTTAGATATTTGTTTTGAACTTTCTGCAAAATGGATAGGTTGGTTGGTGCTGTGTTGTGCCATATTGGGCAAGCAGTATGGGTGTTATTATCATTTTATAGATGAGCAGCCCAGTTTCTATACTAAGGGCGGAGTTTCTATTGATAAACGGGTAGAGTTTTAAGACTTTTGCTTGTGTCTTATGGGCTGTTGATTGAATGTGAGGTTTCCAAGTTAACTGTTTGTCCAGTAAGACACCTAGGTATTTGGCTGGCGAAGAATGAGAAAGACAGGATATATCAGTGTTATTTATTTGTAAGGGTGTAGGGAAGGGAGGACGTCTGAGTGTCAATATTTTGGATTGTGATTTTGGGGGGTTGATTTTAATTCTCCGTTTTTTCGTTCAATTCGTATAACTGTAAATGTATGATTGTATGTAATCATAGGCTAAGTTGATGTCGGTATGTGAAGTGAAGATATTCAGCATAAAGAGCTATACTTGCTTCGTATGGAGTTGGATAGTCTGCTGTAAAAATTGAGAGGTTTTGGTGAAAGAACCGAGCCTTTTGGGACCGATGCGAGAATCGGGTAAAGCGGTGACATAGCATCATTTATTTTTACTTGAAAATATTTGTCTGTAAGAAAGCGTCGAATTAGTTTCAGCAGATAATCAGGAGTTCCAATTTTTCGTAGTTTGTACATTAGTCCTTTCGGTCAAATTCCTGCGAAATGGCCAAAAAGAGAGCTATGGTGTGCTTTTTTACCGTAAAAACCAATTATTCTGTGCTCGACAAGTCGCAGGAGTTGATGGGTAGTTGCATGATTTGGTCTAAAACAAAACAGCATAGACTACTGGAAGTTAATGCCAACATTAAAGACTCCTGGAATAAGATTAATGCCATGAAAGGAAATTGTACAATTCCTACAGAACGACAACAAAATGACTACAGAGCCTTACTGCATCGCAAACATATTGGCCGACAAATTTACAAAAAACTCCAGCTTTCAAAATTATACTGCTGATTTTCTTCAGTATAAAGCAGAAGAAGAAAAAGAAGAGATTACATTTAATAGTAATCAAAACATTGGTTCTCAATATCATTTAAACGACCCTATCTCCCTAAAGGAACTCACCTCAACTATTGATATTACCAAACATTCATCGCCAAGCTCCGATGGAATCCCTAATATACTCATCAAACAATTACCCCCAGAGGAAAACGAAGCTCTTTCGAAAATATATAACTTAATCTGGACTAAGAATATATTTCCTAAAGTATGGAGAACTGCAATAGTAGTTCCAATACCCAAACCCGATAAGGAGAGATCAAAAAGCGAAAATTACAGACCTATCGCATTAACGTGCAACATGAGCAAAATTGTTGAAAAAGTAATTAACTCACGACTCAAATGGTTTCTCGATTTTGAAAAAATTGTATCCAACAACCAATTTGGCGTCAGATCAAACCACCCAACCTTAGCTCACCTGATAAGCATACACATGCAGATACAAGAAGCATTTTCAAACAACCAACAATTTTTAGCCATCAACTTAGACATTGAGAAAGCTTACGACATGGTGTGGTTATACGGAATTCTAAAAAAATTACAGCAGATTGGAATCGGAGGAAATATGTTTCAATTGATCAAAAGTCTTATGAAAGACAGGACCATACAAGTGAGAATCAACGGCTGCCTCTCTGAAGAAAAGAAGAGAAAATGGAGTACCCCAATGATCCGTAATGAGCGTCACACTTTTTTCTTGCAATCAACGATATAGACGCAAATATCGAATCTTCTGTGTTTACAAAAAAATATGCAGACGACATCACCGTTTTCTGTAAAGGAAAATCTATCTCTTTAAGTCAACAAATCATGCAAGCTTTCTTAAACAGACTTCATGAATGGACCCAAAGAACAGGATTCAAATTCTCGGCCCAAAAAACAGAATGCATATTATTCGCCAAGCACAATGAAGAGAATCTGCCTACACTTAGGCTCGGTGATCACAATCTGAAGTATGTAGAGAGAGCAAAAATACTGGGAATGCATTTTGACTAAAAAAATGTCGTGGAAAACCCACATACAGATATTGTCAGACGAATGTAAAAAATGACTCAACATACTAAAATGCTTCTCACACAACAATTGGGGTGCAGATAAAAACCTGTTATTACTAACGAATAAAACCATAGTAAGAGCTAAATTAGATTATGGATCTGTAATTTATGACTCTGCCCGATGGAACGACCTCAAAAAAGTAGACGTGATACACAACCAAAGCCTAAGAATCTGCACCGGTTGCTACCGCTCAATTCCCATCGGAAGCATTCTCATTGAATCCAACGAACCAAATCTAGCACATCGCAGAAAGACATTAATGTTTAAATATGCCATCAACGCAGCTGCTTCAATCAACCCAATAATATTTCACGATGTTTATCCAGTGATTCAAGCTGATTACAAAAAATAGTCGAGATACATTCCCCTATATTCAAAAATTAAAACACTTATGCAAAAATTCGGTTTTCAGATAACACCAACAGAAAAGAAAAGAATACACAATATTCCTCCGTGGACAATACCAGAAATACTAACCAAATTGGCTTCAACTTTTGTCGAGGATCGAAACCTCACAACAAAAACCCGGGATCGACAACCTGCTGAACCCGCCCGTGGAAGTTGCAATCCTCTCCGAATATATGCCTACGGAATAAAAAATGAAAACGAAACCTGTTCAGTTATCTCTACGCAGGAAACCAAAATTAAACATCAACTTCACTCTTTCTGCAGCAAGACCACTGCAGATATGTGCTCACTGATGTTAGCATTTAAACTGGCTAACAAATAAACGACAGCCGATTTATAATTTACATAAAATCTCCGGTACCATACACAATATATTAAAAGAAATCTCAAAAAGAAATGGCCATTAACATACAAGAACTATACTACAAACAAAACCATCAATAGAAGTGATCCAAACAGAAGAAACAATTGGAGATGACAACAGTATATGCCCCGACAATGATAAGGCAACTGGAGATTCAAACAGTGTATTGACTATATCCAACAGATCAGACGATTTAAGAACATATATTAACAAAATATCTCTTGCAAAATGGGACAAAATATGGAGAGATCAAAAAGTCAGTATCCTTCACAAGAAAATTGAGCATGTCAACAACCTTAAACTCAACAACAAATTAAGTAGGAGGGAGCAAGTCATTATATCAAGAATAAGAACAGGCAACTGTAAACCTAACCACCTTCACCTGTTAACCAAGAATACTCCTCCCAGCTGCTCTATCTGCAGCATCCCAAACACCATACAACACCTAATTGTCGAATGTTCTCAATTCTCACAACAAAGACAAAAACATCAGCAAGGAACGAATTTCGATTCAATCCTTGACTCTCCTATGTACCAAAAAAAAAAATTATAGAAGTCTGCAAACATACCAAACTTTTTGACGAAATATAAATGGAATAGTGTACACAAGAAGAAACAATCAATGAATATGCAAGTATGGGTGTACACTTATGTATACGTATTTAGCGCACAATGCACTTAACAATATTCAAATATATGTACATATTGAAGTTTGTAAACTGTTAAATTTAATATGTATTATATCCTGGCGATTTAATACATTATCTGCTGAGTGAACAAGTCTATTTACTAAATAAGTATGCTAAGAGTCCAAATAAGAGTATGTGTATTAAAAGTATTGAATGCACCAAATTCCAAGGAATTTCAACCCAGGAAAAGTCTATTACGGGAAGTACAATGATACAAAAAGAAATCACTGGCATAACAGAAATTGAAAATCCTTTTTTACTGCATCTTCTGTAATTACTATTGCATTTATGTATTTTGTATTGCATTTTTTGTTTTCGTGGTATATTTTCTATTGTATAATTTTGTGTTGTATCCTCATTGAATTTTCTGGAATCTAAACTGTATATACAACGGACTGTGTATCCTTGTAATACAATGTAAACAATTGCAACCTTATACCTGTAGCTAATGACCATGTAGTTGATGCGACAATCAATAAATAAATTTTAAAAAAGGGTGTAATTTTGTCTTTTAGTGGAAAATTGACATTTATAAAGCAAAATATTAATCTGCACGAATTCTTCCACTTTCCAAACTTGTCAAAGGCAGAATATCTTCATGATGATATTCAGACATACGTTCAACATTTAAATGCCTTGCATGACGACTTAAAAAACAGATTTGAAGATATTATGACGATGGAAATACCACCATGAATCATAAATCCATTTGATGAAACGGAAGTGGCGGATGTGATATTACAAGAGAAGCTAGTCGAGTTTATAATCGATGAGAAACACAAGGTGAAATGTAAAAAAGGCTATCAAACATTGTGACTGCAGGAAGAAATACCAGAAAAATAACCTGGGCTGTGGAAATTTCGAGAAAAGTTTTCATAGCGTTTCTCTCGTCATATCTTGTCGAAAAAGATTTAGTGTCGTTACAAACCTATTAAGAAACAAAGAGCAGATGGAACATCATAGAACGGGGAGTTTGGCAGTTATTCCTTTGAAACGTGAAGCCAAATATTGATAACTGGCGTAACTGTGCGAGAACTCTCGCATGTTCAACTCCACCATCTTCCCTATTTTACAATTTACATATTAAGCCTGTAATAAATATATTTTTCTTCAATACCCTGTTATCCCTCGCTACTTGTTCTATGTGACTCGTTGTAATTGATAACAATACAATACACCCTTGTCAATAAAAACTATACTTATTTAACATTATTACCGAGCAGAGAGGTATACTCAATCGCACAGAATATCAAGTAATTAGTTTAATTTCACATACAGGTGCGGATCGTACAGGTTCTGAACAGGTGAGATAGAATCGAGAAGCGTCGAACCAGCAAACCTGTATAAGAATGTTTCAATCCTGCTCTAGAGCTTGTTGCGGGTTGGGGCTGTGCCCGATGGATGGGAGATACCTGGATGAGGAATACCCCATTAGTCCGCATCTCACCATCCCAGAGAAAAAGACTACGGCTACCTCCCGTGACAACAATATGCACTATGCTTAGAGGAATATTGATCGTAGCTGCTCTCGCGTCCGGAAACAGAAAATAATGAATCAATCAATACGAAACTTTTGTCCCATAGTCTTCACAAAATGTGTGTCCATTTGGATCACAAAAAAATTGGTTTTAAGGGCCTAGGACGCATACTTTCCTATTTATGCGCAATTTAATTAATGTGTTGCAGAAATTTACTTACATATTACAATCACCAAACTTAATTTTTTTTTGTCTAAATCATTTGGGTGCAAGAATCGGGAATGATTCTCTATCCTTCAATAGAACTTCAATAGAATCCGGGTTTTTGTCGTTTCACATAAATTGAATCATTTATTTCAGAAACTCGTCTAACGCAAAATTTGTCATGTCGAGAAAATTGAGAAAAAGGGTCCCAGTTTTTCCCATTTCAAAATATTTTTTTAATATTAAATCAGTTAATAAATGAATATTTTTCAGCTAAATATGGAATAAGCGATGTGTCTATCCTCATGGAACAATATTCCACCGCTAAAGCGCATTTTAAATTTTGGCGTTTGACGGGTGTCTGAAATAAACGATTCAATTGTCAGAAACGGTTCTCCGTGCTTGGAGTATTTCGCATAGAGAGGGTAACTCGATGACATGCGGCGGCACGATTTTCGACACTAGCTTTTCAGCTAGGTCGAATTCAGTCGCTGTCTAGAGGAGAATTCTAGCGGCCGGCTGTTCTGATCGGTAGTTTTCCGTGGTTTCTCCTATCAACACCAGGCGAATGCCGGAGCAGTACCCTACCAAACAGGCCACGGACCGCGCGCGATCTTTCCTTCCTTTTCCTTGTCCTATCCTCTCCCCTTACACACACACACTAACATGCACTACCCTACCACATATTCCGAGAGACCGGTCGGAAGCTTAAAGCCTGTCATGGCTGAGGCGGTGCCCAGCTGGTGGGAGAGTCCTGGTTAGGGGGAAACCCCACTAACCGACGGTAGGTCGGCGCCGGATCTCGCCATCCAGTGGGGGAAGGTCACCGCCATTTCCCGAGAAGAAACATGTACTATACTATAGGGAATAATGACCAAAGCAGTCGACGCGCCCGGAAACACGAAAAAATCAATCAATCAATGGATGACATGCCGGGTGCATCAGCTGCGCGCGCGCCCCGCGCCGATGCAAACTTTGCATGTGGGGCGGGGATCGATGCGGGCGCGAGCCGGTTTAGCGCCAGCTTTATCAGCATGCATTTCGCAGGCGCAGGGGGCACTTGGGCGTTGATCGCGTTAATCCTGCAGGGAAACTCCGTGCGAAGAATGCCTGCGAGGCGACCTCTGGGCCACGGCGAGGCTGACGCCGCCAAGTTTGCGACGTGAAAGGGCACCCGGCGACGAACAAGAAGACAAGTTTGGCGCCGGTTTAAAAACGCTGCTAGCGAGAGAGAGTGGCGCGTTACAGAACCGTGTAATACACTTATGCGCTTATAAAGGTGGCATAAGTCCGATTTTCATCGTTAAATCCGAATTTTCGAAAATTACAAAAGTTTGAAAATTATCGGCGTTTTCCCACAACTATAAAATTGAAGTTTGAGGTTAGAAAATTGAAAATTGAAAGGTTTTTTACTTAAATTAAGATTTGTTGTCTATAATTACTTCTTTCATTAAGATCATGGAGATTTTTGTGAAAATTTTAGCAGTTTTCGTGCGATATTGCGTGCATTATTTGCAATTTGAAAAAAGTACAAAAACAAGATTTTCTCAAACACGTCTCCATATTTTTTTATTTCAACTTTTGTTAGGGATAGTGCTAAATTCATTCTACAAGATGACATAAACTCAATATTGCTCTACTTTTTTCTTAAATTACAAAAGTGTATTTTTTTGACTTGTCTCTCCCGTCATTAATATTTACACGAGCGGCAATTTGTTCATGTTTTTGCACTTATGAGTACATGTGCTTTAAATATTGTGATATAAATTGTCTTGAAAACTCAACACTTCTCTGATACAATGAACTCAAAATTCCGAATTTTCAAAAACGCTCTAACGACATTTTCTCAAAAATGACTTCAACGGTTTTTTTTCAAAGTTTCCCGACGTGTAGAGCTAATTGCAAGTTTAAAAATGACAGAAAGTTCATTTTGGTGTACTGTTTTGTTCCACTCCATTTAAAGGTGTTTTATATCCCAGGATATTAGAGGGTTCTTGAAATATAAGTCAATAATAATAATAATTAATTAATACTGTACAAAGAATATTGCACATTTCGTGCAAACAACTTTAATGTTAATAAGCATATTATTATAAATTGTGTATAGTAACAGTGCTAGTTATTGTCATTATGTTGCTACTTTTTTTCTTTTCATAAGATATTATATTCCCATTAACAATGAGATATGCATGAAATTGCTGAAATATACAATAAAATCTGGGATGAATGAGGTATCAAACCACAATAAAGACTAAATAATTTTACTTCACATAAAATTAGGCCATACACGTGTTTCAGGAGCGTTCTCCCATCATCAGTGGCTCTATAAAATGACATAAACAAATAAACATATGAAAACAATATCTACAATGAAGCGCAAATTTACTAAATAAAATTATTTCAACAAGGAACTTACCCAGTTAACACAGATTAAACACTTATAAAACCATTTCGAAATAGTCCTCATATGACGACATCTTGTGCATCGTACGATGTACGAGGGCAGACTGAGGGAAGAGGAAGGAGGAAAACTAAGGATGAGTAAGTTAGTCAATGAATAAATTTATGATTGGGCTGGATCTAAATTGGGATTGCTCATTTAGGCATATTAGGTTGGGATTTTTGTCTAATTTTAAGATTTCTAAATTTTCTAAAATATTTAATTTGTTGCCTTTATATATATATATATATATATATATATATATATATATATATATATAAGGAAAAATTTTAATAAAATTATTCCCTTTAAAATCGTCTACTTAATTCTTCTTCTTTTTCCTTCATAAGGGTTGGGAGCCAATGACCCGTTCCAAGACTTAGAACTACTCTGAACACCTCATTCTAGGCCTACCTACATATCTTGGGCCCTTAGGTTTATATGACAGAGCTATTTTTGGTAGTCTATTTGGATCCATCCTTTTTACATGCTGGAACCATTATGTATTATTTAGGTATTTTTTGATGTAATTTACTACACTGTCAATATTTCAATAGTTAACCTTGATCTTATCGCTTTGTTTGGAATTCTGTCCCTCAAGGTTAGACACAGTAGAGCTCTTAAGAAATTCATTTGGGAAGCCTCTAATCTTCTTTGGAAAATTTTCCTGTGTCCACGTTTCAAGTTTCGTGGGATGAAATCCTTATTTTTAAGTGGCTCATTTCACTTTCTCCTCACCATCCGCCTCTCATAGACACCTTAAATTTACTCTAGTCTACAAACGCGACACTTTTCTACTGTTCTTCGTCTTTGGCTATTAACTGCTATGAGAATTGCAATCTTTTCTATTTGCTTCGCTGTAGAAAGGCTTATTTCTAGATTCTCGCCCACTGTATTCAACATTTCTTAGAACTTTGAGCTCAGTTTCCGGGTGGATGGACGTTGCAGTTGAATTACGCAGTTCGGCAGATAGCTCCTGAGTATTGATCCTGAGATTTTTCTCTACCATCGCAATAAAACGCGTTCTTCCCTCTCACTGACCTTTACTGGGTGCACTCTCAGTGATATGGATTCAATCCGATCTCCTTTCTTGCACCTCTGTATTGTCTTTAACTGAGGACCGTAGTCACACAAATACGGATATTTAATATTTATGCTGTTTGTCATTGCATACGGCATGATGATCAATCTCAGATTGTTGTTCCTTGAGCGTAGTGTTTCCACTTTTGCGGCCCCTGTGTCTTAGATCAATTACTACTATGAAGTCGGATCCTTAAGTGCCCCACTACCCTTGAATTGGGAGGTGGAAAAATCAAGGAGAAAAGTATTAGTGATTTTTAAGGGAAGTCGTAAAGCAAAAAATCGAATGAATGAAAATCAGAGTTTTCTGAATAAAATGATGTATACATCATTGTAAAATTCACTCTTTTGTTGTACCCTTCATTTTTATCATCATATTAATTTTCATTTATCTTCATCAGATTTATCTACAAGGTCATGTTTTTCACTAAAAGGTAGAGAAAAGTTAATTGTTTAATGTTGCTTGTACTGCAAAGCTTTGTCTTCCATGACTATTTCGCGGGAAACGTATTTTGTTTACTTACGATTGCAGAATTGACAACAAACTGACAGACAGAGGCAAGAGGCCGGCTGTCAATCGATTTTTTGGTATCAAAAAGCAACAAAACTGAGATTTTAGCTACACTACGAGTTATAATTTTTTCCCCTAAATTTATCAACACCATTTATCGACTTTTTCGTTACCAGAGCCAGCTGTAAGAGTTTTTCTGGCGAAAATTGCCAGAAAGAGCCACATATATTTGTGTCGCGTGTCCGCAGACAACTGGCGCCCACGTTAGCATGTTGCGTAGCTCCGCCTCGGAAAGAGCGCCTCAGCAGAAAAGGCCTATAAAACAGCTTGACCTCCGCTTAGCGGGGGGACGAATGCTACTCGTGAGCTCGTCGCCTGTGTGCACGGACCTTCCACCCCTCCGTCGGGTTCAGATCGGCCCAAACTGGCCCTGCCGACCTCTTTTTACCTCAAGTCGGTTCGCCTCTAACCGGGAGGTCCTAGATTCGAGTCCTGACGGCGCCAGGATTTTCGACACTAGCTTTTCAGCTAGGTCGAATTCAGCTGCTGTCTGGAGGAGATTTCTAGCGGACGGCTGCTCCGATCGGTAGTTTTCCGTGGTTTCTCCGATGAACGCCAGGCGAATGCCGGAGCAGTACCCTACCAAACGGGCCATAGACCGCGCGCGAACTGTCCTTCCTCTTCCTTGTCCTATCCTCTTCCCTTACACACACACTTACACTAACATACACTACAGTACCACATATTCCGAGAGACCGGTCGGGAGCTTAGAGGTTGTCCCGGCTGGGGAAGTCCGTGGCTCGCTGGTGGGAGAGTCCTGGTTTGGAGGGAAACCCCACTAGCCGACGGTAAGTCGGCGCCGGATCTCGCCATCCAGCGGGAGATGATCACCGCCATCTCTCGAGAAAAAAATGCACTACACTAACGGAACTAATAACCAAAGCAATTGACGCGCCCGGAAACACGAAAAAAACAAACCAAACCAAACCAAACCAAAGTCGGTTCAGATCGGCCCTAACTGTCCCTGCCGACACTCCTCCCCCGTCTCCGCTAGTCAGATCGACCTTCCGGGGTCCTGCTAGCAGCTTCCCGCCCCCTGACCGCTGTGCACTTCGAGTGTCGCTAACCCATCTGATGGCCGCTGCCAAGTCTCTCTTCCGGGGGAGAACATTTCTTGGCGAGACTGGGCTTCGTCAGGTGTCTATGTAAGTATACCACCCCAATAAACTTCTGTTTGCCATGACTGGGGTCATCCCTGTTCTTATTGCTTCCTTTCATCCGCCTTATAACATTAAGAGAATAGGGAACGGCCCACAGAGCACCTTCTGCCCTTATCGTCCTTTTACTTCCCCTCCCGTGGTGCCAGACACATCCCCCACGACACTTCTACTGAATTATTTTGTACCACTTCCGTTGCAGCTTTTGAATTTTGAAAAATTAAAAACGCGTATTTGTTATGAACGTGGGAGTGTTTGATGTTTTGAAAGGCCAGGCTTCTGAACGAGAGCGTGTCGCATGTCAGAAGATTGTTTCGGCTGGGTTGAGATACCTGGAGGTCGAAAAGCGACAAATTGGCCTATAAATCGGCGTCCGATCTTTCGTTCAAGCGCGGTAGGAACACCGCCACCTCCCAGGATATGAAATGTAATGCACTTACGGTACTAATGATATGAATATTTGACGCGCCAGAAAAGAGTCCCTACTCGCGCAGTGCTTGGCGCCCGTCAGAAAAGGTTCGCAGCATTCGAAGCGACCCGCCCAGCCCTGCCTCCGTCCCTCACCGTCCCTCCCCGGCCCGGCCCGGCTCAGCCCTGCCCGCCCCGATCCGCCCCGATCCGCCCCGATCCGCCCCGATCCGCCCCGATCCGCCCCGATCCGCCCCGATCCGCCCCGACCGCCCCGGCCCGCCCGCCCCGGCCCGCCCCACCCGCCCGCCCCGGCCCGCCCGCCCGCCCCGGCCCGCCCCGCCCGCCCCGACTCGCCCGGCCCCCGTCCCACCCGCCACGCCACGCCTCGCCCGGCCCCGCCAGCCCCGCCAGGCTCGCCCGCCACGCCCCGCCACGCCCGTCACGCCCGCTACGGCCGCCACGCCACGCCACGCTCCGCCCCGCCCTGCCCCGCAACGCCCCGCCCACCTACCCGCCCCGCCACGCCGGCCCTCCGCCCTGGCCCGCCTCACCCCGCCCCGCCCCTCCCTCCCCGCCCGCCCTCCGCCACGCCACGCCCGTCCCGCCACGCCCCGCCCCGCCACGCCAAGCCCCGCCGGCCCTCCGCCCTGGCCCGCCTCACCGCGCCCCGGCCCGCCCTCTCCACCCCTCACCGTACCGCCGCGCCCCACCCCGCCCTGCCCCGTCTCTCCCCGCCCCACCCAGCGCCATCGCGCGGCATATTGATATTAATGGGCGGGAGGCGCCCCTGGACGCCAGCGCTCGAATCAGCGAGTGATGAATGGACGCTTTTTGGCCAAATACAAATGAGATTTTAGGCGAGCGCCCCCGCCCCTTCTGCACAGCCCATCAGCCTGCCGCTGTCAGAGCCACCCCATTGCTTCCCTTTGATGGAATTTACCTTTTTTAAGATTTAATAAAATAATCAACTTTGACCATTTCATGTTTCCACGGAATGAATTATAACGATGGGACAGCATTAGAAGCTTGATTTTTTTTTTATTATGATCAGGCGGAAATTTGTATAACGAATAGAAATTGGATTAATGTATTGGATCATTCTTTACGCGTGAATGGACTGGGAAAACATCTTTACTACAAAAAGAAACGTTTCTTAACTACACTCACACATTGGTTGGAAATTAGGTTGCTATCATACAATGCTGATGCTATTAACATACTGAATCATGCCCACAAACTGCTCACAATTATTGGGCGTATCGTCGTAACTCGTTTCCGAATTTATGATAACATGGGCGCCAGGAAAAAGGTTACGATAATATTTTTAGCTATTATTGCTTCAAAGAAAACTAAATATTTTCCCGCTAGCTGGGTCGATGGTTTGCGTCTGAAAGAATCGCTTTTACCTATTGATGACCGATTACCCGATCTGCCATCCACACAGAGTGGCGAGGAAGTTGAAAACAAATATTTTATCTAGCTACTCATTAGCTCGGATTGGCCAATGAAAATATTTTTTTCCTTTCAAGAAGAGACTTAGGATTTATTGTTTATTGCAATGTAAAAATTTTAAATGGAAATTTACAACAGAAAGACTGTACTTTGGTCGTGACCTTGTTCCAACCTTTATACTGCGCTATACTTTGCGCGCTCTTCATCGACGTCGCCATGAAGGACCATCTCTTCTCCTCGGTGATGCGAATTCCAGAGTCTAAGTACCGCATTCTTCTCCCCTGTTCTTCCACACGAACGTTGCCGAGCCACTGATCCGCACTGCTTCAAATATTCGTAGTTCTAGTTCGACTAAACGACTTCTCAAAAGTTCTAATTTCCGCGTGTTGTAAAAATAATTAAAGTCCAAACTCTTCGTGAACGTTCGAAATTCTATAATTCTATCAGTTCAATAATTAGTAGAGCTCCCTCGCGAAATATAACAAGTTATACTTAACTTAAATTAACAAGTTATACTTCCAACACACTGTAAATTATTCGGAGTCCAATGTTCCTCAATCTCATGAAAAATTTCAAATTCCAATTACACAAATTATCTATCCGCGAGCGACCCGCACAGCGTCACGACATATGACAGAATGTGTATTTTTTATTACTGCTCAGCCCTCCAGACCTCGGCTTCCCTTCTCTGCCGTTTTGTCTGAAAAAATCAGACATACTTCCGCAGTAGTAGATTATCGTTGCTCAATCCAACCAATCCCCAAATCGTTTTCAAATCTGACTAGCCACGCCGTCACTTTCAATGCCAGATGAATATTTATCTTGACAACAACTTGGGTGCTGTTGCTAAGGCGCCATATTCCTATTTAATTACCCTAGCATTTCCGCCCATTTACGACAAATAACATGTAATAAAAATGACCCACATATTGGTATGTCACAATACACTGTGAATAAACATGTTATTATATAACATATTTATTATGATTAAATAATTAAATTACACAGGCACACAAAAAAAGTTCCAAATTCTAGACCAAAAGAATTGTCACAATTCTCTATATATGTTAACGCACTTAATCCGAATGTGACGGCACAATTGCGCCACCACCCTCGGTTTTTGTTATCGCAAAAAACACCGTGATATTGTATTTTTGTTTGGAGGGAGGTTGTCAGATTCAAAGACTTGGCATATGTTTCTCTATGTATGTCGACGAGCTGAATTCGAATGTGAAGCCATAAATGTGCGATCAATCTCACGTTCGTTTTTTAAATCGCGAAAAAACCCACGTGAAATTAGAATTTATAATTTCACGGTGTTTTTTTAAATTGAAGAACCCTGGAAAGAAGCGGGCTCTTCTGGTTTCGGATTAGGATTCAGCGTGTCGACATACATAGAGAAATATGTGAGAAGTCTTGGATTTGACAACGTTTGGCTTCTATGGAGTATAATGCTACAATACACCCAAAACTAGTATTCGCATCTGTTTTACGCGATGAAAAAAATGGAGGTGGTGGAGAAATTCTGGCTTCAGATTCAGATTCAGCACGTCGACATACAGAGCGAAACATTTGTCAAGACATTGGGTCTAGCAAGTAGTTTTTTTTGTTTTTTGTGCCTCTGTTATTAGAAGTGTACAGTTCTAATAACTTGTTTACAAATCATTTCTATGGAATTTTACACCTGTGGAGGATAGGGAGAGAGAGAGAGAGAGAGAGAGAGAGAGAGAGAGAGAGAGAGAGAATGACAAGGTTTTACTCTTCTACACAAATAACAATGAATTGTCGTAAGTGCATAACTTTCGAACGACTGCACCAAATTGGATAATTCTTTTTTTAGTTTTTGCTATTGTGAGGAAAAGGTTTGTATAAAAGAAAATTTTAAAAAAATCGAACAGAAAATTTTAAAAGATTCATAATATGAAAAGTGAGTGAGTGAATGAGGCAGAAGACAGTGAGAAACCTTCAATCTATTAACAAATTATTAACAAAGATAAAAGGAGTGGAGAGAAGGGAGAGGAGAAAAGAGAGAGAATGGGAAGAGAGAGGGGAAATGAGAGAAAGGGGAAAGAAAGAAAAAGGTAAACACGGTAAAAGTGAGGGGAGAAAAGGGTAAGGGAGAAAAAGAAAAAAAGGAGAGAAATGGGAAATGAGAGAGTGAAGGGGTTAAGAAAGAGAGGAAGAAAGAGGGAAGGGATGGAGTCAAAAGAGAGAAGGAGAGAGAAAGAGGAAAAAGAGAGAGAAGGCAGAAGAACGTCTGCCAGGTGTTGGTAGTCTTTTATAATATTAAAACAATATTTCGCTTCTGCCATTAACGTACCCGAAAATTGAGAAAATGTGAAAAGCTTATGTTTGGTCGTCGATAGATGGCGGATGAGAAGAGGATGGGGTAGGACCGGAAAGTTAGATCCAGCCAAAAAATTAGGAAACTAACTAGAACGAGAAAGGGTGTGCCATTCTGTAGCACCTATAGTTATTTTCTTGTATACGTACTTATATACGGAATAGTACACGTAGTATAAAGAAAGTTATGTAATGTCTTACGAAAAAATGCTGAATTTTCGTAAGAAGAACCTCAATACCATGCCCTGATAACAAAAAAGTGAATAAATTCAGTTGCTGAATTTAGAAAAAGAAATCTTCTAACAAATTTTGTAGCAGGAATTGTGTTTTGTGGATTCTTGGTACCAAAAAATCAAATGAACGGCAAAACGTCCGTCTATCTGTCCGTCCGTCTTTGAACACTACTAGCGCCTAAACCATACGTAGGATTTTTTACATAATGGATATTCCCTGGTCGATATGGCTCGAGTCCAAGCTTTGAGATTTTGAAAAGCGCTCTTTAAAATTTAGGGGTACGTTACATGGGACATTTTCAACATTTTCGCAAGAAGGGTTACAAATTTTTTCTTTCATTTTTTTTGTAAGAATAAAGTGTACTCATTGAGATGATTTTGGATGTAATCTTTTGCTACTAAGATATCAGAATTCGTAGAAAATAGGGCTATGCCATCCGTGTGTAATGCAATATTGGAATTAGCGTGTATTGGTATGTCATGGGTATAAATATTGAATAATGTTGGAGAGAGTACTGATCCTTGTGGTACTCCTCCAGTTACTGGGTAAAATTCTGAAGTAGAATTATTGATTTTAACAGTAAATATCTGTTAGATATAAAACTTTGAATGATTTTTATTATGTATTTGGGGTTTCCCAGTCGGAACATTTTGTATACGAGTTCTGAGTGCCAGAACCTATCATAAGCCCGGCATAAGTCTTGATATTTACTTAACTGTAAACATAAACGGTAAATCTCTTTGAATTATTTTAACATGTTTTTCTTTGTGTTTTTTAGTAGTAACAACTCGTTTTACCAAGTACGTTTCTATGTTGTATTTCGAGACGGTTCAATAATTGAATTTGGAAAGTATTTATTTTCAAGCATTTAAGAATTCACAAAATTTCATAGATTTGTTCGCAAATCTGAAACACGTTTTAAAGATACTTATTAATATTCTTTAAAGAGATGTATTAACAATGCAAACAAATACATTTTTACAATGAACTTTCATTGCCCATGAGATATCTCTCATCTATCGAATAAGATAGTTTAACTTTGGCCATTCTTTTTATATATATCCAATTTAAGAATATGCAATAATATTTCACATTGCAATAGAGGTATCCTAGTGAATTTTCGTTGGTTTACGTTATAATTTAAAATTAAATGCGTTCCAATTTTACTGAATTTATAACGATCAAATATTTTAAATTTCGCAATGATACTTAGGATGTCCGCTAGCGATGTTTATTTTGTAACAAAAAGTCAGTTTGCATGAACTTCCTAATCTAGAGGAAGAGAGAATGTAACGCTATTACATTCCGATAATGTGAAATTTTGCACTCGAAGTACTCGCATTCGAATATTATGAAATGCAAACATCCAACCAACAGTTTTAGAAAGATGTTTCTGAGTGATTGAACGATAAATTGAATTGAAAATATTAACTTACAGTTTATAGACGTTCATTTAGAAATTTCCACAGTTGTGTAAATACAGTAATATTTTCAGATATGTGATTCTACTAATTTTACCTATCAATACACAAAATTGAATATTTATTTACTTATTTATTTGAAAACCTTAACATTCCATTCATCCATTTCAATACATTTTACAGCAAACAGCTAATTGTGTGCTTACATATTGTTTAATGGTAATGGTTAAACAAAAATAACAAATACTTTCTGACTCTCGGTTTAACAGGAACCTTTGAAAATAATAATAATAATAATAATAATTAATTATTATTATTATTATTATTATTATTATTATTCGGTTATCCAACATCTCTTTGATACAAAAGCAGAAACTACAGTTTTGAGGTAACGCACCTTGAAAAATAATTTGTTTATAATACATTTCCTCCCATTTCATAAATCTATCAACTTGGAAGTTGCAGGACATATAAGAGAATATAAAAAATAAAAGTTATGTTCATACTCCCCGTAAAATGATGGAATTAGCGTCTGTAAATTGACCACAGAATTTGTTTATTGGATGAGTGCTTTTCAAGCGTATGTGGCAGGCAAAAACGGGACATTGGAGAACGGTTTTTTTCAGTATGCTTATGTTAAGTGCAAACAAATTGGGTCATTGTAAAATGTTAATTCCTGATATACAATTACACATACCTCGAGTACGAAATATAATAGCATCGATCGGATTCCGGAATGTTCTATAGTGTTAAACGTCATTTAGATGTGACAATAAAAAATTTGCAACATTCGCAAATTAATAAACAATTTTCAACGTTTGCAAATCTAAAGAGGAGAGTCTCCCGATGTTCCAGAGCCTAAAACAGAAAATTAATAATTCTGCAACAATTTATATTTTTTAATCAAATTCAAAATATGCATTAGAACGGCCGAGAAGGCTCTGCAAATTACGCCTGAAATGAACATCTCAAAATAGCAGTTTGACAGGAGTTGCAAAACGACTGCTAAAAATTAGAATAACTGTTGCTAAAATGACCAATATTTACTGGTCTATTGACAGTAATTCTGGATGGAAACCCCTGCTCAGAAGTATATTTTCTGTCGTGGCGTACGTGCAGGGAAAATTGCTCCTTCGGCACGGAAATATGAGATATTTCCGCTTCGTTTCTTCACAAATTAGCCCCATCCTCTTGAGATAGCGTTCATTCTACCCCTTGGGATTTTACACAAATCACAGGCAACTGTGGTTCTACCAGATAGCGATTGGTCAACGCGTCCCTTCTCCTTCCTCCCTTTGGCCGCGGGGTGTCGATTTTGTCCGCGCGGTTGGGAATTTTGCTGGCCAATTTTTGTGACTGTGACTGTACATGCTGTGAGATTTTCAAAGATGTACCTCTAATATTTTTTGAAATGCGGTACTATAAACAATCTCATTTTAACATGAGCTACATTCGGGTTCCGTAACTTTCGCATTTATTATTTGTTAGTTTATTATAGGTTTCATTTTCTAGGAAGCTGAAAATCATTGATATTGTTCATAAAGGGCTTTTTGTTCGATATTGATGATTTTTTAAAACGATTTCTTAGAAATTGAGTTATAGTATTTATTTATTTATTTTATTTTACGTCAAAAAAAACAGTTAATATTACACAATAACAAAAATATTTTTGGCTGTGAGTAAAAATACAGTTCACAGGGTCGATTATTTGGAAATTATATTTCAGATACATTTTTGAAACATTTGTAGTATTTTGTGTCTCAGCAATATATTAAACTATACTACGCGTATTATGAAGATACTGCAATCTTTATTCAACAGAAAGATGTAACAGATATGATTATCTATATTAAATATAAATGTTGTTGCAAATAAAGTTTTTTTTAATTGTTCATTTTGAAAATTAAATTTGAAAATTATTTATTGTGTTTAATTCGGTTTACCTCTACGTAATAAATAATTTATTACTTTAGCAACAGTATCTCATAATTCATCGAAAGAACAAAATTGTACGTGATGGGCCGAAACCCATTCCCCCCGGGAATTTGGGGAACATTCAGCGTGTTCCTGGAGTTAGTAATGGAGAAAACATTAACTGATCTAAAAGAATAAACCCAAACCTTTTAAAGAAGTGTAAAGGAAGCGAGAAAATAACTTCTGCTCCCAACACAAGAACATAAGCGTCCTGCGTGTTCCTAGAGTGCTGAAAACATTAACTTACCTTTTAAAGAAGTGTAAAGGAAGCGAGAAATAACTTCTGCTCCCAACACAAGAACATAAGCGTCCTGCGTGTTCCTAGAGTGCCGAAAACATTAACTGACCTTTTAAAGAAGTGTAAAGGGAAGCGAGAAAATAAGTTCTGCTCCCAACACAAAACACAAGCGTCCTGCGTGTTCCTAGAGTTAGTAATGCCGAAAACATTAACTGACCTTTTAAAGAAGTGTAAAGGGAAGCGAGAAAATAACTTCGCCTCCCAACACAAAAACACAAGCGTCCTGCGTGTTCCTAGAGTGCCAAAAACATTAACTGACCTTTTAAAGAAGTGTAAAGGAAGCAAGAAAATAACTTCGCCTCCCAACACAAGAGCACAAGCGTCCTGCGTGTTCCTAGAGTTAGTAATGCCGAAAACATTAACTGACCTTTTAAAGTAGTGTAAGGGAAGCGAGAAAATAAGTTCTGCTCCCAACACAAGAACACAAGCGTCCTGCGTGTTTCTAGAGTGCCGAAAACATTAACTGACCTTTTAAAGAAGTGTAAAGGAAGCGAGAAATAACTTCGCCTCCCACAAGAGCACAAGCGTCCTGCGTGTTCCTAGAGTTAGTAATGCCGAAAACATTAACTGACCTTTTAAAGTAGTGTAAGGGAAGCGAGAAATATCTTCGCCACCCAACACAAGAACACAAGCGGCCTGCGTCTGCTGGCCTGAGCGGGCGTCGAGGCCGGGGCCGCGTGCGCGCGCAGCCGCTGGCGCGCTGCCGCTGATCGAAACAATCGAGAGCTAATTGCGCGTTATTGCCAGCGCGCTGTTCATGGAACAACAAATTCAAATGATGGCGACGCGGCGATTGGCGCACGGCCCGACCGCTCGCTTCCAATCAGACGCCGCCGCCGGCCAGGCCCGCCTGCCCCCTCGCCCCTTTCGCGTGTTCACCCCCCCTCCTCCCCGACAGACGTAATCGGATGAGCGCCACCGCGTCGGCCGGGGGGAGGGGGAGAAAGTGGGAAATATCGCTGGTCCACTCGCACCAACTAGGTTAGTTGCCTGCTCGCGTCACGGATTCCCAACGGGCTGCTCTGCTCGTTGCTTCTGTGGGGACCCAGTTTTAAGCATTGCAGGTGAAGGCCGAACATTTTTGTCATGAATATTCATGAAAATAATTATTGCAACCAACACCACCTCGTTCGTGGTCACCCTGTTATATTAATGTAATCGTCAATATAAATGAAGACTTAAATAAAAGGATGTAAGTGCCATATCTGTTTAATGTACGTTTTTACTGGAATAATGATGAATGAATAAAGCAACATAAATAAGAACCAATGTCCAGATGCATTTTGTGATCGTGTTAGGGGTGATTATAAATGGCAGGAATGGTATGTGTTAATACGTTTAACGTATATATAAACTCATTTTCCTCGAAAGTAAGAAAATGTCACTTCCATCTTTTTATATCAAGCCTTTAAATCTTTTGTATACACCTTTTTCAAAATATTGTTATATTTCTGATATTTTTAGTTATATCCCAAGAGTTTTCAGGAAATGTTTCAAGTGATAGAATAGAAGGTGCACTA
Source organism: Teleogryllus oceanicus (assembly GCA_964035755.1). Taxonomy (NCBI): domain Eukaryota; kingdom Metazoa; phylum Arthropoda; class Insecta; order Orthoptera; family Gryllidae; genus Teleogryllus; species Teleogryllus oceanicus. The sequence continues at coordinate 7,407,417 of CAXIVR010000007.1, forward strand.
TTATAAGCAACACCCATAATATTAAAAGGATGTGCTTCTGTAGTGACGCAAGCTTTTTAAAATTTTTGAAGACATACAACCAAATAAAGAACTATTTTTTAAATGAAATACGTTCTCCAAACTTTTTGATTGGATTGCATTCTACATTCATTGAAAAAATGCCATTTTTTTTGCATTTGTCATAAACTCAAAATTTCACGTCGTTAACTTTTATGTTATTGACGTTTTTGATATATAATTGCATTTTTGACCAGAATTACTTTAGATAATTTCTTATGAAGTTTCTCAAAAACTCAAAACTTTTCTGTTCAAATGAGCGTTCAAATGAGCACGGGTCCAGAAACGCTCAAAAGACATTTTCAGAAAAAGTGTCCACATTTTTCAATAAAAATTGGACCACATTTCAATACCACATTTCAATTACATATTAGAGGTCCGAAAAATTGAGAAAATGTAACAAAATATCTTTTAGAAACCAACAGACGGCAGATAGGGAGAGGGTAAGTCAAAATCCAAATCTATTCCAAACGCAAGTTCACTTCTGATGTCAAAATATAAGCGTTGAACTTTTCGTTATTCCCAATAAGTAAATATTATGTACTGCGAATAAGGAATTTGAATTTAATAATTTAATTTGACAATAAGGAAGAAAAGGTTCATTAGGTGTAAACCGGCTGTGGTGGCTAAGGGCATCAGTCGCAAGAAAATAGGAAAATACTAACACTACAATGATTAATTAAATGTCTGTCACTCCAGTACTTGTGACCGGGAGGTACCAGGGCTCTAGTTCCAACGGTTGCAAAGGTTGACACTCGCTTGTCAGCTAGGTTGAGTTCAGCCGCATTCTGGCGGCTGCCTGAGCTAATCGGTAGTTTCCCGTGGTTTCTTCTACCAACACCAAACGAGCACAACGACCGGTGCAGTACGAGCGGAACAGTACACCAAACACGCCGTGAACGGCGCGTGATCTTTCCTGTCTTCTTTCTCCTATCTTCGCCCCCCCCCCACTTACAAACACACGCAATGCACCACCACACGTGTCGGGAAAACAGAGCTCGTCCCAGGTGAGACTGCTCCACTGGGGGAGATATCTGTTGGGAAAAAGTCGGTTAGCCGATATATGTACCGGGAGCGGTAGCTCAGTGCATCAGCTGATGTCACTGCAGCGCCTCTGACCGGGAGGTCCTAGGTTCCCACTCCCCACGGCGACAGGATTTTCGACACTAGCTTTTCAGCTAGGTCGAATTCAGTCGCTATCTGGAGGAGACTTCTAGCGGCCGGCTGCTCGCATCTGTCCGTGGTTTCTCCGATCAACACCACGCGAATGCCGGAGCAGTACCCTAACAAACGGGCCACGGACCGCGCGCGATTTGTCCTTCCCATTCCTTGTCCTTTCCTCTCCCCTTACAAACACACTTACACTAACATGCACTACACTACCACATATCCCGGGAGACTGGCCGGGAGCTTAGAGCTTGTCCCGACATGGGGCGGTGCCCCGCTGGTGGGAGAGTCCTGGTTAGGGGGAAATCCCACTAGCCGACGGTAGGTCGGCGCCAGATCTCGCCATCCACCGGGGGAAGATCACCGCCATCTCCCGAGCCATGCACCACACTAACGGGACTAATGACCAGAGCAGTTTATGCGCCCGGAAACATGAATAAATAAATCAATCAATCAACTGATATATAGGTCATTTCCAGATCTCACTATCCAGAAAGGAAAGATAAATGCCACCTCTCGCAATAAAGCATACACTACACTGATGGGACTATTGGCCATGGCAGTTGACGCGACGAAAACACGAAATAATCAATCTATGAAACCACGATAATCTGTCATGGAATACTTCCAGTCAACTAAAGATCTAGTGTATGGACGGGGAATTAAATGGTCGGACAATAATATTGTAAAATTAAATATAGTTGAGGGTTTTTGATGCATAATTGAAGCTTTGAAAAAGTTGTGATCAGCAATATCATACCAATTGTAGGTATAAAATGTGTGGCATATATTCTCTCACAATAACGTTGAAGATTTTATAAGAAATGAACTGATCATATTAATATAAATGAACTGATCCATTCCTAACCCCTTACTTACACACACACACACACACACACACACACTTAAATGCACTACACTACCTCACATGGCGGCAGACCATGCAGAAGCTTCGAGCTTGTTCCGGCAGTTTTTGCATATTTTAGCATGTTTTTGTAAGAAGACACAATTAAGTTAAAATGTAATAATATTGGAAACTTCAGAGCATCAAGCATAAGTAGTACGTTCTCATGTGTAACCGCTAACGTCCGCGTTTGCATTACCACGCTTCCCATACGTCATGGTCAGTGCCTCTACACGCAGACGCACTGAACTAATTTAGTGAAGTGACGGACAGGGGGCATTGTAAAGATAATACACATTTGAAATTTGTACGCATACCCGGATTCAAACAGAGAATTTCTAGGCAAGACTATGAATTAAAGGTGAGATTTCTATTTTACAGCAATTTTGGCGACTGTCATCATTCGGAAAGGATCTACTAAAGAAAGTGGTGTGTTACTGAAGAACTTTGGAAATACGTCGAAATGATTCTGATTATTTTTCATTGTTGACTAGGTAAGTTCTTATTTTGGGGGCGATAATTCGCGCATTCGCAATATTGTGCAGTGAACAAGTCATTTTACCTAAGGTCATTGTAAATTCACATTCATTAAATACTAATGTTTTAATTCTGCCGAGGATGAAATCAGTTAATATTAAATAATTGATAAAGCAAGTTGTAGAAAATTGTATGAGCTTTGAATAGGGTTGCCAGGTCTGCTTCCAAAAATAGCGGACAAATGAGGAAAGGGTTAAGTAGTAAACTATTAAATTAAATTATGAAATAATATATTTTATATAAAATTTTTTAATTAAAATTTAATTCAGGAATTCATGGAATTTGTGAAATTCACTGAAGCTATGAATTTGTATTTTGAACAGAGAACTGATTCAACTGGTGACTATTACTAAAGATTAATTAATATTACTTACACGGTTATATAATTAGAACATAGCAAAAAATAGTATTTACACGAAAATAATTAACTTTTATGTTTATAATGCTTCAACAAAATCTTTGACCGGTTTGATAAATTCACGCTCTACATATTGAGGCTAGAACTCATTGAATCTCAAATGATACGTTATAGAATATCTATCCAACTCAGAAAAAAGTATAATATAAAAATAATAGGTAAATGCGAGTTAAGAAAAAATCTATGTAAATAATTTTATACACTTTTTTTAAGTCTTGTGAAACAATTAAGTAAAATTAAAATTATTTTCGGAGAATCACGTTCAATGAATATTCGATTGTTGTCTCATTTTCACTTATGGGGAAAAAAGACAAAACGCGATTTTCCTATCGTTATTCTCTTAGACTGAACAGCTTTACATTACGTAACATTTCATCGTAAAGCTTTTGAATAAAAAACGTCCACTAATTTGATGAAAAAAATAATGAACATATGTGAAGAACACATAACAGTTATGTGGTATCAACTGAGCGAGAGTGAGGTATTTCGTAATGTTTCCTTGAATGTTCTGCTGATGAGGTAATTCAATGGGATTACGTTCCCTCACTAAGTTTAGCACCTGAAGATGTAACAAAACGAGTTACGAAACGTTGTGAAATTGTTGAATAAATGATTGTCATAAAAAACTTTGGATACTTTTATTTGTAAAGGTATTCATAAATTTCAGGTTATTGAAGCAAAACAAAATCTCGCATAGTCTACTCCCAGAGCGCCGTGCGTACACAGCGTCGCGAGTTGTATGAAAAATATTTTAAGTGTTTTGTGTGTGCTAGTAATCCACTAACTTTTGATACATTAATATAACTTCTATATTGTTCACCTATCAAGATAACAGATAAGAGCTGCAATTGCAGTAACTAATCTGTTGAAATGGCTTCTTCTAACAACCAGGAAAAACTAACCTCCAACCGATCCAACACCACCCAAGAAAATGCATCGGAGACGAACTCCAAAACAACAGCAGACGAATCGTCATTCTACAGGACATCTACAACCTACAGTGGCACCAGTAATCAACAAGTAAGAAAATCTTATTCTAACGTTACTACATCTGACGTTTTCCCATCAAAAGAACAAGCCGCAATTATTGAGGCACAAGAAGGGCTGTCCATAAAAGACTATATTAGTAAAATTGCAACGATAGTAAATGCTACAGACATTAGATTTATATCCAGGATATCAAACAACAGAATATGTATATTTTTGCTAACCAAGCTATCACTGACAGATTTGTAGAACATAACCGAACAATAGAAATTAAGAACTACAAGCTAGAGTTAGACCATTCATCAGCAAGCACAAAAAGTAATAATCTCAAATGTGTGCCCAGTTATACCACACGAAGTAATAGAAAAGAATTAAATGATAGAGGTATCACAATATCGACTAAAATATCCTTTATAAAGCTGGTATAAGTGAACCTGGTTTCTCCCATATCATGAGTTTCAGAAGGCAAGTTTATATAGCACCTGAACATATAGAGAAACTACCAACCTCCACTGTAATATACTATGATAATATTTCATACATGATATTCTTCCCTACAGATAACATTTCATATTTTATGTGTAAAGACAAAGGTCACATTGCAAATCAGTGCCCATTGAGCCCTAAATAATAATGAAACAGAAGAACATAACACTTATTCTCCCACCATGAATTCATCAGCTGACAACATATCTTTATCACATCAATTAGAAAATCAACATGAAGCTCCTTTATTCAATGACCTACAGTTCCCAACTCTTCAGAAGAGAGCCTACCCTACTGATTCATCATCCAAGAGTCACACATTTAATGAAAACAGACAGGATTGAACATCAAAAAGCTCAACCAACAAAGAAGAAGAAACCAGAAAAAATGAACCACTTAAAACCCTAGACATTACACACAACAAAAAGTAGAAGAACAAATTGCTCAATCAAAAGCACCATAGACAATAACCAAGACAAATTTCCATTAAACTACCTACAATTTCATTATTCTTGAAAATTGTTTTGGTCTAAGGATGTCTCAATTGTAGCCAAAGAATTCACTGATGATCTACAAGATATAGTATCAATGATGAAAAACTTACCCTCTTCTTACTGACAGAGCAATAAAAAATAGGTTCACTAGAATAATAGGTAGACGCAACAAATCAATTCTTCAAACAGAAGACACAGGTACTGATACTACAGATGAACCAGTGTAAACAAGATTAGTATATAGTAATGGAGGAATGGCAGATACTGTAAGTTCTATTGAAGGCAGCGAAGATGAGGAAAATTAATTAACCCAAGCTATGGTCGACTGCATCCTGCAGTGGAACATAAACGGCTACAGACCACAAAAGGAGAACCTAGCAATTTTAATCAACAAATATAACCCAGATATAATTTGTCTACAGGAAACAAACTTCAAAGGAGAACAAAAATTCAACATAAAAAATTATAACTCATATACAAAAAATAGGACTAATACAGAAGTAGCAAGTGGAGGTGTAGCTGTTTTTGCAAAATCTTTAACAACTCAAGAGGTTATCAATTCAACCCTAGAGTGCACTGCTGTCAAAATATGTTTAGCAAATAAACACTTAGTATCTGTAGTTTATATTTACCTAACAGCTGTGACTTCAATTCTAGAAATTTACAACAATTAATTAACCAACTCCCAAATCCATTTCTTCTCTTAGGTGACTTCAATAGCCACAGTTTCATATGGGGTTCAAATAAAGAAGACAAAAGAGGGAAAATAGTAATGAAAATGCTTCATGATACAAACTTAGTACTACTTAATAGTAATCTTCCTACCCATCTTAACAACACATCTAGAACTCTTAGTGCTATTGACTTGACCATATGCTCGGCATCAATTGCTCACCACTGGAACTGGACAACTGCGGATGATCTATATGGCAGCGACCACTACCCAATCATAATTTCCCAGAATAAAAATTCATTAAATACTGACAATATACACTATACCGCTAGATGGAAATTTGATAAAGCAGATTTTAACAAATACAAAACAATAATAACAACTAAAATCAATGAAATCGTAATGGATAATCTCTATTATTCACTTAATGCGAATGAAAAAATTGAGAATTTGACAAATTTAATATTAAAAACTGCCGATGAAACTATTCCAAAAACTACAGGGAAACCAAGAAGAAAACAACTTCCATGGTGGAATGAAGAATGTGCTAAGGCTCATAAAAATATAGACATGCCTTCTCAAAATATAAAGACATCCATCATTGAGAACCATATTGAGTATAAGAAATCAAGAGCATATGCTAGAAGAACATTCAAAGAAAATAAAGAAATACATGGATACAATTGTAACATCCAATAAACAAATAGCCAACATCTTAGCAAATCAATTTTCTAATAATTCAAGTGATAAAAACTTCAGTGATAAATTCCAAGTATACAAGGCAAACTCTGAAATCAAAATTAAAAATATACTACAACAAAATACATACAATAATACAATACTAAATGCTCCGCCCCAAGTACATAAAACCAAGAAAATTCTAACTTGTACCAGAAATCCCACCCCAGGACCGGATGGCATCCACAATAAATTTTTAAAAGAACTACCTCAATGGCCATTGAATATGTAACACAGCTATTCAACGAACTTTTGACTCAAGGCATGTTTCCTGATAAGTGGAAAGAATCAGTTGTCATTCCTGTTCCCAAGCCAGAGAAAGATCATACTAACCCAGAAAACTTCAGACCAATATCCTTAACATCTACCCTTTGTAAATTGATGGAGAAAGCAATCAGCAAAAGATTAGACAGAATAATCAACACGACTCTGACCACTTAGTCAACATTCACAGTGAAATATGTGATGCATTCATCTCAAAACAACATGTAGCTGCTGTAAGTCTGGACATAGAGAAGGCCTATGACATGTTATGGAAAGACAGAATAATCAACATTCTACTCAGACTAGGAATAGATGGACATACATTAATCTTTATTTCCAACTTCATGGAAGAAAGATATATTAAAGTTAAATTTAATGGTATCTTATCTGATAGATATAAAACATGCAACGGCCTCCCTCAAGGGTCTGTACTTAGTGTTTTCCTCTTTCTTGTTGCTATAGATGAAATAAAAAATCTAATTCCTCGACCAATAAAGATATACTTGTTTGCTGATGACATCACAATATTAATAAGAGGAAAAAATATCAATACATCCCAAAAAATGTTACAAAATAGTCTAAATAATATTCAAGAATGGGCTGACAAATCAGGGTTCAAGTTCTCAAAAACAAAGACACAATGTATACTTTTCAAAAAATCAGAGACACTCAATAATCAACTTAAATTGAGATTAGGATCACAAATAATTAAAACCTCAAACCAAATCAAAATTTTGGGAATGATTTATGATAGCAAACTAACATGGAGACCACACATAAAACAATTAAAAATGGATTGTTTTCACAGACTAAATACAATAAGAGTATCGCAGCCTCCAATTGGGAGCTGACAAAATATAATTCTGTCTTCGTACAAAGCTCTTATACGGTCTAAGCTTGACTACGGATCTATAGTATACCAATCTGCCAATCCAACAATTTTAAACAGTCTCAATACAATTCAATCGACTTGTTTAAGATTGGCAATTGGCGCTTATAGAACCAGTCCAATCGCAAGTATCCTCGCAGAAGCTAATGAAGAACCACTGTACATCAGAAGACGGAAAATTTGCTTCACATATGCATGCAAAATATCTCAGTCTCTACTTAACCCAACATACAAAAACGTATTTTCCACAAGGTACAGTGAAAAATACTCCAAGAATTCAAGATCACCGAAACCAGTCTACTACCTACTAAACCAATTCCTCAAAGAAATACAAACAGAGTTTCCATTAATAAAACAAAACATAACTCTTAAAAGACCTCCTTGGTTAACACCAAAGATAAAAATTAATAAAGATCTATGCATATACTCCAAGAAAGATACTAATCCACTAATATATCAATCCCTCTACAACGAAATTAAAAACAAGCACGAGAACTATATAAGTGTCTTCACAGATGGTTCAAAACAAAGCATGGCTCAGGTTGTGCTGTGATGGTTAACAATATTATTGAATACATTAAACTCAAAGATATTTGTTCAATTTTTTATTGTGAAGCATATGCTATACTGAAGGCTTTAAAGAATATATCATTATTACCCAACAATAAATTTATTATATATACAGACTCCCAAAGTGTAATTGAATGCTTGAGACATAACAGAAATGAACCTATAGTCAAAGAAATAGTAAATGTATACCATGAAGTAAACCAAAAAGAGAAAGAAGTAATTATTGTTTGGATTCCATCTCACATTGGCATAAAAGGTAATTCAATAGTTGACAATGCTGCTAGAGAAGCCATTAACCTACCACTACAAGAGCACTCAGTATCTCATGTAGACATCAAAAAAGAACTTCATCGTAGAAATAGAAAATATTGAATGAAGAATGGATCAAATCACCTCCTACCAAGCTATCTGAAATAAGAAATTCAATCCTTGATTGTCATGCCCCTCACCTTAAAAATAGAAAAGAACAAAGTATTCTTACTCGATTACGAATAGGTCATTCGAAATTAACGCACGAATACCTGATAACCAAAGAAGATCTAAACTATGTGACTATTGTAAAATCCCACTAACTATACTACATATTCTTATACAGTGCCAAAAATATAATGAACTGAGAAGAAAGTATGCTCTGCCAAATGACATTAAAAGTTTATTGAATGACAATACTGAAATTATAAAAGTAATGAAGTTTTTAAAAGAAATAAACATGTACGACCTTATATAAACTTTATATGTAAACTTGAGCTTGTGATATTGTAGCTGTTTTTATGTAAATTTACAAATTGTATTATGTAAACTTAATTTCTTCTTCTAATTAAAAAAAATGTAAATAATAGTTTCTGAATATTTGACATAACAGATAGCTGGCAGTCCGACAGTATCTAGAATAAGCTGTATCTTAATTAAAATATCCACCAGATATTCCTGCTATATGAAGGCTATAGCAAGTGCCTCTTACTTACTTATTAAGCCTAGTATTAAGTATCTATTGTTCCTGTATATTGTGATTATACATTGATGTAATAAGTATTGTTCATAAGCACTGTACCATTTTGTAATACTTGTCATTACTTCATGTTTTTTTTCAAATATTGTTAATCTTTTGTACAAACCATGTGGTCGCTCATGACCTAGAAGTTTATGCGACCTTAATAAATAAATAAAAAAAAAAAAAAAAAATCTCGCATAGTTTTTCCGTTATAATTTAACTCATGATTCTCATTACATTTATCAATCACATCATTCATTTGGAATTATCCAGTTCTGGCACTTAGGTCTCCTTCAATTATTAAGTAGTATTCTTATTTATTTTATATCCAGTTTTTTTGAAGTATACAATAAGACTCTTCGTATCCTCTTTCTTCCCTCTTCGGTGCGTAGACTCAAATGAAGTAAATGAATCTCCGTCCATCGTACACCACACAGAACAATTTGACGCACAAAAACCATTTCTTGTATTTGGAGGGCGCTTAACACAAGTTCTCGGAATCAGACCACAAAAATACCCGTTCTTTTCTCTCTGTATGTATAAGATGTTTGTCCTTGCCCAAAGCACAGATAACCTTATCAATAAGAGTTGTAAGCAGCAACGTTGAAAAAGCTCCAATCTAGAAATTGAAAGTTCTGGATTCTCCCCGGACCAAACTTCAGCGCACGAAGATAACACTCGAATTTGCACATAACAAATTACAGGAAATATCATTCGATATATTGCCAGTTCTAAGGTACACATAGGCACCACAAACAGACTGACTGCTATCGCAGAATCCTTGAATTTCCAAATTACAGGTAACCGAGATTAATATTTCTCAGGGAATGGATATATCCATAATGAAAGGAAGGCAGATACAAATGTTCTGCCAACTTCAATTAATGGATTCAGAAGACACTCTTCCCAGTTAAGGGGAATTTCCTCGAGTTGTTGAAACAATATGTTATATAAAATTACTACCGGGGCAAACAGGCCTTACGGGTGGCCAATACTCCAAATGTAAGACAGTAAGGTTATTTTGGAAATGAAGTTACAATCTGTGCCTGTTTACCAAAGCATTAACTGACAAGCTGTCTCGTGCGTGTGCAGAACATTTTCGTACTTTCTCACGTGCATGTGATTACTTGATACGAATAAAATCTTTGGATGACCAACACTTTTATTACTGTGAAAGTATTTTGAGCTGATAATCTAGAGTGAGATGTTCCTGAATTTTACGTTCTACACTGGCAGTCTGAACAGCTATTTTGATCGTTCTTACATTATTGCTAGCCAACTTATAAAAAAGTTTATAGCGATATTTTTATGGTTCAAACATGAAATATTATTAATTTTTACTATTGTTTCTCTATCAGTTTTTGTTGTAGCATCAAAATGAAGCATCGTTATTTGCATTATTTGGGGTCTTAAAAAAACAGGAATCTCCAAGGAACTGGTGGCTTTGCAGTTAACGTAAACAGTTCAGTTTTCCTTGAATCTTACTTATTGTACTGCATCTGTGTTTTCATTCTTTAGTAAGTAAACATTACAGTAACAATTCATCGCACCGGTATTGAATGATGAATGTGTGTACAAGGAGAATGTTTAACGTCACGTAAATACCTTCAACATGTAGAACGAGAAATTTAATATTGAAAACGAGTCTGCGAGAATACAGGAAAGAGTAACGATAATCCAACGAAAATTGGCACATATAGAAAAGATGTAGATGAAGGTTAATGTAACTCCATTATCTGTGCACGTCTTCTAGAATTCAGTGGGAAATATAGTTATTCAAATGATCGTTTCCATGTTGTCGTGGCAGGAAATAGTATCTCTTGATGAAGGACATGGTGGATAAGAGCCCAAATTTATTGCTGATTTATCCCTGAAAATAAATTTTATTATTTTGGAGCTTTTGTTACAATCCTTGCAAAAAATGCTATTTTTTGTGTTTTCAAATTTTAAGTAGTATATGGCGTGTAGGGATCACAGAATTTTGAAAACGTGCACATAATTCACTTCCCCATTGCACGTCACACACATTTTTTAACTGTTTTTGACGTAAAATAAATAAATATATAAATAAATAAAGGTAAATGAAATAGATTTTGACAAGATACGAACGGTCATATCATGCTGGCACAACCACCATAGCACAATCACATCAAACTAAATGGAATATTTATTACTAATTTATTACCCCCAAAATTAAATTTATTACTCCTCCCGTTTCTGGAATAAACGTGGTTGTGCTAGCGTGACATTCACACTTTCTAGTTTGATGTGATTGTGTTATGGTGGTTGTGCTAGCTTGGCATGGCCGATATGAACACCCTCTAAATCTTCGGTTGTCTTTCAGCTATCAGCACTAAAACCGTATCTGCCCAATTTAATGTGAATGAAGTGCAGGTATGAGGTTTCAAAATCAACGAACAAGCGAGCATCAGCAATGGTTGAATTCGGATGTCCAGGTGATCAAAGGACGCGTGAAGAGCGTGGCACAGAGAAACGGGTGTGGGGCCAGAGACAGGCCAGTCACAGCGGCCTGGGCTCTTTGAACCCACTGGGCAGGCCACAGCAGGCCTTTTCCAAGACCGGCGCGACGACCGTCTTAAATCTTAAGTCATCCTTGTTTTGCGCGCTTCCATGCAGTTAGCCAATGAAGCATGCTCATCGTCATCGCCTCCCCCTCCCCTTCTCCCTTCCCTATTTTTTTCTCTAACCTTTAAACCTTTGCCGTTTTGAACACTTCTATCGCCTCAGGTCCCTTCACTTGTTCGCATTTCTTGAAATATATCCTACCTTTTCACCACCTCGATCTATTCCATCCCAGAGCCTCGACGCAATCGATCTGGTTCATCACCACCCAAGCTATTGTTTCTCTTCCAAGTGAACATTTGAATTTACAGTCTTTTTCCATTATTTGTTCCTTTATCATCAATGCCAGCATTTGTATCTTTATTAATCTCTCCTAAATTACTGAAAATGACATCATCATCCCTCCGTCACTATTTGTACCTATCCCACTGTCACACGTATCAAAATGTCTGTTGTGAGATTTCATTTCCATTCAGTATGTCCTTCTTCCCATGTCCTATTATCTTCATCGCCACCGCCTGTCTCATCAACATGATCATCAAATGACATACCTCTGCATCTACAGCCAAATGAACAAATCGATCAGCCGTCGCCATTATAATCACAACCTTAACTTTTTTCTCATCATTCCTTCAGTTGAGGTTTCATCTCTACCATCGCTGCTTGTCCCTCTACTCTCTAGGTAGGGATTTATTGATGTTTAGGGATGGGTCAAAAATGAAGAATTTTGTATATTAAGCTACTTAAGAAGAACTGTAGGCGAACATGCAATCCTACTATCGAGTTTGCTATTACTATCGATTAGGCCCATAAAACCAGTTTTCGGAGCTAATGTGGGCTCGAGATGTTTCTTAGGCCACGTCTATGAAATGAAACTTTTGTGGATCTTTTAATTAATTTTTTGAGGTTTAGTTCTTTGTCTCTGCTGTCGCCTCCGTTTCCACCATCTCATCTGCTTCCATCTCTCACACCACTTTCACCTCCTCTACCACCTTCACCTTCTCCACCATTTCTACACTTTTACAGCCCTGTCCACTCTTTCCTCCTTTTACAACTCATCCCCTCTCTCTCTCTCTCTCTCTCTCTCTCTCTCTCTCTCTCTCTCTCCATCGACTACCTTCTCGAGTCCTTCTCTGCCTTTAAACACTAATACTCGTTCCGTCTCTGCCTCCCACCTTTCCACCCCAACCCCACCTCCTCCTACGCTTTCCAACAACTCCCCCAGCACAAAGCGACCACGCTGCCTTTGCGGCCGGCTTTGGAACTTCGCAGCTTTTGAGGCGGCCAAACAATGGAAGGCGCTCGGCCACCCCCTCCATCGTTCATTTTTCGAACCGCCCCTCTCCCCCACGAACTTACGGATTATTGTGATTCCGCTACACAAGATACACTCTGCGTCAAAACACAAAGCCCCCGGCTCAGTTTTCAATCCGAAAAACAGCTTGATTCTAAATAGATTGATTGAGAGGTACCATACTTCTCTGCTTCAAAGAATTGAAATAATGAGTGTTAGAGATAGAAAAAAGTCAAACACAACTTATTACATATACTAAACAATCTATGAGAACAACTCTCATACGAAAACGAAGAAAAGTAAGAAGAAGAGGAAGCAATTTCCTGTGAATGAAACTCATTTGAAACATTGTATTTGTCATAAAGCAGGCATGTCAACTTGCACCAGGATGAGCTTTATCCCGCATGGAAAACTTGCCCTCCTCCTGCAAGCACGGGACACTTCCCCAGATTTCACTCGTGTTTCCCTCTCAATCCAGGAGATTTACATGAGCCAGCTGTAGCAGGATAGCTGGTAAGTACCAAGCACTCCCCAGATATTACAAAGAATAGCTCCTTGATACAAAAGTATGTTTTCTTTATGTTTTCTACAAACAAACAAGATTTGAATTAATTTTATTTTACATCATTTCACCTCTATTTTGTTTGGATTGTGCATTATTTGCTTATTTTTATTTTGTGATATATTGTCTTAAATATTTCTGTTAGTTATTGAATACAACAACAATTTAAAATTAATAAGTTATTTCTACACGCAGACATCTCTCAACAGAAAGAATTTTTGTTAAATCTTCTAATCTGAATGTACAAAGTTAATGCAGTTATAGCTATCTTAAGTACACGTAATTACGAAATAAAAATCCTTTCGATGAAAAACGTTTAATTTTACTCCTAATTCTCAATTTGTAATGTCATTGATGTATTTCGTTTTAATGGATTAATTCGTTACTTTTAGTACAGGGCGAAACGGGCATCAATAACTCTTTGGGGGCAATATAAGTGTCAACTGACTAATACAAAAGTCTGCCACGGGCCAACTCACCGAAGCAATTTGTTTACTCTTGAATCTTAAATTTATCGGCAGTTACTATTGATGCACTGGACAGTCAACTCTAGTAAGCTAATTACCTTTCCCGTAACATTGACATGATCATTCCTTTCTTTTCGTTTACTTCTGCTTGGCCGAGGGCCCTCAGCATCCGAGTACGAGGCAGTGAGGGTACATTGAATTACGTTAACATTGATTGAGAAAAAATATAGACATGAATACATTGAGTACAAGTGAATTAAATGTGAGAAGCCACAGCGGGTACATGATAATCAGGGATCAGGGTAGTTTCCGGTTTGGTCTATTGTGGTGAGGATTTTGTTTGCTGATTTTGAAATGTACGGCTGAGTGAATCTGGGGAATTTGGGGATAGAAGTGAAAGGGATGATCATTCTTGAATATTCTCATTCCAATACATTTCATTCCTTTTTATTGTAGATAAAATACACATTATTCAAGAATAATATTTTGCCTGAGTATTCGAAATCGGCGAGAAATTAAATACACTGGCGGCAGATTGAGTAATTAATTGATAATTCCAGACACATTAACTGCTAAAATCAATAATTACTTAAGTGTAGTGCATGTATTTTACTTTATAGCCTTTACTTCGTAAGAATATAAAGTAATACTGCCCTAGCAAAGAGCAAATTTTCGTCAGAAAAAAATATCGCACCCTGCCAACAAAAAAGTGGATAAATCTTGTTCATGTAGAGAATAAATTATTTCCACAAAATATAGATTCCGACTGCACATCGTTTTTGAGGGTCTTTAATGCCGAAAAATCGATCGACGGAAACACGTTCCGTGATCAAGGCTAGGGCTTAACCGTTCAGCAGATTTTCTTCAAGATAGATATTGCCCGGTCGATGTAAACAAACTCAAAATCGCGTTTGAAACGGATATTTGATTTTTGATGGAATTTTATATTAAGCTTCATCATCATTGTCTTCTGTATTATTTCAGAAGTATACGTACCTTTTGCGGATCTCACACGCAAACAACCTTTATAAATGAGGTCTCTAAAGAAAGAGAATGTCACGGAGACGCGACGAATTGTTTGACTTTAAAAATGTAAAGGATTAGTTTAAAAACAACGCATCTAAATATTCGTGTCAAATCCAACCTGCAACACTCAGTCAGATTTTTGAATTTATATCGTTAAGTAACTTCTAAACGGAGCGTTTTGAGGCCATAAAAACTAAACTTTTGAGACGTAAGGCCTCAAAGAGACGTTCCTCATACTGTAATCTACACGATGAGATCTAGTTGAATATTCTATTACATTTTTATTGGTTTGACGCTTCTCGATCCTACCCCAACTGTTCAGAGCCTGTCGAATCTGCAAACATATGTGGAATTAAACTAATTACTTGAGATTATACGCAACTGTATTACACGGGTGTACTGTCGACTCGGTAATTGCGTTAAATAAGAATAGTTTTTGCAAAATATATTTTTTTCCTTTTAATGTAGGATTAGTCAATTTTTAATTATAATATTAGTAATAATAATTATTATGTAAATAGGTATTTATCTATTACATGAAATATTATATTGTAGATAATAAAAATTTTATATTCATTAATAGTAAAATTGTTACGCTTTAATGTGTCTATGTGATTATCGCAGAACAAGATAGCTGTTAATAAGAAAAGTTATAACAACAATAATATAAGAAAATATAGATCGCGAAATGTAATGAATCTTAATCTAATGTCACTTTGTCGCCATCCCACGAATATTAGCTCGAAGCCATTCTCAGAGATAGACCCAGGATGAATTGAAGAAGGTGATGTGGTGCTTTTACTAAGCAAATACGAAAAAGGGGACCTCAGAAATATAAATTTTCAAGATGTGGAGAGAGCGAAACCCTGATATCAGACCTATGCCACTACCGGACCTATGCCTTTCAACATATGACGCTTGCCAGTCAACGACGATACATACACAGTAGTGGAAAATTCACAGCAGAAGTTGTTCGATCCAACTATCTACATTTAGAACTATCCAATATTACTGAAAACGATGGTTCTGTTGAAGGTTTATTTCTACCCAAAGAAAATTCCGTCAATAACAAATATTCACCTGGCTACAAATCACGCGATATGGACAAGATGTAAAATCTCCTTCGACGGGAGATAGAACAAATTTGTCTACTTCCATTCGAATCTCGTTCACCGCGGAGGAAAGTATATGAAATACTAAAGCTAAGAGAATAGTAAATACTGCAAATTCCGTTTTAAATGAGGTAATACCGACCCCAGATATAGATTTCATTTTTATTTAAATCAATCACATCGTGTATGCAACTGAATCTCTGGTATCTCAGATTATTTTGGGTCCAGCCAAGAACACCGTCAGCTGACAGCCAAACCGAGAAAACAGCTCGGTTCCCCCATGGGCAATAATAATTATCAATAATACGAAACCCAGAAGCTAAAAGAGAAAATCCAAGCATGTGTAGCGTCATGCACAAACGCAATTGTAACGAACGGCCGCGTGGCATAGGCGACGCTAAGGCACCACGGGTCAGCCTTTGTTTACGAGCGGATGTGACGTCGGCGGGAAACCCTAGGAGGCAGCGTGGTGGGGGGAAGGGCGAGCGTCAGCCCTGGCGAGCGGCGGAACGCTCTCTTGGTTACGGGACGCGGTGCGGCACGGATCGGAGTCTGGGTGGGCGCGGGCCGCGAGCTGTGCAAGGGCCGGCAATGTGTTGCCGTACAGAGGCTGACTCGATGTTGAGTCGTAGGTGGGTTTCGGCGCTTCAGGCCACCTAATGCTTGAGATTAGTGCGTAGTGGTGTGGTAGCCGTAACGGGAAATTACTCCGTATAGGGATATTAGTAATTACGTTATTTGTAATAAGGTGGTGGTCTGTTAATAAACCTCTAAATTACTAAACCCACACTCGTCTGTGTTATTATTACAACTGCATGACTGCAACTGCAACCACACATGGATTCAACGCATTAGAACGGACAGACGTAGAGTAGATTTCCGGGTACAGAATGTATTGAATCAGACAGACGTAGAGTAGATTTCCGGGTACAGAATGTATTGAATCAGACAGACGTAGAGTAGATTTCCGGGTACAGAATGTATTGAATCAGACAGACGTAGAGTAGATTTCCGGGTACAGAATGTATTGAATCAGACAGACGTAGAGTAGATTTCCGGGTACGGAATGTATTGAATCAGACAGACGTAGAGTAGATTTCCGGGTACAGAATGTATTGTTTGAAACATACGCAAAGAGATGCTATTACAATGTGGCTCAAATATCGAATTGCAATGCTTTTCATCCTTCAAATGATGACGTCAAAATATTTTGGACAAGAATCTCGGAAGAAAGCATATCCTACAAAAAAGACGAATCTTGGCTCCAATATGAAGTTGATGCTGCCGATAAACATGTGGAAACACGAATTCTTGGCTGAGGATCTCTTCCAAGCAATTAAGAACAGTGTAAACTGGAAATCTCTCGGGATTTGTAAGATTCAAAATTTTTAGATTAAGAAATCCACAGCATTACATTTTCATCTAGCAAAGGCAGTTAATAAAATTTTATAAATCATAAAAAACTCCGAGAATGGTGACATTTAATAAACAAAAAAGTAGAAAAATAGAACAAGCAATACATACTGATGTTAATAAAATATAAATGTAGTGTGGTCAGAAAAATGGCCTATACGGAAATAATAATAATAATAATAATAATAATAATAATAATAATAATAATAATAATAATAAGGAAATACAGCGATCTGGCATATCAATTCAAAGATCAATGGAAACAGTACCAAGTACCCATTTTCCCAATAATTATCTCCAGTAATGGCTTATAGAAAAACAAGTCAAAAAAATCTTCAAAAACTTGATATCCCTCCAAGGCTTTTAAAATTAATGCAGAAGTCTGTCGTCTTAAATACTTGCCGCATTATCTGGAACTTTCTACATTCAAATTCTTAAATAAATAGCAAATAATACATTGTGGAAAATCCGTTGATATTTGAGAACCAGGTCTTCCGTGAACAAGCAATGTGTAATCATAAATAATAATAATAATAATAATAATAATAATAATAATAATAATAAAGATAATTGAAACAAATACAAAAAAAACAAGAATGAAATAAAAACACAAAGAGACGCGTATAAAGAAAAAGATAAAATGTGCTCATCACTACAACGTACCCAACTTCTCACTTCACTCCACTGCATCTCCCTACGGTAACGAGTAATTTATTCGTTCACGGTACAACACACTTTGCTCCACTTTTGTTGGCCTTCAGAGGTCATCTCTGTACTGTACACTGGCACTCTTAATTAATCTCGAACGCTTTTCTCGCGTGCTTCAGGGAAGAGTTGCCAGCAAGAGTCTCCAGGTACATTGTTGCAGCTATCAATGGTCGTATTCACAAAGCTGAATTTTCCTACATGTTCTTTGCTCTCTGCATTTTATTTTGTGTGAATGGTCGACCCTAAATACGTCAAGTCTTCACTAATACCTTTCCATAGCGGTTGCTTTGTGTACGCTCTGAGAAGAGAACAGAGTCTTGCTGCTTTTCCATGTGCAATTCATGCTTCTAAGTTGACACCCCCCGTTGTTTCATGTGGCAAAATTACCCGCTTTTTCTGTACTCGGTTTAACGTTTTATCTGACCGTTTTCACAGATTGATCGTGTTTCCGGGCGCGTCAACTGCTTTGGTAGTCCCGTTAGTGTAGTGTATGTTTGTCTCTCTTGGGAGATGGCGGTGATCTTCCCCCGCTAAATGGCGAGATCCGGCGCCGATCTAGCGTCGGCTAGTGGTGTTTTCCCCTAACCAGGAATCTCCCACCAGCGGGGCACCGCCCCAGCCGGGACAAGCTCTGATCCCCCGACTCTGAGCCCCCGACTGATCTTCCGGAATATGCGGTGGTGTAGTGCATGTTAGTGTAAGTGTGTGTGTAAGAGGAGAGGATAGGACACGGAAGAGGAAGGACAGATTGCGCGCGGTCCGCGGTTCGTTTGGAAGGGTACTGCTCCGGCATTCGCCGATCGGAGAAACGATCCGACATTCACCGATCAGAGCAGCAGGCTGCTAGAATTATCTTCCAAACAACAACTGAATTTGACCTAGCTGAAAAGCTAGTATAGAAAATACTGCCGCCGTGAGGACTCGAACCTAGGACCTCCCGGTCAGTGACAGTTGCAGTGACATCAGTTGATGCACTGAGCTACCGCTCCCGGTGAAAATCCCCCTGAGCTCTCCCGTATTCCATTATGGGTCGAACCAAAGGTCTGTAGGCTTGAATTTCCGTGTTACAGTTAGCTTTAGTAATATATAGGCACGACAAAATGAAAATGTTTTCAAGCCTTCTGAGTGGTATATCTTACGTAATCAGCCCAGATGAGGTCAAGTCGAATTATTACGCCCAGGTATTTACAATTACTGGCTCAGGGGTTTTTCTACTCATTCTATGTTGGAGCGTTTCTTGTGTTCATGAAACATAATTTTCATTTCGTTTATCCGGGACCATTTGATACATTCGTCAATTTCTTTCGGCAACTGATTACTGCCGGATTTGTTTCTAATTTTTCGATAAATGATGCAGTTGTCCGCAGAAATTCTTATTGCTGATCAAATTTCAGTGCCAAAATCATTAATATAAGCTGTCCTCACACGCTCTTATTATGTAAAGGGGGCGCCGGATATCACATAAAACTCCTTGAATAGAAAGTCATAATTTGAACTATGTCAAACCATGGAGAAATTCCCTAATTCAGATTATTATCCGCGGATCTACGTCCCATTCCATAATTTTTTAGAAGTCGGCCTTGAGGGACAAAATCGAAAGCATTAGAAAAGTCTATAGCGGGTGTATAAATTCTTTCTCCTTGGTCGAACGAATCCGCAATGTCATGACACTGGTCATTAATTTTCAGCTAAGAAGGGAAACAGAGGCATTGTGAGTGCTGCAAAAAACGTGGCGAAGAAAACTATTCAAGACACGCAGAATAATAAAGATACTGAAATTCTGATCCTTCTTAACATGAAATGTGAGACACAAAAAAGTTAAAGAAATCGTGGGGAGAAAAACACTCCATGGACCATATCTAAAAAGAATGCAGAAAGCGCAGATCAAGAAAGATATAATGGGATAAACGGGGAAGAATGAAGCCAGTATCGGAAGCAGTGGTAAAAAATGTGTAAGCAAATTTTATGCAAGAACTTGACTAAACTCCCAGATCGTTTAAAAGTTTTGAAAGTACAATACATTTCTTATTGGGAACCGCCCACATTTTGCGAGAAGTATTGTAGAGGCACCGACACTCGACCCCATATTGCGACCCCGAGCTGAGCAAACCAGAAGTCGACATCTCTGCGTTGCACGCATGTCTCCAGCATGGAGATCTCTTTTCGGAAACAGAAGCATTCATGATAGTTATCCAGGACCAAGAGGTGCCATCTTTCAACTATAGAAAACACATTCTGAGAGATTCGACCATCCATTCCCACACATGTAGAAGATGTGAGGTTGCAAACGAAACTATCCAACACGTGACAAGTAGATGTAGTTGGAATATAAAAAGTAGCATGATGAAGTGGCGAAGCAGGTTCACCAATTATTGGCAATGAAAACGGGTTTACTCGTCACTTCGTCGCCATATGATAAATATGCTCCTCAGAATGTGCTGGAAAATAGTGAGCACCCTCTCTACTGGGAATACTATCCATTATTACTGATATACAAGATGGCAGGAATAATCCCGATATAACATACTTCGATAGAAACTATCAGCAGACTTACCTTATTGATGTATCAATACCCAGCATACACAGAATATCGGTAAAACATCAAGAGAAGATTGAAAAATATACCGATCACGCCCATGAAGTCGCAGCTCAGTGCAACTTCAACAAAGTGACAATTGTGCCAATGATAATATCAGCCACAGGAGTGATCCCGAAAATGACACTTCGAGCTCTAGTGCCTTCATTGGATGACAGGAGTATATACAATATGCAGAAGGCAGTTATCATGAATAAATGCCGTATCGTTAAACCACCTGAATCTTCAACAAAGCAACCGCGCACTTGTCATCATACTTGTGAGTGGTTGATATACCGACCAGTAATATCTGTGAATAATAATAATAATAATAATAATAAAATAATAATAAAATAATAATAAAATAATAATAAAATAATAATAAAATAATAATAAAATAATAATAATAATAATAATAATAATAATAATAATAATAATAATAATAAAAATAACAATAATAACGGCGTAGATTCTCATAGTCATCAACTCAGGTAGGGGAAAAACAAAATGGAAAAAATTGGAACACCATCAAAAAACATTTTAAACCAAACCAAAAGGCCAGGATGTAAATGGACAGCAGAGCGGAAGAAACAACATAGTGAACACATGAAGAAAATATGGGCCCAGAGAAAACACAAACAATCATCATAAAGGAATTCAAGTTCAAACGCTCTCTTTAAATGGGAATAATCGTGAATAATAATAATAATAATAATAATAATAATAATAATAATAATAATAATAATAACGGCGTAGGGAATCGGCTCCACAACGCCCGCAGTACCCAGCCGGAGGGTGGGGGCAGCGCAATCAATCAGTTTCCTCTACCTACCATGAGGCGCTGACCGCTGACCTAACCTACACATCCTCCCTTTCATATACCCCCATTCCCCTTCCAGCGGGAGTAAGTGGATAGGTCGTGTAGCTCACTCACTTCCGTTACCTTGACACCAGCCATTCTCCATCTGGAAAAAGTTTCCTATTTTTTCTTTCCCATATTCACCCTCGTCTCCGAAACTTCAACCCTATGTCAGAGCGCACGTCATCTCAAGCCACGTGGGAGGCGGACTATGTCGATTGTAAACGGCGAACAGGGTAATGGCAAGTGCCCATGGAATTATGGAGACCCGTTCAAAAGGTCAAATCACAAGAAAAGTAACATTAATTTTAACAATGATACGTAATGCATTATTTACCATTTGGACTGTATAAATGAGTATAAACAACATGTAACAACTATTGTACTACAGCTTCCGGGTCAATGACCCCATCTCGATCAGGTTTCGTCCAGTTTCTGATCCATTGAGCAAATGCTGAGATGGCCTTGTTTGCTTCTGACATAAATGTAACTTCATTTTCTGCACGTCTTCTAGAATTCAGTGGAGATACAATTATTCAAATTATCGTTTCCATGTTGTCGCGGCAGAAGTAATAAGAGCCAAAATTTATTGCTTATTTACCTTTGAAAATAGATTTTATTACATGGGAGTTTTTGTTGTTTTTTTCTCCCTTTCAAAATTCAAAATTTATTGCTTATTTATGAAAATAGATTTTTTACATGGGTTTTTTCCTTTCAAAATTCAAAATTTAAGTAGTATATGACATAGTGTAGGGATCACAGAATTTTGAAAATGTGCACACAATTCACTTTTCCTCATAGCACGTCATACGCAGTTTTTAACTGCTTTTCTTTGACGTAAAATAAATAGGTCGAAAGACCTCGGAACACGAGCCGCTGCCTGGGGAGCGCCAGGGCGTGGAGAGAGTCGGCGATGTACTCGACAGCATGCGGGCCGCCGAAAGCAGAGAGTTTATGGCGCTCTCTCTGCTGACTCAAAGAGCTCAGAGTCTGATATATTTAAGGATTTCGATACCGTCATCCACGTGAACGCTTTAATAATATAAACGGGCGTTCTATTAATTTCTCGGGATAATTTTGCAGTAATTCATCCCTAACTTGGTTGGTTGGTTTTCAGTAATTACGAGAGCGTCAACAGCTTATTACTTAGCTTAGACAAGCGACCCAGAAATGTATACAAACATTTCTGGGAATCGCTTCGGGCCTCCCTCGCAAATACAACCCCGTAAATGCATCTCGCCGACAAAGAGATTTTCAGGTGCACCGCCGAAGATTACCATCGCTTTCCTCCACAGACGGCAATCTTCCAGGACAACCTATCTTTTCGTTGGTCGCAAGCAAAATGGACAAGAATTTCTTTGTTAATTGTAAACTGTGAGAGCTTGTCGAGAAATTAATGATGGACCGGTGCGTTGAAGCGAATAAATTTTGAAGCTTGTCAATTACCTTCTAGTGGTCACACGAGTACTCTTATCATAAGTAAGTGTTCCACAATGGCAAGAAGTTAAGTTGCAAATATTCTAGCTTGTAAACGTGAAAGAGAAGTTACATAATAGTACAGATAACGGGTTGATGGCTAAACAAACCACATTGACGAGAGGGAATCTCCTTGAAATAATCGTCTTCTAATGTTAATGGATGATAATTTTCTATTTTCAATATGAAGGTTTGTTCTCCTCATCATCACCTTCAAGCATTTAATAATTCCCGGAGAGAACTTGTAAATTTCAAAAGCCAGTCGTGAGAGACAGAATCGTATGCCTTTGTGTAATCTATGTAGCATTCATGAAGATTTCGCTTCTCAGTTTGCTCCTGCTTCAGTATTTTACCATCGATGGTAAGTCGCTGTTTGCAGCTCAGGGTTCCAGGGCGCATCCCTTTTGTTCTTCTGCCAAAATACGGTTCGTTTCGCAATGTTTGCAGATTTCTTCATTTACCATAGCAGTAAACAACTATTGCTCTACCACTCTCAAAAAAACCTTCCACTGCGCAAGCCCGAACGTGGCGTCTCCCTCCAAAGCTCCTAATATTTCCCCGCCTGCCTGCGCTCTTTGTCACAACATAGCTCTCCCTCTGTCTTTCTCTCGTGAGTCGCACGGTAATTCAACACGGTGAGTTTGGTGATAACAAACTGATGAGTGAGAAGGATTAGACCAAAGGCAGCTTTCGTGTTTCTACAGTAGGAGTTGTCCAAACGATCAACAGAAAATAATCCGTGTCCTGAAGAAGAGTTTCGGTCTCCAGTCCCTGTTTTACCGTGGCTAGTGAGCAGTGACAGTGTGCTTTACATAGTAGCTGCTGTTATTCACAAAAACCCAAATAATACAAATAATTCAAAGTATATCCACTGAAAAACGATAGGTCATTAATCAAATAATCATTGAACATGACTACATTCCTCTCCGTTTCCCACCGTACCATCCAGGTCTAAATCCAATAGAACTTGTTTGGGGATTTATAAAAGGGCGCGAGGCAGCAGAAACTATTGGTGCATCCTTAAAAGAAAAGGAAATGTTTTACAGAGCAGCGTTTGCACAATACGATGTATTCATGTCCTTGGACAGTCCTGGGAGTGCGAGTTCCTCTTTTGACGAAAAGGGTAGTGATGAACGGCGGTCAGCGCGATCGCTGCGTCTCGCAGTCGCCTCTCCTTCTCGCCTACGCGCTTCCTTATCGCCGAGAGGGGAAATGTCAGATGCCGCAGGGTGGGGGCAGCTTCCGAGACTTTAACAAAGGTACGTCCGCCATGATGGTTTTTTTGCGAGCGGTTCAGTTATAGTATAATACAGATAAACACGTGACTGTCAGTTTTGGGACTTCAAAGAGTCCCCCTTCTGGTACAGCAGATATATATGTTCCTTTCAGTTAGAAAGATAGGGATTTTTTCGCGATCGGATCGTGCTTCAGAGGATAATCTTACAGCAGCTCCATGTACAGATACTAGTTGCTTAAGCCCAAAAATCTGGATTTTATCAGTACCTGGTGCCTTCAAGTTCTTCTTCTTTTGCACCGTTGCAATATCTTCAGCTGTAAATCTCATTTCCATTGGCATTATTTCTATCTGCTTTGATTCAATTTTCTTGATCCAGTTCGCATCCTGATGGTACCGTCCTGGTTTCGTCCACGACAAATTACAAAATTTACTGACCTCATTGACATCTATAGTGAGGTTGTTCTATTTCACTTTCGGAACCCAGTTCAAATTGCCTAAAGAACTTCTTTCTGTTTTGGTGGAAATCCAATTTTTGCTATTTTCTCTTGCTTCGTTCATTATATCTTCTGAATCTTGCTCCTTTGCTGAAAACTTTTGCCTTAATGTGTCTCTGAGGTAAAGAAGAAGCTGAGCATTCTCTGAGCATGTTTAATTAATTGCAGCTCTTCTTGCATTGCCTGTTGTTTCATGACAACTCTTTTCGAACGGTTGTTGTTAAAATATTCAGTAATAAGGTCTACTTTTGCTCGAAGCTCATCAATAATTGTTTCAAGTCTAATTTTCCAAGGTGGTGTCTTTTGACGATGATTTTTTTTCTGAAGAATGGGTTTATATGTTTTCTGTCAATTTAACTCAATGTATTGATCTGTGGGGCCGAGCCCGCAAGAAGGCATGGAACTTTTATGTGAGCAAGGAGGAATTAAAAGAAATGAAAGAAACAATAGACAACAGCGCCGCGTAACCATAATTAAAAGCGTGATACAAGAAAGCATAAGGGGCGGAAATAGGCGTGATGAACGATGAACAGAACTTAAATTTAGAAACGTTTTAAAGCAAAAACCACGTTATTCGAGCCACGGGTTCCGTAAATATTACAAATGGTATAAATTGCATGCATAACATGACGAAGACGGAAGACGGAACTCATTGTTGTGCTACTGGAAATGTATAACAAGAAGAATTTTGTTGAATATCCAGTGAATGCCTGGGTGGATTTTGGCCAAACTTACGGGAATTATAGGGAAAAATATTTAGAGCAGGGCAAAATTAGTTACGGTGCGGGGGGAATTCATGTAAGACGCAAAATGCCCGAAAACAGCAAAAATGTAAGAGTTTTTGAACATTTATTATGGTGATTGGCATATGTTTGGAAAAAGACAGTCACTTGGATTGTAGGGACCAACAATGTGAACTGGGTTACAGAGACAGAATGAGTTCGGATCTAAGGACGATCACACACGTTTTTATGTTGTGTTGAATTTTGAGAAATTTCTGGAAGTGTCTGTAAAAGTTAATAGGCTATTTTGGTTACATAGGAACAATTGTTTAAACGGAGGGCATTGAAAATTTAGTTAAATTCATTGAGAAATTCACGAAAAAAAGTCTGCATAGGAAATACTTACGTAAATTAGGTGTCAGAAAATAGAAGCGTCGCGAAAGATATATAGGGATATCGCGACATATAGAAATAACGTTCAGGGAAGACGCGATTAAGACAAAGAAAAAACAATAGTCGTGGATGCATTGGCATGTCTTAAACGGAGAAGTGAACCGTAGAGGATCTGGTGGCAGCTGAACGGAGAATCGCGTGCGTGAATAACGCACGTGACAACTACCAGCGACGGGCGCTGATGGAAGGTGACATCGCTGCAGAAAAGGGAAGTGGCACGCATTGTGCAAAAACTGTATTTTTTTTGTTTGTTTACGCTCCATTCAAAAGAAGTTCTGTCGAAGACCAAGTTATGCTATTAGGCTAAGGATAAGAAATAAGGTCACGACAGAATGCGCATTCTGATGGATGGATGAGATTTGTTTTTCATTGTATTGTATTTTCAGTGTGTATGTTTATATGTTTTTCTTCCTGGGTGTTTATACATATTTGTGTTGTTATGTTTTGTAAGTTGGAGGGGCAGATGGTGTTCACGAAAGAGCCATCAGCTAAGATAAGTCCAAAATTAAATGCATGAGCATCCCAATGGCTCATAATTGCCGTGATTCCATGTTTTTTATTTTTGTAATGGTATGAGTGTTGACCCAGGCACGAACGAAGCGGACCCTTACTTCAACTCCGTATGGAGTGAGCGCGCGAACTACGACACGGTAAGGAACAGATAATAGGACGAGCTAGCAGAGGTACGGGCAATTGATAATATGGCACCCAATTATAATTTAGGGCTAGGGCAGGGCAAGATAGTGGGCGTGAGATTTAATAAGAGAATAATTAAAAGCGGATTATATTTATAATATATATATTACACTGGCACCAGCGACGTGAGGCGTCGTGGTACCAGAGAGGTGGATTGTAAAGCAGAGTGTATTACATTGACGCCGCGACGTGAGGTGTCGTGGTAGCAGAGGTGGGGGATTGTAATGTAAAAAGAGGGAGAGGGATAATATATTTATAAGAGGAGTGGAAATATATTACAGTGGGCGCCCAACGTGTGGGCGGATTATATATATATATATATATATATATATATATAATAGGAGAGAAGAGAGGGAGGAGGGGAGGAAAAAATATTATATCAATAAAGTTACTGCTGCACGGTGATTGTGAAGATGTACTTCTGTCAATTGTGTCATTTATGTTTTGACCCCAAACCTCATTTATTTATTTCAGTGTAAGTGAAGGTTTTTCAGTATTGTATAGGACAGGGACGCTTGGTCTATTTGAAGGTTCTGTATTGCGATAATATTCGAGAAGGCTTTGGAATTTTTGATGCACTCTGTTTAGCTCGTGTGCATATGTGGAGGTAGATTGGTCATTGTCTGATATCATTTGAAAGATTTCGATACCGTAATCCGTCAACGCACAAGTAGTATCATTTGGCCTTTTATCAATTTCGTCGGGATAATTTTTCTGTAATTCATCAACCAAAACAACCGAACGTGGAATATGTAGAGGCCAGCACATCTAGTGCCACTCCAACTGCTGGTTCGTCTGCTCACAGGCGTGGGAAGACTGCCCGTAGAGGAAATAAAGACGACCGAATAAAATTGACACGAGATATGAACGTTATTAGAATATTTTACCGTGTCAGCCGTTCTCACGAAATTCCACTTCCAGGATACAGACATTACTTCTTCCAGGAATTCACTAATATATATACAGAAATGGACATAATCGAGCTGAATTTAGTAAGAAGAAGGAATATTATAATAAGAATTGCTATTTGACACCATCACAAGTACCAGGAGCGGTAGCTCAGCGCATGAACTGATGTCATTGCAACACCTCTGACCGGGAGATCTTAGGTTCGAGTCCTGACGGCGGCAGGATTTTCGACATTAACTTTTCAGCTAGGTCCAATTCAGTCGAAGTCTGGAGGAGAATTTTAGCGTCTGACTGCTCTGATCGGTAGTTTTATGTGGTTTCCTATCAACACCAGGCCAATGCCGGAGCAGTAACTTAACAAACGGGCCACGGACCTTGCGCGATCTTTCCTTCCTCTTCCTTGTTCTGTCCTATTCTTTCCCCTTACACACACACACACACACACTTACACTAACATGCACTATCACATATTCTGGGTAACCGGTCGGGAGCTTAGAGCTTGTCCCGGCTGGGGCGGGGCCCCGCTGGTGGGAGAGTCCTGGTTAGTGGGAAACCCCGTTAGTCGACGGTAGGTCGGCGCCGGATCTCGCCATTCAGCTGACGAAGATCACCGCCATCTCCAGAGAAAAACTTGCACTATACTTACGGGACTAATGACCTAAGCTGATGACGCGCCCGGAATCTTTAACAACCAACCAACAAACCAGCTATCGGTGTCCCCCATGCCTGGGCTTAGTTAAATTCCCATGCTTGGGCGTAAGAGCGACTTGAGGCGAACATGACGTATTCACTTCACCGTAACTAATAAGATCCGTCTCCTTGAGCTTTCGTTCGTCACACTGCTACAGAAATTGCGACGATTTTAAAAGAAACCTACAACTCTAGTTTTGCCTCGAACTGGGAATCGAACCTGAGACAATTGGGGGGGGGAGCTGGTACGCTACCCATGAGCCATCCCGGAGGGTAATATTATTATTATTATTAATAATAATAATAATAATAATAATAAATATAATAAATAATAATACCAAAATCCCTCATCAAACATTTGCAAGAATTGAATATAAAGCATATACTAGGAACAGTACAAAAATCAGTCTTTCTAGACACCTGTCACATTGTCAGAAAAACTGTCACTGATGTGTCTGATATGTAGTGTTAGAGGTCCTGGAAATAAATGAAGATCTTGCTCGTTACTTGCTCTGAGCCATACGAGTGAGCCTAGCCACAATGTCATCTGTGGCAGGTGAATGTTTCCCCCCCCCCGCGTGGGAGAAGTGCATAAGTCATAATAATAATAATAATAATAATAATAATAATAATAATAAGACAAAATAATAAAAGGCAGCTTTTATTGTAATAATATAAGATATAAATCACGTTTTAAAAAACTCTGAGGTTTTCCGTCTGCCCTGCTTTGCCTAAAAATTTTCCCATCCCATCGAATACATTTTATTTTCAGAATTTGCATTTGTAGTTCGAATAATCTTACTGTTTTGCACCTACAGAATAATTATTTATTTGAATTTCATTGGTACTTTGTCAACAATATAATGCTTACTGCTCTTTGAATATGGCGTTTCAATGTTTCAAAAGATTGAAAACTTTATAAGATAGATTTAAATATTTCACTGATCACGCAGGTTAAAGTCATTCTTCATTTTGTAGATGCAATTGACACAGTAATTCAGTGGACAATGGAATTTGGTAGTCGACATTATCCATGCTCAACGATAATAATAAAGTTTGGTGTGGAAACTATTTGAACAGAGAAATAAACAAAAATGTACATAAAATAAGGAAATGAATGACTGAACAACCCTTATATATATATATAAAATGTTTTGAATTAGAAAGGTGTTATACTTTTAAAATGCCACCTACGACGTAAGTAGGGTGCATATAATAACTTCGTGAAAAAGTACCGCCCTAACATGATTCAACATCCGCAAAACAAAGTATTTCATTCTCTGCCCAGAAAGGAAAGACAAAAAAAGGATTTATGTTATGTGAAATAAAACAGTGGACTATGTAAATCACTGCAGGAAAGAAAGAACGTTTTATTCAACTATTGAATATCGTAATATTTTCTGTGAGAACAAGTGGAATAAAAGGGGAGAGTGTGGAAAACGAAAAAACAGAACTGATGCATTCTAAAAAGGCAAATAATTCTTTTCCAAGTCCTCGCGTAAAAGAGAGAGATACCATAAAAAAGACTGGTACTCCATCCAACGACTTTGAACAATGTGATTAAGAGGAAGAATATGGGACATAGATATGCCACTTTTTTCTGGATGTCCGTTCCACCTTCTGAAGCCTTGTTAAATTACGCCCTCTGTGTCCTCATTAGAATCGATCCCCTACACAAAGGACCAAGAGTTACATAATGCATTTGGCTCCGGCTCCACATGACGAAATATCTGCCGCATCTTTCTTTCGAAATGGCTCAATTATCTTTGACATTAAGCTACGGCTCGAGAACCAGGGTGAACGGATGTTGAACGTTACCAATGATCAAAGAAAAACACATATTTTGGAAGTCTTAGCTTGAAGATAGTAAATATTGACGATTTTGAATTATGTGAAAATTTGATTCTGTTTCTACGACTTTAATCGTCTTATTTTCTTTCCAATACAAACAAACACCTGAGAAGTGAGAATTGATCAAAACGAACTGTGTTGTTACCCATCTCCAAAAATCTTCATTTTTCCACAACATTTTTCGATTATCTTATTATTTTAGAAAATTGTATAAACCTTCAACACTAATTTTCGTCATCAAGTTAATTTACATGTTAATTTCATTCATTTAATCTCGTTTCTTCCAGTAAGTATTGCTCATCAAAGCTCCGACGAGTTGAAATGAGCTCTGAACCCCCCCCCAAAAAAACTCAATTCATATTTCGAGAGGAATACATTTTATTTATTACAAGAGGAATAAATTTTCTTATAATTATCCTCTAATTCACGACTAATGATATGAGTTATCAGACAAACACTAAGTCATGCATGAAAAACTGTTTGAATTTTGATTTTTTTAAAACAATTTTTTAAAGTTAAAAGCCATTTTTTCTTTGCAGAGAAAAGGTATTACTGTGTGTCAGTTCCTTCCTCGGAAACCACACATACGTAGAAGTTCCCCGTCGCTAGAATTCCCCTGCAGATGATGACGCATTCGTCCTTGCTAACTAGTATCGAAAATTCAACAATGTCAGGACTCGAACCCTAGAACCACTTGTCGGAACTTCACCCTCTGACCGGTAAAGGTGGCTCAGGGCATTAACTGAGGTTACTTCAGTGCCTCTGAGCGGAAGGTTCCAGGGTTCGAGCCCCGACGGTGACAGGAATTTACACATAGCAAGCCCGCTCGAGTTCATCGTCTGTGGATAAAAATTCTAGCGGCTGGCTGCTCTGATCGGTGTGTTTTTTGTTTTTTGTTTTTGTTTTTGTTGTTTCTCCGATCAACCCCAGGGCAGTATCCTAACAAGGGGTCACGCACTGCGTGCGTTTTCTCTTTTCTGTTCCTTTCTATCCTCTCCCTTTACACACACACACTTATACTAACATGCACTACACTAACACTCTTCTTGGGACAGAAGTCAGGAAATTAGAGTTTGTCCCCACTTGTGAGAGATATCTGGTTGGGGAAAATCCCCACAAGTTGACGTAGGTTGGGGCGGGAACTCGGCAGACAGCGAGAGATCACCGCCACTTCCAACTATAAAACAGGTATTACACTTACGGGACTAATGACTGGCCGTTGACACACCCGGAATTATTGATAGATAGTTATTATTTCTGCCGGTAGGTTTATACAAGCTGGTAGCAGAACACTACAATTTACATATTACACTTATATAACACAATGTAACTTTAAATTATTTTAAGACGTAATAATGATAATAACAATAATAATAACAATAACAATTAATAAAATTAATAATAATAATAATAATAATACAATAATAGTATTAACTTCATTTTGTGGTTGATCTGCACAGTTATTTTAAACTATTAAATGCAAGACTACACGACTTTTTAATTATACTTTACTTCACATCACCTCACAACATATGCAAATCACATCTCTTTCTACTACTATACTGCACTTCACTTCACAACACGTCAGCACACTTCAATACAATACTACTTTGAATATAATTGTACATTTAATACAGGAACGCATTTAATAGTAATTAACACAACAACAACAACAACAACAACAACAACAACAAAATAATAATAATAATAATAATAGCAATAAGAATAACAATAATCATCAAATAATAATTATTATAATAATCCTAACTTACCAAATTAATAAAGTTTACAAATTTCACTAGTCAATTTATTTCTAAATCTTTGAGCACCTAGAGGAAAGGGTTCCAAGGCTGTCGCAGGCAACTGATTCCAGTCCGTTATTGTTCTATTATTAATCAATCAATCCAACCCTCATATCAACGAATGCTGTCACTTAACTTTCTCGCCGGTCACTCGATTCACACGTAAGTATCGGCTTCCGAGAAGGTACGAGGTACTTCCTCTTTAACCGTTATCTTCCCGCAGTTACCGCAACGGAGCGGCCACCGCCACCGCCACCGTCATACCGCCACCACCGCCACCGCCGCCACCGTCGCCACCGCCGCCACCGTCGCCACCACCGCCGCCGCCGCCACCGCCGCCACCGCCACCGCCACCGCCACCGCCGCCACCGCCACCGCCGCCATCGCCGCCATCGCCGCCACGCCGCCACCGCCGCCGCCACATCCATTTACCCCGGCGCTGCAGGCTGCCTCCATTCTGCCGGAGCTGCCCCTATTTCCACAGCGCGTCGCCACAGGTTTCTCGCCACACACACACGCACACGCGCGAACACACTCATGCACGAGCCGGCGCGGGCAACGATCCAGTACACGCTGTTTACACTATACCTCACTCTCGGCGATGTGTACACGCCCAGAGCCCGAGAAGCGCGCACACATGACTCCGCGGAAGTCAGGCCCTAAGAAAACATCGCCACCGACTCCCCCACTCTGCGGGGCACGTTGTTTCTCTACAGTCTCTAGCTTTTATATCTCTTGTGGGAATTCTGATTGGGTGTTGTTGACGTTCTTATAAGAAGAAATAAAAGAGGTCATCTTCGTCAACATATCAGCTTTATTAAGATAGCCGGCTTTCGACGGCTTTGCCGTCATCGTCAGTCTCGCTGCTGTCGGCAAAAGTCAAGCGACTGTGCCGAATTTCTTCTTTTTATATCTCTGTCTAATAATTGAACTATTATTTGATCCCTCTACTTTAAAAGAAACTTATGACTGATGATTTTCCACGACTGACTTTCAATCCTTCGATATGAATTTTCCTCGTGATTCTTAGAGCAACAAACTAGTGGGCTAAAACAGACGCACTTCCTCGCTATTAGTAATGGAATTAATAGTTTAACAATACATTTTTATTCAAATGAAAATATATTTCTGGCATTGAACATTGTATAAGATTGCAGGGTACTCACGAACGTATGAGATGAGCAAACGTTGCAATATTCTTCGTAAGCAGTATGTGAGAAAGTAAAATAATTTAAAGTTAATAAATAATACGATACTAATAGCGTTGGCAAGCGAATGCACATAGATAGAAAAATATATGATAGTAACTATTTAACACTATGATATTGTAATATTACATAAATATCTCTTCATCCTATTTGAACAACTCCTGAATGTGCATGTGCTTTTTAAATAAATACCGAAATAGATGACTTGTACAAAAATATATCAACACTGTCAATTATATGCATTTCTCTTCATAACAATTTCTTAAGTCTAAATAAATCTATTCAAAATACTACAAGAAAAGGATAAATTTACAAAAACAACTATTTAATTATGTTTCAAATTTTAAAAAAATGTGAGTAGGCTTGCTAACTTGAATCAAAGTCAAAGAGTAACTTGTGTATGTTGTGTAGCACAGTTTCCGGCGGACAATTACTTGAGAGAAGTGAATGGGTCCAAGAATTGTGCCCGCGTTTTTGTACGAATGTTGTTGAATATGTGAATGTGTGTACGCAAGGCTCAGTTGTGGATGACAGCCCCGTTCTAGTTTCTGGAAGGCGGTTCAAAATTGATAAGAAGAACGCTCCAGATGATGAGAGGAGGAACATTTGGCTGATCAATTATGTGGAACATTCGGAAAAGCGGATACGCGGGACAGACAGTACACGGTTACAAGAGCAAATGATTCAGCAGGGCCCCATGCATAGCGCTCCACACCGACGAAGTTGCGACGACGGCAGGCAGGATTCAATGTGGAGAAGATATGAGCAAAATAAAGGTGACACCGTTCTCGGTGGTGAAACCGGCGATAAGGGTTGAAGCAAAAGATGGCTCAGAGATATTCGTCGACGACAAGGGCGCTAGTTTAAAAAATAAAGAGGAATTTCACGAGTGATCAAAAATTATATCAAGTATTTAGAAGACAAAATATATATATATATATATATATATATATATATTGATTTCTGAAGGAAGGCGACGGAACGACGTTCTGGTACCTCGAAAATTATTATTAAATTATATTATAAATATGTAACTATTTCTATTAAATTAATAATTAATTTGGGGGAGCGTTCAAAAAATTGTATCCCTCCGGTGCCCGTGATGGGAATTGCGAACCGACTACACGATCTGAGAGCAACAATTGCGAAATGGAATCAACGCGATGTGTTAGTCAGTAAAAAGGCAGACTGTTCTCTTGGACACACGGTGAACAGAAAACCACACATACAGACAGGTACTTGAACAAAATGTCAAACCACCACCCAAGCTAGAAGAGAGCGATAATTAAAACCCTTGTTGATCGCGCAAACCGGTTATGTGAAGCAGATAACATAAATGAGAAACTCGTTTACCTTGACAAGGCCCTGCAAAATAATGGATTCTGTTCTATCAAAGCCTAAAGAGCTCTCCACCGTAATAGAAAAAGTGCACTTCCTACAATAAAAAATACTCAAAAATATAAAATCGTTCTACCGTACTTGAATGGAATTACATACCGCATAGGAGAAAATATTTAAAAAACACAATATCGACTACATTTTCAAGCGTACAACCCAGCTACGCAACTTATTTAGATCGGCTAAGAATGCAAGAAACCCACTATCATCTGCAGGAGTCTATAGAATTCCCTGTTCTTGCGGCTCGGTATACATTGGGACCACTCAACAGAGCATAAACACTCGTCTCTCTGTACATAAAAGAAACTGTCGTTTTGGCCGAACTGAAAAGTCTGCAGTAGCCGAACACGCTTTTTTCTGTCGTGAGCACGACGTAAGATTTGAAGATGTTGATGTTTTGTCCTGTATGGAACGCTATCATGCCCGTCTTCATCGTGAGGCCATGGAAATTTATAAACATCCATTTAATTTTAATAAGAACGAAGAAGGGATAAAAGTCCTCTCGACATGGATACCTGCACTCCCTCAAGTGAAGCCCAAACGTCAACAGCCGATACCAGCGCCCTAGCCGACAATGATCAGTGCCCCAGCGCCGTGAAGAAAGAAGAAATGATTACCAGTCACCAGTGAGTAGTGTAAAAGAACACTGCGTGATACCTTCCACTGAAGATGTCTGCCGCAGCAGCTTACGAAACGTTTGGGTAAAATATGTCCGACAGACCACGGCTATAAAGCCCGGAAGGCATTTTTAATAATATATCTAGCGGTGAAAGCCTACATTGTTTTATTAAAATTTGGATAGTTAATTGTTCGCAGTTGCAAATAGCAAAAAAATACAAAAAACTAAACTTTCATTGGGATGTCATTTCCATTTCATGTTTTGTTTCATTTTTACCCCGGATCGTGCATGTTTGGCTGTTTGTTAGTACACGTTTGCATGTATACATTAGTGTTGACAGTGCATGGAAATCCTGTCGCTAGTGATGAAAGGTTCAGGAAGAGGTGAAGGCCGGAGTTGTACTTTTACAAACGGATTATGAATCGCGCGCCATCTTTCCATCCCCATTCTGGCCCCCTCCTTTCCTACTTACACACGCATTTACTTTCAAATGTTACATTTTCTGTCAAAAAACACTGTCTGCAGCTTTATCATATACGCGTACATGAAAGTAAAAACTTACAGCTCTTATTACTTTACTTAGGAATGATCTTCATTAGGAATGATCATTTTTATTCAGCTAGTTTTAGTAGTTTAGTGGCAATATCGTTATGTCTGACGTTGTATGGTGCCGGTCTATGGTTCGAGCCAGATGGCGGATTGTTTACATTAGTTTCGTGGTTGCTTTGAATAGAAGTTCAGGCTGAAAAATAATTCTGGCGGTCTCCGCTCTCGTCGATATTTTTTGTGGTTTCACCGATCAATACCGGGTGAATCAACACCAGGAGTTGTAACTAACTAACGGGTCAAGGACCACAGGCCATTTTTATTTCCCCATTCTGGTCCCATCTTACCCGAGCATTTACGGGTCAATGCTTCACCTGCTGGGAACTTCGCCTGTCGGGCGCTTGTCGGCTTGGAGATACACTTGATCTAGAGAGAGATGAAAAGAAATAATCCGAAATCGATTTTTAGTTCGGTGCTGGATCGTCAAATCCCAGCGCGGGAGAAACTCCGTCACGTTCACCACACGCTCGGCTCTAATGACCTCACTGGACGTGCACAGAAGCAAATCAACGACCATTCCAAAAAGAGAGCACTGAACACATGGACCTGACAGTTGCATCTCTGACCGCATGTCCCAAGCAGACATTCACAATTTCAACTCGCCTTCCGAGGAACGCGTTTCGGGGGAATCCCCAGAGAAGAGTGGCGGCGCCCCGCGTCCGCTCCATCGTTCACGGGCAGCAGCGCGCGCGAGCTGTGCGCCGAGAGGCGCACTTCCGGGAAGACGCTCGCCTTCGTTTGTCGCCCCGCCCACACACACACACGCCCGTCTCCGTTTCCTGATCTCTCTGAAGATGGTGACGTTTGTGAAGCTGGCAGAGCGGAAACCATGGAACACATGAAGAAACATTCTGCGCCGAAATGTTTCCTCGTCGTGTAAATGATCATGACTGTCCGCGTGACGCAGTGCTATACGGGTGACGGGGCGCACCTGCCCTGAGGAAGGCCACGAAAAGATGGTCGAAACGTCGGCAACACAGCCGTCGACGTGGCGTCTACCGGACAGCCATGATCATTTACATGACTCTGGCCGCGGAAGCCTACGACTTCACGTTTCTTCTTCTTCTTCTTCTTCTTCTTCTTCTTCGCGGGGAGGGGGGCGGAACATCCCTCCACTGCTGATTAGGAGGCGCGTCGACCCCTTTTTGACGACCCATTTGGCCTGCAGGATTCTCAGCGTAGGCGGCGGCCCGGGTCACACTGTCCGTCGGGTCGTAGAAGAAAGGACGCAACATTGTTCTGGGTTTCCTTAAAATGGGGAATCGTGGACTAATGGTGAAGATCTTGTTTGCGTTGCCCACGTGCTTCTAAAGAAAAGAAACGCAAATGCAATTCGAGAAGCTAACAATAACATTTAATGATTAAGGTCAATTGCCCTCCTGATATGTCAGAGCATGTATCTAACATATCCTTTCTATTAACAATGCATAAGTGCTTGCTATGTCCCCAAATCAAAACAAAAAAAAACACAAAACAAATAGTGTTTTGTAAAATTTCATTAGTTCAAACAAATTTACAATCTAATACACAAATGAGACGACTTTAGTACATTGCTACAAAAGCTCCCATGCACGTCTAGTGAAACATAATCCAAATTGATTAACATCGTTTATTTCTTTTTGCGCGTCTTTTTCTACCCTACGCAACACAAATAAATGAAGACCTTCACTAACACGCCACATGAAGCGCCGCAAAGGCATGAAAATAGTTCCTTTCTTTCTTCGGTTCATACTAATTTCCAAGTATCTTTGAATACGCTTAATTTGACTTTCATAAAATAAACAAACACTTCTAACGTGGTCGGTTGCTTTACTGCACGTTGCATGCAGTTAAACACATTTTCGATATCTTCACAAAACATGCAATTAAATCTCTGATTGTATTACTCAATTCAAATACTTATTCGTCGTATCTTCCTTCTCGTAGAAGGTGAAACCAATAATTACTAAATGGAGTTATAACAAACGAGACATATAAAAACTTAAAGTCATTATAACTGATGATCAGCACACAAACTCCAATTGAGACAATAAAACAAACGGTTTCAAATAAATTAATAGAGATTCAATGCACAGTATCACACGATGCTCCTTTTCCAAATACTCACAACACAGGAAAAGTGAAATGCCTTAATCCCTACGACTCTCGCGTCCCACTAATCTCTTTCTCCTATCCCTTCAAATAACCCCTCCTTCTCACAATCGTCCCGGCTGATAACGCCGCCTGAAGTTCCCAGGAAATTACAAAGCAAAACATCCGCTCGGTGCGCGGTTTTCTCACACGCGGTCCGATATTAAAAGCTGGTTACAATCGCCCCACATGGACGTGGTGTATTATATATTGTGACCGCTCTACCTTTTCACTATATTCACTAAAAAGCCTACACAGGGTCACTCAAGTAACCTAGTAGTATAACTTGACCTGGGACTTGTTATGACAATATCACACCAAAAATTAGGAATGGTTGTATACGTCCTAACTGCCCTACAGGAGTGGGTTCGTCTTTTAACCTGCTTTTGTAATAAAAGAAACATAGGAAAGTTAATATTTTAACTATGAACAGAGTTCTAGATATATTCTGTTAAATACTCGAATAAAATTTTATCTAGCATTTACACATTACATTGAAAAATTGTATCACTTGCTCTACCTTTAGCAATTACGTGATTACCTAACAACTGCTGTTGCGTTTTAACACTTGCATAAACACTTACATAAAATTATATTACCCTTCACTTTACAAAAAAACACAATAAAATAGCTGTCACAAGACAATAATACATGGAAACACAAAATACTGAAAAAGAATGACATACCAAAATACCCTTTACATACACTTTCAAAGAAATTGTCACTTGAATAGTGGATGAAATATATACAAGACGTTGTTTCACTTTCACGTAGATTATTACTTTATAAAATTTAACCAGCAAGGAAAAGAACGTCGTTATGCAATGAACGTAACCAATAATAACTTTTTTACTAATTATTAGTTTTGAACAATTTGAAAACGATTAAACAATAAATTGAAAATACACACTAAAAGAACAAATATTATTGTTTATAGAAAAACGAAAAAAATAGGTTTTTACAATTCTTTACATGAATTAGTTATTTGGCTTCCTTTTACGACTGCAATATTGTGAAAGATTACGATTCAATGATTTTAATACAATTACTCGACTATCCATGTCTGTAAGCGAGGTGAATTCTATCTCTGTAGAATAATCCTTGCTTCCTTAAACAGTTTCTTTTTTGAGAATTTCTAGTGAAGTTTTCTGACTCACGACACGTCGTCTCGAAGAAATACATGAGTGGAAGCTGTGGAAAACAGCTTGGAGCGGCGACGGCGACCCCGATCCCTTCAAAAGTCGTGGCAACCACTTACTTCGGCGAACACGTCCTCTGATGAATCGCTACCACAGCCCATTGAATTTTATACACTATGACTGCAATATCTCCGTGTAATGAATTTCTTATGTGGTAAACCAAATGGAAAGACAAAAAGAAAAGCTGGAAGTAGAAAGAAACATTTCCTATAGCGCATGCTTTCTACTTCAGAATTTGTTCTTGAACATTGGAATATATTATTTCCTCGTTGATAGAAAAATAGTATATTTCTACGTAATGCGTTCACGTGAATTTATCAGAATATTAATGATTTAAAATTCTCAATTCTCTCATACATGGTATCGTTATTTTAACATGATGAGACGAATTACCTTTTTCAAACCTCTTATCGTCGAAATACGGCGAATTCTCCTCTCTGTCCAACACGAACAATTTCGGTGCGTCTAGATCGGCGGTCGGCAGCAAAAGAGAGAGCTTTTCGTAGCGGTGCTTTGCGCTAGTGCTGATATTTTAAAGGGTGATTTTTGATTGTTTGTCGTTCCATTCTACGCGAGTGCGTTCAGAAACCTTAATAAATTCTCGCAAGAAATATCATTTACTTCTGGCGCGATCTATTGCAATTCGGTAACACACACATATTGACCACCACCCGGCTGCCGCGACAGAGCGGGCGTGGAGTTTACGACCCCCGCAGAGAACCGGCCGCCTGCGACTTTTGCAAGTCAGAACCGAGGTGCCGACCACGTGCGACGCCGCACGAGGCGCAGCGAAATAGTTTCGAAAGGCAACCGCTTTGGTTTCTTTAAATGGACCCGCCTGCCCAGCGCCATAGGTCAAATAAATGCTTCATCTACTAAAAGTTCGCACCGCCGCTTTTCGCGAGTGGGGACAAGGACAGTTACTGAGGCGCACACCTCTTTACAGTTGCGCGAGGCGCGATGTCTTGCAATACGATGCAATTTGTCATGGTCGCCTGTGCCAAAGAGCGACCGATCGACCATGGAATATATAATCGACATAGAATTGTAGGGGCCAGCGATTCATACCTCACATGCGCGTCGGACAAACCGTTATCCAGCCTAAGAATAATTTCAAAGATTGAGGCCCAGTTGCATTGAATTCCACCGACCGCGGCGTATCCTCCCCCCATGGGGCCGTACAGTATCTTGCGCAACAAAAATGCAACGGTGCGTAATTTTCTTTTGTGTCACATGAGCTAGCGCACCATTGGTTCGAGTGTTTCCCCCCCCCCATCACTCCCCTTAGATGATTCTAAGCATTTACGGTGGAGCACTCGGATCAGAAGAGGGGATCAAAGCCGTTTTGTCGCGTGTCAGGCCTCAAAAAGACTTCCAGATCGAACTTCCTTTCGAACTTTTAGTGAGTTTCATACTTCTGATTTGTGCCTCAAACGTGACTTCAAAATACTCATATTATACTGCGTAGATGAACTTCTACAATAGACTTTGGGCTTCGAAGATGTCCAAACCATAGTGGCTTGCATCTCGAGTCAACATGTTAGACCATGGATGTCTCAAAGACACATTTACGTTGTTCGGCACTAAATTTGTGCGTGGAACTCCATCCCTTGAGTTCGTCGTAACATGTGCTTAGAGACCGATCACTTTGACCGCATTCTCGTCTGATTCTGGGAGCGAATACAGATCGTCGTCACGTTGGCCTGACATCGTCGACGCCGCACACTCATCATCATGCATCATCATCACATCATCATCGCCGCATGCATCATCATCACCTTCGTTTTTAATTAAATGTATTGTGATATTTATTTATGTGTTTTTTATTGAAAATGCAATCCTGCAGACTGGTAGATTACTATAAACTAATTATTTTATTTATGCCTAAAATACACATCGTGCATGAATACACTGAATTGTGTTTAGGCATTTGAATTTAAATAATATATGTATTTTTCACGCTTCGTTTGTTGAATGATAGTTGAAGTGTTGGACAGAAATTGCAATATTATAATATTACGTAACCAGTAACAATATCACGAGAAAGTTGTAGCACTAGTTTCATATTATTTTGATGAATACGAGGAATTTGTTAAAAATCAGGGTAGTTAATTTAATTTTAGAAGATAGGAAATGTAAATGTCAATGGGCATAGAGAATTTGAAATTAATCAAATGAGCACCATGCAGAAGTAATTCGTGGATGGTGGAATTGATTTTTATAAGTCAAGTATAAATAATTATTCTTGTAGAAGATAATTTTTTATATATAGTCTCTGGGAAGGCTCATGGACAGCCTACTAGCTTCCCGTGCTTTGGTTCCGGGTTCGATAGCCGACAAAAAAGAGTTGTAGCCTTCATTTAAAATTGTTCCAGTTTCTATAGTTGTGTGACGAAGAAAAGCTCAAGCAGGCGGATCTTACTAGTGACGGTAAAGAGAATACGTCATGTTCCTGTATTAGAAGTATTTAGTTTAGGACATACTTTGCGGAAGATAATGGAAATAAAAAGGTGTTTTTTAAATTAAATCGTTTTATTTTGTTCCTCAATAAAAATGCATATTATTTTTACGCTAATTTTGAAAATAATTTATACAAGGCGTTCTCCGCATGCAATAGATTACACCCCTTCGATAAAAAAAAGAATTTCCCCGGTTGAAATAACTTTCTTTATAATTTCCTTCATAATAATAATAATAATAATAATAATAATAATAATAATAATAACGACCCCCTTCAGTGGTGAATGTGGATGATGATAATAATACGGGAATGTTTGGTTTGGCCATGACATGAGCATAACCTGGACGAAATGTATAATTCATAACATCTACGGATGCCCCTCACGTAATTCAATAGTGCCACAACCATAATGTAGATATGTTAGTACAGGATCCGCTATGCAATTGGGTCGGCATCCCGGTATTAATGTCCTCAATGCCAGTTTAAACTCTACTCTCATCCATGTACTTTATTTCAACTTTTTCACATGCCAGAAAGCCGCTTGGCAGAAAAATGTAAATTCCATGATTTTTAAATCTAATTCGTTCAGATCGGAAAGTCCTGAGAGGGGATTTTGCTTTACAACATAAAAAATTTATTTCAAAAATATCAGGCAGCTGAAACTTCAAAAGCGTTGAATCAAAGGTCACTGTGGCTCACGGAACATTTTGGTGACTGTGCCCGTCATGTTTCGTGGTGTAGACGATCATACAATTCAGTTTGAATGTAGTTCCAATTCTGGGACAGAGCCACAAATATTGTTTGAAACCGAATAATTTT
Organism: Teleogryllus oceanicus; assembly: GCA_964035755.1. NCBI lineage: Eukaryota > Metazoa > Arthropoda > Insecta > Orthoptera > Gryllidae > Teleogryllus > Teleogryllus oceanicus. The sequence continues at coordinate 7,449,961 of CAXIVR010000007.1, forward strand.
ACAGTCATTCAAACAAACAGAAGCAACTTATTTTCCTGCAATTATTTTCTTTTCCCAGAAGTGGAGAATTAATTTGTGGTCATAAATTAAGTTCAGAGATATTTTTTGTAAACACTGTTGTTTGTTTTGATTGGTTATTTAAGGTCGCATCAACATCTAGGTCATTATCTGGGCTGTCCGGGTGACGCCGCGTCGAAGGCTGGGTTGCCGACCTTTCGACCGACATATCGCGGTCCTCTTCAGGGCTGTACTACCAAGGTAGGTAGTGCCTCTTCAGGCAGTACAGCCCTGGGGAACAAGTTTCAGTGCGTTGTGAGCTTTGCTCCCGTGTGAGAAGGAAGAGTTTCGTTCGTGTTTTTTTTTAATAGTAATAAAAATGACGATCTCTTGGCCCGCGTACATTTGCGCAAATCAATGGAGCAAGTAAAAAAGATACCTTTTCATCTGTACTGTGTGATACTGACATGACATTTAATTAAAAAATTATAATCTCAAAGCAAATTCTCTCATGCCAATAAAATCGATAATATTAAGAATATGTTCATCTTAAAGCTAAATATAGACGTGTTAATTTGTGTTTCAGTGTATAAATGAAAACGTCCCCAATGTTTCTCCTGAAGGAGATATCATTGTACATTGTCCTAGGTAATGGCAATGCACAATGTCCTATGTAATGTCCTATTGTACAATGTCCGAAGTAATGTACTACATTGATGTAAGGATTCAAACAGAACTTATGATTGATGAAACTGAACTTCGCCTGAGAAGAATGGTGAAAACTCTGAGATGAATCGTCTGAGATGAATGGTGAACGTGTGAGACGCAGTGAAAAGAATTTTTTTTACAATGAATGACATTATTAATTATTAAAAAGAGAAAGATCTTACTGAGGAACTGAAGAAGTTACTGTAGGAATGAATGACTTTCTTTACAATTAGTTTTAATTTAGTGAAGAACAAGTTACAAAATAGTAATGGTAATAGGTATTCTGAAGATTTAAAGAAGTCTACATTAAGTGTATATTTTTATTCGCAAAAAGCGTAGAATATTTAAGGACATTAATATATTTACCACACAAATCTGTGATAAACAAATGGGTATCTAGTAGCAATTGTGAGTCTGGATTTTTGAATGATGGAATACATTGCTGACAATCCGTACTTTAAGCGGGAATTTGAAGATAGTGTTTTATTGATTGATGGAATAAGAAATCAATATATTTCTTAGGTTTCTAAGAAATATATATTTCAATAAGAAATCAAGTGTTGTGGGATAAGGGCCTTAAGAGCTATGTTGGCTTCGTAGACTTTGGCACTTTGAGACGACAAGAAAATGTTGAAGCTTCAGAAGCAATTGTGTTCATGATTGTATTGCTGAAAAGTAGGTTTAAATGCCCGGAAGGCATATTGGCATTTCTAAACTTAATGCGGAACCAGTACAAAATAATGGTCCTTGGTTGGTCGACGTAGGAAAATGGCCGACGTGACAGATGCAAATAAAATCTATCATCTAAAATCTATTAAGCTAAGAGCTTATCTTAGTTATGTTTTGATATTGTATTTTCTTTGATCAGCAAACAAAAACATATTCTAATGAAAACCATGCCAATACATTGTTCTTTACATAATGGAACTCCATAAATAATATTTGTGATGTTGGAACGTCATTTTCCATAAGATCATCAAGGAAATTGTCTATTCGTTTTAATATTCTTTATTCCTTTATTTTCCTATTTGGCCACTCATCTGTACAACCAACTTTCGAACTATTATTTGCATGTAAACGTTGACCTACTAAAACATTTTTATTTGATATTTTCAAAAGAATTACTGATTAAGGTTTTATTTTTGTTTACGAATTTGGTTTAATGAAAATATTAGTATATTTTTTTATTTAACGTCATGGTTATACAATTTTAATGGCCTTATATATTTTTTTATGTTTAATTAATTTGTTTTTTTTTGAAATTTTAATAATATTATAAATTTTTATAAATGTTTTATATTGAACGTGATAAAATGGTTTTCATTGTAATTTACTTCCTCTATTTCATTGTTTTGCATATTTGTTTGTCTTTATTTTACTCCGGATATCTCACAAATTTTACTCATGTATTCTTCTTTTTTTTTTTTGATATATAAATATTTTATTATTTTTCTTCAAGTAATATTTTTACTTAATTTTGTTGAAATTTATTGTAATTCGATAATGATAATGGGGTTGAACATTTTTTACTTGTTAATATGTAAGCATGCCCTTCCACTTCTCTAGGTCCGATTGTAAAACAGGCATTCATGAATAATGCACTTTGTATAAATCAGGTATTCACAACCTTTTTCTTGCATCGAACCCTTTTAAAACAATGATTTGCTTCATCAACCTCATTGTTTTTTTCTGTAAATAGAACAAACAATATAATCAAAACGTAGATAATTGTACATAAATGAGTTGAGAACAAATTGACAAAAGATAGAAAAGAATGGAAAAATGGCTTATTAGATTCATGTTTTATTATTTTGAATAGTACTATTATAATTATCAATTTTTGGTTGTGTAAACTAGTAATGTTTAAACCTTTACATAAAAATAATTAACAAACATGTTTGTGTTCATTAGAATTTTGATTATAGCAATTAGTAGCCAGTGCATATTCGACTATTGACCCCTCAATCGATATCTTGATTACTATTAACCCCCGCTAACAGTTCATCAACATCCCGGGAGGAGGCACCAACCCCATTGGGAACACGTATATTTTATTTAATTGTATGAATTGTTGTATTATAATTATTTATTTGTAAAATAAATTTAATAATAAACTTGAGTTCTGATTAATGAACTATCAAAATAATCCTAATATCTATCACCATAGGGTAGTATATTTGTAACCATGACAAAGCTGTGTTGATTTATTGCAAGTAGGTTAAACAGTTAGTAGTACAAGCAACACACATGTTCAATTTTATTTAAAATGCTCTGTTTCTTTTTTAAACAATAATTTTAGTTTTATTCTATCGATCATGACAATTGAACTTCAAAATATCAACATTAATTAGAATATTCAGATCTGCAAAAATAGTTCAACGAAATCAAAATGAATGTAGCCACCAATTATGAATGTAAATATTTTCGATCTTCAAAATAAATTATTATTATTATTATTATTATTATTATTATTATTATTATTATTAATATCTTTCCTCAGAGATCGGAGAAGAGATGACCCTGGGCAACAAGGCGAAGATCTCAACCTCTACAACAGTTACGAGGAATGGCAACCTACGAGATTGAATCGGACTGAAAAGCATGGTTGGAGGCGTAGAGATGGCAGCTCCATCACCAACCAAACCCAAAGCAATATGGAGAGCCCATTTAATAGTCGAAAGGCCTCAGGAAAACAGTCGTTGCCTGGGGATCGCCAGGGCGCGGTTGGGGCCAGTGCTGGCCGTGACAGCTTGCAAACCGCTGGTGGTGTGTTACTGAATAGGCGGGCACACGCCCGGGGTATCCGAAACTATCACAGTCAATGAAATCTGCAATCAAGAACTAGCCGCGCATGCTGATACTGTTTTTTTTAAATTTATTGCTACCCGTTCGACCTATGGTCTTTCGAAGGATTTAAGATTTACATGCTGATTTTTGGGATTTGGGCTCTCCTCGAAAAATTAAGGTTAGAATTCTCTGGCTCAGTTATATAATTTGATTTCTTTTAGATGCTATTGAATTTTAAACTTGATTTGCGGGAATAAACTATTAGCAGTTGGAGAAAAGGCAAAGATTCTACATATTATTAGTTTAGGGAGGTTTAAGCATAGTGTTTCTCGTACATTACTCAGGACCACAAAAGCAGACCTGTCACGACGGAGAATACAATGAACAGCTGATATGAACGAAGACATTGTCAGATTTTATCTCTGTATCGCCCGTTGCGGAACATATTGTTTAGGTTACCGGCAGGAGCTTTATAGAAACGTTTCGGAACAATACCCTCAACTATCCCATCTTATGGAACAGAATGTTGCTGATCAAAGAGCATTAATTTACAGGTCTGGAAAGTATGTTTCCCACATCCGAGTACAGGAAGTTAAGGCCGAAGTCCAGGCAAAAATGCAACAACAGAATCAGACATTGTAATCTCTGAATTATAGACACATGATTTAGACTTCAATACAATGGGACGAGACTTTTTGGAAATTGCAAAACTACAAAATTAAAGACGGATATGTTTGCCTCAAAGAAAATCAGTTCTAAAATGTAGATCTTTAAAAAAGTTCATGTATATTATTGTAAAAAACTATCGCCTTTGAGTAATTTTTGTATTAAAATAATGCAAATTATAAAAAATCTCAGAAACTGCTCCCAATTTTTTCTTTAATTTTTTCCACGGAGTAAACAAGGGACGCTTAAAATAATGGCATAGCGACTGCGTGGAGTAGTGGTAAAGAACACGGTGTCTCGATGGACCTGAGCTCGTGTCACAACATGGAAAAACGTTTGATTGTTGGGAGCAGTTTTACTGGTTCTCGTACATTACTCGGGAGCAGTAGTATAATATTGGAGACTCCTTAGAAATAATGTCAGAAATAATGTGCTTTTGTAGTGCCACTAGTTGGATTTTGCAGTCAGGGCTAGTATTTTTTGATAAATGTAATGTGTTACAGAATTAATTCTCGTAGGAATGAAAATTTTCACATATGTAGCGCGTTTTAAATGTTGGTAACTGAATAGCAGACTGATTTATTCTTAACTTTGGAGAAGTTATAACATCGTTAGTCAATCTAGTCTAATGAAGTACTTACATAATGTACTAAAAGATATTTATATCTATCGAATTCTAATGAATTCTGGAATTTCCTGCTGGAATATGATCTTCCTGTGGCCTCATGCCTACAAATGCAATACATAATATGGATAACGAATTACGCATAACGTCACTTTTAATTTATGAACTTTGGAAACATACTATTTATTTCAATGACAGTACACCCGTATCTCGACAGGTTCTTTACGTTTTAGGAATTGAGGAAGCAGATCAGGACGGAGCAGGACAGAATTGTAGAAGGCGGGGCGCAGACGAGCCGACAGGACGAGGCGTTTGAATTGAATTTGCCTTATTTTACGTGGGGAGACTCAGGCCATGAGGCCTGCTCTTCCGTCTGACCACGCAAATTTCGTTACACTCCTTTCACCAATCATGGGAGAAAGAAGGTATTACTTGGGCGACAAAACAGGCGATTTGAATTTAGCTCAGAGGCGTCATTGAGGCTTGAGAATCTTTTACATGCAGTAAATCTACTAACATGGGACAGCCGGCTTTACTTCCCCTCCGAAGGAAGGCCTACTACGGCTTCGATCGGGTTTGAACCCGCAAACTTGGGTATAGCAGTCCGATACGCTAACCGCTACACCACCGCCGCCGTGTTTGCAGGGGAGGGAACCGTGAGTGGGTAGCCGTGGCCGCGGCGGCGTGGGTGCGGGGGTGGGCGGCGCTGGGCAAAGAAAGCGAATGCAGGCAGGTGGGCGGGGCCGAGCGGCACGGCGCCGAGGCGGACCCAAAGCAGACTCCAGAGCGAAATGGGACGGAGCGGAGCGGAAGGCGGGTAGAGCACGGCAGACAGGAGCAGGACGGGGCAAGGCTGGATGGGGTGGAGTGTATGAGTGGTTCGTTGTCACTTATTTTGCTCCTCAGTGCGGTGAGACGGATTGGCGTTTCCGAGCACGTCGACTGATATGGTCATTAGCCTCATTAGAAAAGTGAATGTCTGTATCCCGGGAAGTGGCGGTGTTCCTCCCCAATAGTACGCGAGTTCCGATGTCGGGTATTTGCCCTTCCAGATATTTCCTCCATCGGTCTTCCGCCGCAGCCGGCACCAGCACTGGTCTATCTCCCGACATATGTGGTACTGTAGTGCATGTTTGTGTGTAAGTAATGAAAGAGGACAGGAGAACGAATAGGAGACCGGGAGCGGAGGCTCACTGATGTCACTGCAGCGCCTCTGACGGGAGGTCCTAGGTTCCCACTCCCCACGCCGGCAGGATTTTCGACACCAACTTTTCAGCTAGATCGAATTCAGTCGCTGTCTGGAGGAGAATTCTAGCGGCCGGCTGCTCTGATCGATAGTTTCCCGTGGTTTCTCCGATCAACACAACCGGAGCAGTATTCTACCAAACGGGCCACGGACTTCGCGCGATCTTTCCTTCCCATTCCTTGTCATATCCTCTCTCCATACACATATACACTAACATGCACTACACTACCACATATCCGGGAGACCGGTCGGGAGCTGAGAGCTTGTCCGGGCTGGGGCGGTGCCCCGCTGGTGAGAGAGTCCTGGTGACAGGGAAACCCCTCTAGCGGACGGTAGGTCGGCGCCGCATCTCGCCACGCAGCGGGGGAAGATCACTATCATCTCCCGAAGGGAAACATGCACCACTCTTACGGGACTAATAATCAACTTAGTTGACGCGCCCGGAAACACGCAAAAATCACTCAATCAATGAAGGAAAAGGAACGCGTGGTTGCACGCGGTACGTGGCCCTTTTGTTAGGGCGACGCTCTGGCATTCGCCTGGTATTGATCCGCCCCCCCCGGGGGGGGGGGGCGTGGCGGGGGCGGCGGGCGAGGACACGCAGAGGGCGTGTCGCGCGTGTAGGGCCGCGCAGGCGCGCGCCGCCGGGTCACGCCGGGCCGTCCAGCCGACCTCTGCCCTTTCCCTTGTGACGTCGCATCTGCGAGGCCCCGTCGCGACCGCAGTCGGGGGCGCGGCGCGACCCGTCTTCCCTACCACCTCTCCCAACAACATGCATTTCCCTGCCCTTCCCCCATTCAGACTAATTGTATTTCTTCTCGCCACTTGTCACCTCGACATTCCATTCTGCAAATACTGTAGAGTTTCGGTTATCCGGATTTCAATTCTCCGACACTTCGTATCATCCGATATATTACCCACATGGTGTATTTTTGTTGCTACCAATTGTACAACTTCGCAACGAGGAAGTAATAAATCTGTTAAGGCCGCAAACGGAGGCAAAGAGGTACCTTTTCTTTTCATTTGTTACCCTGCAGTTGAATGAATGCCTTATTTTTGACGTGGCGAGAACTCAGGCCATAAGGCCTGCTCTTCCGCCTGACCATGGTAATTTCGTTCCGCTCCTATCACCTACTAGGGGAGAGTAGGTATTAGTTGGGCGACGAAACTGGCATTTTTGAATGTAGCTCAGAGGCTTCATTTAGGCTTGAGGATCTTTTACATGCAAGTAAATCTACTAACATGGGACAGCCGGGTTTACTTCCCCTCCGAAGTAAGATGTGCAAAGGATTTTTTCGTCCTTAAAAATACACGGCTTCCATCGAGTTTGAACCCGCGAACTTTAGTATAACAGCCCGCTACGCTAACCGTTACACCATCACCGCCGGAGTTGTCCTGTGTTGAAAACTTTTTTCGCCCACCCATACTTCTACTTTCATGTCTCTTTCATGATCTTACTTTACTTATCACATCTAGCTCCGTCTCAAAACACACTATCCCCAAGTTCAGCGATTTCCTTCTCTATTCATCTCACAACTTCATAACTTTTTAACTCAATCGCAGTTTGTTGAAACCCTCAAAATTTTGATTAAAAACAAAGTTCAACAAACGTTTACGTCCAATTTCTTCCAAGAAATGGCATGATAGATTCTACTAGTTTCTCTGCGACGTTTCCTCATAGAGTCGGAGAATTCTCAGACACTCTTGAGGTAAAAGGAAGAACCAAAACTCAGAAAACATTTCATACTCAAATTAACTTGTTTCAAAAGCCAATAAGTTTCTAGTTCATTCGGTTCATTTATTATAGAACTTTTACGGACACCGTGGGAGCTTATGCGCTACAAATTTTACAACACAATTGGTATGATGTTTGTGATCACCACCATTTCTATGCTTTGATTATAGCTCCATTCATACTATATACAGTACATTATATCATCATATTTTCAAATTATTATCCTAGACCTGGACCTGCTCGTCCATACACTAAATCATTAATTGATGGAAAACATTTCATGATTTCGGGTGCTAATAAGATCAAAAGATTTAGAAGTTCAACTAAACATCGGTGTTTCCTAGTAATATTCTACACTTCATCAAATCAGCATTTATTACTTCACTGTATTACTTCTGGCAACTATCTAGCAAATTGTGCATTTTCTCTAAGTGAACAAATCATTCACGTAGTACATCTATGTGAAACATTTATTGGCGTGTTTTCCCTACCCTTGTTTCATACCGAGAGTTAATTTGCTTTAACCCTAAACTGCTTTAACCCAAAGGCGACCTGTATCTAACGTTATTATAAAGACTTAATCTGACAGATTTCTTTGGGTAAAAATAAAGAAAAACTCATTTTTTACAATGAAACACTAAATTTAATGGATCGAGTCTGTAGAATATGAAGTCATAAAATACATTTTAAAGGTTTTATAGATCCACGTACATAACTCTCACAGAACAGACTTGCCTGGTGCTGTCCACATATGGCATTCGAAAAGCGTCCGCAGGGGAACCTCATCTTGTAACCTTTGTTATGATCGCCGGCGTCCCTCTATGATTGCCAAATGTTCAGAGCAACACTTAAATGCTACAAGACAAGATATTCTCTTTCGTATGAAATATTCATAACTATTAATTGAATGTGCCTTATTTTATGTGACGAGACCCAGGCCACGCAGCCTGCTCTTCTGTCTGACCACGCAAATTTCGCTACGCTTCTTTCACCAACCATGGGAGAAAGAAGGAATTACTTGGGCGACGAAACTGGCGATTTGAATTTAGCCCAGATGCATCATTTAGGCTTGAGGATCTTTTACATGCAGTAAATCTACTAACATGGAACAGCCGGCTTTACTTCCCCTCCGAAGGAAGGGATACCAAGGATTTTTTCGCCCTTAAAAATCCACGGCTTCTGTTGGGTTCGAACTCGGGTTTAACATTCGCCTTCCATCGCGAACTCGGGTATAACAGTCCGCTAAGCTAACCGTTACACCATCGTCGCCGATAATTATTAAGTAATACAGCTGCCAAACGAAGGCGTAGTCTACTGGACGACGCGTGTTGGCGTACATCGGTAACAGGCGCACGCACAAGGGTACGTGCATTTCTCTAGCTAGTCACTCAATGAGTCACCTTCAGTTCAGAAACGGGGAGTGGCGGAGGAAAGAGTTGGGGTAAGCTTTTGGCTCTAGTTACGTCATCTGACAGACGGCGCTCTTGTAATCTAGAGTTCAAATATTTTCACTTACCAGCAGCTCGTACTTACAGAAGACATATACACCCATATACATACTAACAACCCGGCAGGCTCGTCGTGCTCTCTCTCTTTCCCCACTCTCTTTTCCCCTTTCTCCTCTCCCTTTTTCCCATCTCCCTTTCTCCTTTACTTTTTCCCGTTTTTCCCCTCTCTTGTTTTTCCTTACTCTCTCCTTTCGCCTCTCCATTTTTCCTCTTTTCCTCTCTCTTTTTTTTCCCCCCTCTCTCTCGTCTCTCTCCATCGCGCGTTCGCCACTTCTCCTGGCCTCCGCTTCGTTCCGCGTCACACGGCAACGCCCAACAATAATGAAGCTGGATTCCCAGGTGGATTGGAAACTGCGCTATCTATTGATGTTGCAACATAATGAAAAGCACAAAAACCTTTTCCGTGAAAATGCACGTAAATGTGCCAGCATTCATGAAGATCGGTCACATGGCGTCAGGGTCCACTGTTTCGATACATTCTCTCTCTCTCTCTCTCTCTCTCTCTCTCTCTCACACACACACACACATCCATTTACACACACACACACACACACACATATATATATATATATATATATATATATATATATATATATTATATATATATTTTGTCTAGGGAGGAAGCGTCGAAACTTCGATCATACGCTCTTAGAACAATTATAAGCATATTTTTGCCTAATAAACTCCCTCGATATTCGGAATAGCTGGGCCACAATAAGCACTCAAACGTTGGTTTGCAAAAACATTTTCTAAGCAAACAATTGCGTTGTACAAGCATACAAACACACCAAAAACATGTAAATTGTTTATTATTGACATAAGAAATTAATATATTAGTTCAGAAAGAAAACAAATTTTACAATTTACACAATTTGACGGCGTTTTATTTCTGGATTAATTTTTATTAATAATACTTACATATCATATAAAATATGCTAATACTGCGAAAAAGTGCCTAGTTTTAGACAGAAAAATGGCGCTCTCATACTGAAAATGTGGATACATTTTGTCCCTGAGAATGAAGTAAGGCAAGGATGTTCCCTTTCACCACATCTGTTCAACTTGTTTATAGAAGAATCAATTAAAAGTTTTAAAGGAAAGACAAATGGAATAACATTTAATTGAATAGAAATGCACTGTTCAAGACGTACTGATGATACAGCAATCTTGGCTATTTCAAGGAAAAAAAACAGAAATTGATAAAGCCTTGCAGAAATTCTGCAAAGGTTCCTAATCAAATTTAACACAAATAAATATATATTCTTGATATTTGGGAAAGAGAGAAATTACACATCAAATAAAATAATCTTATTTAGAACACAAATAGAACACGTACATAATTTTTGCAATTTATGTTGCACATTCACCGAAGATACTAAAATAACAACATAAATAAGAAAGCGAATCACACTAGCAGAGACATCGTTTCTAAAGTAAATAAATGTGCTTACATATAGCAACCAAAATTTGGATATTAGAAAGAAATATCTGAAAAGTTATATCTGCAGTGTACCGTTGTGCAGATGTGTACTTACAAGTGGACAGGAGTCGTTTGGAAGCTTGTGAGATGTGGTTGTGGCAAAAAATAGTGAAGGTTTCCTGGAAAGCAGAAATTCTAAGAATGTAATTTTAGAAAAAGTGGAAGAGAAGGGTCACTAATCTTAACCAATTCTGAAATACAATTTCGGACTGCAAAATATCTGGAATAAGCCAAATAGGGAAACCTCAAAAGAAAATTTTAGGACACCATCAAAACGAACTACACTTCATGAACTATATATAGATAAAGAAGACAGCAGAGAACAGATTACCATGGAAGCGACGACAAGGCAAGTTGTGGCTTTAGGATGATGATAATAACTATAATAGTATGGGGATGAAAAATATTGGAATCATTTTAACAATATGATCTTGAATATGAAAGGTGGTATAATCCGTGTATAAGATTATTTTAAGTTGAAATCTCGTACACATATAATGATCAAATTCTATTAGTGCTGTTCCAATGATCATTATGAATGGTTTAGGTGGCAAGGAGTCTCTCAAACAGCGAGAATTTCCCCTCCTATTATTATATTTCTCCATTGTATTACAACTGAAGCATTGAATGTAATCGGCGTAGTGTTTCTTTATTGTCGCTGTAACACGGAGCTGGACCACTATTTGATAAGTATGTTGTGGTAGAATCCAGAAGTGCCGAATTGACAAAAATGTAATAAAATGCCCAGAAAGATTTCATTTTGTAGATTATGTAATGAGGAACGTTTATTCGAGGTCTATGATTTCATCATTTAAAGCTTCAAAGCCCTAGAACGCTTTGTTTAGGAGTTATTAAATTATAAATGCTGTCACATTGAGTGTTACGGGTTGCTTTTGACATACATATTTAGATGCGTATTTTTTTTAAACAAATCCTTATTATTTAAAAAATCAAAGTGCTGTTCGTCACGTCCCCATAAAAATATATTTCTTTATAATGATTGTTTGCGTATGCGAGCCGCAGAAGGTATATACACTACTGAAATTATATAGGAGACAATAATAGTTCTTAAAAAGGAAGTTTGAAAGTCCATTTATTGCATTTTAGCTACATAAATATTGATTTCATGAAAATATTCTCTGTTTTGTGGAAAGATAAAAATAATGGAGTAAAACGGTTGCAGCTCAAATCGCCAACGTTTCTGAAATGAATGCAAATATTTTTTTGACACTCACAGACCCCGCTTCCTAAGTTGACTTGGCAGCTGACGTGACACAACAGAAAATTTTGTGATGATCGTAACTACTCACAAACAGAGTCTACAATAACGGATACAAATCCGGATTGTGCCTTTCCTGTCATTTCGGCCCAGTGGGCTACGAGAGTTGATGATTGATTTTTTCGTGTTTCTGGACGCGTCAACTGATATGGTGATTGGTCACGTAAGTGTAGTGCATGCTTTTTCTAGGAAGATAACTGTGATCTTCCCCCGCTGTATGGCGCGATCCGGTGCCGACCTACCGTCGGCTAGTGCGGTTTCCCCCTAACCAGGACTCTTCCCACAGCGGGGCATCGCCCCAGACGGGACAAACTCTAAGCTCCCGTCAGGTCTTTCGGAATATGTGGTAGTGTAGTTCATGTTAGTGTAAGTGTGTGTGTAAGGGGAGAGGATAGGATAAGGAAGAGGAAGGAAAGATCGCACGCGGTCCGTTTGGTAGAGTACTGCTCCGGTATTCGACTGGTGTTGATCGGAGAAACCACGGAAAACTACCGATCAGAGCAGCCGGTCGCTAGAATGTTTTTCCTGACAGCTACTGAATTCGACCAAGCTGAAGAGCTCGGGTCGAAAATCCTGCCGCCGTACCTAGCCTCGAACCTAGGACCTCCTGTTCAGAGGTGCTGCAGTGACATCAATTGATGCACTGAGCTACCGCTCCCGGTAAGCAACAAGAGGAGGGGCACACGTCGATCACGGCCTCCTGTAGCGCAGCAGCTTGTTGTCGATTGCAATACAGAAGAAGCCGTTGAGGTGCTGGCGATGTCGGACAGGCTGCCGCAATTAAATTGACTGCGGGGAACACACACAGGAAACGCAGTACCCGACCACCGGAAACGGTTTCCATGGAGAATATGCACTGGCGGACACAGTGAAGATGGGAGGTGGTTCAGCGAAATGGACTTAAAATCATGGGGCTTATGGGTTTTTGGTCAGGCATCCTCAGATCAAAAAATCCCACCTCGTAAAAATATGGCACAAGAAATCAAATGAAAAAATTACCGAATCAGACACTTCATATTTCTGGTTGTGCATTTTGGCTATTGGAATATTTCGCTCGTAGTGGGGTACTCAACGATTTGAACAGCGATATTAAAGTGTAGATTACTCTTCTACGTCTGCGAAGTGCCTTTCTTCTCGTCTGTCTCGCGTGCAATTTAACGGTCGTTGAGGGCACAGATGTCTCGTGCGAATTCTACCGCCGCTACCACGGCTGGCATTTGCACCGAATGGACGCTTAAATGCACTGGCCAGTGTTTGTTAACCAAATCCTCCCGCTGTCAAATTGTACACGAAAGCGCATTTTTGGTGCGCGGTGTCGGGGCATGAGATCTCACCGTGGGAGCGGCTGCAGCGGAGTGGGAAACGCTACCGATGATCGTTTGTTTTATATGAAGCCCAGATTTTTTTAGTAACGATATGTGCGCGTGCATTTATTCTCTGAAATTAATTTTCGCGAGTTGGTGTGACAAATCGTTTCATAGTCGGTACAAGCTCAGCTGACAGAGAGACACACTTCCAAATCCTTGTGATTCCGAGATGGTCTGCAGTATCTCTAAGGTCGTCCTGAAATAAATTCCGTGGTAGTAGTCGATATCTTGTGGTAATCCATTATAGGTATGGAGATAATCAAACCACAATAATAAAAATAAATAATATATATTTATTGTATGCCCAAAAGTACCTTTCGGGAACAATATTCGGGGCGAGGGCGAGGGCGAGGGCGAGGGCGAGGGCGAGGGAAGGCGTCAAGGGCCAATCGCAGCGTAAGCTCAGCGCTCCGCAATCGGCTGACGACAGCAGACAAATGCGCGCGGATTAAGATATGATAATGAAGGTGGCGGCGTGCACGCGAGAAACAAGCGACCAAAAAAAGCGACTCAAGTGGATCATTTACTCGAATGCGGAACGCAAGGAGGGTAACATATGCTTGTTTCACCCTCTGTGTAAATTACGAACACAATTGCCAAGGTTAAGTATCAAGCACATTTATAAAGTAATTTTCCTACCTTGTCAACTAATAAAAAACACGTTTAAGGGAAAAACTATTGCACCTAATACTGCGCTGTTTTTTCACATATCCAGCAGCAGAATTACCGGGAGCTGTAGCTCAGTGCATCAACTGATGTCACTGCAGCTCCTCTGACCCGGGAAGTTCTAGGTTCGAGTCCTGACGGCGGCAAGATTTTCGACACTAGCTTTTCAGCTAGGTCGAATTCAGTCGCTGTCTGGAGGAGAATTCTAGCGGCCGGCTGCTCTGATCGGTAGTTTTCCGTGGTTTCTCCGATCTACACCAGGCGAATGCCGGAGCAGTACCCTACCAAACGGGCCACGGACCGCGTGTGATCTTTCATTGCTCTTCCCTATCCTGTCCTTTCACCTTACACACACACTACACTAACATGCATTACACTACCACATATTCCGGGAGATCGGTCGGGAGCTTAGAGCTTGTCCCGGCTGGGGTGGCGGGAGAGTCCTTGTTAGGGGGAACCCCACTAGCCGACGGTAGGTCGGCGCCGAATCTCGCCATCCAGCGGGGGAAGATCTCCGTCATCTCCCGAGAAAAAACATGCACTACACTAACGGGACTAATGACCACAGTAGTTGACGCGCCCGGAAACATGAAAAGATCAAACAAAGACACTCGTCAATTGTTTAAAAAATGTAATCTTCTATGTTTCAGGAGTATTGGCATTTGGAGCATATATACCTATAAAACCGTCTCTATTACCTTTCTTTTAAAATCTATTGTTAAAATGTTCTCATTGAGGCATGTCAGCTCTTCATACTACTTTCTTTTTTATATATGACGATAGAGACTTTTCTATTTGCTCTAATTTTTTTTCATCCCACTAAATATATGAATGTAGTCTTTAACTTCCTCTATCCCTTGATCTTATTTTCGTGTCTGAGAAGACAGCAATTTCCACATCTCATGCGCTGATTGTGTCAAACACTTCTACACTTCTTTAGATTAAGACCCCGTACGTTCCATGTTCCTTCATCAACCCTTTCCGTTTGCGTTGTCGTTTCTTGGGCATTCCGGCTATACGTTT
Source organism: Teleogryllus oceanicus (assembly GCA_964035755.1). Lineage (NCBI taxonomy): Eukaryota > Metazoa > Arthropoda > Insecta > Orthoptera > Gryllidae > Teleogryllus > Teleogryllus oceanicus. The sequence goes on from CAXIVR010000007.1 coordinate 7,465,048, forward strand.
CTGGGACATTTAGCAATACAGTATTTTATGACAGGGATGACTCTACGCCCTAACTCTCAACCTGGAGGACCGGAGATTTCTTCTTCGGGCGCTGCCAGCGGGTCACGGCCCCAGCCGGGACGAACTCTAAGCTCCCGACCGGTCCCCCGGAATATGTGGTAGTGTAGTGCATGTTAGTGTAACCAAGACCTAATATAGTCGTTAAATAATCAGTAATATTTTTCATATAATTATGTAATCCGGCCAAAAGTAATGGATTTGCTTTTAGAGCAATTTACGGATCTTCCGTTATTTTCCGCGTAATAATATAACGCATCAAGATCACGTTGCAGCATTTCTTCATCTTCTATCGAATTCATACTACGATATTTTATGCAATCTTCTGCAAATAGCCGAACATTTATGATTATGTGGGCTGGCAGATCATTGACGAACGCTAGAAATATAAGAGGTCCAATGATACTCTCTTGCCGTATTCCTTGACCTAACCTCACCTTGGAAGATATCTCTTGCCCAATTCGTACTTTCTGTTTTTACTCGCAGAAACTCGCTAATCCATGCCACTACCTGGTATCGATGCCTGAATTCGTTACTTTCTGAACACGCCAATCGCGAGGAACGACATCGAACTTCAACAGCTAGATACTGATGACCTGCGTGACTGCCTGACTTTCGCATGAGTAACCTCTCCTGAACCCGTGTCGGCAACATAGAACCATTTTTTTATTTCCCATTCATGCTCAATGTAACTCGCAACTGCATGCTCCATAAGTCTGCAGACCACTGACGTAAGACTTACAGCCTTCAATAATACAGTTTTGTCACCACTTTTAAAAATTGGTACGACAAAAACTAATTTCCAATCTTCAGGTACTTTTCAATTGTACATAGACTCGTGAAATATTCTAATTAAGTACGGTAATATTGTCTCTCCTCCTAGTTTAATTATATCCGTAGAAATGTCGTCTGGACCCCTTGAATCACCATTTTTTATAAAAATTACTTTATTCCGTAGAACGTTTATTTCAACTGAAGCCTTACCAGAGACCCTTGAATTAGTGAATGCTTTGTATTGCTTTTGAAAACCGAACTGAAATATTGTTGAACGCATTTCTTTTGCCCGATCATCAGTAATGGCGTGTTTCCATTTTCACGAACAACTGGGATATCTCTTTATTTCTTTTGCTCTACGAATATATTTATAAAATCCTGTCGTTATTTCCCTCCCCTTCTATAATATTCTTTAATCAATACACCTCCTGAGAAATTTTCTCTTTTCGCTCCAATTTTTTTGAACGATTTCGAGAAATAAACATAAGCTCGCTACTGCATTTTCTTTCTTAAGCCTTTCTTGTAACTCTTCATTCGCCTAATTTTTAATGTAATATTCTGGATCCGAATATTTTTTAGAATATTGCACGGAACTACCTTTACATAGCGTCGTATATAATATTTTGAACGCGCCCCACATTTCTTCTATTTCTTCCACTTTCATCTCTGTTCTCAGAAAGCGGTCGTATTGTTCCGTAAAAACCTGAATCCCTTCTACATTTTCTTTCTTGTATTGCCGTACATATGCAGCATACCCAAAAAATATCCGTCAGGAAAGCTCGTCTTCTTTGCCTCCATCGCATTCAGCTATTGTACAATAGGTCAACGGAAAGTAGCGCCCAAAATGTCTGCGCCGCTAGAGCGGTGCCGCAGAGCTTCCGTGCGCTTGCGCGGTGTGGAAACCGGCTTATCGCCGCAGACGACCGCCGCACAGCAAGGAGCTCTCGCGAAACCTTTAAAATTAATTGGAACTTCGCGCAGTCGGAAGCTCACTTCAAAGCGCAGCTTCCCTCTTCCCAGCGACCTTAACTCACACTCCGCGAAATCGCATTAAAAATATTATTCCACTGAAAGAAACATGAGTCCAAATTCTAAAGGTACTTTTGTTCCGGCGTGCCGCTCAAAGAACGCACAGCGGTGGCGCGCGCGGTGGCGAAAATGTGAACTCACGCGAGGGGAGCTTATTGCAGGGGTGGGTAAAGCCAAGCAGGACGGACGTGTCTTGACAATCCAACCAATTCTTCCCGAAAATAATTGTAAGTTAATGCCTTATTTTACGTGGCGAGACTCCCGCCATCTGGCAAACTCTGCCGTCTGATCACGCAAATTTTGCTGTCATCTAGCCCAGAAAGAAGGTATCATCCTGGGTGACGACACAAGCTTTTAGAATTTAGCTCAGAGGCTTCTTGTATGCTTGAATTAAGCTCAGAAGCTTCTTTACATGCAGTAAATGTTCTACATGGGCATCCGACTTCATTCCCCTCCGAAGGAAGGCGTACGAAGGACTTTCTTGCCCTTAAAAATCCACGGCTTCGGTCGGGTTTGAACTCGCAAACATGGGTATTACAACCCGGTACCGTTATGCCATCGAACCTGCAAATTATCCTATCCCGTTAGTTGTTTCCACACCTACTGCGCAATTCCATGCGGTTGAATCGTGAGATTATTGATAAAATACATATTTTTAATGGAAGCATTAATCAACAGTAGTTCATAAAAAATACTACTACACCCCACCCCACCAAAGTCGCATCATATAACCGACATAACATGGCTGACAGCGTTGTTGGTTTCGCATTTGCTCCAGGTCAATGCTAGAGGGAGAGAGAGAGAGAGAGAGAGGGAAAGTGAGAAAGACCGAGTGAGAGGGCGGGAGAGAGAGATAGGGGGAAGGAGAGAGGAAGAATTCAAGAATAGAAAAAGAAGAAAAGAAAGAGAGAAAGTGGCCATTGTTAACGACACGTGTAAAGTCTACAGTTTACGACTTGAAACAAGCACATCAGCTATAACGGAGCTGCCGAGATGCAGCATTTGGAGCCTAGTTCAGTGGCCCGGTTACCCCTTGCATTTCATAAACAAAAGCCGATCGCACCAGAGCTCCTTCCGTTGGGCTGATTCGTTTAGGAGCGGGCCACATCGGTGGCCCGTAGACAAGCGCTGGGCCAGAGTATGTCGAGTTTGAATGAGGTTGTCTTACCTGTTTAGTTCGAACCAGATCATATGTGAACTCGGAGTTCTGAAAATTCTCATTTAGTAATTAAATTAGTTCAAAGAATTGGTCACCCCGACCAGGATTCGAACCCGGATCTTCTGGTTTACGCCCAGCTTGCTCTAACCACGAAACAATCAACCCTTTGAACAGTTTTCACTACCGCGATTATCGCTCGTATGTATACGTATGCCGAACATATTCTCCAATCGTAAGTGCGTCCAACAAAGTGACGAGAAGGTGACAATTATTCTCATTTAGGCAAATAATTAATGTCCTAGTCTAGTTTCGTAGCATCAAACACACTGTCTAAGTCTGACCTGTGACCACAAAGCTGTCTGACACGAACTACTGTGTTATTTTGAGAAGGGAGATGCTACTCACACTTTTCATAGTCTTGAAGTTCTCCTTCGTACCGAAAATGTGTCCGTGAGTGAGTATTTAGTTCTTTCTACTTTCGCTATTAATCCCATGAGTGTTGTGTATGTTACGGTTTGATAAATGGCTCTCCGCTGGAAAGGGAGATCCGGCATCGGCCTGCACGTAGGCTTCCGGGATTCTCAGATTCTCCCCTTCAGAGGCTCCCCGTGAGGGACACCGCATCAGCCGGAAGAAGTTTTGAGCTTCCGACTGGTCCTCCGATTAGTGGGCGAGTATTGCCCATTTACGTATTATGTGTTCATAGAGAACACACAGGAAACATCAATGAAAATGTTATTTTGGTAGAAACAGGAAGAGCTATTCGATACAGAGTCAAGTACGTTTCTAGCGGGTTGAGTTCTCAGCTGATCACTTCAAAATGATCGCCACAGTGAGACTATTCTAGTGTCCTGTGTCAGCTGTCGTCAGTAATCACAATCTTCAATGTGAATTGAAATTTTCCCCAAACTTTAACGTTATCGGTTCGATCAAACGCTTCTCTCGGAACAGCGACGGATCCGGCTTATTTCGTGCCTGGGTCCCAGATGGCTAGCTTAGATTAATCACGAGATTTGCATCAATTTTCAGCTAATGGCAAACGCATGTCAAGTAATGCTGTCCTTTGAGCTCGTTTATACCATTTGATGCTAGGGTTGCCTGATTTAATGGCGGACGCTTTCATAAACTGGCACATACATTGAACATATGTGTTTGTATAAGAGAGGAGGGAACAATGATCGTATCCATACAGCTGAACTCAAATAACTTCTGATCATTCGTCTGTATTCTTTCAAGAAATCACGGAAAGCTTTCGATGACAGCAGCAACAGATACGATTCTCCTCCAGACAGCGGTTGAATTCCATACAGCTGAACTCAAATAACTTCTGTTAATGATCAGCCACCAGTGAGACTCGATTTCTAGTGTCTCCTGGTACTAAGCTGCTGCTAAAGGAGTACAACACGGAATGCTTCATTTCCCTTCATTAGAAAGCCTTGTGAATTTGGAAATTTTCACTTTCAAACATTTTAACATATATCGGTATCAGGATCTCAAACGCTAATCTTTATACGGAAAAACAGCGACTGGAAAGTATTCAATGGCAAAATTATGTTCTGGTGTTTCTGGTTAAGTTCTTCCAAAATGGCACTGACTAATACGTTTCATAATGATTAATCAACGAAGAAATTTACAATATTAATTAATATCAGCTAAATACAAAACGCATTAACAAAACAGTGAATGAATGTCCAATTTAATTATGAGCATCGTTTAATTAACTTTATTTGAATTTGTACTTTAGGTGTTTGTCTTCTGATTTAACGGCAGTTTATGTCTCTTCATTTAAAACTGGAAATACATACATATGAACAACATATGTTAAAACAGAGGAAATCGTATAATCGTCTTGATGAAACGCTTTCAAATAAATTATAGAAAAATTGAATCATGGTTACTGATAAACATTCATATTAGTTTTGAAAAGTTTGTGATCAACTCAGACTACTCAAAATATTTTCAATGATTCGTTCGTTTTAGTATCACTAATGCATGTAATACTTTTATTTAGTTTTCAATTGTTCTCAATTTTGTTTAAATTTACTATGAACTCTATCCTCAATGAAACCAAATAAATATTGGGAGACTTCTTTTTCAAATTCGTCAAATAACTACCTGAAAGTCTGTAGTGAAGATTTTTTGTATCACAATGGCTAAAATATGATATTCTTGTTCTCCATTTTCTTGAAGGAAAACCGAGGATAAAGATCATGCAATTTATGTTCTGTTTATTAACACTGATTGTCGGGCTGACCGACTTCTGTATCGAAGACGCATCAAACGTGTATTTTGACTACACAAAGGAGAAAGTTATTTACTAAATACAAGAAAAAGATTTATCCACTTTTTTCTTTCGAGGACTCCAAATGGTTAGTTTCTTTCGTAAATAATCTTAAAAAATCTGCCACAGTATTACAATAATTTCACTTTACAACGTATGTAGTAAGGCGAGAAAATACAAAGATCTGTAATGTTTCAAAACTTCGGAACTTAACATCATGGCTTTGAATATCACGATTGCTAGATTCACAGAGGAACAAATGCCACGTCCTTTCGATGACCAAGCACTCCACGAAAATTCGGTAACTTACTACCCAACACAGAAGGCCGTTTTACTTGTACCTAAAAGGGCTGCCAACCCCTGGAGAAGAGAGAACGCGCCAGAAGTAAGCGGTTCGAGCGACTTTAACCCCAGGGAAGATTACCTTTGATATTCAAAGCGTCTGTGGGCGCGGCAGGGCCTACTCATATCATAACTCCTGGCGAGTGGGTAGCTTCCTTTATCGTGCGGATTTGTTGGATGGCGTCAGGGAGCGGACTCTAACGAAAAGGGAATTACGCTCTCGGGAGTTCCACAGTGGGATTTTCGAGAAGTCTTAGGAAGATAATAGAAAATTATACGATGCTGTTGGCAGTCGCAACTTGAGATAACATTTCGTACTGCGTATACTCTCCTAAAGTCGCTTAATTTGCGTGGCACTTCATTAGCTGAACCTTCATGGAAGTTCAGAATCTTGAAACTCATCTTACTCTTCTTTTGCTCTCGTTCTAGTCGCATTTCATACTGCCCAATTTTCAATACTGTTCTAGTTTGGATCAAACGCGTGTAATGTATAGAAATGATTATTTCAAGTAGAGTTCGTCAATTAAGCTTTTTGTTTGCTTGATTCCTCTTCCAGATATAATGTTAAAATCCCAATCCTATGTTTTTGTAAAAATAAAAATAACAAAAGCGATTTAATTAATGTGTACCTCTCTGTGCGTGTTTCTCATATAAACAATTTTCTGTGGTACTAAGGTATTGAGAAAAGACACTCGAAACATTCTTTTGATTAAATAAGATTTGAAGGATTGATGAATGCTCAAGGAAGCATGGCATAAATAAAATATTCAAGATTATGCACTGATTCTAATGAATCTTGTGAATTTATATAAAAAGTTTACCTAAGTTTGACATGCTTTTGAATTATTTATATTAAGGATCAGTTACAATAGAATGAGTTAAACTACTAGGAATATTTGTCACATTCTCGAAATTCTTGCAACCATAATCAATCCGTAAACTTATCTGTGATTGGCGGTCGGGAATTTGTGTTAGTATCTCGCAGAGCATGATAAACACGTGAAGGCAATTACATTGGATTGCACTGCACTGTTGACAGTTCATCACCTGATGACACAATGTTGATGGGATGCATTGCTGTTAGCGGCTTGGAGCATCTGGAGTCATCACAAACAGTAAGGCGACGACGAATTCCCAAATTAAAAACACATGATTCTTGACACCCAATGAGTGGCGATTTTGATAAATGTTTTACGCGTTTTACTCACCAGAAATGGTGTGTTGTCAAATATGAAATGGGATAATTGTATGTAAATGACCTGATGCACTCACCCATCCCATTGACCTTTACATTTTGTTACCTCCTTCCTAAACTTTACATTCGGTTTATTGTACAGGGGCTTGATTTTAAATCTGGCATGGATCGCAAATGTATTAAGGGTTCGAAACAACGCGTTAATATTAACTGTGATTATTACACATATCACCAGAAATCACAATTTTGATAATTGTTAATGACAAATCTTTCAGTTACTCCACCTACAGCAATAATATACCTGGCTAATTTGTGAATTAAGACGCGTACAACTTTAAAATGATCAGAGATTTGAGTATTTTTCAGAGAAAAATAAAACGAGCGAGCGTGAAACAGTCGTGCACTCGACGTGACTCAGACCGGGAGCGGTAGCTCAGTGCATCAACTGACGTCACTGCAGCGCCTCTGAGCGGAAGGTCCTAAGGTTCGAGCAGCGCCTCTGACGACGGTAGGATTTTCGGCACTAGCCCTTTAGCTAAATCGAATTCAGTCGCTGTCTGGATAACTCTAGCGGCCGGCTGCTCTTATCGGTAGTTTTCCGTGGTTTCTCCGATCAACACCAGGCGAATGCCGGAGCAGTACCTACCAAAACGGGCCACGGACCGCCCGCGATCTTTCCTTCCTCTTCCTTTTCCTATCCGCTCCAGTGATACACACACACACTTACACTAACATGCACTACACTACCACATATTTCGTGAGACCGGTCGGGAGCTTAGAGCTTGTCCTGACTGTGTCGGTGCCTCGCTGGTGGAAGAGTCCTGGTTAGGGGGAAACCCCACTAGCCGATGGTAGATGGGCGCCGGATCTCTGGCTGGGGGAGATCACGGCCATCTCCCGAGAAAAAAACATGCACTACACTTACGGGACTAATGAGCAAATAAGTTGACGCGCCCGGAAAGAGGAAAAAATCAATCCAGCTGACCGAGTAACGGTTGCTCTGTGCACTGGCGGCGGCGGACGCAACTCGCGAACGCAAGGGGTGATGCTCTTCGTCATCGCTCGCTGGGAGAGAGGATTCGAGAGCCGCTGACCCCGATAGCAGAGTTTGTAACACGGACGAATTCGCTACGTTTTATAGTATCATTATGATCTGAATATTTTGTCGGACATTGGAAGCACTGTTTTGATGTACAAATGTATTTTACAATGTTAGTATTGCTGTAACTAGAGGTATCATACGCCCTCTTTTGTTATTTAAGTAAGACAAACTGTCCGGGTGGATTTTACAAGAAAGGATGAAATGTGCTTTTTTCTTGGAAGGAGGAAACTACTTTCAAATGGAACCTAGTAGCATGATATACGATGCATATTGAACTTTTTTCAACATTTTCGAATCCCTTTCGAATCTCCCGAACTTTTTCGAACTTCATCTAGTCTCACAACCGCCAAAATCCATAGAAAGCTATTCTACATTTACGTTCTTTACTACATTAAATACCATCATAAAAAAACATATTGTACACCTTATTGTATGCTGGTGCTGGAAATAAATTGTGTGCTTGAGGTGTTAATACTTGTATGCTGATCCCATGAAGTTAATGCCATCAGCAATATCATCAACATGTCCAGTCTCCAAGACTTGTGTGTCATTGTCAACTCCTAAAAATTGGCACATAATATTTTCCAATCCCTAGTAACAGTGCTAACAGAGACCGCATCTTCTCTGCTATAAATACACAGTGGTCCACAGACAGGACCAGGCTTAACATATTTAAAGCATAATGTGTGTTCAATACATCTATAAGCATCTAACCTGTGTGAGTGTCTATGAGTATTTACTGGGAACTAAAAAAGTATTGAGAGAGATATTATCATCCACCAAATTCTTCTGGTATAAAAATGAAAATGACGGTATTAATTAAGAAGTAGGCCTATTGTGTGATCGTGAAAGTGATGACCATGACTGAAGTATTTATTTTGTATCTCTATCTATCTATCTACTAGCTAGCTAGCCTGATGTACAGGACATGAGGACAAGGATATCATTTTTTAAAATGTCCGAAAGTTCTCCATAATCGTTTAGTATAATTCAACTGAATTGGTGAATTTTCTGAAATGTTTGAACCAAATTTTTTCAAAAACTATGTAACATTTTTCGCCAAAATTTTCCACAATGGAAAAGAGTCCAGTTGTCTTCGATATTTCAAAATTGTGAATTTGGCCAAGATATTTGGGGCCCCAAAATCAAAATAACGCTGAAAAAAGTAGGTGTTTTTAAATCATAAATAGGATAAATAGTATATATTCCAGAAAAAAAAGTAAACCATCGTGACAATTCAAAAATTCTAAATATTTTGTTTTATAACATTTTCTCTATGTATTGTAAATATTACCGCAAATTTGATTTTTCTGCATTCGCTCGCCTAGAGAATTCGTCAGTGATTTAGGGATAAAACGGTTACAGTGACATGAGTGTTGTTATTAAACAATGTATTTGTGTCCATACAGTGTGAATAAGAGAGCTGTTATCAGTGGAATATTGAAAAAAATATTATGTGTAAGTATATATGAGTGTGTGAGTCATAATAGATATTCGTATTTTGGTTTAAGTATCATTATAGTGTATTACTTACATAGTGTTTCTTCATGTGCATTCGTTGGAATCATTTTATTACTGAAACCGTATGCTGTTTGTGGTTCCAAAAATCGTACCCATTTCTCCTGTGTATCATATATCAAACCGCTAGTACGTAAGTAACTAAATAAGTAGTTAAAAAGATTAATATAAATTTCACAGCTATATTTTGCATTCATTTTCGCATCGTTTGTAGTTGGACTATAGTTATTACGTATTGCTTTCCCTGCTTCAAAGTGCTTGAAGTAATACTTGAATTGAAGGCAAATTTAAATTTTTGTTCTTAAAATACGCTACAAAATTTTCTTTTAATTTTTTCCTCGCATAGACAAAGGACACTTAAAAAATGGTCCACTTCCTTTGAACTCTCTAATTTTGGAAAATTACATGAGTTATAAATTAAGCGCTAAAAATGTTCTGTTGTAGCACCATAAGTTATATTCTGCAAATAGGGAACTGAAAAATTAATAAGTTGCGACAAATTACGATTTTTCGTATTTTTTATGCCGATAAGAACCAGTCGGGAGGAGAGATAGGGACAAAACCCAAAAACGAGACGAAACAGATTAGAAAACTAACTAGCACGAGAAAGTCTGTGCCATTCTGTAGCACCACTAGTAATTTTCTCGTATACATACGTGTATACGGGAGTAATACACGTAGTATAGAGGAAGTTATGTAAGTCGATTTCGAGATTTCAAGGGAAATACACGTTTTGGAGTCCCCTTATATCGAAAATATGTTTTTGTTTTTCCAAAATGTCCGTCCGTTCATCTGTTTGTCCGTCTGTCTGTCCGTTTTTCTGTCAGTCCGTCTGAGAACACTACTAGCGCTTAAACCAATGGTACGTATTTTCCAAATATACGAAACCCCTGTGCTGACGGTTGTAAATGCTTTGGATTGTTCAACAGTGCAAAAGAAGTGAACACTGAATGTAAATATTCAAGAGAAGTGAGCCGTGTGTAAAGAAATAACCAAATGAACACAAGGACTTGAAGACTATCTGTGCATAAATCAAGTAATTTCAGTGTACTTTTAAGAAACAAAATAGACGTCTTTGTTAAAATAGTATCTGTGTTTTAAAGTCGATATATATATATATATATATATATATATATATATATATATATATATATATATATATATATATATATGTATATATATGTATATATATATGTATATATATGTATATATATATGTATATATATATGTATATATATGTATATATATATGTATATGTATATATATATGTATATATATACATATGTATATATATATATGTGTGTGTGTGTGTGTGTGTGTTGTGTTACAATATAATACAATGTCGGATAAGCTGCGATGTTCAACACATGCAGATCCCAGTAACCAACAAAAATTGAATTTGATCTGAAAAGGTAAATAATTTTATTCCAGGACTTCTACAAAAAAGTATAGCAGTATCACACAATGCGTCGTTGGTTATAAGCTGGAAGAAATGTACTAAATAAAATCACAGTTGCTATAAAAACTATCGTTATGAAGGAAAATATGAGTTGTTGGTAAATGAAAACATGTATCGTTTACATTTATATTTGTGATATTTATTTACACTTGTTTCATGGCACGATTATTTACTTTTCAGCTGTAAACAACGTATAAGCGGATTTTGCTGGTCTCAAAATCTTTTTAGGCGTCGGTACAGTTATACAAAACGCAGTATGCTTATATTTGTTTGTCAATTCGATAAAATGTAAGCATTTTCACTCAGAGAGCATTTCTATGGTTGAAATGATAAGTAATTATTCACATAATATAAGATGATAGTTATTCATGTATTACAAAATATAGTGCGCCTTTTAAAACTAAATATTTTCATTCTATCTAGTGTTTGTGAAATTTGCACAGATAATAACAGGATTTGGTAAATCCCGAGTTTATGGTGGCACGGTTCCTTTGATTCACTGATTCGGTTCATTAGAAGAGAATCGACTCCATGAACTGAATCCTTGTTTATACGTAGTATTTGCGTGTAGTTAAGTTCATGATGTTACAGCAATACATATAATTATTTAAAAGAAAATCTATTTCACTAATTCATGCTACTTAAAGTTTTATTATTGGGGGGCTATCGCCCCCCAAACCCATTTTAAGACTAAAATATCAACTCAAAATAATATTATAAAAAGTGAACTCACGTTTCTTCTTCGTATTTCGGCAATTAATTTTGATTGTTTTTATTTCTGAAAAAAATAATAGTTTTTACGAAATGAAGGTTAAAAATGTTTAATAAAAATAAACAAATAACTCACCTCTGAACTTATGTTGTATATTTTTTTAATACTATTACAGAAATGTTGGAATTTATTATTTTTGCAGTTTCTTCTCCAAATGTATTCTGCTAAATAATGATGAAAATTTTCTTCCACTTTGTGGCGTGGAATTGCGCGCTTAATCGCACTCCAAGTCCCCTCAATAGCATTTGTATGCGCTCCAGTTTCAGGATCTTTGAAAGTAATAGAATGATTAACTCTTAGATGGGTAAAACCTTCATCTTTAAGACAATCATAAGCCTTCCCGCAATCCGAAATCACAATGGATTTCGGCTTGATGTAATTCTTAATGATGTCCAAGAGTACATCCTTGCTACGACATTCAACGACCTTGAAAAAGGACCGAGAGGAACCCCTTTCCACACCACCAAACACCCATTTCCCTTCCACTCTTTTGCCCCTATTGTACTTCCTTTTACCAAACTTACTCTCATCAATTTCAACCTCAACACCCTCTCCACCCAGTGGTTGATTTTCATCTTCAAGCACTTCAAACATAACTCTCGACAAAAACTCATCCAATCAGTAATTGTACTCTCACATACACCAGCATCCAAACATATATTTCAACCTTTGCTTCCATCACCCACATGTAGGTAATGAGAAGCACCTTCCATATCTCCATATGACTCCTCTCAAACCAAGAATCCTTTCGCACAGACATTTTCACACAATGAGCATTCTCGCCTCTCACTCTACAAATCCACTCAAAACCATCTATCCTATCCTTTCTCTCAGTAAATTTCAATTCTTTCTTGCACACACTACATACACGTCGAGCAAGCAAACCCACTTTCTGACACCACTGGATCACATTCAAAGTTCCCTCTCGGCGCAAATCATAAATAAAACCAGCATTCATACCTTCCATCTCAGTAGACACACAAACCTATTTAAAGAAGACTTGAAATGCGAAAAAAACACACAATTCCACGCCAACAAACTATCAATGTCGGTACTTCTCATTAATGAAACAAATTCTCATTTAACATTGAACATAAATAACTCGGTTGTTATAGTAACAACTAAATGTGTTAATAGAAGACTGTTTAATTACTATATTTCCATATTTATATTTCATTTCAAGCAGGAAGCAAACTCACATTTTAACATTTTAAATGTCGTGAAATGTTATTTTAAGTGTAAGTATTTTCGTGATGAAATGATTCCTAATTGCAAAATGTATAGCTTTATATGGCTTTGACCCGTAGTAATATTGTATATATTTATGCTTTGGCGTAAGAAATTTAATCAATGCCAACAAAATTATTGTCGATCACTCAACCAGTGATTCAAGTGAACCGCGCAACTATAAACATAGGAATCGCGAGAAATAATGAATCATAAAAGGAACCAAAGGAACCGTGCCTCCTAAACCCGGGATCAACCCAGGATTTAAATAATTGTATTTTTGTGATAAAGGGGATATTAATATACTAAAAAACATGACTGAACAAATGTATGTGTTACAAAACAGTATCAAGAACAATACATCATAACGTGAATCAATCCTACCAGATTAATATATAATGCAATGAATTTTAAAGGAAAATTTGTGAACAACTTTCACATGTGCTTCGTGATGAACGTCGTCTCAAGTCGAATCGAACACCGATGCACGCACGGGACGTCATGAATCAAACGGTGGCACCCAATGCCTGTCGTTTTCCACAAAATGCCTCCCGTGATGGACAGCTCTGGAACAAAGAAACCCGCGTTCTTTTGTTTGCGCGGCCGCCTGTAAACGGACGCTCGGTGCCAAACCGACGCGACGGCGGCGGCGGCGGCGGCGGCGGGCACGCACAGGACGGAGGAGGGGGCAACGGAGATGGGGAATCCGTTGGAACATCCAAAACCGCCGATAACGCATTGAAAACCACCCATAAATCCCGATTCAATATGGAGGTTTTGTACTGTGTCAGCGATTAATGGATTCTCCCACACAATATGACAACGCGGGACCTGTGGTGGGCCACGATAGCTATGTCAAACGTAATTGAGTTAACTAAGTTTTTCTCATTTCATTTTGATTTCTTTTTCAATATTTTAAGATAGAATGTGTGCATATCTAGGGGGTCCAAGTGTTTTCGTTAAGCAATGCAAATTGCGCTAGCATCGTGGCCATGCTACTACCAACATAAATGAAAATAAAAATTATTTTTTTGTAAAATATGTATAAGAATTAATATTGAAATCCTTAATAATTTGTGAAAAATCACTTAAAATTTCAATTTTTTTCACATTTCTTTTGAATTCTGCTTTTAGTTTTTTCGCGTCTTGTTAATTATAGGGCGGTGCTGCCACGAATGAAACGTGACTACCATTTGCTCATTTCCGAACTTTGGTTGCCAGGAAAAAGTATATTTCAAAACGAGCAAGATATAAGGATTAATACTTTTGTTAATATTCACATATTTTGACGATCACCTTCCTTGTCTATAATACGTTTGTATGTTAAAAAGAATCCACTTCATGTCTCTTAAAACAATTAAACAGCAATTCATTTTGTTTGATCTGGCAATCTTACATTCGATTCATATCGGTCGCTCAAACGTTATATCTTTTTTTTTGCCAACGGTTTATTTCGTTCCGTCACAAATAAGCAGGCTTCGTTACACTAATACCTGGTTTTTAGCTAGGGTATTTATTTCAGATTTCAGTAGTATTTCAAAAGCAATGGCCGGGCCAGGGATGGGCGCCGTGTATTCTCAGTCCCAGGGCGCGTTCGTCCCTCTGTCTGGCATCGGAACGCGCCAGAGCTCCACCGCAATCCGCATGGTCTCCCTCGGGGGGCTGCCTCTCCTGGGAAACGCTACTAGCTATGAAGTTGAACAATATTCCAAAGAAATTGACTTACTATGGGCATTTGAGGACAATTTATAGGAAAAAGTAGACTAAGGACAAGTACTATACGTTAGTTGTGATTAAGAACTACATGCGCAAGGGTAGGTGCAGGTGGAGGCGCCGACGGTTGTTTGATTGATTTTTTCGTCTTTCCGGGCGCGTCAACGGTTTTGAACATTATTCCCGTAAGTGAAGTGCATGTTTCCCTTCAAGAGATGGCGGTGATCTTCCCCCGCTGGATGGCGAGTACCGGCGCCGACCTACCGTCGGCTAGTGGGGTTCCCCCTAACAAGGACTCTCCCGCCACCCCAGCCGGGACAAGCTCTAAGCTCCCGACCGATCTCCCGGAATATGTGGTAGTGTAATGCATGTTAGTGTAAGTGTGAGTGTAAGGGGAGAGGATAGGACAGGAAAGAGGAAGGATAGATCGCGCGCGGTCCGTGGCCCGTTTGATAGGGTACTGCTCCGCCATTCGCCTGGTGTTGATCGGAGAAACCACAGAAAACTACCGATCACAGCAGCCGGCAAATAGAATTCTCCTCCAGACAGCGACTGGCTTCGACCTAGCTGAAAAGCTAGTGTCGAAAATCCTGCCGCCTAGGACCTCCCGGTCAGAGTCGCTGCAGTGACATCTGTCGGTGCACTGAGCTACCGTGTTCTGGGTGTTCTGGGTGTCATACTTCCTGAGCCTCAATTTCATCATTGTTCACCGCAATGAGTCTACAACATTCTTATTACTCATTGCACAGAAAGGTATTCATTTCAGATATGTCTCGAAAGGCTAGAGAATGACTCTCGACCCAGAAGATGATATACAAGTGAAAAGGGTTGGTGTAATGGTTGGAATTCTTTCCTCTAACTTCTGGAGTGAAAGTGAAACTCATCTTGTGAAATTTGTGGTGGAGAAGGACGGTTCGCGCAGATTTATTGCATCATCGTTCGTATAATAGCGAATCCAACCATATTATTCATTTCATTTGCGGATCTTAATAAATATGATCTATCAACTTTCAGCCTGGTTGATGCCACTCTTCAACAGTAATGAAATAATTACTATTGAAATCAAAGGTAGAAGAACTAGTTTTGCTGAAACAACACATAATTTCTCACCCGGATTTTCACGCAAAATTACGCGAAAAGTACTCAAATTTTCGAAACATTGTACATGGCCTTATTTTCAAATATATCTTCTAGAAAATATTTCATGAAGGAAAAAAATCTGTATCATATAATTGTAGTTGAAGGAAACAGCTGAAATTTTTTTTTTTGAGTTTCGAAAATCAGATTTTTGAACGAAAATGAGATCTACATCTTTCTTTTCAACGTCCTTTACACTATCGAACAACAAAATTTAAAAAAAAACGATAGAGCCTTTTTTTTAATTTTGAAAATGTCTCAGGTGCTTCATGCAAAGTACCTCACAAAATTAAAATATTGGTTTCAAATTCAAAAGTCTACGACATCAACCAGATAGATTTGGGAATACCTATTCCGGAGAAAAATAGCTGAACGGTTTAGCCGCTAGCATTGTTCGTAGACTGACAGACAGACGGACGGACGGACGCTTTGGCGTTATTAAATATTTTCGGCATCAAGGACCCACAAAACATGGATTATGGCTCGACCATGTGTTAGAGATATTTTTATAAATTTATCAACAAGATTTATCCACTTTTTCGTTACCAGAACCCTGTAAAAGGAGTTGCTCTGTCAAATATTCGTCGGTTTTTGAGCAGCATTACATAACTTTCTCTCTACTCCGTAGCTAGAAAGTAAAGGATTCTTTGACCTTGCAATTTTTGATCTCTCAATATGAACTGCCGCAAGTTACGGGAGATTTTACACCGAGGTAGCAGATGGTTGGAAGGTGGATTTCTAAATTGGCTGCAAATGGTTAATTATCTTTTTTTAGTCGACATTTGCGTCTTTGGATTTCGTGCCCAAAGGCTTACCTTACCTCAATGATACACCTTCTTTGAGCTCAACTTGGATGAAGACTGTATTTTTAATTATTCTTCCTAGGAGATATTTTAAAATTCTCCACTTTTTGAAAGCGTCTTACCAGACTGCAACACTTTGTGGAGTGCAAGGGGCTTTGCAGGAGTAATCGAAGATTCGTCGGAGACTCTGGGAATTGAGAGAGAGAGTGTGTGTGTCTTGTGTTCGGCCAAGAAACAAGTTGGTAATTCAATGTGGACCGAGTGAAATGCAATTAAGTAGTATGATTGTGTGTCAAAGTATTAATATCCAGTTATAGTTAATTCTTCAAGCTTTTGTTTTTTAATTACGCTAAATTGCACTTATTTCATTTCTGAAAGCTGCAATGTCATATTATATTCTAACAATGCGCGAAACGTTTTTGCTTAAGCACGCAGGGCTCATCTCACGATTCATCATGAAATCTTAGCAATTTTACCTTCAAAATGCGTGGGGTGCGTAGGCAGACGTATAAGATTTGTTCTTGGGGTTTATGATTTCATCATTTTCAAAATACATCTAGTATGGACTCTATAGACATAAAAAGGATGTATTCAGAGACTAACATCCATAGGTTTCTGTTTACTTTCTCGCTACAGAGTAGAAAAAAAGTAATGTAATGCTGCGCGAAAAAATGACGAATTTTCGGCAGAAAACTCCTATTACAGGGCCTTGATAACGAAAAAGAGTATAAATCCAGTTGCTAAATTTAGAAAAAATTTATCTGTCTCTCTCTAGAAAAAAATCCATGTTTTGTGGATCCTTGCCACCGAAAAATCGAATGACGGCAAAACATCGGTTTGTTCGTCCGTCTGTATGTATGTACGTCCTGTGAACAATGCTAGCCGCTAAACCGTTTAGACGATTCCTAATCAAACGTTGCAGGAATTCATAAGAATTGCTCAAGAAAATAGGCAGAATATATTTGCTGTACACAACATTAATATTGTGTAAAACTCTTCGTTATTTTTCATATATCTCGCAACGAAGTCTAGTCACTTCGCTTAACGTCCTGCCGAGAGAAAATCCATACCAAGCAGTAGGTAATGACTGACTAGGCTTTGAGCAAACTCCGCCGGCGCCAGCCCGCGACCGTGGGGGGTAAATTGGCTGCGGATTGCGGGCGTCCCGCAGGGAGCCTGCGCTGGCGCCCGGGCCGGGGCACGGCGGGGCGGGCGGGCGGGCGGGGTGGGGCGGGGCGAGGCGAGGGTGGGGGCGGGCGATTATCTCGCGCTCATTATTCCGTCATTATTTCCCCGTAATTACTGCTAATTGAATGTGCAGCGCGGGCGGCGGGCGACGGTGGCGCCCCTGGCGGCCGGGCGGTGCTGTGGCGCGCGGCTCCAGGTGCGAAGTGCGGCTGCCCGCGCTGCAAGTGCGCTGGGGCGGCAGGGGCCCATTCGCGCCGGCCGCCGCACTTCAAAACCTGGCCAGAAAAGGGAAATAAAGGTTCCAGATGGCAATTTTGGACTATCAGGTTGGCTACAGTAATGTTGAAACTACTGAATGCCGGTTGTGCGGGCTTTGAGCGGTTTTGAGTCATTTTGTTCGTTGTATTCCGGGTCAAACCTAGCAATTCTTGGTTAACATTGCGTGGTGCCGGCCAGGCTACAAAATAGTCTTGTTGAATATAAATATTTGGGTTCTGTGTAAGTGCAATATATTCAATATGAAAGGTGATTCGGAGGTATGCACTAAGTAAAAACGTTTACATCATAATTATATCATTGTTACATCATACATGTTTGGTTTTTTTGAAAATTTACTCAATACCGCAAAACTCACGAGAAAATTATATAAAGGTGCTTAAAAACAGAGATAAGTTACGAACTCCACGACGTTCCGCTATCTTTTGGACTGTGTCCGTAAACTTATATTATTACCTCTGTAAATTAACCTTTAAATCTACCGACTAGTACCGACGTACCACAACTAGTGCCGACAAGCCACGTCTTAAACATTTGCAAAATGTTGTTATTGGACGTCTTGAAAAACGACAATAAAATCAATTAATTATGAGCTACATTTGTTCAATTTAAATTATTATCGAAGCCTAGAAGCATTGTAAAGCATATAATAAGCAAAAAAGGACGGAAACAACGCTTTCTCCTTGAAAGTGGGATGATTAACTTAGAAAGACAAAGTCGCCGCTCGCGATTCTATAATACAATCTTCAAGAAATGATTGTTCCGGTTTATATAAACTAATATTTGGTTATTTTTCCAGAATACCTCTGATACATATGCCACCAGCAGCCATAGTTGTTTATTCAAGATCAGACATTATTACTTCGGCCATTTTACCGACCGGTCAACTATCAGAGGATGCTCAAAAATCAACTAATACGATGATACAGAAATATCACCTAAATTTTTTCTCGAGCGTTTTCCAGAGTTTTTGACCAGGATGACGTACTCAGGAGATTCTTGGCAACCACACATCCCTACGTTTCTTCTCAACGCAAATCATCACCAAAGAAACTGTAGTGTGTCGGCAGAAGTCGTTGCCCTCCTAATTACTGTGGCAGAAGATTGTGAAGATTCCGATAAAGATGATGAAGAAACAGTCTTTGAAGATGATGATTCAGTTGAAGCAGACGGAAGAGAAAATAATGATGTAGATGAAAAAGAAGAAAACGACAACTTCTAATAATAGTTACAAACAATTTACGAAATGAATAATTGTAATTTAAATAAAATTATTTTTTGTAATTTATACCCTCTTCTATCCTCTATTTATCCTTTATTCGAGTACCCATTTTTTGAGATATTTTTAACCATTAACAACAACAATCCCTAACTACTGACTTTTATGTTAATAAAAAGAAATTTGTCAATTTTTTCCGCCATTTTGGTTTTTTAAATTTTTGAATTCATAATCTTATTAGCAACTTCGTTAATTTTCCCCAAAAATACTTTTATATGAATAAAATGACTTCTCAATTTCCCCTTGGCCTTTTTTTTTCAATTTTTGATATCATATCCTTAATCACCAACTTCGATAACCTTTACATACTAACTTTGGTACAAATTGAACAACTTTTATATTATGGCCAGCTTTTTGGGATTCTAGACCACCGACCACAAAGAATGGAGCGTTACGTTTGAGCAGATTAAATTTTAACAAGTTGGTACATCTTTATGCGCTAATGCGGCAGCGTGGCAGGCGCTGGGCCTTTTTGCCCACGGATTCGACTCCTGCACGAGGCAGGAGCACCTTCATGACCTTCGTTTCTCACCCCGTACCCCATTTCAACATTTCGTAATCGTAATTCCCTTTCGTCATTTCCTTGAACGGCCTCCAGGTTATGTTTCGAAGGGTTAGTTTTAGATATTTGGTTATTTATGCAAGTCGTCAGAGACAAAAGCGGGCCCAAAGGCATGACCCTCTCCACCATTCTAGACGCTTATTATTCATTTATTTATCATAGGTAATACCACGAGTGATTTGGAAATTTTCGATAAATCCCCGACTAGCGAAGCGCGGAGGGGATTTATCTGAGAATTTCCAAAGCACGAGAGGTATTAAATAGGACTATTCCACGAATGAATGTATGTCGAACAGAGTTCCAAAATGCACCAAATATTGAAAATAACTTAAATCTATGTTAAAATCAGAGGTTATGCTAGGGTACAGACCCGGTTTATTGGACATCGATTGATATATACCACCTCCTAAGGTAGATTAGTCACAGTTTATGATCGACCAGTAGGGAGAAGCGGTAAGAAACATTCGATAGAAAAGCGGTATACTGTTTTAGATACACCGCCCTGGGAGGAACATTTTTATATATAGTTAAATAGTAATGATTTTAATCTGACGAGTGGAATAGTCACTTTAATATATTTATGAACGTTTTTACTCTGGTCCTTCAGTTACTTCTAAGGCCATGCTATGACGCCCCAGCCATCCTCATGGCAATAAACTGGAACACCTGTGGTTAGCAAGTCGCAACCCTTTACGCCATCTTTTGGCATTCTGCCGGAGCAGTACCCTACTAAACGGGCCACGGACCGCGCGCGATCTGGCCTTCCTCTTCCTTGTCCTATCCTCTCCCCCTACACACACACTTACACTAACCTGCACGACTCTACCACATATTCCGGGAGACCGGTCGGAAGCTTAAAGCTTGTTCCGGCTGGGGCGGTGCTCTGCTGGTGGGAGAGTCCTGGTTCGGGGAAACCCCACTAGCCGACGATAGGTCGGCGCCGGATCTCGCCATCCAGCGGAGGAAAATCACCGCCATCTCCCAAGAAAAACATGCACTACAGTAACGGGGCTAATGACCGAAGCAGTTGACGCGCCCGGAAACACAAAAAATCAATGTATCTATTGGCATTCTCTGCGACAATGTTTTGCACCGTGATTCCGGCAGCACGCTGTCTCCGTGGAAAGCCTTCCTTCCTTTCTTCTTCTTCTTCTTCTTTTCTTCTTCTTCTTCTCTTTCTTCAGTCTTCTTCCAAAGAAAGAAAACGCCCGTCCACTCCGTCTTCTTTCTTGCTTCCCGATTCGTTGAACACCTGCGTGCGTAAAGTCCTACATTGCGATAAACTTATGGCGTTTGTACATTCCTCGCGTTGCTCACAGCATCCGTTCAGTTTACCACCATCCTTACAATGTTAAAGTTGTTAGTGCCGTTTCAATGAGAAAATTCTAAAACTCAACTGCGTCCACTATGTATTTCACCTCATAATGCAGTACAATTACGTTGTTTCAGCCAATCTCTTAACGTTTTCTACTAACTTTCAGTTCAGAACACAATGGCGCTTCATTGTGCAACACTTCTTGTTGCTTCTTGTTGAAACACATTGTGCTTCACAACTTCATACAGTTTCTTGCGCTCTCAGCTACCGCAAACTACTACTCTACGTTCTTTCTTTCAAAATGTTATCTCTTTGAATAGTAGTCCGCCACTGTGTCTATTTGTATGCATGGAGGCTAAAAATGTATAATACAATTCTTGTAAAACATCGTTAAATTCATCCAAAACTTTCTTGAACATGTCATCCCGTTTCCACTATCTATCGCATCATTGCTTGTGCATGATGCTAGTATCGCATCATTGCTTGTTCCGAAAAAACTACGCTCTTGCTTGCTATTGTTGGTGCTGGAATCGTATCAGTTTTTTAATGGTCTTCTTCACATTATCTGTGTACGGAAATGTTGTACCGACAAATCCTATTTCTTCCGTATACAACTGGAATTTCTTCGATTAAGTGCCAAATTATCTTTCAAATATTAAATAATTTTTCCAAATCCTTAAAATATATACAGATTTAGATTTTACAAAATATCTCCACACAGATGTCAACTTCATATTATACTTTGTTTCCTAAAATATGATCCACATATTGGATGATGCCCACATATTTGATGGATGGCCCGCTGTTACATACCTCAAAAGGTACTCCCTTGTGTAAAATACCTTTAACCTTAAAGTACCCTTTACTCAAATCTGTGCATGAGAACACTGTGTTTCTGCGAAATCCGTAAGATTCAGTTAATATCAAATTAGGGTGTCACAAAATCGATTCGCCTTGCGTTTAGTTTCCTTGCGCTTGACATATCAAGCTTTCATTTGTTTCTTAACCGCAACTATAAGACTGATTTACAAGGATATCGCCAGTGTTATGATCCCATTCTCTATCATTTCTTGAATAAATTTGCCATTTACTTTTCGTACGCTAAGAAAGGGGTAATTTCACACTCTGATTAATTTCGGTCTATATCTAGTTAATTGGATGAGAAATTGTACTCTTCCATTCCGATTCTTTGATTTCAATTATTATCGAAAATGAATTTATTCCCAAACAGCAACCGAAACAACTCTTTATTCTGGTCTTGATTTAAGAATGTAGTTTCTTGTCCATCATTTCTTTCTAATCATCATTCACGCATTTTATAATGGCCCCACCTCTTTCTCCCGCAGTTTTAAATTTATGTTAATTATGTTTAGGGCAGTTCCCTTAAAAAAGCATGGCATTCCACCTCCTAATTTAGCTAGGTGGGCAATTTTAGTACACTCAAGATGGCGATAAATAGGGGTCCGAACGCCACACACTAGCGATAGTGATCGGCTTATTACATTACACCCAAATGTGTGTGCCTACTTTCAATATGAAATCGCTCACATTTACTTCATCATCAATTCCCGTATCATCATAAGAGCATATCCTTTTATTATGTAAATAAAGCCATATCTCCCCTGCAATCACATTACCCGAAGCGGGTACGTTTCAAAGGCATGGGAACTGATCGTCAACTAGTCTCACACTTAAGCAGGGCACACATCATCATCATCATTCTTAATTCGGATAGCAGGAGAATCCGGGAGTTAAACCGTGATTTGGGCCTGGTGGTGCCTTCAAGGCATCTCAGGAGGGAAGGGAATGAGATCCGCTCAATAAGAGAATGAATGCATCTTTGGAAATGATAGAAAATGACGGCGAGGAAAAGCAGAAAGGAAGCGAAAGAAGTTAGGAACTGTCCTACTATGGGGTGTCCGGAAAAGAGGGACGAATATTCAGTTAATTGATTGATCGATTTTTTCGTGTTTCCGGGCGCATCAACAGATGTCTTTATTCTTCCCGTAAGTGTAGTGCATGTTTTTCTCGGGAGATGGCTGTGATCTTCCCCTGCTGAATGGCGAGATCCGGCGCCGACCTACCGTCGGCTACTGGGGTTTTTCCCTAACCAGAACTCTCCCATCAGCGGGACACAGCCCCAGCCGTGACTAGCTCTAAGCGCCCGACCGATCTCCCGGAATATGTGGTAGTGTAGTGCATGTTAGTGTAAGTGAGTGTGTAAGGGGAGAGGATAGGACAAGGAAGAGGACGGGCATATCGCGCGCAGTCCGTGGCCCGCTGGGTACTGCTCCGGCATTCGCCTGGTGTTGATCGGAGAAACCACGGAAAACTATCGATCAAAGCAGCCTGCTACTAGAATTCTCCTCTAGACAGCGACTGAATTCGACCTCGCTGAAAAGCTTGTGTCGAAAATTCTGCCGCCATGGGATGTAGGAACCTAGGACCTCCCGGTCAGAGGCGCTGCAGTGACATCAGTTGATGCACTGAGCTACCGCTCCCGGTACGAATATTCAAGTGCTATGGAACATAAAATTTATTGAAAATGTAATTTTGTTTTGCAAACACATATAGTAAGTTTTCCCGTTTTATGTATGAGAAATTGTATCTGCCACATAGCCATCAATAGCCGCGCGGCAACCAGCCATGCCTCCACTGAAGTTTGCGACGACGCCATTGTGGCGTCATGCATTTGCAATAATAACACAGACGAGTGTGGGTTTAGTAATTTAGAGGTTTATTATCAGTTCACCACCTTATTACAAAATACCGTAATTACTAATATCCCTACACGGAGTAATTTCCCGTTACGGCTACCACACCACTACGCACTAATCTCAAGCATTAGATGGCGTGAAGCGCCGCAACCCACCTACTACTCGTCCTTGAGTCAGCCTCTGTACGGCAACACATTGCCGGCCCTTGCACAGCTCGCGGCCCGCGCCCACCCAGACCGTCCGTGTCGCACCGCGTCCAGTAACCAAAGAGAGCGTTCCGCCGCTCGCCAGGGCTGACGCTTGCCCTTCTCCCCACCACGCTGCCTCCTAGGGTTTCCCGCCGACGTCACATCCGCTCGTAACAAAGGCTGCCGCGTGGTGCCTTAGCGTCGCCTATGCCACGCGGCCGTTCGTAGAATTGCGTTTGTGTATGACGCTACACCATCACAAATATCTGGTGGTGTGCCGTTAATAACTCTTTTAATTTCATCCTTCAATTGGTGTATTATTCACGATTTGTTCACGTACCCTTTTGATTTCACAAATTACCGAAGAGTCACAAGGCGTAAGATTTCATGATCTGTCAGGCCATTTCTGGTTGCCACGCAAAGAGAAAACTTTTGAGGGAACACGTCATTCAGCAGATCATTCGTTTCACAAGATGAGTGACATGACGCACCATCCTTCTGAAACCAAAAATCGTCATTTCCAAAAACAGCATGTATCTGTAACGGTCGCCGTTCGTAGTGACGGCAGCTTCCTTTTCGTCTTCAAAACAGAACGGGCCGATCAATCAATCACTCCTGTCCAGAACCCGCACCACACAATCATGCGTTGTGGATGCATCTCATCTTCCACGCGGATTTTCGTTAGCCCAAATTCTGCAATTGAGCTTATTGACGTAGTTTGAGGTGGAAGTGCGCAACGTTTGAGAACATTATAATTTTTTTAATTTCTCGTTCTCCCCTTGTCGATCCAAAACCCATTGAGCAAATCGAAGACACTTTCCATGATCTGAAGGCTTCAACTCTTGTGTAAGTTGAATCTTGTACGAATAGATTTTCTAGATACATGTACTTTACACTGTAATACATGTTCATTATTTTACAACACTTTGCCAGATGACTTCAAACGATTAATTTCGATAGAATAGTTTAAATCCCAAGTAAAATAGTTTCTGCTGCATAACTGTTTCTATGCAATTAATTTTAAGAGTGGTATTTAATGCATTATTTACCATTATAACTGTATAACTCTACCTCGATCTGCATAACTATAGCCCAGATGATGATCGCTACGCGATCGAAAAGTTCTTAAGTTAAAATATACAATTACGTTTATTCATAGCAGACAACATTTTTATTTACATTTAACCCGTAACAAGTATTGTACGGCAAGTTCTGGGTCTATTACATCTTCTAGATACCGGTTTTCGTCCTGTTTCCCTGACTATTTGAGCAAACGATGAGATGGCCTCTGGTTTTGATTCTGGACATAAATGTAATTTCATTATCTGTGCAAGTCTTATAGAACTCAGTGGGATATATGGTTATTCAAATTATTGTTCCCTATGTTGTCGCGGCAGGAAGTGTAATTCCCTCATGAAGAAGATGATGAGGAATAAGAGTCAAAATTTATTGCTGATTTACCCTTGAAAATATATTTTATTACATCGGAGCTAATATTTTGTTAACGATCCTTGCAAAAACGCTCATTTTATTTCTGTATTCACAATTCAAGTAGTATATGGCTTAGAGTAGAGATCACAGAATTATGAAAACGTGCACAGAATTTACTTCTCCCTGTAGCACGTCACACAAAGTTTGAAACTGTTTTTATCGTAAAATAAATAAAAATAATAATAACACATCTCTTCAAAGGATTCCATGCAGTGAACTATGCTTGGGGTTTTCTAACGAGGCATCTGAGGGTACTATCTCCAAGAAGGAATAAGGCACGGCTTTTTGCATCTTTCTCGGTCGTGCCGCTAGAGTCGCTTGATCTGCATCACTGCTTCATACGGTCGCGGTCATGCCCCATCTTGGTCTGTTGATACGTCGATCAAGATGAGGTGTAATTTTTTTCGGGAATTTCAAATGAATGTTCGTTATTTAGTACTCACTAGAACACTGTCAGTTTTCAAACATATTTAATGTCGTTCATTTATTTCTAATTTATGCGAAGCACAGAAAAGAGTAAACTTTAAAATTTAGAAACAAAAGTTTAATCATGATTTTATTTTCAGGAAATTTTGTATTGAACTCATACGTGTCCAGGTAATTTGTAGAAGTCGAGTAGATTGTCAACATTCATTAGGAATTCGTGGAAGCGCTCTTATTTCAGTTGCTTTTACAATACAGTATAGTTTTGTGTTTTTGTACGTCAAACCAGACGTACCTCGCTATACAAAATGCTATATTGAAATCACCATTGATAATTTAACCATAAATACATGTTTTGATAAATCGTAAAAACAGTTGGTAATTGTTTTTGAAATTTTTATTTCACTGACGGGAATTTCATACAAATGGTATGCTCGCGTGGGCTTCCATGGCCTGTGTTTGTAAGATCTTGGCTATCGCGTCTCTGCCGGGGTGGCTGACGTTTCGGCTAACATGTTGAGGCCTTTCTCAGAGCGTACTGCTGCCAAATGGCTAGCGTGTCCACCTTATAATTAACCTTAAATTCTCTCCGTACGTAGTATATTTATACTGTTAACATATTTTTTGAAGTATGAAGTTATTGTAATTCTAAATGTTTGTACACAACTCAATAAATTTTCATGGACTTTCTAGAGTACGGTGCCGGAAAGTAAGGACGAATTTAAATTTTGCGCCATTTTGACGGTTGGCAGATATGGTTTTATCATGTTTGTAATCTGCTATCCTTCCAATTAGTACCCTGATAGATATTGTGTGATGAGCGTTGATCACGACCGAATCAACAGACCAAGATGGGGCATGACCGCGACCGTATGAAGCAGTGATGCAGATCAAGAGACTCTAGCGGCACGACCGAGAATGACATGAAAAGCAGTGCTATATTCCATCTTAAAAATAGAACTTAGCCTTCGTTAATAACTTGAACTCGTTTCGCTGTACATGGCTTCCACCACCGAATCTGCAAAAAGGAAACCCATCACCATCCAGAAGAAACATGCGTGTTTAACCTATGTGAAGATTTTTGTGACAGATATCATGTAAAAATATGTGAACGACGGACATTATCACTAACAAATACACACATTTTCTGAAAGTTAACTATGCACATTGAGGGAAAATTATTATTATTATTATTATTATTATTATTATTATTATTAGCCTAGCAATTGGCCATTATTTTCAACTTCAAAATCTTGCACAGTCATTTAATTTGTTCTAATCATAAGCAAGGATATTAGAGTTTCATTTTAATTACATCATCTTAAACTCCTTCCGATTGGCTTAAGTTGTTTAACCGCCATTGATTGATTTTTTCGAGCTACCGGGCGCGTCAACTACTTTGGTAATTAGTCCCGTTAGTGTAGTGCATGCTTTTTCTCGGCACATAACGGTGATCTTCCCCCGCTGGATAGCGAGATCCGGCGCCGACCTACCGTCGGCTGGTGGAATTTCCCCCTAACCAGGACTCTCCCACCAGCGGGGCACCGCCCCAGCCGGGACTATCTCTAAGCTCCCGACCGGTCTCCCGGAATATATGGTAGTGTAGTGCATGTTAGTGTAAGTGAGTGTGTAAGGGGAGACGATAGGACAAGGAAGAGAAAGGAAAGATCGCGCGCGGTCCGTTGCCCCTTTGGTAGGGTACTGTTCCGGCTTTCGCCTGGTGTTAATCGGAGAAATCACGGAAAACTACCGATCAGAGCAGCCGGCCGCTAGAATTCTCCTCGAGACAGCAACTGAATTCGACCTAGCTGAAAAGCTAGTGTCGAAAATCCTGCCGCCGACAGTACTCGAACCTAGAACCTCTCGGCAGAGGAGCTGCAGTGACATCAGTTGATGCACTGAGCTACCGCTCCCAGTTAAATACCTTTGAAACGCTGGATATTCACCCAATAAAATGTACGATCGCGAATATGTACTTTCCCTACCAAGTGTGATGTGCATTAGGTACCATTCTTGGTAATTTCAGAATTAACCTGTTAAAGTTTTTGTTATTGAAAAATCTGTTGTAGGAACTGTTCTTGAACGTTTTTATTCAAGATCCATTTTTAAATTAGTTACTTTCTTTAACATAACACGAAAATATTTGGGCGGCTCTCTCTTGAGCAAAATTTTGATCAATGAAAGAAATGCAATTTCCAGTCTCGTCCGTTTAAGGAGAATTGTCACATGCATTCACAGAACTTTGTTTGCCTAAGGAAGAGCCCCGTAATCCAGATTTCCTGCAGCTACGACCTGCCTCAGCACGTTCTTTCTTTTGTGAGATAAGAGTTCTTAAGACCAATTTCGTGTTATCTTTAACGGGCACGAGTGTGCTAGACGACCAGTCAAAATTATAAGAAAGATTTGTCTTCCCAAACTTGACATGACGGTAGATGCGACATGCATGTTGGCGGAGTACATCACATGTCACTGGATTTATGGCAAGACAACTTAGGTGTTGTCACCTACATTGAAAGCACCTGGTAGCGGGGATAGTTCAGTGCTCGCATGTTCAACATATTTTTATCGTACAAATCGACAAAATATGTCATCTGCTTCAGCAACATATACCGCTGTAATTTCTGTCTGATTACACAGAATATTTCAGACATCACATTGTTTCCAATAATCACTGCAGTATATTTTCGTATATTGT
Organism: Teleogryllus oceanicus; assembly: GCA_964035755.1. Classification (NCBI taxonomy): domain Eukaryota; kingdom Metazoa; phylum Arthropoda; class Insecta; order Orthoptera; family Gryllidae; genus Teleogryllus; species Teleogryllus oceanicus. The sequence continues at coordinate 7,493,750 of CAXIVR010000007.1, forward strand.
CTACACTGGGTAAATGAAACGCATCCAATTCAAAACATGAAGGAAAAATAATTTGTTCTCAGTCGCTATTTGAATGATATTAATTAATGAGATATGTCTCTTCCCGAAATAAATGTCGTGAAAAGAATTTCGTTCTGTCTGATGCAAAACTTCTTGTATTATGGTAACACTACGGGACTTTGCAGAGATATATTGCAGTATATACAATCGTGAATGTTGTGAGAAGCTTTTTTAATAGTAAATTGCTCCACTCTATATGGTAACTGTTGAAAGAAATTTTTTATTATGGATTTTGAAACCTTGCATTTCTTTTTTTACAACTATCACATATTTTACCAAACTCTTATGGAATTTAATCATCATACCCTATATTAAGGTGATATTAAAGCATTGATATCGTGAGGATGTATAATAATAATGTAAATGTACATGGGTATAAGGGCAAATAAAATTAAACCTCGGGCGGCTACCGCCGCCGCTCGCTACACGCCCAATCGCGGCGTAATCAGCTGCGCGCTACAAGGGGACTCCAGGCTACTGCCGTCAGCTATCGCATAGCGACGAAATTTTTATATTTGTTACGTAAATTCTGTGTATTTGTTATGGTGAAAGTAAATGGCTTTTAAACATTGAATGTTTAATTTGCCCTGCATCCTGCAGATACATGTATGTCATATATATATATATATATATATATATATATATATATATATATATATATATATATGATTTTCTCGTGAGTATGTGTTTTTTCAATGTTCTGATTTGGGCAGGGTGGCCAAGCAACCTATTGTTAAAACGTTCTCCCTCAAGTTTGGACATGTATTTGTAATGACATTCTCGTGGAGAAATTTAATTTACTTGCCCGAGGTAAGATTCAAGTAAAAATTCCGGCCGATATTTCACAATTCACGCTTAATACTTTAGGGCACAGCGGTTGCGTTGAGCTTCTTTTCATAGACGCTTGAGTCAGCATAAACGCATAAAATAGTCATTAACGCGCGTGAATGTACGACAGACCCACGCACATTCCCCGTGTATTATGTCTATGTTATTTATGCAGTAAGTGGAAAATGTTTTATGCCATCGGATGAACGGTACGGCAGCGCATAAAATACGAAGAAACCCTCATTGATTTTTGTATATCATATTTTAAGTTTTACAATATTGGTGTTTTGTGGGAGGTTTTCTTTCGTAAATCAAACATTGAAAATGGGAAAAACATTTAGTAAAAATATCGATGTTAAAAACTTAATACGTGGAAATATCAAAAATGTTAATGTTTCTATAAAAACATCAACATTTTGAGAGCATCGCATCGATGTCGCATTCAAGCCTGAGACATCATAGCTGGAGCCACCAGCCGCGACAGACTCACCCAGATGCACAACAACACCAGGTAACATGGACAGTTTGAGAACGCAATCGGCGAAATATATGCCACACACTTCGGTTAACAGCCAATAAGTCGCCGCCAAAGCTTTACGTTACAAGATGTAGGGGCGCCGGCAAGACACACCCAATGTCGATTGTATGTCCTCTTGATCGGCTATTGAGTCAAAGAACGCATCGTCACAATTTAGGGGCGCCGCGGCCATCGGTGGACACACGCTTTTACCTTATCGCATCGTTCTGATATAATAATGAAAATAATACATCAACAGGTGGGTCATCTATATCAATGCTATTTTGTGTGCGTGTGAATACATAAATTGCACACCATTCGGTAGCGAACTCAACCACCTACAGAATTGATAGTAATGGGCTGCTGGTTTGTTCCTTACAGTTCTCTTTCTCTCTCCCTGTCTCTCTCTATCTCTACCTCTTTCTCTCTCTTTTTCTCTCTTTCCCTCGCTGTCTTTCTCTCTATCTATCTATCTATCTATCTCTTTCTTTCTTTTCTTTTGTTCTCTCTCTCTCTCTCTTTCTCTCTCTCTTTCGGGGTATTCTCATCAGCAGATTGTTCCTCACGCTGAACCAAAAGAAAGACTTAACAAAGAAAGCTCCCGCGACTGCGAAAAAGAGAGCCCTGCAGCGATTCCGCGTGGGCGATTGCTTTCATACCTCAATAGAAATCACGTTTGCCAAGTACGTGAAAAACAGAGCAATAAATTTTATTCTCAACACGATGTCAAATTGCATGCTCACAATATCTTTTCTCTTGAAATTAAAGATTCGATTCCGGGCATGTAAAATATTACAACTAGTCTGGTGAATACGTTAGTACGGGACTACTGGCCAATTAAGTGCTGTTACTGCAGTGAATGTTTTATTCTGAGAGATGACAAACCCTAAGCTCCCAATGATTTTCGACACTAGCTTTTCAGCTAGGTCGAATTAAGCCGATGTCTCGAGGAGAATTCTAGCAGCCGGATGCTCTGATCGCTAGTTTTCCGTGGTTTCACCGGTCCACACCTGGCGAATGCCGGAGCAGTACCCAATCAAACGGGCCACGGATCCGCTCCCCTTACACAAACACACTAACATGCACTACACTACCACATATTCCGGGAGAACGGTCGGGAGCTTAGAGCTTGTCTCGGCTGGGGCGGTGCTCCGCTGGTGGGAGAGTCCTGGTTAGGGGAAACCCCACTAGCCGACTGTAGGTCGGCGCCGGATCTCGTCATCCAGCGGGGGATGATCACCGCCATCTTCCGAGAAAAATAGGTTAGGGAAAAACTAGACAAAAAAGGACTAATGACCAAAGCAGTTGACGTGCCCGAAAACACGAAAAAATCAATCAATAAAAAAACTAAGCTCCCAACATATGTTTTAGTGTAGAGCATGTAAGACTAGATGTGTAAGAGTAAGAAGAAAGGATTAGGACAAAGAATAAAAACAAAATATACAACATGGTCCGTGGCCTGTTTGTTAGGTTAGTGCGTTCGACATTCGCCTGGTGTTGATCGTAGAAAAAGAAAAGTATCAATTGTGCAGATGGCAGCGAGAATCTTCCTCGAGACAGAGCTGAAATCGATCCAGCTATACAGTTCGAACATTTCGCCGCCTTGGGGATTCGGACCTCAAGACCTCTGGAGTTCCCCAAGAGTCGCTGCAGCGGCAAGCGGTTCAGTTAACTCAGTCGGGGTGAAATTAAGGAGCTACTCCACTCGCGCATACTTTTCCACAGCGCGACTATAAAAAAGGCCGGAGTAGCTCTACTTTTATTCCAGGAGAATAAATTGTACCTGCTCATTAAGAGCGCCCTAAATTCTGGCGATAAGATAGCCTGGGGACGTGCAACGCGTCCCTTCAACCGGCTGCCTCGACGGCGCGACGTCGGACGGCGGGGGACGGCTGGGAGGGGGGAAGGGTGCACGGACGGAGGGAGGTGACGTGCCGGTGACCTACGACCCTTCGTCTTGCCCTTAACGAGCTTCTGTCGCCAGGGACTGCGAGATTCATAGCCGGCCTCTTCAACCCCGCGCTCGCTCGACTCCTGGCGCTGAGTTATGGAATTAAAACGCATTAATAAAGTATAGTTGTAATATTTTTTCATTAATAAACTGTGCGGATCTGGCGTAGTACTTTTCTGTGGCCGGGAATGCTTTGCCAACTTGTTTTTTGTGTGTCTGTTTTTTGCACTCAGAGTCGGAAATATCCTTCTCATCTGTTACCGTGACCAGGATGGATTTTTGCCCCCGTTGTGCAATATGTAAACGCTATTAAGAAGAATTAATGTAAGCTTTATCTTTCAGATCTCAAAGAAATGTTTACTGTTAGGGGACAGTTTCACTTTTAATGCGCTTGGACACATGTTTCTTTAAAGTGATACGTAGTTCGCTGTAACCCATCAATGAATTAATAGGTTATTAAATGATTCTAGAGAAACAATCCATACTATTAGAAGCTTTCGTTTTACAGAATTTAATTGATTATACCTTCAATATAACATATTCAGTGTTCAAATCAGACTAGTAGACAACTTTTATGACAAACTCAATACTTTTTTGAGAATTGTTTTTAGTCACCTCCAGACTTTCATTAGGTTCTCCTATAAAATGTCCTTCTAGATGGACATGCATTTGTCGTTTCGAGGCCATGATACGAAGTTAGTCACTGCATGTTTACATACGCTTGTGACTCATGGTAAAACAGTGTCCTATTCGCTATTGGAAGCAAGTATTTCGACGCTTCTTCATCTACTGTTTTTGCCAGAACATTCCAAAATATTCCAATTGTAAAAAAAATTTTTGGGAAGTAACAAGCTTCCCAAAAGCTGGGGCGCAAGGGCTGTAAAGGACTGTGGAGATGTAATCAAGAGGGTTTTTCATCCCTTTTGACAAGACAAATCGATTGGCAACTAAAGGTTTCTTCTAGACTTTTCTGAAATAATCAAATAAAATGTTTTTCAGGGTTTCCCGGCAAGTAAGTTGTAAAACACTGAAAATTAAAACCAATAAGTCTTCATAAATGTTTTCCGGTGAAGCAGTAGCCCGAACAATGTGATAAATCAGATTAACAAAATTTAGCGGAATGTTTGTATTTCAACATAAAATTATTTCCATTAACTTTTATGATCCAGGACGAACGAATAAGGCAGTTGTTTTATGTTGAAACTTAACAAACCACATTTCAAAACATACTCTTACCAATTGAATCTTATTCAATTCTGATGTAAATATTAATTTCCCTTAGGTTGAATAAATAATTTAGTATACAAGTAATAAATTATGTAATTTTATTTAGTTGTAACTACTCAGATATTTGTTTAACCCCCATCAATGATTTTAAAGATGGTTTTAATTGCTCATTAGGTACAGGCATTTAGATAGTACATTATATTATTACTTTTTTCTTTATTTTTATTTTAACTCAGATGCATCACGAGCTTTCAGCAATTTTTTTTTAGTCCTCTCATACAGGTGGCACCTATTACATTCCTGTTACCGTATTAATATTGTTCACGATCTTGTTGTTATTAGCCTTTCAGTTCTCGCGCATATTTATTTATTTATTTATTTATTTATTTTACGTCAAAAAAACAGTTAAAAACTGCGTATGACGTGCTATGGGGAAAAGTGAATTGTGTGCACATTTTCAAAATTCTGTGATCCCTACACTAAGTCATATACTACTTAAATTTTGAATTTTTGAATTTTTGAAAGGGAGAAAAAAAAACAAAAAACTCCAATGTAGTAAAATGTATTTTCAAGGATAAACAAGCAAATTTTGAATTTTGAAAGGGAGAAAAAAAACAAAAAACTCGTTTTTCTGGCACTTACTAATATAAGAAGAGAAAGGATTGCAACCGTGTGCCGGAAAACTGGGAATTTTCGATAGAAAAACTCTTATTGCCAGGCTCTGGTACCGAAAACGTGGATAAATCGAGTTGCAACATATAGAAAAAATTCTTCTAACACGTGGAAAGCCAAAATCAATGATTTGTGCGTCCTTGATACCGAAAAATCGATTGACGGCAAAACGACACTGTTAGTCCGTCTCTCCGTAGGTGTACAGCGCTAGCACATGAACCATTCAGCCGTTTTTCTCCAAAATTGACATTTACAATAGTTCTCTGTGATTTCGCGGCCACTGAAATTTGAAACCGATATTTTAAATTTGGGGGTACTTTACATGAAGTAATTTTGCCCAAAGTATAGGCAATTTTTAATTTTGTCTCTAAAAAACCTTCCAATTTTTTCCTTTAAATTTCCTCCGCATATAGAATAAGGGACGGTAAAAATTGTGGTACAAGTCCCATTTTGGGGTAATGCTCAACTTTTCGAAAATCACGAAAAATAAATTTAAAAACTACAAAATTGAAGATTGAAAACTGAAGAAATTTTGTTGCCTCAGAGTCTGTTGTACAATATTAGCTCTTTCAAAAAGGGTTGAACAAGTTTTTGGACACCGATACTAGTTAATAAAAATTTTTGAAATATACATACTGAATCTCATTACTAAAAACTTTAAAGTTTTATTTTCCTGATCGTCCTTTGAGAAGGTGTCAATTTATAATAAGGTGGTAATAAGTTAACTTAATACTACAAATAGTAGGACATTAGTAATTAATTTCTTTATTAGTATAGAGATAGTTTATTAGTATAGAGTTATTTATCAAGTGGGTATAATGTACTATGACTAACCGATAATCAAGTTTAAATCTGAATAGAGAGTTGCCAAGAATTGTTACTATTCGCTAAGCAAATGAACATAAGTTTTCACAACGATGCGTAGGCAACAGTGCGTTGCTCGCTTCTATATAATTTGCTGCCAATACTGTATCAGTCAAATGTATTCCTGTTTTTTTAATTGATTATTTAAAGTCGCATCAACATCTTAGGCCATTAGCATCCACTATTGCTGTAAACGGTATGGTAACTATGAGGATGAAACAATATGGTGACGATAAGGGGTGAAAGAAATGAACATAAATACAACCATACACGAGGTGGGACTCGAACCCGCGACCCTTCGGTCCGAGATCACTACGACACTACTGCCTTAGCAATCTCGGCCACCGGGCCGACGTATTCCTGTTTGTTTCATTTGTCAAAGTAAGAAACGATTGCTGTTCCTCACTCTCGGAATAAATGCAGATATGCATCACAAGCATATTGGTTGAATTATAAGTTTTCAGGTAATAGATGAGGTGTTAATAGACCAGAAAATGCAATATTTCAATATTACGTAGCTGTTTCCAATAATGCGAGAAAGTATGCGCTCATTAGCACCACTAGTTTATTATTGTACCAAAACAATATTATCTTCTTGATGTGATTGTAATGTTTGTTTTAGTTTCGTGCACAGCTGTTTGGCAGCTTTATTTTACATCGAGTTCACCTTCATTAGAGAATACCCTTTTACGAGAAACTTTTAACTACATCGTGCCGTTTTGTGTTACGCTATGAACTGGATACAGTAGCTGGAAAGGCCAACACAGCTTCAAAACCAGTGTGCCAGCGAGCATCCTAAGCTTTGAGACTGTTATGACAGATTTAATTGCTGTGTCAGCGTGCCAAGTCAGTTTCTTCTTTTCATAACTACCGTAGGGTTTAATTTTTTATTTTCCTGCTACTGCTTTCGCACTATAGAGAAAGTATTGTAATGCTATGAGAAAAAACGACGAATTTCCGACAAAAACTTTAATATAGCCGAGCCCGGAAACGAAAAAGTGGATAAATCGTGTTCCTATATGAATTGTGGTTCTGGGTCCTTGATACCGAAAAATCAATTGACGGCAAAATATCTGTCGGTCCATCTGCCTGTGAACAACGCTAGAAGCTGAACTGTAAGCAGGATTTTCACAAAAATTGATTATCCTCAACCGATGTGGCTGATGTCACGGCGCCTTGAATTTGAAACCGATATTTGAATTTTAGGGGTAGTCTACATTAATTTCCTGGAACAAATTCAAAATTTTCAGAAACATTGGCAGGTCTGAGTTTCGTTAAAACCGGTGATTTTTCGGAAATTGCATAAATTCAACATTTTGTCGGAGTCTTTCTACGACTATAATTACGACGATAGACATTTTCCCCATAAAGAAATCTATTTCGTGAAAATAGATTCTGAAATAGGTCATCTACAAGTTTTCGAAAACTTCAGTAATTTTCGCGTGATTTTGAGTGAAATATAGACAGTTTTTAATTTTATTAATACTATTGTTCTAAAAAACGGCTCCATCGATTTTTATTCAATTTTGTTGTTGATAATGTGAATGACTTTTTAAAAAATTATGCTGATCTCATGTTCGTTGTGAACCCTAATGTTTCGTAAATTTAAAAAATTCCACATTTTTTCGGCGTCTTCCTACAGCTACAATTATGAAAATAAACATTTTACTTTCTCGCGCTTACGAAGGAACTTCTTAAGAAGAGAATGGTATGTAATGCAGCGCGAAGAAAAACGCGAATTTTCGACAGATAAACACTTATTACAGGGCCTTGTGACGAAACAAGTATAAATCCACTTGGTAAATTTAGAAAAAAATCCTCTAACACGTGGTGTAGCCAGAATCCATGTTTTATAGGTTTCTTATACCGAAAAATCGATTGACGGCAAAACGTCTCGTCTGTCTTGTCTGGACGGCTTCGTCCATCCGTCTGTCCGTCCGTCCGTCCGTCCGTCCGTCCGTCCGTCCGTCCGTCCGTCCGTCCGCGTCCGTCCGTCCGTCCGTCCGTCCGTCCGTCAGTCAGTCTTATTTTAAGTGAATATTTATATTAAGTGAAGTAAACCAATTCAAGTGGCTCTATAGGTAATGGGCCTTAATACTCATTTCAGCCAAGCATATGAATATTGGAGAGCATCGTTTCTACTAATTGTGAATTTTTTCTGCTTTATGCTTTCCTAGAAATATTTTCACAATTATAACTAAAGAAGAGTAGGCACGTGAATAATTTTCGCTCATGGATTTCAAGAAATATAAATTATTTACGAGCTTTCTTATTTGAGACCCATCAAAAATCCCTGCTTTCAGGTTCTTGTTGGTGACTCCCGGAAATGTATGCAATGTACACTCTAAATACAAACCTTACCGTATCCAACGACCGTACAAATTGCTTCATCAACCCTAGCTGGATACGCAAAGGAGAGAGAATAATTTTCTCTCGAGCAACAAAAGGTAAATTAATCACATTGTTTTCCCCTACAACTGGCTCTTTCCTCAGAGGCCAAGTTTTTCTCAACCAATGCTCACTGTTAGCTCTGCTGTCTCACAGAAACATAAAGCAGGTATAGTTTGTGCAGCCGCTTCGTTGACAGAGAAAAAATTTCACTCTGTTCAGATCAACACAAATTACCCTCTGATGTTCATAATATTTTCTTTTATTAAACCAAAGAAATTGTCTCGTACTCTTCTTTCATGCAGAATGAGTAATCAATTGGAACAGAGCAATATTTGTTGCCGTTGTATAGGAGTACACACTTCAAAATTCTCCCTGAGCTGTCAGTAAAAAGTCGCCATTCATCTGACTTATTTTCTGTAAACCCAATTACATTGCTAAAAAGGCACAGAGAATTCAAATTTGTTAGTTTATAATGAAAAAAATTGAAATAGTCTATACATATTAATTGGCAATGAATTAACATGTAAATGATTCCAAAAGTGACGAAAATCGTTCTTTTCACTGTATCTTCAAAACTAGAGCTGATGCAACAAAGCAGTTAGTATTTTTTGGATCAACGGCCCTGAAATACCGTTAATCCGCTCTAAAATTTCACTCACTAAAAATAAAAATAAAACGGAGTTTTTTTGTTGCCCTGTGATATTACCCTTCATCAACAAAAAATGAATAATTTATTCTTACATATGTCACAAATTGTATTGATCTACTTAGTTTTTGAATGTAGAACATTAAAACACCATAAAGGTGTGAATATATTTCGTAAGTTTACTATAATATGTTCATGGATGACTTGTTGGCTGACTAGCAGATTGTGGAGTCCTCGGTAGAGCAATTGTCGCGTTTTTGCTTTTTGCGGTAAGCCGATGGATTAGTTGGAGGAAAAGATAAAGAAATTAACACTTTTCAATATATTTTACTAATTTCGAATTATTAAAATATTAAAGGATACCTTTGTAGCTTCGGACAAGCTTTGCTAGATACACGGGAACTGAGGAAAAACCAAAAAGAATAAAAATAATCTATTTTTACTGCAAAATGCAAATATTTTATTGTGTTCTTCCACCTATTTCAATAGTGCGCCCTGCGCGTAATTTTCAGCTCGGCGTATCACTGATAACGGCACAGCTGACATCCTGCGACATGAAGGCTTCAAGAAAGAGACGTGCACACCTTTAAATACTTGCTCTTTTGGTTGGTTAGTGATTCCGGGCTCGTGAAAAGCTTAGGTTATTAAGTTCCGTTAGTGTAGTGCATGTTTTATTTCCTAGGGAGATGGCGGTGATTTTCCTCCGCTGGATGGCGAGATCCGGTGCCGGCCTACCGTTGGCTAGTGGACTTACCTCATAACCAGGACTCTCCCACCAGCGGGGCACCGCCCCAGCCGGGACAAGCTCAAAACTCCCGATCGGTCTCTCGGAATATGTGGTAGTTTACTGCATGTTAGTGTAAGTGTGTATTGTTAAGGGAAGAGGATAGGAAGAGGACGGCCGTTTGTTAAGACAGTGCTCCGACATTCACCTGGTGTTGATCGGAGAAAAAACGGAAAACTACCGATCAAAGCAGCCGGCCGCTAGAATTTTCCTCCAAACAGCAAGTGAATTCGACCTAGCTGAAAAGCTAGTGTCGAAAATTCCTACCGACGTCAGGACTCAAACCTAGGTCTGAGGTGCTGCAGTGACATCAGTTGATCCACTTAACTACCGTTCCCGGTACTTGCTCTTCAGTTTTGAGTTTAGGATAAGAAACTTGATTGATACTCTTAGTATATAAAAAACCGTTGAATTGTATATATTCAATACTTTTATTATAATATTTGTAAAAACTGTTTTTGTTAAAAATTTAATTTATTGTAGTGTTTTACGAGAGTGTTTCATTTGTTGTATTTGAGCAGTACTTGCGCTACTGAGCATCACAAGAAAAGTAACATTAATTTTAACAATGATACATAATGCATTATTTACCATTTGGACTGTAAGTCTTGGAGTATAAACAACCTGTAACAACTATTGTACTACAGCTTCAATGACCCCCATCTCGATCAGGTTTTTCGTCCAGTTTCCCTGATCCATTGAGCAAATGCTGAGATGGCCCCTTGTTTTGCTTCTGGACATAAATGTAACTTCATTTGCTGTGCACGTCTTCTAGAATTCAGTGGGAAATACAATTATTCAAATTATCGTTTCCATGTTGTCGCGGCAGAAAGTAATAAGAGCAAAAATGTATTGCTTATTTATCTTTGAAAATAGATTTTACTACATGGGAGTTTTTTTTTCTACCTTTAAAAATTCAAAATTTATTGCTATTTATCCTTGAAAATAGAGTTTATTACATGGGAGTTTTTGTTTTTTTCTCCGTTTCAAAAATTCAAAATTTAAGTAGTATATGACTTAGTGTAGGGATCACAGAATTTTGAAAATGTGCACACAATTCACTTTTCCCTATAGCACGTCATACGCAGTTTTTAACTGTTTTTTGACGTAAAATAAATAAATAAATAAATAAATAAATAAATAAATAAATAAATAAATAAATAAATAAATAAATACTTCTTAGAGAACAATTTCGGGTGGGGTGGGACCAGACGAGCTCGTCGATTCGGCGGCGGCGGCGCGAGCTTCGTGCGTCATGGACGCTCTATTATCTTTCCGAGCTGCAGTTTGCTGCAAGCGGCTACGAGTAAATAAATCAACTTTCCAATAAAGTGATATATTTAGGGTCCGCAATCGCCTGCCCGCTCCCAGCGGAACAAATGGAAATATAAATAAAATGAACACAAAAAAAAGTGTGGGCTGGTGATATGCACTTTAAACCAGTGACGAGTTTCGAGTTTTAAATGTTTTTATTCACACAAATAGGTTTTCCAAATAATGAACTCTATGAATGACAAAATATGACTGAAATATCAAAGAATAAGTTTTATGCATGTGTGTAACAAACGATGTGACTGGAATTAAATATGTCGCTAGACTATTAAAATTATGTAATACATCTATATTAAACATTTTGAATAATTACGAAACGTTCTGTTTCTGGTTATTTTCCAATTACTTTCACTTGTAAATGGAACAAAGCGTGTTAATTCTAATTTTTCAAACCAATATTGGTTGTTATTAACGAGCACGCAACGTTAATCAGGTTTGTTTATCAATATACATTTCATAATTTCAGTTTCTTAAAACAAGATAAGAAAAAGTCATTTGTTTAAACATAGTACCTGTAGCATCATTTCAAATCTTCATACATTTCCAGATTTCAATTTCTTTTGATATCCAGTGCTTTTTGTATAAAAAAGCAGACGTCCGTTGCAGGAAATCATTTACGGACAACGCTCATATTCGCAGACAATGCGGAAATTAGCAAGATCTCTGTAGTTTAGACAGAAGGACACGCTGACGGACAGATGAAAGCGAAGAAAAGTTGTCCGAAGTCTTGATTTCTCTTCAGACGTCTTCGCCGACTTCCTGAGCTTTAAATTAAAGTTTAAATTAGACCGAGGAACATTTCCATTCTGTTCGCCGACACGCGCGGCGTGCTTCTCGCACCTTCTAATTACGGGTTATTCCCGGCGCGGGGCGACGCGCCGGCACGTGGAACGAGGAACGAGGAACGCTGCTTCTCTGCTCAGCATTTACACTACCTCCCACAAACTACTCTCATATTTCTTCTATGAGTGATTACGAACGGTAATAACTCGTCGAAACAAATGACCGCTAGCGGTAGCTCAACTGATGCCACCGCAGCGCCTCTGACCGGGAGGTCCTAGGTTCCCACTCCCCACGGCGGCAGGATTTTCCACACTAGCTTTTCAGCTAGGTCGAATACAGTCGCTGTCTGGAGGAGATTTCTAGCGGCCGGCTGCTCTGATCGGTAGTTTTACGTGGTTTCTCCGATCAACACCAGGCGAATGCCGGTGCAGTACCCAAACAAAAGGGGCACGGACCGCGCACGATCTGTCCTTCCTCTTCCTTGTCCTATCCTCTCCCCTTACACACAGTTACACTAACATGCTCTACACTACCACATATTCCGGGAGACCGGTCGGGAGCTTAGAGCTTGTCCCGGCTGGGGCGGTACCCCGCTTGTGGGAGAGTCCTGGTGAGGGGGAAACCCCACCAGCCGACGGTAGATCGGTGCCGGATCTCGCCATCCAGCGGGGGAAGATTACCCCTATCTCCCGAGAGATAAAACATGCACTACACTTACGGGACTAATGCCCGAAGCAGTTGACGCGCCCGGAAACACGGAAAAATCAATCAGTCATAGAAACAATGCATTTCGACTTCTCCAGGCATTTGTCTTCAAATTATTTCTTCTTTGTGAATATGAAAAAAGCGAATAGATATACACTGCTAGTATAGAGCTGCGTTTGGTATAAAGTACTTTTGATTTGATACTATGGAGATGTTTGTAAAATAAACTTCATATACCTATTGCATTAGTGAGATTAGCTTCACATCGTCTCCAAGGTTCTCACTTATTCTAAAATTTCTGACTGGTGATTGATCCTCAACAGAATTCCATCATCGTCATTAGCATCTCGTCAGGGGTTAGGAGAGTCTTAGATTGCCATCTTAATCTTGGGTAGGGGACATTCCTTTTACCAATAGGTGTGTAGTGATAATTTGTTTTGGGATGGGAACACAATTATATGAAGGCGTTGGGACTATCGGGTCCTGTATTCTTTTTTAAAGTAATGAAACTCTTCAACAAGTCAAGCCGGTTAAACAGTGTTGACGACCATAACAAGAGATTGTTTCTATCATACACTAACGAAACAATTCAAACAACGAAACGTCCATGTTTAGTGGTTCAGTCTAAAATGCATATAATACCGTTTTCCTTATTTCATACTTGATCCGTACCCACCAGAATACTTCACTATGCCTGCCTTCCAGTGAGAGTTTGAATTATTCGCTAGTATTTTGTGTTCGCTCATGTGAAAATTCGGCCAATCATGGATTCACATGACCCTACACTTAGAATGAAGTCCCTAATAGGATTTTATTATTTTTTTTTCTGCCGCATCTGTATTGTAAATGCATGATAATTGTTCTAATACATGATTAAACTTCAACACATATTTGTCAAAGTGAAAGATATTGAAGACTGAGTGAAATCTAATGAGTATACAATTCTCATACTTGCTCTGTGGTTTGTGTGCTCATATGAATACTCAGTTGTATACGCACACTTACTCTGTGGTATGTCACAAGAAAGGCGGTAGGTTTAAAAGGGGTATGTTATCAACAAATAAGGCATACGTAAAGAAATCAAGCACTTAAGTTTCTGAATTTCTTTGTTACACTATAATGTTGATAGTTGTTCTTGACCATCACCAAATGGGCAACACCAAAGAAACACCAACTTTATTGAACAAATAACTAAAAAGTTTCTTTGAAGGATTACAAACCTAAGTTTTTCTCACGTGTTCTAGTAATTTCTACAAGCAATTCAAATAATTTGTATCGATAAATTAAAAAATGCTTCAATAATGTGCAGAGTTAAACTTTTCAATTAATAAAACTTCATTTTCGGGATAAATTACATCTTTGGTCACAGCAACTCAGCTGAGCTTTGCATCAGCCAACCCCCAGTATGTGATCGCAAGGATTTCATTCGTCACTTCACTACTCCTCAAGGAAGAAAACTCCGTAAAAAACATTGCTCAGCAACGTGCGCACGACAAGAAAGTAAGTTACAGCAACTGCTCGTCGCTTCTTCCTTTGTGTTTCGGCCCTTCGTTGTACGTCACCCTGCCTCGAGGGGCGTATTTTCTCCGGAACTGTTTAGGTTTCTTTATGACTCCATTTTGTTTTTCTCCATTCCAGAATATTTCCATTTCCGATTTCTCCGTAAACTCTCATGATTTACCTCGAGAGGCTGTTCCGCCTTTATCCTTTTTCCTCTTCGGGGCCGTCTACGCCTCCAGCTGAATTCCCCCCCCCCGGGCGACCGCGCCGTGCGACGCCGCCTCGCTGCAATTTATTCGCCAGCCGACCTTGGGCCCACTTCTGATCCCGGGAACAGAGTTGGCCTCGGGTGGCGCGCTGCCTTTGTTTTCTGTTCTACGAACGTGGATGAAGTAGATATCCCAAAGACATGTTTAAACCCTCATAAAAATCAGTATATTAATATGTATTAAATATGTAAATCTTCATCCCAATGTATGTATAGAGTGTATCTAGATTTAAGAATGTATAATGTATGTAAAATTTGTGTATTGTATGTCAAATTGTTTAGTTGTAAGTATTAGAAATGTAAGTATTAAATCCTGTAAATTAGCTAGTAGTAAGATACAAGAGTGAGAGGTTGTATGCTCAAACGTGAATTTCCAAACGTTATGTATCACAAATAAAAATATACAAACCCCTGAAAGGCAAACCTGCCGAACAGGAAGAAAAATAAATTAAAACAAAAATGGATGAAGTAAATGCTGCGTGTCATTTTGTTACCAAGAATAGTACATTATGAAACGAAGATGTAATACACGAGTGTGATATTGCGATACGAGCGAGTATCGTAAACATCACACGAGTGTATTAATACCCATTTCATCGAGTTTCATACGGTACTTTTTCTATGACTATTTTATGTTTAACTTTTATATTGAATCGTTTCGTGCAGTTGACTTGCAGGATTCAGCCAAGGCCTCCTAGCGCACAGCTACCCTACCTGCCGCAGGTGGCTTTGGTCTTCCAGTGCGAGAGAACACAAAAGTTGCTCTTACAATAATTCCGAGGTCTCCATTTTTGCTTTTTCTCTTATGTCTGAAGGTGCCAACTCCTCCTCTGATTTACTAGACATCTCAAACTAAAGAATTTGTCTGTTTTAAAGGATAAACGCACAGCAGCAACATATAATACACAATAACTTGCGTTCTGATCTTAACGTCAGTCAAATGTTCCCTCTACCACTACCACTGCTCTAGTCAAATAGGATCAAAGTGAAATTATGATCCAGTTTATTTTATATAATATTCTACCTAGAAATTACTGATAATAAAAAAATGAAAACTGATAAATATAATATAACATTAAATGCAATTTTAATATACACAACCGAACAAAACATTTACGAGAACGATTCTCAAAGATTAGTGAAGTCTCATTAGTTGGTTTGTAAGCTTCTCTGTGATTGGTCAAGCATCTGTATCACAATGAAATCTGTATCGTAATGAGTATCATTATGTTAAGGGATGGAGACATCAAATGACAGAATTATACAATGAGAGTAGAAAAACATCGTTACTAAACTGACTAGCGGGCTTTCTTTTAGGTGTGTGTTCTTACTGACTATTTGTGCACGAGCATGTGTTAGCCGTCTGGCCGTCATCGTCCATGCCGTCCGTTGTCTCCGTCCGTTTGTCTGTGGTTGGTCGTACGCCCGTCATCACTTCCAATAGAAGTTTTCTCCTCTCTGATATTTCTCAATTTCAACTTAAAATATGTATTAGGTGAATAGTTGTAAAATATTTAAATTATTTCATGAAATTGCCAACATAATAATAGTTGTTTATTCATATTTTGTTAATAATACTAACAAGTGGTCTGAACATTTTTGCAAATGAATTTACCCCATCAGACTCTCAAGTAATCATAATCATAATTTGCACACGAATGTATTATAAAGCCAGGAAAAGTATCACTGGTTTCCAAAAAATTGTTTGTCTAATATTTAGAGCCAATTTTCAGCATTAATACATTCAGTATTAATACATATGTACAAGTTTTGGGCCTTTTGCGTTTTGGGGGCGCGGCAGTGATAATTCGACTGGGATTGTACCCTTGTGAAATGTAGTCCAACTGCAAATGTTGTGGACTTTCCCAGTGAACCTTAGACACTCACGTTGGGGGGGGTGAAGTTGATGGGGGCGTGGGGAGGGGGGGTGGCTCTTTCTGCTCCCAGAGTCGCCCGCAAAGCAGCTCACTTGGGACAGCGTATGCAAATGGGGGAAGTCGACCTTCCTAATCTGTTTCCATGTCGCAGGTCGCGTAAGGGGTCATGTAAATCCTGGACTAGTTAGCGACAGATAGGATCCTCCGAAACTGAACCAGACTGCAGCTTCTAACCAGAAGGGGAGAGAAGTAGTTTTCGTTCCGGGTCATTGAGGTGGGGTATCACCGCAGGCAGAGCCAACAGAGTTCGAGTGCTGGTTAAATGGACAGCGACGGTCCACCTTTGGAAACTCACAACTCAAAGCCACAATTTTGACAATTTGACGCTAAATACAGTTACAAAGATAGCCATAAGAATATCAATTCCATCTGAAGTAACTGTACGAAATTTCTTGTATGAAAAAGAACTGACCTTCCCAAGCCGGTGTCGAGGAAGAAGAGACACGAAGAGGGATCCTTTCACAGTTCCAATAATGCCCGCTTTGGGTGGGATCAGTGGTTATAAACGTTTACTGCTAAAACTTTACACTTCGAAGAGTTTCAGCTATTGTATTAATTAAGTGTTTATGTTATCTGCCGGCAAATTGAAAACGTTAATTCTCCGTGAAGAACTAAGATCAAATAAAATGCACGAAAAGAAACACTTCTGACAAAGTTCTGAAAAAAATTGAGAATACTGAAGTGTACGTCACCTTAAAAACCAAAAAAAATTCAAGAATGAGTGATAAAAGAAATCTGGAAAAGAGAAAGAGGAGTAAAACATCTTCGTAAGAGGAAATTAACGTGGCTATTCCACTAGTGAAACGAATACCAACAGTGTTTAAATTTAGTAGCAACACGACTTTTCTTGACGTCTCGCAGCGCGGGATGCAGGGAGAGGAGGCTATTGCATACGCCACACCTGACAGCCTGCGTGTTGCCAACTAGCATTTCGCGCCCCTTCGCTCTTCATATAACAGGACATTATTATAGATGATAAATTAGAATCAATAATCGAGTAATAATAATAGTAATAAGTGAATTATAATATTGCTAACTAATGAAATTTGTTATTAGTGTACTTGTTAAGGATTTTTTATTAGTGTTATTAATTTTCTTTTTCTTAATAACTGGAATTTGATTGATTGATTGATTGATTGATTTGTCGTGTTTCCGGGCGATTCAACTGCTTTGGTCATTAGTCCCGTTAGTGTGGTGCATGTTTTTACTCGGAAGAAGCCGGTGATCTTCCCCCGCTGGATTGCGAGATCCGGCGCCGACCTACCGTCGGCTAACGGGGTTTCCCCCTAACCAGAACTCTCACACCAGCGGGGCACACCGCCCCAGTCGGGACAAGCTCTAAGTTCCCGATCGGTCTCCCGGAATATGTGGTAGTGTAGTGCACGTTAGTGTGTGTGTGTATGGGGAGAGGATAGGACAAGGAAGAGAAAGGAATGATCGCGCGCGGTCCGTTTGTTAGGGTACTGCTCCGGCATTCGCCTGGTGTTGACCGGAGAAACCACGGAAAACTACCGATAAGAGCAGCCGGCCGCTAAAATTCTCCTCCAGACAACGACTGAATTCAACCTAGCTGAAGAGCTAGTGTCGAAAATCCTGCCACCCTCAGGACTCGAACCTAGGTCCTCCCGGTCAGTGGCACTGCAGTGACTTCAGTTGATGCATTGGGCTACCGCTCCCGGTCATCGCTTGGATTTTCAGTTTTATTGATAATGATGTCATCAGCTGAGGTTTCCATCATCCTGTCTTCTTTCAGAATTCTTCTAATTTCTTTACATGGTTCAAAATAGCAACTAAAAACACGGTATTGTAAGGGACAGCGAAAACGCGACAACTGAATAATTCAGAAACAAAGGTAGGCAGCCTGATAATCTTCCCGTACCGTTCCGTACGAGACCAAGATTTTTACCAGGCCGTATGCTTTGTTTGTTATTTCTTGAATGTTTTTTTGCATGTTAATCTTGCAATACACCTAGATATTTTACGGGGTTTTCATTATGGAACCATGGAATTTATTAAATTTAATTTGTCGTGGTTGATGTATTTTTCTTAATGAGAATATTTTTAGCTGTGATTTGGTAAGGTTTATGGCAATTCTCCATTTGACAAATTCATTTAAGACCGACTCCGATTGGAGATCTTTGCAAGTGTTGGCAATATTTGAATTTTCATTAAATAATACTATATCATGTTGTAAAATACTATTTCTGAGTAGGTCGGTTCTGGATAATCTTCTATATATGTGTTAAACAAAAAGGGAGATTGTGCGGAACCTTTGTGGCACGTCGTCTTTGATTATATTTGCTCTTCATTTAGTGCTGTTAATACTAACTTTGAAAACCCTCTCTGACAGGAAGTTTTTAATGATACTTTGAAGATAACTGGGGGATCATAATGTTTGTAAAAGTAGTCCACTATGCCACGATCTTTATCAAAGGCATGTTCAATGTCGAGAAAAATTGCAGCTGTGTATATTCGGTTGTGGAACCCTTCAGCGAAGTCCTCCATTACAACTGATGGTTTGTGGAGTGGTTTGAACGAAAACCGAACTGCGTATTCGGTAGCGCATTTGTTTCGGACAAAATTTTGAACTGTCGGGAAGTTTTTCATATATTTTGGCAAAGGTCAGTAACGAACTAATTGGTCTCTAGTTATCAGAATCTTGTGGATTTTTATTCGGTTTGCATATTGGTGTTATAATAGCAGTTTTACATGTCTTTGGATAATATCCTAATCTTAAACAAGCATGGAAGCGAGCTGTTAATGCTGTAATCGCATTGCTAGGTAATTATTTCATTTTATTATTTTGCCAAGTCATGGCTTGCTGATTTTCTTTGTCTAAATGCCTTAATAATTTGGTCGTCGGACGGAACTATAAATTTAGTTTTTGTTGGAACGGAATATCGCGGTGTTGATAAGTTTCCTTCCACTTCTAATTGGAAATTAAAGTCGGTTACCGAGTTATTTATAAATATTGTTTTCAAAATTTTCCGCTAGTTTTTCTGCTTTATCGAAATCCGCCATTGCTAGTCCTGTATTAGATGATAACTGGGGAAAGGAATATTGTTGCTTTGTAATAATTTTAATTGTTTTCCACATTGTCCTAGAGTTTGGGGATGGTGCTTAAAAAGGTTTTGAAAATGTATACATCTAACTTAATGTAACTCTGGTTTAAGTTTTACATAGATGCTATATAATTTTGGTTTCAAAGCTGTTTTGCGTATTGCCACATTCTACGAAGATTATGTTTTTCTTAAATTAAATTTAGTAGTGGTTTTGGAAGCGAAATATAATTTTTGGTGAAATTCTTGACTTTAATAAAAGATTTTTTGATTGCGCTTTTCATTACATGTTCGAGGGAGCTAATACAATTACCTATTTCCGATTATGTTTTAAGACTCTTCGGATACTCATATTATTATTTCGTTTTGATGTGACTGAGGTTCAGCTTTGAATGAAATTATCACTGAATTGCGGTCAAAATCTAATTCTGGTTTCACATTTTGGTAAACCGGTAGGTTTAAATTTTGTGTAATAACTATCTAGAATGTTAGAAACTACATTTGGGTTATAGGGGTAGGATGTGGGTAACTAATTTATTAAGGTTTCTTTTCAGTGCGATTTTTTTCTCTTTTACAGTTCCAAATTTGGTTTTTACAATTAAAATCTCCTACCAGTAGTATTTGCGATCTTCTATCGAACAATTCTTTCTTGAAAACGACGGAAACGTTTTTTGGGATGGTTTATATGCTGCAATTACAATTATGTTAGAAAAGACCAACTCGATTTTGATAATAATTGTTTCTATTTCGTTTGAGGACGGAGATTGTTTCACTGTATGTTTGATTTTTATATTGATGAGAATTGCTACACCGCCTGATACTCTTAGAGAAATTCTATCACTGCGGTAGAATAAATATTTGTGGATCGAAAATCTTTCTCCCGGCTTTAAATACGTTTCTGAAATTTACGCAACATCTATGTCGTAGACTTGTAGAAAGTATCTTCATTCGGCATCTAGACCATTTGCGTTTTCCGCCATTTGCATTCCAATTGAGAAGTTCGAGGTTTTCTATTTTATTTTGTGCAATTAATATGCTTAGAAATAAGACTTTCAACCATCTGTTGTAACTGCGGAATGATTGTAAAAAGAATATTGATTACAATTGTTTGAATTAGATTTTCGTTTATTGCATTCATATTTTGAAGAACGAGGAAAATTCCTGTTATCTGGCCTAGACGGTTGCCTAGTACAATAATAAAAAAAAAAAGAAAAAAAGGGAGCGTTGCGTTAAACGGTAGAGGAAGGTACTCTTGAGGGACATAGTGATAAGGTTCAGCGTTGTGATTCGGTTGGTGATTGGAAAACTGCTTATTCACCGTAACGGTTTACGTTTTATTCCACACAGACTAACCACTTTTAAAACGAAAGTTTTTTGAAAGTACATTAAATATTTCCAAATCCGAATAGGTGATTGGAAGGTCTTTTATTACAACTGAAAAAGTTTTTTGGTCTTTGTATGTGTGATGTTCGATTTTCTCTAAATCACCAAATTTCTGGTATTATCTAAAGTCCTCTATTGAGCTAAATTTAATTTATACAGTATTTTCTTAATTTTGTTGAAAAATTTATTTTGCAATACATTCCAGTTCACTGATAAATAAGGGATAGCCGAGAACTTTATGTACATAAAAGGGTGCATAAAATGGGCGTATTGTAATGAGTGTTTCTTTACTTTCTTCCCTTTCGTTTCGCGAATTTTCTTGGGCAATATTTTGAAAACCTTTGGAACCTATTCTTGTTGACATATTGTATACTATTCTTTTGGAAACACTGTTTGCCACGGAGAGATATACGTACATAAGTTTTTAATCTTTATTATATTCATTACCATCACTAGTGGACTGTTGATTTGTGTTGATTGTTGTGGGTACAACTCCATACCTGTAAATATCAGCATCAGCTTATTGATTGAAGGTTGGTCAGCGTCCTTTGTGTTTCTCTGTCCATTTGCTAGGTGGGCGGTTGTGATGTGTTAAATTGGCCCGGGGATGGAATATCTTACATGTGTGGTGGGAATGGGAGCCCACCTCCCTTCATTGCTGTGAACTGTTCTGGCGTGTCACCATTTCGAACGTGGGCTGCCGACACTAGTTGACCCCCAAAAGCGAGGGGACTAAAATTTCACAGACTGGTAAAAATATTTCGTTTTGCATAATAAACAAGACTGATACACAAAAAACAACCCTGTTAGAAAACTGGGGAGCAGCTGGTAGCGGCACCTGTTTGTACTTTCACTAAACACTAGTTCAGTTAGGCACCGTATCACAGAGATAAGCGGAGCAAATTGATGCTTACTTCACGATGTTTTGAGCCAGACTGCTTTTGGAACTCAGTTGGACGTAATTTCATTCGTGGAATAGTCCTATTAAATATCACTCGTGTTTTGGCAGTTCTCAGAAAAATCCCTCCCTCGCTTTGCAAGTCGGAGATTTATCAACAATTTCCATAGCACTCGCGGAAATAATTTGGGAATGGTTTGTGAGTACTTGAATTAAAGGAATATCAATTTCTGGATGGATAATTGAATTATAAGAAATTTAAGTCGCTCATAAATTAGAGAAAATGGAATTTGAAGCATCCAATGGCAGACTTTCATATTGCGTCACAATATTGTTTAACCCGTAACTTATGCAATTATTTCTGGACACCGAACTGGTAACGTGAGGACTTCACATACTCCAACACAGAACGTTTAGAACGTGTTGAAATTACAAAATAGTGCATTATGAAACGATAATGAAATGATGGGTATTAATACACGAGTGTGATAGTACGAAACGGGTCAGGTACGAGCGAGTATCGTGAACTTCACACGAGTGTATTAATACGAGATGGATCACATCCAGTTATATACCGTACTTTTTCTACGACTTTTGAGTGTTAAACGTTTATATTGAATCGTTTCGTGGCAGTTGACGTGCAGGATTCAGCCAAGGCCACCTAGCGGACAGCTACCCTACCGGCTGCAGGTGGCTTTGGTTTAGCAGTCCGCCTGCCAGAGAATACAAATGTTGCAGCAATAATTCCGAGGTCACCATTTTCGCTTTTTCTCTTATTTCTGGAGGTGCTAACTCCTACTCTGATTTACTAGGCATTTGAAACTAAAGAATTGGCTGGCTTTGAAAGACAAACACACGGCAGTTACATATAACACACATTAACTTGCGTTCTGATCTTAACGTCAGACAAATGATCACTACCACTATCACTGCGGTAGTCAAATAGGATCAAAGTGAAATTACGATCCAATTTATTTTAAATAATATTCCATATAAAAATTACTGATATTAAAATAAATTAAAACTGATAAACACAATATAACATTGAATGCAATTTTAATGTACACAATCAAACAAAACATTTACTAGAACAATTTTCGATGATTATTTAAATGTCAATACTTGGTTTGTAAATTTCTCTGTTATTGGTTAAGAACCTGTATCGTATTGAAATCTATATCGTAATGAACATCATTATACAACGGGTTGTAGCCATCATATCACAGAATTATACAATGGGAGTAGAAAAAAGCCTTTTTTGATGATACGATCGAGAAATTGTTTGCATTCTCATTAGGTGTTAATACAGAAATAGATAAATAATAACATTTTTAGTGAAATTTAAAAAAATATTTTGATGTCAATATGCAGTACTTAAAAACATCTTTTTGAGGTATATAGGCAGAGCCTCATAGGCCTCCGTTTCCATCTGGTCACCCCATGTTCTTTCCTTCTCCCCGTCTCGTCTCTCCTCAGGATTTCTTCGTCCTTGTGACCGGTGTTGTGGAATTCATATCAAAGGCGGTTCTCTTGCATCCTTTCAATGAGCTGTGTCCAGGAATTTCGATAGTAGTTAATTTTCTCTTAAAGTTTACATACCCCAAGATCTTTACGAATTACTAAATTCCTTTTCTTGTCTATCAGATTAAAACCAGCTTCTGATCTCAGAAATCGCATTTCAGTAATTTGTTGTCTTGTACTATATTTTACGCTCTTTGTCCAATTTTCACTTCCATATGAACTTCTTGGGATATTTAATGTCTTACATAATTTAATCATAATTTCCTTTCAGACTATCTATTTGAGGGTTCTCAGAATTGTTCCGTTCATGCGATTTAGTCTTTCAATTTTCCTTTGTCTGTTTCCCCTCTGTATGACATTTTGTATCCCAAGTAACAAAGTTGAAATTTGCTCTATAAGGTTCCATTCCTTCAAAGGCCATGGCTTTTGTTTTTGTACCAAATACGCAGAGATTGTGCACTTACTTTTTGTAATTCGAAGAATGCTTTCTGGATGATGTATTAAACATTTGCTATTCTAAGTTGGTCATCGGCGAATAATATGGTCATTAGGTATCTTTCTTGTTCCATGTTATGACTACAATGTTCTAGTCAGGATATCCGCATATTTAATGCTTCATATAAATTAAAAAGAATTGGAGATATACTTCATCCTTGTCAAACTCCTTGTTTTATTATCTCTTTTTTTATCTCATGGCCCTTGATACAAATTTCATAGTTACTATAGATGTTCCTAATGACCGAAATAAGCTGCGGTAGGAGATCTTTACGATGCAATACATTAAATAGTGAATTCCTGTATACGATATCACAAGCATTGGAGTAATCTATGACAAGCACGTGTGTTCTTTTATTGAATTCTCTATGTTTGACGATGACGACTTGACGCTGAAGATATTATCGGAGCACTACCTACCCTTCTTGCGGGGGCATAGTGTCCATGGATGTGGCTAATGTTACATACCCTGAAAATATCAGCTATTTTTATTTTAAATTAATTGTAAATTTGTAATTTTTTATATTACATGTAGTTCCATTTATATTTCCAACATATCGTCATCGAGGATTTGATCCTTCACGACAATGAACGACTCACTGTGAAATGCTGCCTTGCCTGCGCTGTGATGCAGAGGGACTCATTACATCTGGCATGTTTATGAAATAGCTATCGTGTTACGAAACTTCACTTGTTTTTTTCTGTGTTAGAGAACGAGATTAATATATGAACATTGCAGTGCAATGTAAGTTTATTACCTTATTTTAATGCATGCAGCATCTAGATATATTTGTAGTCCGTGTAGGTTAGGGATTGCGCTGGTTCAATGGAGCAGGGTATGTGCCCTTGCAATGCACATCTATGATGTAGAATGGCGAGGACAACGCGATTCAAGGGTGAGTATGTAATTATGGAGTCGTATTGTAATGCCGTGGACAAATTGAAAACAAGAAGTAGGACTATACAGACGCTAATATTCTTTGAAAAGAAAATATAATTCAAGTTGAGACCACGAAACCAACTCTCAGAATCATTACAAACATTAAAAAGTAACAGAGGCATTTTAATAACAAAATGTATGATCAAGAATCGTGGATGTGCGGATGTAAGGGTCTTAGAAAATATATATCCCTATACGCATATTCCATCAATGTTGCTGAATTCTACAATGATAATAACCGATTTTTCTGTGTCAAAACCCACTAAAACCTGGATTCTGGCTACCGCGTGTTACAGGATTCTTTTTTCTAAATTTAAGTTAGAACACTTTTAGAGTTATTCACTTTTTCGTTACCAGAGCCTAGAGGCAATAAGAGATTTTCTGGCGAAAATTCGCCTTTTTGTTGCACGTGATTACGTAATTTTCTCTTATTATTGACTTGAATATTTAGTTCTGTTTCTTTTAAAGTTGAAAACGTGATTCCTACTCTGCATGACGGGTTTTGTTTTTGTCTTTTAAAATCGTTGAAAGCGTACTAGCAGCAATACCGAATTCATCTGTGATATATCCTTTTTTCTTTCTCACCTCTTTCTCTATTTCACAAATTAAAGTTTTGATTTTCATTGAAAGTTAATGATTTGAGCACACGTTTGACCATATTCGTGATATGTTGCACTTGTTTTGTCAAAAGATACTGCTTTCCAAAGAGCTAATAGACGACTGCGTGAGGCTACTGAGCCGGCCTTGGAAAGAGCAGAAATTCGCTTGTCCTGTCATTCAGAGCAAAAGGCAAGAGCACAGGGAGAAGCTTTCAAGGTCAGTGTTCATGGAAAATGGCTCGAAGGCTCTCGATTTGGAAATGTGAAAACAAACTTCGTCAGTTTCTTAGAAAAATTCTCGTCAGAAAAATTACTTAGACATATCAAAATTTGAATTATCGACTTTCGAGTTATCGAGGTTTGACTTATCTCCCTCTTGTTCTTGGGTAGTGTTACTATATAGGTGAGGTCGTTTTGCTCTAACAAATGCAAGCTTTATTTGCACTAAGTAACACTTCATCCATCATTTTTTCCATGTAAAGTAGTTTTAACGCTGTTTTGCATTCAATATTTCCCTACCTGCTGTTTTGCAACATGTTTCGAACTCATTCAGGTCATTTTATCTCTGGAATGTGCGTTATGTTGTTGTGAAATCTGATGCAAATATTATTAGGTGATGCTTCGAATAATAAAAATTGTGGTGAGGCAAAATATGTTGACGTAAAAACGTAAATACCAAAACTCGCTGCAGAATAAAAAGCATTTTCAATGGAAACAAAACCTGACTTATTTTCTGAATGATATCTACAAAATAGCTTCTTGAAAAGACCGATAAAGATTGAAAATATTGAATGAAATACTGACTGCTTTTCTGGGTGCCAATATGGAAGGGGAAATCAAAACTCCCGTTGTAGGCAAATCGGCTCATCCTAGACCATTCAGAAATCTCAATCAAAGTTCCTTATAAGTTTACTGGAGATTCAACAAAGAGGCTGCGATAACAGGAACAAATAGTTTTGGAGTGAAGATGGTGTGGCGAGCGTCATGCTTCGGCCGGATACTCTTTTCCTAATATTTACTGTCCATAAAGTCAGTGAATACCACTACTCATTTGGAAAGAACTTCATCGGACTCATTTGGAAAGGATTTCTTTTACTTTTTATGAATTTCTTTGTTCCACTAGACCACGTGGTGAGTTTTTGAACGTCATTTTCTTTCTCTCTTTCCGAAAGTATTTCCTTCTTCCTTTGAAACGTAGTTTTAAGGTGAGAGATTAACAATATTTACACCACTCTGTTGCTCGGATATTGCATCTTGCCTACTAATACTACCTATTCCATCTTTGAAAGATTCCTTTTTCTGAATTGGCAGAATTATTACAAACCTGAATAAGGTAAAACCTGTGCAAGTCGGAGGAAAATAGTGGACCCGAACGATTCCGCGCTAATACACAATTAATAATACACAACACTTTAAATACTTTAATGATTACTGACTCTGAAATAGGTTTGAGATTTATTTCACAAAGCAATTGCTATAGAAACTTCATTCATTAGAACAGCAGTTCTAACTTTCGCTTATTGTTGGTAATTTTTTATCGTACTACTCAGCTAAACCTTCGGATGGTGTTAGATACTGGAAAATTGAACACTGAACGTTGGCACAGAATTGCAGCAATTCAGATATATCTTCATGAAAGCTGTAATCTATTCTTGTCAAAAAGCCTAAACACTTTAAATTAACAATAATAAACGCAACTAGTTAATAATGTTAAGCTTTATTGCATGAGTACATCATTTGAAAACTAGCAACGTTACAAGCGAGGTTTGAATTCCTACGAATGACAAAGCAATATTGTAAACGAGATGCATTCATATTTTTTGTATACTATCAGTATAAATTTATAAGAGAATCAAAGTCAATTTTTGCTAAGAACTTTACTATAACGTCACGGGTATTTATCATCTGTGTGAAAATACGAAAGTCGGTTTTTCGGGTTACCTCTACTGATTTTCATGCTGCGTTTGCTTGAATGTGGGGTGACGCAATTATTAGTGTCATAAATGGCAAATACGATATAATCTGTGCGGTAGGATGACACTTTCTGATCAATTAAAAAACGTAAAAGGCGTAATAAAACGTAAAACATAAAAGGCTGGAACTGAAAAAAGGTTTTTAACTTTCCACAATATAGACGTTTGATTTTTGCGTTTCGTTTAGCACTGAATAAATATACTATTATGACATCTTCCATTTGTTCTCTTAGAATATTAGAATACCAATGTCGTGATTTTGAATTGTTCTCAAAAATTTTTCGTAGAACTTTACGAACTTTCTCAAAGCTGAACAAATGTCAGTATTTTAGAGGTAAATCTCATTTACTACAGGTTTAGTTTCACTTCTCTGCTAGATAATTTAGTTCACACAAAACGATCTTTCGGGCAGTATCGTTTTGATCACGTGCGAGTTGCTACACCTGACAACTCAATAAACACAGGGCGCAATGCAGCGAAAGCAGTATTATCCACCCTGTAGCTCCGCATTATGCGCAGTTTCTCGCAATATTTACTGGCTTTTGCAGAACAGCGGTGTATATGTTTCGTTTCGCAAAAAATGCTCCGTGTCCACAAAATGGGCGAGGCTTGTCGTCTGGCGTGACACGCAAACCTTCTGGGCTTTAGTGCTTGTTCAGACCGTGTAAATAACCCCTTCATTACAACCGAATCAATATGCGAACCGTCGGTCTGAGCGCCGGGGAACGGAGGGGTGTCATATTTAGACTCATAAACACATTGCGTTCCGTAATTATTCCGCACAAAAGGTGTTTATATTCGAACAATAATACGGAGATAATTATCCCAATAACATGCAAATGTGTCATCAGATTTGCTGCAAAGCGCCTGGGAGGAAACGAGACCGAGTATGGAAGCGGCTGGCTGCTCCCTCGCGGAAAGTTCTCTGTCCACCTGGGGAGGCAACGTCACCGCTGACTCTGCTTTCGTCCAATTAACTGTTTATTACTTATTAATGACAGCCGATCCTTTACATCCTCCATCCTTTGGCGGCGGCGATGGTGTAACGGTTAGCGTATCGGACTGCTATACCCAAGTTTGCGGTTTCAAACCCGATCGAAGCCGTGGATTTTTAAGGGCGAAAAAATCCTTCGTACGCCTTCCTTCGGAGGGGAAGTAAAGCCGGCTGTCCCATGTTAGTAGATTTACTGCATGTAAAAGATCTTCAAGCCTAAATGAAGCCTCAGAGATAAATTCAAACTGCCTGTTTCGTCGCCCAGGTAATACTTTCTTTCATCCCTAGTAGGTGAAAGAAGCGTAACGAAATTTGCGTGGTCAGACGGAAGAGCAGGCCTCATGGCCTGAGTCTCGCCACATAAAATAAGGCATTCATTCAAACATACTTCTCTTGGGTAGATCATGGTCATTCTAGAAAATGCAAAAGTCACTTGTAAATAATTTAATTATCCGCATGGACATTATAAACCTTGATTTGAATAATATTGTTATTAAAAGTCTCGGTATATATTTATTTTGATATTATCACTTGTAAGTGGAGTATTCCAATTATTTCGAATTGAATTTTGCTGCAATTTTTGAAATGTGAAGATTGAATAACTGAACAAGTTTCTTTTTTTCACATTGAAACTATAGCCCTTAGTCCTTGTATTGAATTTGCAAGCTCATGAAAAACAAATTATTATAATACAAATTACGATATCGTTTGCAAAAATTTAAGACAATTAGAGAATAGTATTTGAGCATTTTAGTTATATTCTAATTTGGCATTTCATAGATCACAATAGCTATCACAAAATAAATTTTGCAGTTTCAAGGAAATTCTACCACGAATCAATGAATATTTTCGTGGAGTAATTTCATTTTCACACAAGTCTTAAAATGACTTTATTGATTATAATGGTAAACGGTTTAATCAAATAAATCATTTCAATAAATCAATTCACACATTTTCTTCTCTTTATTAAATTTTCTATCCGGTTTACATTCATTTGAATGATATTTCTGTTTCACAGTGGCGTATGGTGAACTTTTTTTTCCAGGGAAGCAATTACATATCTGATGGAAGATTTTTACTTTCTCTTATACGGAGTAATATACGTAGTATAGTTAAGCTATGTAATGCTATGGAAAATCGATTTCGAGATTTCAATAGAAATACACGTTTTGGAGGCCCCTGATACCGAAGAAGTGGTTTGTTTCAAAACGTCTGTCCGTCCGTCTGTGAACACTACTAGAGTCTAAACCAAACGTCAGTTTTTCCAAATTGAAGAAACCCCTGTACATTTGGCTGTAGCTGAATCTTTGAAATTTTGAAAAACAATTTTTTCAATTTTGGGGGTATTTTACATGAAATCCCCAGGCATTTTTAAGAGTTTCTGAGAAACGGCTCCAATTTAAAAAATGTAAGAATACAGTAAAATACACTTATAAAAGTGGTATAGGTCCGATTTTCATGATTAAACTATGAATTTTCGATAATTGAAAAAGTTTGAATCATTTTGGGCTTCATCCTACAACTCAATTCAATATTTTTCAATTTTCGAAAAGTTAGAGAACGGTGAAAATGGGACGTATGCCACCTTTGTAAGTGTATTTTACTCAGTGGCGCATTTCTATTTAGACTTATCTTTCATCTACGATATCTAAACCTTTTCCCCGAAAATGCTCTTAATTATTTATTTATGTATTTTACGCCAAAAAACAGTTGACACTGCGAATGACGTGCTATGGTGAGAAGTGAATTCTGTGCATATTTTCAAAATTCTGTGATCCCTACACTAAGTCATATACTACATGAATTTTGAAAAGAGAAAAAAAGGCTCTCATGATATAAAATCTATTTTTAAGGATAAATAAGCAATACATTTTGGGCTCTTATCCATGATGTCCTTCGTCAAGGAATAATACTTCCTGCCGCAACATGGAAACAATAATTTGAATAACCATATTTCCCAATGAGTTCTAGAAGACCTGAAATGAAGTTACATTTATGTGCAGAAGCAGAACAAGGTGCCATCTCAGCAGTTTCTCAATGGATCAGGGAAACTGGACGAAAAACCTGATCGAGATGGGGGTGATAAGGAGTGCCTTAGTGATTGCGTCTGCCTTCGTAGATTTAAAGCTTAAATAGTGCTGGAACTGGTCATTAATAATATTTAAAACGTTAACAGTATTTGAAAGAACAATTAACTACAAAAATGTTTTCGTGTGAAGTCTCAGCAACATGTATTACGAGTACGAGCGCTTGGATATTACGTGGACGACAACAAAACCAACACAATGGAATCATCAAGTGAAATCATCAAGTGGTGGCGACCACGACATGGTTGAAGCCTATCAAATATAACACTACTGCCATGGCAAGCATGCAAGCCAGATCGAAGAGGCCACTCACAGAGAACCGCAACCCTGAAGTTAGAAGGCTAAGACAAAAGACAGCGTCTAGGAATAATTATTACGTTATATTTCCTATCATGAATCAATTCAGTGAACTCAGTTCAGACGATTTATCAGAAAACAACGAAGAATGTTCCAAGAAAATCGTATTTCTGCCTATCTTTGTTCCCAATGTAAACAATGAACCAGCTATGATAAAATTATTGAAAGAAGTTGTAAAAACAGAAGACGTAGAAATAAAATAAACGACAAATGATAAAATTAAAATATTACCAAAATCATCGGATGCATATAGAAATATAGTAAAACATCTATCTAGTGGAAAACGTACCATTGAAAACGAGAACTAGCATATAGAGTGGTTTTGCATCTCATACATCATACTGTTAATGTGAAAGATATTAAAGAAGCCCTCTTAGAAAAGAGACAAAGTCAGAAACATACTGAATGGTTGCCATAGGTTAATAAAGTTACCACTGTCTTTAGTTTCTATAGACCTTGAATCAAACGCCAATAATAAAGAAATCTTCGTGATTAACTGACTTCTGATTTGTGTTGTCATATTTGGACCACCACGAATGAAGCCAGACATAATACAATGTAAAAATTTCCAAAGATATGAACACACCAGAACCCACTGTGGCTATCCATCTCGATGTGTTAAATGCGGCAAAGAACATGTACCTGATAAATGTGAAAAAGCAAGAGAAATCCTGCCAAAATGCGCGCTGCGTGAAGGCAATCACCCGGAAAACTCTAAAGGTTGTCGATTTTACCAGAAAATTCTAAAAAGGAAAGGCCGCAATAACTCGAATAAAGAGAGAAGAATCTTCCAAAATGAAATGGCGATACAGCAACCCATGACTATTCAAAAATTAATTTACAAATTCGCAATTTAAAATTCCAAGTAAATAGAAGAACGTATGCTGATATTGTACAACCAATATATTCAGAACAACAACAACCACATTATGATGACAGACATTCCATTCTAAACATCATCCAACACTCCTTTCAGCGATTTGAAAATGTTTTAATGCAACAAAGTCAACAGGTAAATGGACTTCTAAACTTAGTATCGATATTAGTAACTAAATTATCCAATGTAGGTATACCTTTTTGGAATAGCAGCCTGGAATGCTAACGGCCTAGCGCAACATCGCCATGAAGTCGAAATATTTCTCTCAAAAAATAAAATTAATATACTCTTGATCCCGAAAGCTCACTTCATAGAGAAGAATTATTTTAAATTACAAAATTATGAACTGACACAAAACATTCGGATGGCAAAGTGCCCGGAGGTACAGCAATTCTGATTAAACGCAATATCAACCACCATGAAGAATGTACATTTCAAATAAAGACATTCAAGCAACTAAAATAGTAAGAGAATACTATCAAGGACCACTCAGAGTAAGCGCTATATATTGTCTCCCGAGATTCAATATAGCTAAGGCACGATTTGAAATATTTTTTAATAGCCTGGGCACTCGTTTTGTATGCGGAGAAGACTTATATGCCAAACACGTGCAGTGGGGATCGAGACTCATTACTGCGAGAGGTCGTGAACTACAAAAAGCGGTAACATCGTTGCAACTACTATCTCTACAGGAAAATCAACTTACTGGCCAACTGACAAAAAAGATTCCAGATCTAATTGACATCTCTGTAACTAATGAAATTTCACCAGGTTACTTGTCTTCTGAAGCGTCCTATGAACAGTCATTAGACCACTCGCCCAGCATAATAACAGTTAGCAATAAAAATCTTTATAGCTCTACATCTTTATAGTCCTCGTTAGTACTAGTAAATAAACACGCAATATGTACCGTAACTGGATATCGACCTTTACATGCCCTTGACATCAGAAGATTACATCAATGAAACTGCTGAGATTATAACTGAAACCATACAAAAAGCAGCATGGCAAGCCTATCCACGAAGAGAGTTTAGCAGGAGCTGTTATATTTATCATTTCTATATTCTGAAAAAAAATTCAGGAAAAAAGAAAACGTAAAAACTATGGCACAGGACAAGATACCCAGCTGATAGAACCAACTACAATAGAGCAACCAGGCAATTATCCAGTCTACTTAGCACTTTCAATGAAAGTAGATTTCAAAACTACGTTACCAATCTTTCTGCAACTAAAGCCTCCCAATACTGTTTATTTAAAGCCATATGAAACTCCAGTTAAGCTTCAACTCCAATTCGTTAGGAAAACAACGAACGGGAGAGAAGTACTAAAGAAAAAACAGAAGCATTTGCAAAACTCCTAAGTGAAATGACGCCACCTTTTCCGTCCACTTACTGTCACACTGATGCGCTGTAGAAGGACCGATGGGAATCTTCAAGTCCAGCAAGACAACCTGTAGAAACAACATACTGTTCAACGGAGAGAAAGTTAGGCGAAACACTAAGGAAACTCCTTCGCATGCAGATTTGTTTACTGTGTACGAAAATAAATTTTGCGTTAAATACTAGTACATCTGAATATTTTAATGATTAATGGGTATAGTACAGTTTGTATTTTAATAGTTCTGATTTTTTAAACATTTTTGGTAACCAAAAATTTTGATAAGGCGAAGAATTATTTTTTTCGGGAGTACTTTAAGATATCGAAGTTTGACTGTACTTCATTATTTTACTTTGTTACTAAGGGTTAGTTATAACACCATTTACCAGTATATAATAGGCTCTTGTGAATGTACTAAACATTAAATTTTAATGAAA
Organism: Teleogryllus oceanicus; assembly: GCA_964035755.1. Classification (NCBI taxonomy): domain Eukaryota; kingdom Metazoa; phylum Arthropoda; class Insecta; order Orthoptera; family Gryllidae; genus Teleogryllus; species Teleogryllus oceanicus. The sequence goes on from CAXIVR010000007.1 coordinate 7,527,212, forward strand.
AAGAATTAATAACCCAAAATAAGATTATCGTCCCACAATCGTCGTTTGTAACGAAACCCGTCACGTAATTAATATCATATCAATCAATATCACGTAATTAATATAATTAACAACGGTAAAATACAATATACAAATCTGCAGATTAAAATAGAAAATACTTCAAGGTAAAACAAATATAAAACATCGGAAGTGAGGAGTTATAATTCTAAAATGTATCCTATTTTTGATACGATAGCTACAACATACAAATATTTCGATTATTGACGCCCGTGTATTTGAAGCAGAAACAAAGGGCTTGTGTGCCGAGAGGTCAAAGGAACTGACAATGGTTCGATTTTCAACCCTAGATAATTAGCGCCACCAACCAGATCCACTGTCTGAATAAGTGGTATAAAATGGCCGACTGGTTGCTCCAATCGACAGTTTCCGTGGTTTTCTCTGTTCAAATTCTCCTGAAAGCTACAGCGGAGCACTAGATAATGGAATGCGCACGGCCTGTGCGCATACCCAGCCATGTACACTTGAGAGTGTGGGAAGTGGAGATTTCCGTACGGCGGTTTTGCCAGCTACATGGCAGTTGTCCATCTGAACTGCAGTCGCCGATGTGCAATTTTTGATTTGAAGAATAATGGGTATTTATCTTCCCCTACAACACTGGCATTTTCCTAAATTTTTCCCTTTATTTCGTTAGGTTTGGAGCTCAGTGATTACATTAACCTACGTATGTAACCATTTTGTAATCATGTACCTGCACATTTAATACATAGGGTATTTTAATAACTAATATGTATTTAATAGAAAAAATGATATAGAAAAGATAAATACAGCTAAATTTAAATTAAGACAAATATATTTATAAATACAATCAATAAAAATGAAAACTAATGAATTAATATAAGAATTTTTTATCGTGAATTTTAGAATAACATTAACGCGATAAACAAAACATACTCTGACCTCTACTCAGGCTGGGTGTGAAATGTTCATGGATTCGGGGCTCTCCCTTTTGAAGATTTTGTAAAAAAAATAACACAAAGTCGTAGTCACAGAGCATTTATAATTGAACGTTTCCTTGAGCATTTACCAAGACACAGAATGGCATTCCATAAACACCCATTACAAAAAGAACAAACATTGTACATTAAAAAACAAAAAAATAGCTCAAGAAAAATAAGGTTTTTCTCAACTATAAAAAAATTGTTTTGTTCTGGAGACAATAATTTTATCCATTTGCTAGTTTTCTTATGACTAAATCAAGAAATGATCAAAAAGTAAAGAATGACATGACAGTGATGTAATGTTTAATCAATATTATCACATTCCTTATTGCACTATCAAACTGGTGCTTAAGCATTAATGACACAAATTGAATTATTAATTTTTTTTAAGTGCAGCATTCATTGCAGGTTATTTTTCTCTTAAATGACCCTTAAAGCATCTCACCTTGAGGACAAAAAATTAAGCAAGTGACTGTCTCTTCAGAACACTGTTCAGTCTCCGTGTCAACACTATAAAGACATTTAAACTAGAAAATAAACTACAAATGAGAAACACTTGTTATCACCTCAGAGATCAACGTGAACCTATTCTTAAAATTACAAGTGTTTAAATGCTGTGCTGAAATAAATGTAGAAATGTAACAATTCTGACTCATATCACAAAATATGATCAGTACAACATGATAAATCATCTAGTCTTGTACACTTTAAGAGAATGATACAAGCAAAAATGAAGCATAAATATGAATGTCTCATAACATAACATTTTTAATTTTAATCAATGCATAATGTGCAATACATTAAAGTAACATAATAAATATAATAACATTCTGTAATAACCTTGTTTTGTTCGGAAGAAAATAGTATGCACCACGATTCGTCCAACAAGACTGCCCTACCCCGAGCTTTCAAATTGGGAAAGCTGCGCACACTTTGCTGCAGATCACCTGGTCTACGTGTTATTGCAGAAGCCAACTCGGTTTGTAGGTGCCAGCATCTGCTTATCAAAAATAAACAATAGCCTCTATTGCAGTGACATCAGCACTGACATAAGCTTCTTGCACTCTGTCTTTTTTTAAACATCTCTATTGAGTTTTTATAGTTTCAATTTAACCGAAGCTGTGTCTTTCCAGCACAATACATTCTATCAACAGAAGCACTGATCACAATCTACAATGTATACACAAAATGTACAGTACAAATACCTCTTTCCTCAAGATAACCTCACTCCACGACGTCTGACGAACGACAAAAGTCTCTCGCCTCCCTCCTACCTCTGTGACGTCACAACGGACGGTAGGGCGACCCCCCTACCTCCTCTACACCCCTCTTGCTGGAGAAGCTGGTGTCGTCAGCGGCGAATTCGTATGTCGCATATTTGAATGATCACAATATTTTTACAAACAATTGTTAATATGGCAGTTATATATTACCTACATCTATTTATCGCTCTAAATCTGCTACTAACGTGAGCATTTGTGAAAAATTCAATTCAAATTTTCAACAAAGAGTGTCCACCTTTGGAATAAAAATAAATAATTTTAATGGAGGTGTAATAAGTTAGAGTATATTTTAAATTCTATTAGGAATTATTTTGTCATGTTATGGTTTTACAAATGCTATTCTGATTTCTGGCATTTTGGTTTGCCAAATAAAAAAATCAGTCGTAGCGTAATAACTTGGCTCATGGAGTGGTGATGTGGGGCACGAGTTCGATCCCTGACCAATGAATGTGGACTTGTGATTGCGCAGTCCCATCCTAATTCAACTCATTCCCTTTATCCGACATAGTCAATAGAGCACTCATTTGCTTCAATAAACTTGCGAGTGAAAGAACCCTAAAATAAATAATTAATTAACTTGCCAGATCCTAGAACTTTAATCCTTTTAAAGCGCAGTCCCATCCTAATTCAACTCATTCCTTTTATTCGAAATAGTCAATAGAGCACTCATTTGCTTCAATGAACTTGTGAGTGAAAGAACCCTAAAGTAAATAATTAATTAACTGGCCAGATCCTAGAACTTTACTCCTTTTAAAGCATTTATACAGGACTTATGAAATGGAATTATTTTTATTTAGTCTCAAAATATATTCATACGAGTATTGTTTAGGTCTTATTAGAAACGAAATATCACTTAACTTTTATTAATTATCTGTGTGTCTTTATTTCTTTCCCACTTAATTCTATACTGTGACCTTCCATTAAAAAGAAGTGTCACCTGAATACCGCAAGTGGAAAACTACAATTCCAGATGAAGGAAGTATTAACAGTTAAGTATAATGCATTATATTACCTGACATAAAGTAATGTATTTGAAACGTTTAGGTGATATGGAAGCAAGTGAGAGGTGTGGGAGTTGCCCCATCCGCGACGCACAAAGCAAGTGTGAGTCATCTCCGCCAGCAGCGGGTGGCGACGCACACATCTCTCTTAAGTTGGCACTACTGCAATCTGTTACCACAAAACGAAATATACCACATCTTAGAATTATTTAATTGCTATTAATAACGCAATTTTTTTGCTTTCAAATTTTTCGAATTAATGTGAGTAGTTAAGATAAGCTGCTACCACAATGGGTTCAGAAAACCAAATAGCATTTGTGGCGATTTAATTGCTATTAAATTTTTTTAAATTTTTAATTAATATGAGTTGATTAACATTTTGTGGGGCGATTTAATTGCTAATTAATTATGAAAAAAATAATTTAATTGCTCTTCAAACTTTTGATTAATGAGCCCGCCGGCTCCCCACTTGACGTCACCCGATGGGCCGCCGCTCGCCCGGCTGACTGGCAGATTTAAATGAAACACACGAACTGGCCGAGTGCTGACTTCCATATTGTACTTTCTTCGATCAAAAAATGTTGTTGTTTTATGGTAGTATATTAAACATCTGTGGTATCGAGCTACTAGTTTATTTTTCTACTCCCATTGTATACAGGTTCTTGACCAATCATAGAGAAGCTTACAAACCAAGTATTGGCACCTCAAAGGGAAGACATCCTACAAATATCAGATTCATCAGGGTGTGTGGGTGTGGTGAGGAGGATTGTGTGTCCCTCACTCCTTTTGAGGTGCCTGAGATGGAGGAGCATTCAGCGCATGTATTAATTATGTTTTCACGTTGTGGTTGAAAGCCCTGAGGATGGAAATAAATTTTCCGAAACGTCGGCAAACAACCAGCTTGTAGTTCGTGTTTTTACTTATGACCAAGCCCTGTTAACCTGCCTTCAATATTTCATCAATTGGTCGTTAAGAATTCTTCAAATTTCACTTTGATCCTATTTGAATAGCGCAGTGATAGTGGCAGAGAGAACATTTGACTGACGTTAAGATCAGAACTCAAGTTATTGTGTTATATGCTGCTGTAGTGTGTTTGTCCTTTAAAACCGGCCAATTCTTTAGTTTAAAATGTCTCGTGAATTAGAGTAGGAGTTGGCACCTTTAAAAATAAGAGAAAAACGACAATTGTGACCTCGAAATTATTGTAAGAGCAACTTTTGTATTCTCTCGCACTGGAAAACTAGAAGTCACCTGCTGGGGTAGGGTAGCTGTCCGCTAGGTGGCCTTGGCTGAATCCTGCACGTCAACTGCCACGAAACGATTCAATGCAAAAGTTTAACTTATAACAGTCGTAGAAAAAGTACCTTATGAAATTCGATGTAATTGGTATTAATACACTCGTGTTAAGTGCTACTAACTATAACTTCTCATTAGAAACAAGTAAACTACTTTCATATAACACGTATTGCATTATGCATTCTCCTATCAAAATTTTTCCAAACCTCTAAAGAATACAGCAGTGATATCATGTAGTATATTCGGATAAACATTACAAGAGTTATTACACATATCAAGAATATCAAATAAGTTATTTCATAATGCAACAGGTGAAGTGCTACTAACTCTATACTAACTCGTTCCTCGCTCGTATCGTAATTTCACACGTGTATTAATACCCATCATTACATAATCGTTTCATAATGAGAAAATTGTGGTGATTTAACGGTATCAGGTTTTATTGTGAGATACCACCAATGGTTTGTAGACCTGATAACAGACTTCAATTAGACACGTGTTCATTTCTGGTGGAAAATTTTGTAACTCAAGAGTTGACATTGGACATTCCTTTTAAAATCTAGTTTTAAATATGTAATTTGTTTGATAAATGTTTTGAACATGTCTATGTACTTAATTATTGTAAAGAGGAAAATTGTGTTTGAATATTTTTTACTTTGTTATTAAACTCCTGTTCTATAACGTTGTCTGGTATTTTATATGTTCCTTATTACTTTTATGTTATAAGACATATCTCACACATTTATGCATATTACTGCTTTGTAACATTAATTTCCATTCAACCTGGCATTCCTTCTTCCAAATAGTCTTCTGTAAGTTCCTCAATTTTTAAATAAGTGTTTTTTTTCTCATTCACTGATGTCTGTTATGGATTCAGTTACTATATTGAATTATTTACTAATTTTGAATGTACGCAAAATTGATAGAAAACTAAGCTGTTTATGGTCATGTAAGAGAGTTCATGAAATCATTAGACTCCTAGGAACTTGGGAAGAATTGTACAAAAGATGTGTAAAAAAGTCATGAACGTTTCAAATTTGTCTAAATATGCAAATACTTGATTATGTTATTCTGCCTTTTGTCACATTGGATGAACCTAAGAATTGTCGTACTTAGTGCACCACTACTGAGAAGACAGCTGAGGTCAAGCAACAGCAAGGCTCCAAGAAAAAGGCCACCCACCGTTAAGAATCTGCAATTAACCTGTTGCATTATGAAATAACTTATTTGATATTCTTGATATGTAAATAACTCTTGTAATGTTTATCCGAATATACTACATGACATTACTGCTGTATTCTTTAGAGGTTTGGAAAATATTTGATAGGAGAATGCATAATGCAATACGTGTTATATGAAAGTAGTTAACTTGTTTCTAATGAGTAGTGTATGTGCTCTTTCAAAAATAAAGAGTTTGTGTGAAATGAGGCAGGCAATAGTATTTATTAATTTCATTAGATTTATGTTTCTGTACATTGTTATAAGTAATATATAATTAATATTGATATTTTCATGTAGAATTATGATCAATAGAACATGTAATATTAAAACTGACACTATTGACACAGACAAAATTTAAAAAAGCAAATAATTTATTGAACTTCTGTGTGTAGAGTTATTCAAACAGTACCTCTCATTTCATTTATTATGGTCAATAACGAAAAGTGCGTCAAACTTTTGGTTGATCCCGGGTTTAGGGTGGCACGGTTCCTTTGGTTCCTTTTATGATTCATTATTTCTCGCGATTCCTATGTTTATAGTTGCGCGAGTTCACTTGAATCACTGGTTGAGTGATCGACAATAATTTTGTTGGCATTGATTAAATTTCTTACGCCAAAGCATAAATATATACAATATTACTACGGGTCAAAGCCTTATAAAGCTATACATTTTGCAATTAAGAATCATTTCATCACGAAACAAAATATCAATTTACACTTAAAATAACATTTTATTAGTTCAATGTAAATAGATTTGTTATAAAAACTAAGTCTTCTATTAACACATTTAGTTGTTACTATAACAACTGAGTTATTTATGTTCAATGTTAAATGAGAATTTGTTTCGTTAATGAGAAGTCCCGAGATTGATAGTTTGTTGGCGGAATTGTGTGTTTTTTTCGCATTTCAAGTCTTCTTTAAATAGGTTTGTGTGTCTACTGAGATGGAAGGTATGAATGCTGGTTTTATTTATGATTGCGCCGAGAGGGAACTTTGAATGTGATCCAGTGGTAGAAAGTGGGTTTGCTTGCAAGAAAGATTTAAATTTAGAGAAAGGATAGGATAGATGGTTATGAGTGGATTTGTAGAGTGAGAGGCGAGAATGCTCATGGTGTGAAAATGTCTGTGCGAAAGGATTCTTGGTTTGAGAGGAGTCACATGGAGATATGGAAGGTGCTTCTCATTACCTACATGTGGGTGATGGAAGCAAAGGTTGAACATATATGTTTGGATGCTGGTGTATGTGAGAGTACAATTACTGATTGGATGAGTTTTTGTCGAGAGTTATGTTTTGAAGTGCTTGAAGATGCAAATCAACCACTGGGTGGAGAGGGCGTTGAGGTTGAAATTGATGAGAGTAAGTTTGGTAAAAGGAAGTATAATAGGGGCAAAAGAGTGGAAGGGAAATGAGTGTTTGGTGGTGTTGAAAGGGGTTCCTCTCGGTCCTTTTTCAAGGTCGTTGAATGTCGTAGCAAGGATGTACTCTGGCATCATTAAGAATTACATCGCCGAAATCTATTGTGATTTCGGATTGCTGGAAGGCTTATGATTGTCTTAAAGATGAAGGTTTTACCCATCTAAGAGTTAATCATTCTATTACTTTCAAAGATCCTGAAACTGGAGCGCATACAAATGCTATTGAGGGGACTTGGAGTGCGATTAAGCTCGCAATTCCACGCCACAAAGTGGAAGATAATTTTCATCCTTATTTAGCAGAATACATTTGTCGTAGAAAACACATTTTTAACCTTCATTTCGTAAAAAATATTATTTTCTTCAGAAATAAAAATAATCAAAATACAGTAAATTGAAAAAAAATTAATTGCCGAAATGCGAAGAAGAAACGTGAGTTCACTTTTTATGATATTATTTTATGAGTTGATATTTTAGTCTTAAAATGGGGGGTTTGGGGGGCGATAGCCCCCCAATAATAAAACTTTAAGTAGCATGAATTAGTGAAATAGATTTTCTTTTAAATAATTATATTTATTGCTGTAACATCATGAACTTAACTACACGCGAATACGACGTTTAAACCAGGATTCAGTTCATGGAGTCGATTCTCTTCTAATGAACCGAATCAGTGAATCAAAGGAACCGTGCCACCCTAAACTCGGGATTTACCCAAACTTTTTAATGCTTAATTTAATATATGAGGTTTGCTTTTATGTATATTATTTGATTATAACAGTTTCCCTTCACTCATCTTAATATTTACTTGCTGCACAGCATTGAAGTAAAACTTCTGATTCTTCTTTTTGCTATTCTTCTAAGCCTTTGAAAAATTTCATTTATTTCTTATGGCTTTATAACATTGCCAACGATTCAACAAAGACTAAATGACCTTATCAAGGCTCAATACATACCTTAATTTGTGTATTACGTGCATAAACACAAGTTTGTTAAAACTACAATGATGTTAAAAAACAAATATTTCGACAACACTGCACTTACATGCATTTAAGAAATAAGGAAGACTATTTGGAAAGGAGGATTGCAGATGTTTTATCATTTTAAATATTTTAAATGAAACTAAATGTATATATTTCTTGCCAACAATGTCTTGAAGTCAACAACACTTACGTGTTGAGGTACCTTCAAAAATCAGTCAACATTTGAGCACAGCAGTGTAATAGCAATGGAACAAATATTCCAAACAGAATAAAGTCGTAGGCTTCCGCGGCCAGAGTCAATATTACAATCTTGGCTGTCCGGGTGACGCCGCGTTAATTGATGTGGTGCCGACGTTTCGATCATCATGTCGGATCTTCATCAGGGCTCGTAATGTTCTTGTTTATTTATAATAACAATCGCCAATCGCAGCTAGAGGGCTGCCTGTCAACCGCGGGATGGCGGCGTGGGGCACGGGCGGACGGCAGGAAGCGGTCCGCAGTCGGACGACGCGGGCAGATCCGGAGTCGGACGGCGCGCCGCGGTCCGCGGCCAGACGGCCCGGCGTGAATGGAGGTCGGACGGGGCGGAACAGTCCGGTCGGTCGGGCGACTGCGTGAGAGTCCGCACCAATGAGCGCCAGGCATTGTGGAGGCGCAACCCCGCGTCGCCGTTGATATTCTGGGGCTGACTGGCGATCTCCATCGCTTCTTTAAGTCGTCTGGGCCACCATCGCTGATCTCTAGCGAGCACCCTCGTTTCGTCAAATAAGAAGTCGTGCCCCGTTTCCCAGGCGTGCTGGGCGACCGCGGAGAGTTGGACATTCTTGTGTTTGAAATGGCGAATGTGCTCACGTACTCGTTCTTCAATTGTTCTGCCAGTCTCGCCGATGTAGTTGCACCCACAGATACAAGGTATAGCGTATACTTCTGTTTGGAGTGGCGGGAGTTGGTCCTTGACACGCACCAGCGATTGGCTGAGCTTATGGTGGGGCTTGAAAATGGTCTTTACTTCGAACGGTCTCAGTAGTTTTTCAATCCGGTCTGTGATGCCTCGGATGTTGGGAAGTGCCACTATTGCCTTATCTTCAGTTTGCCTGGGGCTGGTTTCTCTTTGCTAAGACGTGTGGTTGGCAAGTTGTAGAGTTCTCTGGGTAATGTAAAAACTGTACCCGTTAGCCAAGAAAGTTTTCTTGAGAATTTCCCGCTCAGCAGGGAGGCTAGCTTCATCACAGATTCTGGCTGCCCGGGTGGCGAGAGCTCTTAAAATGCCGTTCTTCGTCGCAGGATGATGGTGCGATGCATCATAAAGGTAGCGGTTCGTGTGCGTGGGAATACAATGATGAAGTGACTGCCCTTCTCGAGGATGAGATCTTATATTACTACTTTGCAAATCGCGATTTTATAACCAACGCATTTTGACGCCAAGTGGTCTGCGACGGATCCACCGTGCTACGTTCGCGAAGACCTACTCTCGCGACCTTGTTCGCGCTCCCGCTCTCGCTCCGGCGCTCACGCTGTTTTATAAATCTCTCTCCATTTAAGAGAATTTATTTTTAAGGGAACACTCACTTCTAAGAGAATTTATTTTCAAGTGAGTAGTAAATAAATAGACAAAAGGTATATCACCTATTGATTCGCATTATATATTTTTGCGACGTATTGTAGGAATTATTGATCTCGGTAGCCATACAAACCAATTTAAAAGACTTACAGTGCAGAAAAACCATACACAAATTCGACACCAAAAACACGTAATTTCACGCCGACGCAATGAGAAAAATGAAACAAGAAACGTTTCCACGTACAATGAACTTTTGATAATTCACAAACTATGCGAACAACACGAGAAGTGCACAGAAAAATTATGTAAATAAATAAAAGTAGTCATAGATACTTTAATTAATTCATTTTTCCATCGTTTTATAGCTTCTCCTAGAATGGTAAGTGATGTGCGTTCTTTGCATTAAAAATTTTAAATGTTATAAATTGTAAAATTAATGGCAATATTATGAAGGAGTTACTTAAAAGATCTATGATGTGAACTGCTTATTTAAATGCTTCTCAAAATAATATAAATTCCCTCCTCCAAAAAGTACCATTTCTAATAAACCAGGGAACCGAATCTTTCGGCTAGTGGTCTGATATACGTATAACGGAAAAGAACCGAATATTCTTATTTCTAAAAATAATACATACTTTTTGCAAAATGAGGCTTAAAAATGTTTAATAAAAATGAACAAATAACTCACCTTCCGGATTTATATGATCAATATATGTTATATTTGGCAAAAACTTTGAAGTTTATTCGTCTTTACACTTCATCTCCAAATATATTCAGCCAAATAAAATGTAAAATTATTTTCTACTTTGTGGCATGGAATTGCGCGTTTAATCGCACTCCAAGTCCCTTCCATAGCATTTGTATGCGCTCCAGTTTCAGGATCTTTGAAAGTGATTGAATGATTAACGCTTAGATTGCTAAAACTATCTTTAAGACAAACATAAACCTTCCAGCAATCCGAGATTACTATAGATTTCTAGAGTACATCTTTGCAACGACATTCAATGACCTTGAAAAACGACCGAGAGGAACCTCTTTCAACACCACCAAACACCCATTCCCCTTCCACTATTTCGTCCCTGTTATATTTCCTTTTGCCAAACTTTCATCGATTTTAATCTCAATACACTCTCCACCCAGTGGTTAACTTTCGTCTTCGATTACTTCAAAACATAACTCTCGACAAAAACTCATCCAATCAGTAACCGTACTCTCACACACACCAGCATCCACAGATACATCCACATCCACAGAACAGCGGCCCTGAAAACATGATCATTTAAAAACACGTATATGTGCCAACTTTCATAGAGATTGGTTAAATGGTGTCGGAGTTCATCGGTATGGAACATACCAGCATCCTATATATAAATATGTAACTCTATTTGTATTTATATCTATCTATAGGAAAGAGATGCATAAGTTTACACTGTAGCTTTGGGAATATTTTTTAGAAAAAAGTTAATGAAAATGATTACTTGTTTACGGTTTGGGAAATATAACTTCGTCATCCTTCTAATCAAACACAAGGAACAAAGAAATTTAAACACACACATGAATATGTCAATTTAATTTATTTGCACATTCAGTTGAACAGTCACTTTAAACTATCAATGTAATCACCGAAAAATGAAACCCTTAAAACTACATAGTGATATATAAGGTAAATAAACCTTTGACGTAATCCGTCACCAATTTGTAATGTTTTGATATCCTTGGCGTATTTATTTTGAGCATATTGTTCGCACACATAAGTTAATTTCCAGCGTAATAAAATTGCATAGTGCAATCGTACTGGAGTAAGTTAATTAGAAAAATTGTGCATGCAGAATCGAATTACAAGAGATGCTTACTCATAGGCTCACTATTATTACATCATCTGCAATATCATATTACTAATTGACGAAATTGCGTACATATGTGTGCTTTTTCGTCGTGGTTACTATTAGAAAGATTTATTAATATGAGTTTTGACTTTTCGAAGGAATAATTATCGTGCACCTCTCATGATCGTTCTATCATCTCGTAATTTATATTTGTTTTCAAGGCGTGACAACCTTGTCATATCGAGGAATACAACTGGAAAAACTGATCCCCATTATGACATACATTAATCTATCCGGGGTAACTATGACTGATCCTCGGATGATAACATGTAGCGTGGTCATAAATGGCCGATACGCATATAATAATAATAATAATAATAATAATAATAATAATATTAATAATAATAATAATAATAATACCGACTTGCATAACGTGGAATGTGGTTGTGATTCCCCATCCATATAAGTAAATACTTGAATATGCTAAGTTCGAAACCCGACGATGAGCGGATGTTTGGCATCAGCTGAAGAGATAAGACTGTTAGTTAAGAATTCTGCCGGGAGCGGTAGCTCAGTGCATCAACTGATGTCACTGCCGCGCCTATGTCCGGGAGGTGCTAGGTTCGAGTCCTGACATCGGCAGGATTTTCGACACTAGCTTTTCCGCTAGGTCGAATTCAGTCGCTGTCTGGAGGAGAATTCTAGCGGCCGGCTGCTCTGATCGGTAGTTTTCCGTGGTTTCACCGATCAACAAGGTAATGCCGGAGCAGTACCCTACAAAACGGGCCATGAACCGCGCGTGATCTTTCTTTCCTCTTCCTTGTCCTATCCTCTTCCCCTTACATACACATGCATTACACAACCACACATTCAGGGAAACTGGCCGGGAGCTTAGAGCGTGTCCCGGCTGGGGCGGTGCCCCGCTGGTGGGGGAGTCTGGTTAGGGGGAAATTTAGCCGACGGTAGGTCGGCGCCAGATCTCGTCTTCCAGCGGGGGAAGATCACCGCTCCATCTCACAAGAAAAAACACGAACTACACTTACCGGACTAACGATCAAAGCAGTTGACGCGCCCGGAAACACGAAAAAATCGATCAATCAATCAATCTGACAATTCTGGAGAATGGCTTCTGATTAAAAGTTTTCATGGTTTCTGTATTTGAATGTACTTCGGTGTGGTGGGGTGTTGAAAGTAATTACTACTTTATTTTCATCAAATTGCCTAGTATGCCTCAATTTGAGACCTCATTAATATCTGAGTTCAGAAGATTAAATGACTACAAAATCTCTCAGAATAAGGATTACAAATTTTGAGGGAATGAGACGGACAAAAAATGATCACTTTTGTCAATTAACGTTTAGGGGGAAATTTATCATAACGGAATTATATTAGCGACATTTTCTCCCGATTATCTCCACAGGCAACTCATCCGCACGTGCTGTGCAGATTACGTTCATACGCATTCAAGGAGATTTCATGTACCTGCGAATTGCTTGTACTTGCGTGGTGGCCTGAAAATTCAGGGACGAATATAAAGTATGTGATTTCGTAAAATGAAATTTTCCACTAAATAATCATTGCCAAAAATTAATCAAAATGTATAAGCTTTGGGTCTTCTTTTTTATTTACGGGTGTTGAATAAAAAATTACATTACTTTTATGCAATTACTTCAAAATTGAAGAAAGATATGAGTATGGAGTGAATTTCTATGATTTTGCATATTTTTCCGTTGCTTCAGGGCATAGCCAAGTGACATTTCTTGATATTTGGTTAGGATTGGAAGCTAGGGAAATTAATGTTAGTGCATATTTGGCTATTTTTTTGTTGGTGCGTATTCCTGTAATTATCGCAGCATATTTTGCATATTTCATTAAAATAGAGACTATCTGCGAAACATTTCATGTTTTCATAAAATGTACTCATTTGTGAGTGTTCATTGATGAGAAGGAGCTTGTTACAACTTGTTTACAAGTTACCTTGTTGAGTGTATTTTAGATATGAGAAAATACTTGTGCAAATGTAGGATATTTCTTCATATCATATTTTTTTTAAACCAGACAGAAAAAATGAAACAAGACATACAATGTACTTCACTAATGTGCATATCTACTTCAACTTTTTCTCGTGCGAAGTAAGTTAGGTTATATTATGTTTGCACCAAAGTATATCTTCTCATTTCAAGCATGCTTCTGAATTTTATCAGGAAAGATTTAAACAGAAAATGATATATTATTATAATAAATGCTATTTTAGGGCATAAAAATCCGTTCCTACATACGAGTAATGATTTTTGCTTTACCACTTTTTCCAATATTATGTAATATATAAAAATATAAAATATAAGAATTTGCTTACATCTATTCTTAAAGATGTGTATAAATAACAAAAATTCAGTAAATAAGATAAAAGTAAGTGCCAAACATGTAGAGTGTATGCACACACACATACTCTCTAGGTGGATCAAAAATAGAGTGATGGATTGACACTACGTGCTTAGCGTAACTAGTTCCAATCAAAATTACCTACATGTGACCAAGATTTCTTGTAACACCTTCAAGGAATGTAATGATTGATGTCGGAGTGATACTGTTTTCCATAATTGGGTGAGTAGAATGGCCCTGTGGATTGAGAACAGCTGTTTTTTTTTATTTATTAAGAAAACCTATTTAATTCGTTTCCATTTCGGTCAGACATGCTGGACCAATGCAGCTTTATTTAAAAGAGAACTATTAAATGTAAATATTAGACCTCTAACTCCATAGTGTATGTATTTATCCCCTGCTCAATCTAAAGTCACCATTTGATAATATAAGATACAGGTATCATCGATTTAATGTTATGTATTGTTAGTTCAAATTCACAATTCAAATTTACAATATAGCGGATTCGGTGGTTTAACGGTTAGCGTTGTACTCGCGTTTGCGGATTCAAACCCGAACAATGCCGTGGATTTTTATGGGCGAAAAAATTCTTCGTACACCTTTCTTCGGAGGGGAAGTTAAGCCGACTGTCTCATGTAGTAGATTTACTGCATGTAAAGTGTCATCAAGACTAAATGAAGCCTCTGAGCAAAATTGAGTTCCGCCTGTTTCGTCGCCGAAGATAGTATCTCCTTTCTCCGCTAGGTGGTGAAAGGAGCATAGCGAAATTTGCGTGGTTAGACGGAAGAGCGGGCCTGATGGCCTGAGACTCGCCACGTAAAATAAGGCATTAACTAACTAACAATTCTTTCACACGGTTGCAGTGTCTGCTCTTTAAATTAATGTGTATTCCATAACACATAACCAGAAACATTTTGACAATTTACATTAGAGGTCAGAAACTATTTCTCTCTAAATGAATGCCGGGAATACCGGATATTGAGTGCAAATCCATTCACTGGAAGTGATCGTCTAAATCACTCGAATCGAGGAAGCTGTCCACAAAGGAGTCTGTTTGTTAGATAATCAATTACGACAGTCAGAAAGCGATTTTATTCAAAAGCTTGCATCATTTATTTTAAAAGCAATAAATGTACGTTTACTAGTGCATTTATCGCTACAATTTTCAACTCATGCTTTAATGATTTTTACCGTTAAATTTTCCATTGGTAAGTCGTACATTTAGTGCATGTTTGCGGAACCCAATTCAAAGAAGCCCGACACTTGTGGGCAAACACATGGTATTTGCTCTCTCGAAGCTTCTAGGCCAATTAACTCTACTGTCGCGTACATGCATTTTTAAAAGGATCCATTATCCCACGTGCTAATCAATTCCAAAGTTATTTTGTGAAATTCCTCCTTCCAATTAACGAAAACGAGTGAAAAACGCGGCATCCAATTTAAAAACAAATCACAGTGTGGGAAAATCGCAGCGAATGTTTTTGCGCAATTGAGGGAGCGGGGTGTCGGATGGGGCGCAAATATGGCGGTCGCGCTTTGGCCGAGGCGCCCGCGGTGCGCGCATATTGCCATGCTGCGCTTTTTCACCGCCACACGCGCGCGCGCCTTTTGCAGTGGCCATTGGCACACCATGCACGCTTAGCTTAGCACAGCCTCGCGCACGCACTCTGATTGATTGATTGATTTTTTCGTGTTTTCGGGCGCGTCAACTGCTTTGGTCATTAGTCCCGTTAGTGTAGTGCATGTTTTTTGCGGGAGTTGGCGGTGATCTTCTCAAGCTGGATGGCGAGATCCGGCACCGACCTACCGTCGGCTAGTGGGGTTTCCCCCTAACCAGGACTCTCCCACCAGCGGGGCACCGCCCCAGCCGGGACAAGCTCTAAGCCCCTGACTGATCTCCCGGAATATGTGGTAGTGTAGTCCATGTTAGTGTAAGTGTAAGGGGAGAGGGTATGACAACGAAAAGGAAGGAAAGATCGCGCGTGGTCCGTGGCCCGTTTGGTAGGGTACTGCTCCGGCATTCGCCTGGTGTTGATCGGAGAAACCACGGAAAACTACCGATCAGAGCAGCCGACCGCTAGAATTCTCCTCCAGACTGCCAGTGAATTTGACCTAGCTGAAAAGCTAGTGTCGAAAATCCTGCCGCCATGGGGAGTGGGAACCTAGGACCTCCCGGTCAGATGCGCTGCAGTGGCATCAGTTGAAGCACTGAGCTACCGCTCCCGGTGCGCACGCACTCTGCTTGGTTGACTATTGCAGTCACAAACCGGCAGTGGTTGCACGTTTTGCGACAAAGGAAGTGAAGTGCTTCGGTGAATATTCAGTTTCTGATCTTCATCTGATTTGCAATTGTTTTTCATTTTATTTCTTGCTTACATTCTGCACTGACCCGCGATGTTGTTGATTTTTCTTAAAGTTTGTGAATTTTATAATCATGTACAGGCTTCGCTTATGAGTCAAAGTTAACATTGGTATAATAACAGCTTTGCTAAATATTTGAGTCCTGCCTTTTTGTGGGAATTGTGATGTGGTGTTGTTGGCGTTATTATATGAAGAAATAAAGGTCACCTCCTCAACTTAGTACATTTATTGAGATACCAGTTTCACTACTTTGTCGTCATTATCATTTACAATATAAAGAAAATAAAATACAAAATAATAGCAAATGAAATTGCACAATGTGAAATCAAGGGGTTATTAATATACAGACCAATAGCTAATAACATTACAAAATATATAATGCAAAGTGGGGATAATGTTATTAATAGATATATTTAAATTACAAATAGCAGATAAATTGCGAAAATTGAAATGCAACGGGGGGATTAATGTAGATAACCGATAGCACTTCAAATTACAAATTATAAACAAATGAAGGTACACACATTATGGGATTGCAAAAGAAACAAAAAAGGAGAGAACAGTTATAACAGTCAAAACCAATAGCAAAGGATATTACAAAATTGGAGAAATAATAAGTTGAGCCGCTTTGCATACCTCGCTTTCGGCAAAAGTCGGAAGACTTTGCCCAGAGGGAGCATGACACGGGGTTTTCATTGTTTTCCGGAGATCCGGCGAGGGGTCGGAGGATGTCTTTTTATTTGTTCATTGAAAGTCGCTTTACGACAGCTCAAGTCATCAGGAGGAAGTATTGGAAACGTCTCAGATGGGGGCGAGGGTCAGTTTGTGAGATCGAGGTGTGTAAAATTATTAGTAGAGGGGGCAGAGGGAAATTAGTTTGTTCGTTGAGGAGAGCTTCTGATTTTTGCTTGGCTTGAAATATGTGAAAGATTTCTAAAGCGCTTCTGCTCCAGAATTTATTTTCTATTTCAAGAATTTTATGTCTGAGTCGGGTGGAAAGTGTGCCTGTGTTTAAAGATGTGTAGCAAAAGTGCGATCTGTTTGTATTGTGTTTCTCTGCATGAAAATGTTCTTTAACTCTGGCAAAGAAGCTTCTGCCCGTCTGGCCCCTGTATTTAACTTCGCAATTGTGGCAATGAATGGAGTCCAAGCATCCAAGCTAACCGGGAGCGGTAGCTCAGTGCATGAACTGATGCCACTGCAGCGCCTCTGACCGGGAGATCCTAGGTTCGCGTCCTGACGACGGCAGGATTTTCGACCCTAGCTTTTCAGCTAGGTCGAATTCAATCGCTGTCTGGAGGAGAATTCTAGCGGCCGGCTGCTCTGATCGGTAGTTTTCCGTGGTTTCTCCAATCAACACCAGGCGAATGCCGGAGCAATACCCTACCAAACGGGCTACGGACCGCGCGCGATCTGTCCTTCCTCTTCCCTGTCCTATCCTCTTCCCATACACACACACACTTACACTAACACGCATTACACTATCAGATATTGCGGGGGACCGGTCGGAAGCTTAGAGCTTGCAGGCAGGCGGTGCCCCGCTGGTGGGAGAGTCCTGGTTAGGGGAAACCCTGCTGGAGGACGGTAGGTCGGGGCCGGATCTCGCCATCCAGCGGGGGAAGATCCCCGCCACCTCCCGAGGAAAACCATGCACTACACTAACGGGACTAATTAACTAAGCTGTTGACGCGCCCGGGATCACTAACCAACCAACCAACCTCCCAGCTACAAAGCTAGTGTGAAAAATCCTGCAAATGTCGGCACTCGATTCCAACTCGTACTACGAGGCTAGCCTCCTAAGCTACAGCGGTAACAGTTGTCACTTGTCACTGAGCTCTGTTAGCTAGTCCACTCGTTAGTAATATCGGAAGTGCCATCACCTATTATGCACGTGGCATACACGTCAAGGGCACTCTGCTAGAACGATAATGCCAGCCCAAATGGCAGGGGGCGGGCGGCATTCGCGCAGCTCATGGGCCGTGTGTCACACGAGGCGGGCCGTGCCAGTGGCGGCCAATGGGACTTTGTGCGCCCACGACAGCGGCCTAGGCCAGCCCTATTCTGTGCGGATAATGCGGAAACTTTCATTAAGCCTCTGGGAGCGTTCATTTGCTCGGGAGTGCTGGCGAAGGCCACTGCCGCCGTCATCTATTTGTCCGGAGCGCGATCTCGCGTGTGGACAAATACGCGCTGAAAACGTGATTAATTGGAGACGCCATATGGCTGTCAATGGCTGAACCGCTCGAGCCTGCCGGCAAGTTGCGTTGAAAGGGGATCAGAAGAGATGAGTCATGGAACGCCTCTACGAACCTCGGGTGTCTGAATTGGAAATGGAAATTGTCTTTGTTGTCGTTTCTCATTTATTGCTATAATTTTGCATTACATACGTTAAGTGTTATTATCGACAAGCAGGGGATTGCAGATTATCATGTTGCGAAAATTTAATCTAGAAGATATTGAAACACAAAAACAATTAAGTATTCATTCCACTTTTATCTTCCCAATCTTTTGGTATATAAACATATTAAACATCATTCAAAATCATACAAATAAAGACATTTAATTCTAACAATCCGGAATATGTCTCCACCGAATAAGAAAACAGTATTAATTTGCTTTTGTAACTTAATGTAATAATGTCATAACCAAAAAGTCACAGACCAATGACTAAGTACTCCAAATAATCATCGTATACTTTATTTCTTTTAGAGTATCACAGATCTGTAACATACACATTTTCACTGATAACATTGATGATTATTTACACCTTCCGCAGTCCGCAAATCATATGCCTCCCTCATAAATCTCTTACGTATACTGAGTAATTCCTCATGGGCAGTTGACCGTATTTGTCTTCTGTCGGTTAAATAGAGAACTCATCCACTCAGTACTGAATTACAGCAATTTAGTACTGTATGGACGGATACCTATACTCTGAGGTGCCTTAACAGAAACCACCACTCTGATATCCGTATCCAGAGGTGCGTACCGAACTAGTGAGATGACTGTCCTCTAGTTAACACCGGTGAGGAATACCTAAATTAAGACACGATATCCAGGTAATACCTTTTATGCTAAAGTTTGGGGGATCTCGAATCATCTATCCCGTAAATGAATCTGTGGTAGTATCAGACCTGAAGATTGCTCCCTCAGCCTCAAGGTATTCGGTTCAAAAATCTAAGTCTTGATTTCTGCTTTTCTCCTTGAAACCCCCAAGCAACCTCATTTCCCTTGAAACTCCTTCGCTCAATATTGATCTCAGTTTCTTCAACCTTTCCAACCAGACTACTTTAACTTACTACTACCAGACTACTACCAATAAGACTCTTTGTATACCAGATCCAGTTTCACGACATTGAAGACTACACTGCGCCAAATACATACGCTGCTGGTTCACCTTCCAATGATGCAGTGGCATACAGTTTCCATTACATCAGGACCACAAAATCATTTCGAATTCATTATCTCTGCTGTGTATTCACTACTGGGATGTATGCAGTTCTCGAACTCCTAGATATATCGAGATATCTTCATTCAATCTCTGCCCTGATCGTCTGAGCTCTCTTCAAGCCACCTTCCTCTCTTCTTTAGAATAATTGACGGCAATAACCTACAATACGTGACGGCCGACACTTGATTTTCCGCTTATTGGCTCCAACGATGATCTAGTACTTCGTGGATCTTGAACCATGTGGGCATCACAGGCGATGATTTAGCTGACCAGGCTGCCAACTCCAATTGTATGTGATGCTCCTCAAAGAGCACAAGAGATAATTCCTGTAAATTTATTTTTCAAATTACTACAAGACTTGCAAATCTTTGTACCCTAGAGAAGTTTTTCACTTGTGTCCTTATTTTTCATCTGAGGCTCCTAAGAGCTACGGAAGGCCCAGGAACTCCTGTTAATCTCCGCTGGAGAGCTCTTGAATTCCAAACTTCCCCAAAAACTGGGATCAATTATCTGTATTCTAGTTGCGATCTCTTTTCACGTGAACAACTGTACACTTTTACAGACGAAGATAAACACAAATAGAGTTGCTAAAGTTTTCAACAAGTGTGAACAGGCTACGAGGTAGATCTGGCCCCTTAACTTATAGCTTCAGATAATCTGCATGCGTGTGCACACGCGACGCATGATATTCACACCTCGCACGGCGACACGCACGAAGACGAGCCGTCAGCGTGGACTCAACCGCTGCTACACACACACGCAGCACACACGCACATCGGCCCTCGACAGCTCGGCGATGCGGCCAAGAGAGCTACTAGAAGAAAGAGTTGGAGGACTACATCGTACGAGAATTGAAAGTGTATGTTAGTGTAAGTGTGTGTGTGTGTGTGAAGTAGAGAGGGTAGGAGAAGGAAGAGGAAGGAAAGATCGCGCGCGGTCCGTGGCCCGTTTGGTAGGGTACTGCTCCGGCACTCGCCTGGTGTTGATCGGAGAAACCAGGGAAACTACCGATCAGAGCAGCCGGCGCTAGAATTCTCCTCCAGAAGCGACTGAATTCGACCTAGCTGAAAGTGTCGAAAATCCTGCCGCTGTCAGAACTCGACCTAGGCTCTCCCGGTCAGAGGCGCTGCAATGACATCAGTTGATACACTGAGCTACCGCTCCCGGTGTATTCCCCTTGTGATTTTCAGTTCTTTTCCGGTACTCTTTTATTTGAAAAATCCAAAACTCGTTACCAGATTGCATTCATTTTTGTCAATTCTCAGAAACTATTTTTATCCGCGGGTGTCCATGGAGTCGCGGAGCCGCGCGCGCGCTCTGACGTTGACATGCAGAGTCGACCGCGCATCACGCCGGAAGCTTTGCATGGCCGCCTTTCGTGACGCAAACGAGTTGGCCGAGCACTTTCGAGAGCATAACACATTACGCACACTTCCAGCAATTGGAGTCACCATCGATCTATTCCGAGTTCAGAATGAATAGAAATGACGCGAGAACTGAAACATAATATTAACGTTTTATTAAGCAATTAGACAAACAAAAAGTTGCAAGACATAAACTAACAAGACTAATAAAAACGTTTTCTATATAATTTAAACCGCAAATCATCCTGAATGTGAAAAGTGCCTGGAAATGAGAGTATGTACGTCATATTCTTTGTTTCTTTGTAGATTGTTTGTAAAGTTGTAGTACTACAATTAACACATACATTCTAAAATTAATTTTCATCAACTCTTTAGCTTTTTGTAAAAACACAATTATTTTATGCATCATCATGAATTTGATGAATTTTATTAACCTATATTAATAATATAAAATGGAATCAATTGTGCTATACTATAACACTTTTTCGTATTATTTCTAAAATTGAAATTTTCGAATATGGAGCGTTTTTTTAGAAAATGTTTCTTTTATAAATTGCATTAATTTTAGTAGAAATTACGCGAAAGCTACACGTTTTATCAAAACATGGCGATCTTATTCGAATGGGGATCTTATTTGAGACGCGTATATTAAATCTATTCACTACCGGGGTTAGTAAACTACTCCTATTCCAGCAATACTGACGAAAAACAAGAAATTCTGGGAAGCATAACCACACTGTTTTCAACGTAATGCCACCTATCAGGCGTCTTAGTGTAGAGCATAATGCAACATTTCTATTGGTCGAAAACTGTTGGAAGATTGACTCACTATTCTTTTTAATAATTGACCGGGAGCTCAGTGCATCAACAGATGTCACTGCAGCGCCTCTGACCGGGAGGTCCTAGGTTCGAGTCCTGGCGGCGACAGGATTTTCGACCCTAGCTTTTCAGCTACGTCGAATTCAGTCGCTGTCTGGAGGAGAATTCTAGCGGTCGGCTGCTCTGATCGGTAGTTTTCCGTGGTTTCTCCGATCAACACCAGGCGAATGCCGGAGCAGTACCCTAACAAACGGGCCACGGACCGCGCGCGATGTGTCCTTCCTCTTCCTTGTCCTATCCTCTCCCCTTACACACACACTTACAATAACATGCACTACACTACTACATATTGCGGGAGACTGGTCGGGAGCATAGAGCTTGTCCCGACTGTGGCGGTGCCCTGCTGGTGGGAGAGTCCTGGTTAGGGGGAAACCCCACTAGCCGACAGTAGGTCGGCGCCGGATCTCCCCATTCAGCGGGGGAAGATCACCGCCATCTCCCGAGAAAAAAAACATGCACTACACTAACGGGAATAACGACCAGCAGTTGACGCACACGAAAAAATCGAATCGAATCGAATTTTTATGAATTGATTAAATATCACGAGATAAAAATGCAACCACGAGGTTGCTGAGAAAAATCAGTAAATAATTTTAGTGGGATACTTCAATGGAAGAAGCAGCTGTCAGATGAGTGATCGGGTGGTGGGGCCATACGCCGAAAACAGAATAAATGATAACGGAGTGCGCCTAATTGAGCTGTCCCATCAAAACGCTTTCAAAACAACAAATGGATGGTTTAAACATAAAGACATACATCGGTACACATGGATTCAACATTCTCGGAATTTGAGGTCCATTATCGACTATGTGTTTGTGAAATAGTGTAATAAAATAAAAGTCAACGATGTACGAGTAAAGAGGGACCTAGAGTTATTCAAACCATTATGCATTGTTATCTGAGATGTACTTTCCATTAAAAAAGCTTAGCGAGAGCCGTATAATCAAAATTACGGTGGTGAGAAAGTGATGTCGGCAATATCTTGAAAGTCTGGAAGAAGACTCTACACAATTTTTATATCAAGTGTGACTGGCAAACAAAATATTATCGGTACAAGAAGGTACACCAAACGCAATGGATGAATCTATGAAATGGTGTATCCATCAGTCTGCCTATATGCCTTGGGTGAAAAAGAGAATTGGAAGAAAAATAGAAAATGCCCATTGTGGTGAAACAAAACCACAGAGGCATTCGTAGAAAAGAAAACACAAATTACAGGAAATGGTTACTACAAAATCGGATAAGAGATGAAATTGAATTTCAAAGAATAGAAAAGAGATTAAAAGAGAAATCAGTAAAGCTAAATAGAATATTGGGAACAGACGTGAGGAAGTGGATAGATGTCTAGGGAACACGAAGTCTAAGAGAGCTTTGAGAGTAATAAAGGAAAGAGAATGGAAAACAAAGACAGGCCAGGAATAGTTCCAATTAGTATGTGGTAATGGAGTAACCATTTCAGAGGTCTTTAACTTAAAATGGAACACTGTTTTTGCAAGCCACTCAACAAGAAGAGACGCGATGCATAGAAACACCTAAAATGCTTATCGTCCCAAATGAAATAAGAGCAGCCTTGGCCCTCATGAAGAATAGAAAGGCCCTGGGACCAGGTAATATCAGTGTAGAACTTTAAGTCAGCACATGATAGTGTGATGGAGATACTGGCAATAATTTTTAATAAGTGTCTACAGTTAAGTAATCCATCAAGTGAGTGAAAAAATGGCTTCATTACTCCAATTTATAAAAAAGGACGTAGGCTAGACTGCATCATATCTGGGATAAGCGTAATGGCACAGTAGCAAGTTTTCGGTAGATCCTAAAATGTAGATTGGGACATCATTATACAGAATAGGAGGAACAGAATAATTTCAGGACAGAAGGTTTTTATTATGGTATTTCACCTTAAAAATGTAATGGAGAAACAAGTTGAAAGCGGAAGAATGTCCGTCTCATATTTATTGACCTGCAAAAGTCATGCTATATAGTTCCACTAAATAAGTTATGGCCATGTATGATAGAAGGTGGTATCGAGCCAACCTACATTAATGCTATCAATGCATTATATAGTGATAATAACAGCTCCACCAAAGTAGGTAAACGACTCTCCCCAGAATTTCAAGTGATAAGGGTTTGAGACAAGGTTGCTCATTAGACCCTCTCTTATTTAAAAGAAGATTATTTGCGAATGCAAACTGGCTCATAACTATTTCTGTAGGTAGTCTTTGAAAACGTCTCAAACATATGTTCCGTTTGCTGTAGCAACGACATCGTTTATTTCACAATTCACTTTATTGGGCATCAGTTCAACCTAAAATTTCCTTTTTTATTACACTTTTGTGGTGAGTTATTGATACTTCACCTTAGTAATCCAGTGGTAATATGCAGTGTCAGCTTGATTTTGATCCAAAGAACAGTTCGACGGTGTCGTAGTTGGTCAACAACAACAAGAACAACAGACCGGGCGCCAGAAAGACTAAACGTTACTGATCCTCCAAAAACGCAAAATATTCAATGATGAAAACTATGAAAAAATCGTTGTGAATGCATGAAAAAGTAGATCGATTACCTTCTGAAGATTTACGGAAAATGTTGCTTTTCGCGTGAGCCTCATGCGCCATTTTAATTCCAAAACAATGTAATAATAATAATAATAATAATAATAATAATAATAATAATAATAATAATAGTAAATGCTTTTATTAATATGGCGAGGCTCAGGCCCGCTCTTCCGCCTAATCACATGTCAGATGCATACAATGTAATCCAAAGTAAACCAAATCCAGCCACAAAGGTGATTTAAAATCTGTTATGCAGCTGTTCAGAGATGAGGATGGCGGCAGTCGCACAGCGCATGCAGTGTCGTAATTGGACGAAATGAAGGGCACCAGAGACAGCCGCTAGAAACGCGCGCGCGCGCGCGCGCAAAAAGCGACGACAAAAGAGAGAGCGCCCCGAGTGACGCATGCACCTTTCCGGCGCAGCGCCAGTTGCAGCGCTTTCAATTTAGAGAGCCGCTCTCTAATTAAAATGGGAAAGTGGTGGGGAGAGGCCCACGGGGGTTGTATCCTCGAGAGAGCAAAGAGCACTCGGACGAACGGACCTCTTGCGCCCATGGAGTAGTTAAAATGGCGGCGATGCCAGTTGTACGCTTCCTCTTAATTCCTCTTTGTCTTCCGCAGTTGAACTTGTCTCCCTCGCTTTTTTCTCTTTTTTTTATATTTTTGTTGACGCTTACTGCATCCGCCATGTTTTGGAGGATGGAATTAATTAATTCTATAGGGAAACTGAACTGAATTTTCATAATACGGCCGTTATTTTAATTTTCCGCGAAAACGAATCGGTGAGTGGTCGCGCACACAAATGGCAAAAACACATTTGTGAACATTTTATAAATTCTTTTTGTTGCCTCTTTTGATGTCATTACGAGAAAGATGCAAAGCACGCATTCTCGTATCTTTTTTCATTCTCCTGAAAGAGCATTCATTAGCTGAAGAGACTTGTTATGTCCGCCTCACTCAAACAATTTTAGATCAATAATAGTACAGAAATAAAAGAACGATAAATAGAATCCAGAACCTGAAGGAATTATGACTATGAAGTTCGTTAGAAAATTGTTTATATTTCTTGAAGCAGAGCTGAAAAATTATTCCTTTTTACTTTCTCGTATACTTACGTATACACGGAGTAATACGTATATACGTAGTATAGAGAAAGTTATGTAATGCTGCGCGAAAAAACTGCGGATTTTCGGCAGAAAAAATCATTGCCGGGTCCTGAAACGAAAAAGTAGATAAATCCAGTGCTAAAAAAAAAAAGTCCTCTAACATATGATGTGGCCGAATCCCTCTTTTTTGGGTATTTGATGCCGAAAAACCAATTGAAAGCAAAATGTCCGTCCGTCCGTCTGTCCGTTCTTCCGTCCGTCCGTCTGTCGTACGTAAACAAACGTAGCGCCTAAACCGTGCGTAGGATTTTTTCCAAATTTAAGAAACCCCTGTCAAGATCTTCGATTTTGAAAAATATTTATTGATTTTTGGGGAGCTTTATATTAAGCCCTAGGAAAATTTTCAAAATTTTCTTAAAAATGGCAATGATTTTTGGCATCAAGAACCAACAAAACAGATTGTGACTACACCACGTGTTAGAGGATTGCTTTTATAAATTTAGCCACAGATTTTATCCACTTTTTCTTTACCCAAGCCGGGCAATGAGGGTTTTCTGGCAAAAATTCGATGTTTTTGCGGATGATTACAAACTTTCTCTTCTTACAAAGAATTCATAAGGCGAGAAAGTAAAAACGTATTTGTTTCATTTTCCAAAATGTGTGCAAAAATACACATGTTTGTGGTATAATAAACAATCTATAATAAAAATAACTATTATTATATGAATACTATTATTTATCTGAAGTGAAAACTCGGCTTGGCAAATGTACACATTTTCAAAATAGCAATACACCAAAAAATGATGATTGAGTATGTGTCATTTTGTGTTCAGTCTATACTATTCTACGCGGGAACGATTCCACTTGAACAAAACTTGGTATACGTTATTACTGGGGATTTGCGATGGCGAATATATACTGATGAGGTAAGATACCCCTGCAAAGGTGGGTGGGAAGGGATATTAGCAGAGAAGCCATTATGCAACCCGGAACGCTGCTACTGTGTGAATGTGCACTGAGCTGGCATAGTGGCCGTGATGGGCAATGCTGCTTAATTGATGATTGTGGTATTTGATGATTAGGTCATTGGGTTTATTTATTACATCCAATTTTAAAAGAAATACATTTCCTACTTTTGAATATATCTTTTTTTTTTAAACATAGCACTAACCGAGCAATAGACCCAAAACAAAATAGGTCAAAAATGCTGTAGCTGGGTGTGGGAAGGTAGGGCCCGCCAGCCACCTTATTAATGGGGCCTCCTAACCGGCGTTTTGTCTTTTCCTATGTAGAGTTTTTGTAGACTTAGTGAAAGTTTCTTTAAACCAGTGGTATATAGATAGGTTTTAGCGTGATAGTTTTAGATGGTCTGTGCTAAAAAAAATTCTTGTGTCAATTTTACTGCTGCCCTAACGTTGGTAGTTGCCTATTTATTAGTGTCGTAGTACATCATCGCGAGGTTTTGTGTTGTAATCATCCTGCATCGAGGAACAATGTTTGAATACCGTGAAAATTGATAAAATTGTGTGAAGCAGTGGGCGCCGATCTCACCATCCAACGGGAAAATCACCGCCATCTTCCGAGGGGGAAACATGCACTACACTTACGCGAATAATGACCTAAGCTGTTGACACGCCAGGAATCACCAACCAAATAAACTATGGAAAGGAAACTATCGTTGAGTAAACACGATAAATATTTGCGCGTGAAACACGGTGAACGAACCGAATCATCTCCAGCCTTCTGAACTGGCAACAAATCTTGCAGTAGAAAGAGAGAGTTTTATGAAAAATTGTATTGGATAGAAAGAGAGGGATATACTCTCTAAGGCTCCGTGCAATAACCAAATGTTTGGATGTACAACTCCCTTATGCTTACTAATATTGCTATTTGACCATTAGCCAATTACTTTCTATGATAGCCAGAATTCTTCCTAGAAATTTTCCTAAGTCCTTATTCCCCACAAAATGAAGTGGTACGTATCATCTCTTTATATGAACTAAGCAAGAGCAACATTTCTCTCCGTAATACGTTTCCCATTTCATTTGCTCTCTTTGGCA
This sequence comes from Teleogryllus oceanicus, assembly GCA_964035755.1. NCBI lineage: Eukaryota > Metazoa > Arthropoda > Insecta > Orthoptera > Gryllidae > Teleogryllus > Teleogryllus oceanicus. The sequence goes on from CAXIVR010000007.1 coordinate 7,554,948, forward strand.
TGGTGGCACAGCAATTTACGAACATGTGGATCTAATTTTCATAGGTGCATAGTAGTCAGATACCATTATCATTTCAGTTTTTCACTCAACGTTTCATCATTGTGATCCTATATCACACGTAACACCCTCTTTTGTCCTTTGCAATTGTATAAACACAGTTTTTATAATCCTTTGCAGCCCTAGTGTTAATTTGTGCCACGAATGGACGTTTCATAAGCTATTTAAAGTAAATCTAGCCATTTATAGTCGAAATGCGGATATAATGAATTTTGAGTTTTGCTATGGAATAAACTGAGGAGAAAGGAAAAAGTCAAAAGTCTTTGTTCTTATTTGGAAAGTTGTCTTTACGACAAGGTAAATGCTACTGTGAAGAAAGTAATCAAGTGATAACAGTGTTTAGACTATCTTTAAGTGAATTCACACAGAAAAATTAGACAGGTTAATATAACATGTGTGAGTATTATTTAATGTTTCCTTCCTCCTCAAAAGTGGCAAGAAATGACTTGTTCCCTTTCTCCTCGCACGATTCAATTGATTATCAGTCCAATCCCCAAGTATTCGACCAGAATTAATATCTGGAAGTCAGTATTTACTGGCAAATGTTCACACATCAAGAATCAGACTGTCGTCCGATTAACTGGAAGAAACACTGGTCGTGCAAGACACCTTAAGTCGCTACGGGATTTTACGTCCAACGGGGGATTTATTTCATTTTTTTTATTTATTTTACGTCAAAAAAACAGTTAAAAACTGCGTATGACGTGCTATGGGGAAAAGTGAATTGTGTGCATATTTTCAAAATTCTGTGATCCCTACACTAAGTTATATACTACTTAATTTTGAATTTTTGAAAGGGAGAAAAAAAACTCCCATGTAATAAAATCTATTTTCAAGGATAAACAAGCAATAAATTTTGAATTTTGAAAGGGAGAAAAAAACTCAAAAAACTCCCATGTAATAAAATCTATTTTCAAGGATAAGTAAGCAATAAATTTTGGCTCTTATTACTTCCTGCCGCGACAACATGGAAACGATAATTTGAATAATTTTATTTCCCACTGAATTCTAGAAGACGTGCACAGAAAATGAAGTTACATTTATGTCCAGAAGCAAAACAAGGGGCCATCTCAGCATTTGCTCAATGGATCAGGGAAACTGGACGAAAAACCTGATCGAGATGTGAACGCCGTGTGTCCAAGAGGGATGTGCACTCTACTTATGTTTTAATGATCTAAGTAGATGAGGGGTCCTAAAACGAATATTCGGTCAAAACGTTGGTTGGAATGATTGAACGCGTTGTCATTGTCAACAATAGTATTGTTGACAATGACAACGCCTTCAATCATTCCAATTATGTAAATGTCAACTACACCTCACCACTGAATCAATAACAAAACGTTGGTTCTGAAGAAGTGAAATTGAGAAGCAGTCAGTGCGGAGATAGATATTGAACGTGGTTTTTCAGCTGTGTACTTGCGTCGTTGGGTGGGTATAGAATTGTTCTCGTTTCCGTCTACGATATTGATCGACGTGTAACCTAGAAGCAGATACATATCTTTACTGTAATAAAATATAATTTTAAGACGTTATGGATACAAAATAGCTCATAACCAATCGGACGTCTGTGGGGGGTTGTGCCCCAGGGAGTAGCTTTTCGTGCGTTAAGGCCGCTTTGGGCTCCGTCGGCGGGACGGCCTCGAGCTCCCACTGCTTCTAATTACAGGTTGGCGAGCCGGTGGCTCTTGTTTATGCGCATAATGCCGCCCCATTCCGTGCGGAGCGCCCTCGCCTCGCTTTCCCTGTGCGGCGGATGATGCAGACAGATACTCTTTTATGACGCGGATAAATTCTGCTACCTCTCGCGGAGGAGGTTCCGATTCAGCTTGGGAGCTTTGTATATGTATGTGGATCATATCTCAGTCATTGTAGAATGACGTAGTGCTGGGAAATACTTTGTTTAGAGATAAATGACTTACAAATACATTCCTGTACTGATAAATATTTAAATGGTTGTTAAAAAAATTGGGAAAGGTTTTTTTAAAATGCAGAATTTAAATTTTTTTTTTTATAAATGATATGTAAGTTAATTTGACAATGTAGCATTCGTAAATGCATTAATGGTAGTAAAATGTAATTATGTGGAACTTTTATAAACTAATAGAAAATTAACTAAAGCAGTGTCATGCAAATTAATTGTACGTTGTATAAATAATTATAGATTGAAATATTACCTACGTTTCTGAAGCTGTTTGCGATGTGAGAATAATTTAAAACAATTACTCTCAACTAATTCAATTTCATTTCAACATTAATTAATAAAAATGTGCACAATTCAACGACTTGAGGAAACGTGCTTAGGAAATTTGATTGAGTAATACATTTTAATCGAGTCACCAATAAGACTAGATACATTTCCACCGTACAAGAAAATGCCTACAATAAAAATTTCACATTTTAATGAACAAGTATTCTTTACTTCCAATATATTCCGCCTGTCCCCCTCCTCTCCCAACCGGACAACTTGGACACAAATGAAATTTGACAATTAAATGGACTAACATAGATTTGTATTTCGCAAAACATAAGTAAAACGAACGCATTACCCGTATTATAATCGTATTTGAACGTTGCTAATGTATTTCCAACCAGGAAAAGAAAACACTTTGGGATTCGCACACAGGAATAGAAATTCGTTAACGTTTTTCGTAACACCAATCCTTCTTGATGCTTTAAAAACAAGACTGAACATTTGCACTTGCAATATTAAAAAACCAGGAGCGGTAGCTCAGTGCATCAACTGATGTCACTGCAGCGACTTTGACCGGGGGATCCTAGGATCCCACTCCCCACAGCGGCAGGATTTTCGACACTAGCTTTTCAGCTAGGTCGAATTCAGTCGCAGTCTGGAGAATTCTAGCGGCCGGCTGCTCCGATCGGTAGTTTTCCGTGGTTTCTCCGATCACCACCAGGTGAATGCCGAAGCAGTACCCTATCAAAAGAGCCACGGACCGCGCGCGTTCTGTCCATCCCATTCCTTGTCCTATCCTCTCCCCTTACACACACACTCACACTAACATGCACTACACTACTACATATTCCGGGAGACCGGTCGGGAGCTTAGAGCTTGTCTCGGCTGGGGCGGTGCCCCGCTGGTGGGAGAGTCCTGGTGCGGGGAAACTCCACTAGCCGACGGTAGGTCGGCGCCGGATCCCGCCATCCATTGAGGGAAGATCACCACCATCCTAGAAAACATCCTAGGTAAACCAGATAGTCAGGGGAAACCCTATTAGGCAGTCTGTGTCTTTCTGCAACAGTAAGCTTAGCTGTGTTGCAGACATTTTTATAATAATAGTAATATAATAATAATAATAATAATAATAATAATAATAATAATAATAAAATAAAATAATAATAATAATAATAAGAAGAAGAAGAAGAAGAAGAAGAAGAAGAAGAAGAAGAAGTTACACAATGATCTCATACGAACATGTGTCCAACAAAGACCGTCAGGCATATGACAAGTAAAATACACAGAAAATTACAAATCTCTTTATTTGTCTTTAATCCGTTCACTCGTTCCTTGAAAAACAAATCACACAAACTGCTGTGTACACGTCGGACATTAAACTACACGCGACAGCGTTCGGGCAGCGGGCACCGACCCGAAGCATTGTCATGCGCAAGCATTGTCATGCGCATCCATGCGCCAAGCTGCGTAGCAACCCATGTGCCTTTAACCCAAGGAGGCAGCCAGTCGCAGCCTGCCGTCACAGCGCGTCCCAGGGCTGGCGACCACGCCCTCAACCCGGAGGCACCCCTAGGCACCTACCAGCGAACCGGGACTGACAGCCTTGCACTTCAAGATTTCCACTCCGGCAAAAGAAGACAAATTTGTATGTTTTTCTTATTTGGCTGCGCCTCACGCGAGCCCACGTGTGTTTTATGTTGTGTTCAATAAATGTGTCTTCACGATCTGATTTCGTTCACATTCACAAATATACACAAACTTTAACCAAACCAAAGAAAATTTAATTCTTGGACAATATCTTTACACAATCAGTCTTTCTTCTTGATCGTGATGTGAATTGAAGCATTCCATTTCACTGAAACAAATAAAACCGAAAAGAAAAAACAAAGGCATTGTTTACACTTTTCCTTTCAAATTATAACATAAAAATAAAATATTTTACCTTTTTACTTTAGTTTCACCTTCTCTATTCTCCTAATACTTACTCTCAATTTGATTTAAATATTTTACATCACATTTTTATTTTCGGATCTCTGTTTCTTTTAATTTCAGTGGCAACAAATTCTCAAACCTTAATTTAACATGGAATCTCAAATTCTAAAAGCTACACACAAAAGCTTTTACATCAGTTTAATTTTTTTCATATCCTCGTTGAATATCCCTTACTAGACAGGTCTCTTTTTCACAATAAGATTCCTTTACACTTATTTCCTCATCATTACTAATTCATATATAACTTACATTCTTTTCACCGGGAGAGGTGTCTCTGAGCATCAACTACAATGCTCTGAGCGGGAGGTCCTACAGTTCGAACCCCGACAAGAGCAGGATTTTCGACAATAATCAGATATATAGGCCGAGTTCTCTCGTTGCCTAGCAGCCGGCAGTTTCCTTGGTTTCTTCGATCAATACCAGGCGAATGCCGGAACAGTACCCTACGAAACGAGCCACGGATCACAAGCAATCTTTCTTTCTCATTCTTTCTCCTATTCTACCCCTTACACACTTACACTTAGATGCACTACACTAATACACTTGCCGAGAGACCGGTCTTAAGCCTAGAGCTTGTCATGGCAGAGCCGGTGCCCCGCTGGTGGGAGATAACTGGTTGGGAAACCACTAGCCGATGGTAGGTCGAAGCCAGATCTCACCGTCCAGAGGGGCAAGATCACCGCCGCATCCCGAGAAAAAATATACACTGCATTTACACTAATTTACGTACACTTACAAAAATAACATTACACACGTTACTACAGTTGGCGCTCCTGCAATCACTAGTAATCAATTGATCAATTTTTTTCACCTAATAGCTTTCTTTGCATTCATTTAGTTCAGAATAAATTTTAGTACATCTCTATAGAATTTGTTGTTAGCACACTTTTGTAAACAACGCATTACGTTAACGTAAGAAAACGTATAATTTAGCTTTTACTGGCGTATCTAATTAGTTATGTAGATGACCGTATGTCGAAAAAAGCAAAACAATAGCAGTTGACGCAACAGCAATGCAACTCGGCACCGCCCTTATCACCACAATCATATTCCAACTCACTGCATCACGCACCGATGGCTGATGTTTTTCGCCTTGCATACTATCGTGGCATATTTAATTTGAGACGGACTTTGATGTTGATTGGTGATGATTGGTGGTGCGGGTGGCGGACTGGATAGGTAGAGGTGACGGACAGGGCGGGCTAGGAGAAGGCATACCAAGTGATAGAGATGACGCCGCAAGAGTACGTGAACGGGGCGTGGCTCTCGCAGCAGCGGGGAAGGCGGCGGCCGCGGTGGTGTCGGGGGTTGACGGAGGGGCGGCGTCAGCGGAGTGCTTTCTGTTGTTCGTGTGCTTACGCCGCAGCCGCACTTCGGTTGCGTTCGCCCCCCCCCCCGCCCCCCTCTCGGTGCCGCCGCATGTTCAGCGCCGGCCGGACAACTGGCCACCCTGGCGCCGGCTCCTCGCTAGCCACTGCTGGTGCTCAGAGCGAAGTACGGTTTCCGGGAAATGTATCGTTTTGACGACCAGAATTCTCCACGGAAAGACGAGAGCGACTTTGAATTTGTAGTCGTTTCATCAATCACTCGTTTACTGAAACGACTATAATGTTGCAAAGAAAGGTTCCACAAGCCCACTAGTATACATGAATGTGTGTGTGTGTATATATATATATATATATATATATATATATATATATATATATATATATATATATATTCAGACTGAAAAATGTGGTTTGTTATTCAGATAAATGTAAAGTGAATTCCAATTACAGAACTTCTTTACTCAACTGTCTAAAGCTTGTGTTTAAGATTTGCATCCTCCGAGGCAATCGTACGCATATCTTAATGGGTTTGATGAAAATAACACTCAAGTCGGGAAAAAATTCGTTGGATCCGGGGTATTTTAGTATTTTTGGTGCTCGACATAAAATGATGTTGCACACAACTTTGATTACAAAACTTGTTGACAATGACAACGACTTCAATCTTAATTACGTTGCTTAATTTTAAAAAAATTTTAAAAAAGTTATTTACGACGTTTATTGAAAAAAGAAGGGTCTAATGTAATATACAGTCATTTATTAGTTGCATCCAACATTAGTTTTTTACAAACGTTGAAATAACATTTTTTTAATTGCTACTTTCACTAGTTAGCTACGTTTTTCTTATAAATCTTCGAATTTTCTAGATTTCGCTGGCCAATTTTAATTTTAAAAAAATGCTTTCCCGGAAACTACTTTGCACTACATAATACTTTTAACTGATTTTTCCAGTTATATAAACAGTAATTATATCGATTTTTGATTATAGACACATTTAATACATTATACTTCATGGGCTCACTTGTAATAATCCTCGTCTATTTGTGCGAATTTCCGTCCACTGTGCCTTTCCCGCCTTCCGACCGGTGAGTGAACCGCTGGCTGAGCTGCTTTGCCAGTGTTCGCCAAAAGCCAGTTCCGCGGCGAGTAGCCGGCTGAGAGGCGAGTTTCTGTTACAAAAGGGCTTTAAAATAAAACTTCTCTCTGGCGGAGTCACTCACGTACATTCTCTCTGCTGTTGTTTGTTGTCTACCCGAGCAGTTACTGATAATAGCGGCAGCTCTTTCCACATGCTAATTTCGGAACTTTGAATGACTAAAAAAGGAGTGCTGAGCAGTAATTACGTAATATTGCATTAGATGTAAAGATGACAAACATCCACAAACCAGTTCTGTAGCACACACACCCGCAGCTTCCCCGTCCTCGCTCCGCTCACGACCTCTTCCTCCGCATCCCTTCAAGAGGTCAACCGGGAGCGGTAGCTCAGTGCATCAACAGATGCCACTGCAGCGCCTCTGACCGGGAGGTCCTAGGTTCCAGGATTTTCGACATTAGCTTTTCAGCTAGGTCGAAGTCAGTCGCTGTCTGGAGGAGAAATCTAGAGACCGGCTGCTCTGATCTGTAGTTTTCCGTGGTTTCTCCGATCAACACCAGGCGAATTCCGGAGCAGTACCCTACCAAACGGGCCACGGACCGCGCGCGATCTGTCCTTCCTCTTCCTTGTCCTATCCTCTCTCCTTACACACACCCTTACACTAACATGCACTACACTATCACATATTCCGTGAGACCGGAGGAAAGCTTAGAGCTTGTCCCGGCTGGAGAGGTGTCCCGCTGGTGGGAGAGTCCTGGTTAGGGGGAAACCCCACTAGTCGACGGTAGGTCGGCGCTGGATCTCGCCATCCAGCGGGGGAAGATCACCGCCATCTCCCGAGACAAAAAATGCTTACATACTTACATTAAAAACACACTTACGGCTGTATTGTGCCAAAGCAGTTGACGCGCCCGGAAACACTAAAAAATTAATCAATCAAACAGGAGGTCACCCGCCCTGTGCTGGAACCTTATCGGACAGCGCTAGCCAAACACAAGCAAAACGTAGAAGGAAAAAAGTAATTCTTCAAAACTGCTTCCTACAATAACCTCAGGCGTTGGTTTCATTAGCCAGGTTTCTACACAGACCTTCAGGCGGGGCATGGAAGGGGGTGGGTCCATGGAAGAGGAACGAAAGATTGCGCGCGTTCTTACTTTACCCGTCACTTCAACACACTTACATGCTCTGCAATAGTGCACATGTCCGGAGCTCAGAGCTTGGCCCTTCTGGGGCGATGCCCCGCTGGAGGGAGATACCTTGTTGATCAAAATGACGCTTGCCGACGTGTATGTGTTTGCCTGGATATCACCATCCTGCAGAGGAAGCTCGTTGCCACATCTTGAGGACATGAACTGTACTTAACGGAGTCCTTAACGGCGCCTCTTCACATGTGCTCCTGCAACACCTCCCTGCGTCCAGAATTGGGAAGGAATTATGAGAGTAGTCGGGTTTAGAACGCTCCACAGGCGTTCGATTAGTGCCGTGTGAAATAAGCAAACTCGATTTGTTGGAAAAAATTCGTATTAAATTTGACCGGGAATCGAACTTTGACATTCTTGATGAAAAGCAAGCGACTTCGCTCTGAGTCACGATTGGCCTAAGATACATATTTTATGAACATATTTGTCATTATAGGGTCAGAATTATTTCTTTTTCCAGCTTTCGGTGTTCCCTGAGCGCCGTCATTATCCGCGCCTACCATTAAGACCGACATGTGACTAATATGACGTATTTCTTTCAGAATATCTACCATACTTTGCGTCCCTGAGCTTTTATTTCCTTACAGAGCTATAGAAATGGAGGCGATTGTAATGGAAAGCTAGCTTATTTTGCCAATCGGAATCAAACTCGGATCGCACACGGAAAAGTAGAAGTCTTTTCATGAGCTCTCATAGGCGGAAAGATTCTTATTAATAAATTATTTTTTGGGTTTTTTATTTAAATAAACAGAAATACGTTTATTAATTTTAAAAAATATTAATTCAAAATATTATCTTGTTAATATTAAATTTGAATCTTATTAATTGATTCAGAAATATAGGAAACTACGATTTCTATATACTGTGATGGCTCATTTGAAGGCCAAACCATTATAATTAAAAAGAAATTTATAAAATATGATCAACGACAACAATGGGGATCAGCATTATGCACGTATTAAATCCATAAACAAGGTTTAAGGTAAGTGGTGAATGATAAATAGACAGGAAATCTGTGTGAATTTTTTAAAAGAAATGAATCGATAATATACACGCGAAGAATTTCCGTAAAAATAATTAAAATTAGAAAATTGCGAGGAGACCGGATGTCACGGAGTAAACTATATCAGACGTATATAGGCGAATGTCCAATCAGGAGAGACGTAAACATTGAACAAGGACGGGAGCGAAGCAAAAGTTACAAATAAGAAACGAGAATCCCGAGAAAAACATGCACTACACTAGCGGGATTAATGATCAAATCAGTTGACGCGCCCGGAAACAAAAAAATCAATGAATCAATCAATCGAACTGAGATTGCGGTCGGATGTGTCGGCCTAGACAGAATTGCTCGAACTGTGCTCGCGAGAGAATGTAAAACGCAAAAGTCTGGAGATACGTTTAAGCTTCAATTGCGGGCAGCCGCAAGTGTTAAGAGTGGGAAGTATTTTGAGAATGGTGACGAATGAAGTGAGTGAAGCGGGCGCGGAGCAGGACGCCGACGCATGGGAACACGCCACAGAGGACCGGGAAGTACGGCTGAAAAGCAGCGCACAAGAAGGCGGAGGAACGAACAGGGAAGTGAGAAATGGATAATAATTATGTCTTATAGGAAGAAAAGGTGTTGTCATTAGATAAAGGTTTATCCAAACCAACAAAGTAAGGTAACATGGCCGTGTATCCGTGGGGGAAAGATGGAGAGAGAGAGAGAGAGAGAGAGAGAGAGAGAGATAGAAAGAGATAGAGAGAAGAGAGAGAGGTGGAGAGAGAGATGGAGAGATAGAGAGAGATATAGAGAGAGATGGAGAGGGAGAGATGGAGAGAGAGAGATGGAGAGGGAGATGGAGAGAGAGAGAGTGAGTGAGTGAGTGAGAGAGAGTGAGTGAGTGAGTCTGTGTGTGTGCGTGCGTGCGTGCGTGTGTGTGTGTGTGTGTGTGTGTGTGTGAAAATACAGAATAAATGGGGAAAGCTGGCTGGGAAAGAATTTTCATTTTCTTTTTGTTGTGTTTGTTATTGTTGTGAAGCGTATTGTATGTGTTGTTTTGGAAGTCCATAAGGAGAACACGAATTATAAAGTTTTTTAAGACGAATTATTGATGTCGAAGAAAGCCAAAACTCCTATAGTTCTAACATTTTAAAGAGAAATATCCCTTACGTGCAGTTCGTCACCGCCATCACGCACGGACGGCTCTATCCACCCACAAAATAAATCTCTCTGCAGAGGCTCTCATAAGGGTTATTGTTTAACAGTTGTAATAATACAATAATTGGGGTGGAGATAAAATAAAAAATAGTAATGCTAATATTAGATAATTACAAGAAGAAAAAAACAGAGTAATAGTATTGTTGATATCATTACTTGTGTTATTAAAATAAATATTTAAAAATATCAGTTCGCAGAGGTAAACTCATTAGAATACGTGTTCAATATAATTTATTATTTTTATTTTCCTTGAAATTATTATAAATAAATTGACTTAAATCAATGCTAATCTACTTATGAAAGACGTGCGCAGAATTATCTCTATTGAAGATGGTTAAAAATCAAGCTTCTTAGAATTGAAAATAATTTTTTTGATGTGTGAGGAGAGACTGGGGGAAAACCTAGGTGGAATTATAAAACATAATTACAATTGATGGAATGACTTGAATTACTTTTGGATTCATTCCGTCCATTTCATCTCAAGCTCAGTTCAAACGCAGACATTTCTCTGAGCAACATTCCATGTCACGACAAAACACCTTGCAATAAAACCTATTGAGAAGGAACCTGGGGCTGGTGGTTTGCGATCCGCGAAGAAAATTAATATGGCGCGGAGAGCTTCTTCACGAGAGCCGCCTGGGGGCGACGTGTAGGCGAAGAAGCCTTCATGCCCTGGTGCAGGCGGGGGGGGGGGAGCAATACTAGTGACGTCAGCGCAGCCTTTCACGGCCGATTACAGTCTCCCATTAATTTAGTGACGCCGCTCGCGTGGGGAGACCATAATTCAATCTTCGAAGGCGCTAACTACCTGTTTAAAGATAAAGACTGCCTCCGCCCGCAAGGTCGATATCTCGGGCGCATGGGGGCGCACGGGCCGGGAGGGGGAGCTAGCTGTCTCGCGAAGCGAGGGGAAGAGCGACGCGGAGGTGAAAGAAAGAAGAAGAAATTAAGAGGCCGCTGAATAGGGAGGGCGGGTATCTCCCTCACTATAAATTGAATCTTGCATCGTTGCCTATTCACCAAGCGCGTAAAAGATCGGGCATTATTGCCTGAACCTTGTCATTTTAGCGTGTACCCTGGACCCTCAAGGCTTTTATGTCTCTAACTTATCTAATCGTTTAGTCTTCTACCAGGATTTCTTAACAAATAGACGAACAATTCACGGGGATAATCATTATAAAAGAAGGAGAGACGTATCAGGGGCAATGAGAGAGCAATTCTTCGATATTTTCTCGACGATACGCAATGATTACCGAATATAAGTCGCTCAACCACACCTTCGACTTCTGGTCAATCTATCCATCGCAATCTGGTTGCATCTCTTACTGTTTCCACACCAATATTGAAGATCGGATTTTCTTGTAGCTTCACATTTGTGTCATAACGACACATGAGTTTATGCCCATAAGGGTGTGGCGTAGCCAGTAGACCTGATGCAGCACCTCTGACCGGGAGGTCCTAGGTTCGAGTCCCGATGGCGGCAGGATTTTCGACACTAGCTTTTCAGCTAGGCCGAATTCAGTCGCTGTCTAGAGGAGAATTCTAGTGGCCGGCTGCCCTGATTGGTAGTTTTCCGTGGTTTCCCCGATCAACACCAGGCGAATGCCGGAGCAGTACCCTAACAAACGAGCCACGGACCGCGCGCGATCTGTCCTTCCTCTTCCTTGTCCTATCCTCTCCCCTTGCACACACACACACACACACTTATACTATCATGCACTACACTGCCGCATATTCCGGGAGACCGGTCGGGAGGTTACAGCTTGTCCCGGCTGGGGCGGTGCCCCGCTGGTAGGAGAGTCCTGGTTAGGGGGAAACCCCACTAGCGACGGTAGGTCGACGCTGGACCATCTAGCGGGGGAAGATCACCACCATCTCCGGTAAAAACATGCACTACACTAACGGGACTAATGACCGAAGCAGTTGACGCGCCCGGAAACAAGAAAAAAATCAATCAGTAGTCCTGAGGGCGGGGTTCGCGTCTCGCGGCCTAGAGAATCAGTTACGCCCTGCGAGTGGACAATTCTGAATTTATCCCGTTCCATTGATACCGTTCTGCACTGTCAGTTTATGCGCTGAGTCACAGGAATCGCGTTTCGACAGGGGAGGACTTTTCAAACGAGCTTCATCCAACGAGAACCAAGTGGATGTAAACATTGTCACGAGCGTAGGCAGTCGCTGATTGGCTGCAATTCAGCGATCGCATTCTCCCACGGATTTAAAGTACACGCGCAATGCAATAGTTTCTTAAAATTCAAGTAAATGTTCGTAATATTCTGTAGAAAATACTGTATGTAATGTACTGTGTGTTTGTAATAAAAATATACGTAATTTACTGTAAAAATAAGTAGTAAAGAATATAAGCGTTTCATACAATGGTAAATTTAGATTATATGATATGTGTTACATTAAACGAGAGGAGTACACGAAGATACATAGAAAGGGAAGAAGCAGTTTCGATGTAATGGTAGAAAACGTATGCTCGTAACCTAGTAAAAATATGTGAGTTATGCTGATTAAATAATCGAAAAGGAACTACAGTAGTATTTATAAACCTCAGCCAGGGGCCTGCCAGGCCTATCAAGCTGCCAGTGTTCGGTGTTGCGTTTTATGAACTGCCCCCAGCCAAATCCAGTCGCCCCTTGTCCTCTTAGTAAGCCCCAAGACGGCAGGCCCCTAAGAGCTCTGCTAGCAGAGCTTCATAAATGCGACCCCTAGTATTATAGTAGTTCGGTTGTTTAAAATTGTTGTTATGTAATAGTGTACGTGACTAGGATATTAAGTGTATTTTGTGTAGTGATTTTTACTGTCTCGTATACGTACGTATATATGGAGTAATATACGTAGTATGGAGAAAGTTATGGAATGCTGCGAGAAAAAACTGCGGATTTTGTGCAGAAAAAATTAATTGGCGGGCCATGAACAAAAAAGGGGATAAATTCAGCAGCTAAATAAAGAATGAAAAAATCCTCTAACATGTGGTGTAGCCCGAATCCCTGTTTTGTTGGTCCTTGATGCCGAAAAAACAATTGAAAGCAAAACGTCCGTCCGTCTGTTCGTCTGTCTGTAAACACTACTAGCACCCAAACGAAGCGTAGGATTTTTCAAATTAAAGAAACCCCTCTCTTTCTGGTCTAGTTGAGGCTTTAAAGTTTTCAAAAACATTATTTAAATTTTGGGGATGCTTTACATGAAGAACCCCGGAGGCTTTCAAAATTTTCTCAAAAACAGCTCTAAATGTTTTCTTTCAATTTCTTGTAAGAATAGAGTGAAATATACTTATAAAGGTGGCTTATAGTGAAATACACTTATAAAGGTTATAATAGTTTAGGACGAGGTTGTAGACTTCTTTATTATTTTTAATATAATATTTTGGTTCCACTATTGTGAAACCGAAAAGTTAACAAATTTTAAAAGAATATACTTAAGGTAGATGGCAGCAGGGAAGAAGAAAAGGCAAGACTATTACCAGTACTAGTCCACATCAAGCAAATTAGAAAACTTTACTACGAGAAAGTCTGTGTCATTCTGTATTACCTCTTTTGACATTTTCTCAATTTTTTGCTTTCCTAACAGTACGACCGAAGTATTACTTCAAGAAGATTAAAGAAGAGTAAAAAGTCATCCTAAATAGAAATTTTCAATGAAAAATTTGAAGACATTTGTAAGCTAATAGCGATTAAGTTTTATGTAAATGCGAAATTTGAATCTTTTTTTAAAAAGAATTTTCGAAAAACTTTATTTAAAGTCATTTGAAACACTTTTTTTCACAAACGCAATAATGTATACAAATCGATGGAAATGGCATATTAAGGCGTGAGAGATATTAAAAAAATACTTTTGTGTATTTAAAAAAAAGAATACACCAAAATGAACTTTACGTCATATTAAACAGTACAATTAAAATTATCAGAAGGATTTGAAGAAAAAATTCAGAACCATTTTTGAGAAAATGGCGTTTGAGCCTTTTTGAAAAATGCGAAAATTTGATCTCATTCTGACAGAAAATTTTGTTTTTGAGAAACTTTATTCGACATAATTTAAAGCACATGTACTCGTAAATATAAAAATGTGAAGAAACTGCCTCTAACAATATTATCGACGTGGGAGGCAAGTCAAAAAAATTTAAATTTTTGTAATTTTGAAACAAAGAATAGAGCAGTATGGCGTTTATGTCATCGTATGAGGTTTGATTAGCACTACCCCTTCCAAAACGTTAAAGAAGAAATTTTGAGTCGTTATTAATAAATCTTGTTTTCTTAATTATTTAAAATTCGCGCACTATTGTTAGAAAACTACATACATTTTTAAATAAATATGCATGACCTTAATGAAAGAACTATTTATGAGCAACATTTCATCTGAAGGAAAAATCTCTACCTTAAAATTTCAAACTCTTGTAATTTTCCAAAATTCATAGTTAACCGTGAAAATAAAATATATGCCATCATTATGAGTGTATTTTACTATAGTCTTACAAGAATTTTTTAAACTTTGGAACCCTTTTTAGAAAACCTTGAAAATATCCGGAGGGCTTCATGTAAAGTACGCCCAAAAATGAATCAATATTTTTCAAAATCGCAGAGATTTGACTCACGCCAGATCGACAGGGCTTAGTTCAGTTTGGAAAAAATCGTACGCATGGTTTATGCGCTAACGTTGGTCACATACACCAGACGATTAGACAGACAGACGGACAGACGGAGAGGCGGACTGACGGACGTACGGACATTTTGAAAAAAAAACATTTTTTCGGTGTCAGAGGACTCCAAAACGTGTCCAGCCCAATCTTTTTCAATCAATCAATATTTTTAATCGATAGTGTAACTGCACTGTTTAATATAGGTAATTTCATTTTGGTGTATTCTTTTTTCAAAATTTTACAAATTATTTTTTAAATATCACTCGCGCCGTTAATATGATATCCATGATTCTATACATTATTCATTTGCGAGTGGAAGAGTTTCAAATGTTTTCAAATAAGTTTTTCAAAAACTCAATAGATTCCTTTTGAAGAAGGGCTTCAAATTTCTCATTTACAGTAATGCATAATCGCAATTTTTCTTAAAAACGACTGAAAATATTTCAATGAAAATGTCTATTTAGGGCGAGGTTTTACTCTTTTTTTAATATTCTTACAGTAATATGTCGATCTTACTATTAGAAAACCGAAAAGTTGACAAAATTACAAAGAAATATACTTTGGGCGACAATAGATGGCATGTGGCAACAGGATGGGGCAAGACCATAAAGGCAGTCCAGAGCGAGGAAATTATAAAACTTTTCTAGGAGAAGGTATGTGCCATTCTGTAGCACTACAAGTTTTTCATGACTTAAATTATAAATTTTATGTTAAATCAATGATAGGTTACGGCAGTGCATAACCAGTTTTGGGTTCACATGTAACAAAAATCATTGAGGTCTAACTGAAATAAAACCAGCTCGCGCTTTTAGGGGGTACAAACGTTTTGTTATCTTATGAACAATTATTAGAGTAACTTTAAAAATAATAAAATAACTTTTAAAATAAATAATAATGACTTAAAAAAATAATAGTAACTTTAAAAATAATAATTCCGAGTGATTGCATTATTATCCTTACAAGTGCTAATATTGTAAGCAGTCGTCCGTCTCTCTTGTGCACATTGCTGAAGAAGTGTATTGTGGAAAGCATGGATGAATTGGAGATCGCCAACAGCCAGCTGGTTCAGCAGAGCGGTGCCCTCCGGTAAGCAGACAGCTCAGTGAAGGCGGACCTCAGCAAAGGAATACGTTTCGTTCTGTTTACTTATTCTTTCGTTGGACAGAGTATACATGTATCTAGATCGAATGCAATCTCACTCTGGAGGAGAATTCTATTGCCTCCTCTGCCGACCTCCAAACACATGCATATATCCACACACAATCACACAGACACACACACACACACACATATGTCCCACTCGAACATGCATATCGTAACACCAGTCGGGAGCTTGGATTGGTTTGGTTTTTTTTTGTGTTTCCGGGCACGTCAACTATTTCGGACATTAGTCCCGTTAGTGTCGTGCATGTTTTTCTCGGGATATGGCGGTTATCTTCCCCAGCTGGATGGCGGGATCCGGCGCCGACCTACCGTCGGCTCATGGGGTTTCCCCCTAACCAGGACTCTCCCACCAGCGGGGCACCGCCCCAGCCGGGACAAGCTCTAAGCTCCCGATCGGTCTCCCGGAATATGTGATAGTGTAGTGCATGTTAGTGTAAGTGTGTGTGTAAGGGGGAAAGGATTGGACGAGGAAGAGGAAGGAAAGATCGCGCGCGGTCCGTGGCCCGTTTGGTAGGGTACTGCTCCGGCATTCGCCTGGCGATGATCGGAGAAACCACGGAAAACTACCGATCAGAGCAGCCGGCCGCTACATTTCTCCTCTAGGCAGCGACTGAATTCGACCTAGCTGAAAAGCTAGTGTCGAAAATCCTGGCGCCGTGGGGAGTGGGAACCTAGGACCTCCCGGTCAGAGGCGCTGCAGTGGCATCAGTTGATGCACTGAGCTATCGATCCCGGTGGGGGGGGGAGCTTAAAGCTTGTGTGAAGTCTGTCAGGGGAGATACTAGAATACGGAAAACCCGTTACCCGACATGTCAGTCGGAGCCGAGTATTGCGTCGCTGCGGTGAAGTATCGTTGGAACTTCCCAGGCTCTAACATGCACAAAGCTTATGAGATTAATTACTATAGCGGTTGACGCTCCCAGACAAAAGAAATACCCCGTAGGTTTTCACCCCGAACGGAACTCGTGGGAAAACCACGGTGAACGACAGAAAAGAATTTGCACAACGGCAGCGTATGGTTTCAGTAAGAGTACAGTCGTCAATCAAAATTTTAGCGCCATTGCAGAGGTTTTTCAATATGTGAATCGTCTATAGTTCCCGCGCGTGCGCGCAACGTTCGGCATTTGTTTCGGCCCGTTGCAAGCGCTGGCCGCGGCGGCGCTGGCGAAGCAATAAATCCGAATCCGAACTGTCCCGCCCTCGCTCAGGCTTCTGTCCGGCGATTCGGTATGCATGAAAGCGTAAATATTTAATAAAGGCAAATAAATATCATTATGATCATTTGCTCGGTGCTTTAGTGGTGCAATTGCGCGCGTGCTTTTGGCGTTCAGGCACTGACGGGCTCAGGTGCGCTCGGCCCTACCCAGGGCTGTGTCCAACGCCGCTCCACTAGGAGCTCTTCTCAGGGGCAAAATGTCTTTCTCTTGTTGCGTGTGACCGATCTAGAGGGGAGAAATATTGTCCTCCCTTTATTTATTCTTCTTTCCCTGCATTCGTGTCCCCGCTCCGCCTCAGCACTCCAATCCGAACTGTGAGAGACGGTGGGATCATGGAAATTATTGATTGATTCTTTCGTGTTTCCGGGATCGTCGACGGCTTTGGTCATTAGTCGCGTTAGTGTAGTGCATATTTTGTTTTCGGGAGATGGTGGTGATCTTCCTCCGCTGGATGGCGAGATCCTGCGCCAACCTACCGTCGGCTAACGGGGTTTTCCCCTAACCAGGACATCCTCACCAGCGGGGCACCGCTCAATGCGGAAAACTCTACTCCCCCGTCCGGTCTTCCGGAATATGTGGTAGTGTAGTGCATGTTAGTGTAAGTGTGTATGTAAAGGTAGAGGGCAGGACTATAGAAAACTGCGGATGGTTGATCTTCTGCTGTTATAGTCAGTAAGCAAATTTCCGGGGCCTAGCTGCAGAGATGGCTAATCACTGGTTGGCTTTAATAGCACTCGAGCAGGCGCAGCTTTTGCTCTTGCGGCTCCAAGCGACACCGAATTTGCGGGTTCGAAACAATTCCTTGTTGAGCGCATCACGTTGTTCAAGAATATTCCCATTCGCGGATGCATTCTCCGCCATTTTACGCCCGCAATCGCCCTATCGCTCTCGGCCCTCGGTGGCGCCATCTCGGTCGGTTGTCGATAACCGGCGAACTACGCCTGGCAAGACACTACCGCTGCGTTGGATGCTATGTTCCAGGAAATGGATTGTGTTTTAAAATAAACGACCAATCATTTCCATTTTACAAAATGTAATTTATAAACGAAATATATACATTTTATATTTACAATTGTTTATAACTCCACAATTCGACGACTCGAAGCACTCGAGAAATTGAAGTGTAACAACTTACGTTCTACCTGAGAATTAAAATTTCAGATAAATTTCGTTCTATTTAATGACTAGACAACGTATGTTTAGAAATTTGCCTCCTTTATTGCAAATAAAATTTTCAAAGGCTGTATATATTCGAAAAATAAAAATTTAACAAGTCTGAGGAATGTTTATTTTGTCTTTTTTCACGTAAATGTATTTTAAGGGTGAAAACTGTCTAAGTATTTTTTCTTAAACTTTATTTCCCTTTTTTTATAGTTTTGGTTAAAACATTATGTTGAAATCATTTTCACTTTCACAAATTCCAGTTGTTCGGCACCGAACCACTATTTTTTCTAGTTCTAGACCGAGGATGTGATTTGGTTTGAATTTGACATTCTGTACCTTTAGAGACCAATTTGATCTCAATTCTTCGCACAAAGAGAAGAAGCAGTTGGTCCCAGGTTATAAATTCGTTATTTTCGCCTCATAGTGTATGGTGTATAAGATATTTTTTATTAAATATTTTTTACAGAGCATACATAGTTCAGTACATAATACACTTTATGTATTGAACGGCCTACATTCTAATTTGCCTAAAATTAAACTACAAACTAATTTGGGTGGGAAAATGTTCTCCAGACACCTCTAAAAACAATGTATTTCGGAAACGTTAACTAGGAGTGCTGGGTATGGGTATTTATTTCTTATTCTGGATCTATAAGGAGTTTTCTGAAGTGTGAGGTTGTCTAGTACGTAATTTGAGGTATGGAGTGATAGAACGTGTGTAGGAGGCATGTACCAGACTCTCGGCAACGCCCGGTTGCTATTCATACGCCCCAGAGCCGAAAGGCGACCGGTGGAACTGGCCGGTACACATACCTCCTTCCCCGTCCTTCCTCTTTCCCTTCCCCTTCCCATCCTTCCGAGCGTCGGCGCGGAGCTTTGCAAGACTTGCTAGGTTCTTTACTGGAAAATCCTCCATCTTTGATTGATTGATAGATTTTTTCGTGTTTCCGGGCGCGTCAACTGCTTTGGTCATTAGTCCCATTAGTGTAGTGCATATTTTTTTCTCGGGAGATGGCGGTGATCTTTCACAGCTGGATGGCGAGATCCGGCGCCGACCTACCGTCGACTAGCGGGGTATTCCCCTAAACAGGACTCTCCCACCAGCGGGGCCACACCACAGCCGGGAAAAGCTCTAAGCTCCCGACCAGTCTCCCGTAATATGTGATAGTGAAGTGCATGTTAGTGTAAGTGTGTGTGTGTGTAAGGGGAGAGGATAGGGCAAAGAAGAGGAAGGAAAGATCGCGCGAGGTCCGTGGCCAATTTAGTAGGGTACTGCTCCAGTATTCGCCTGGTGTTGATAGGAGAAACCACGGAAAACTACCGATGAGAGCAGCCGGCCGCTAGAATTCTCCTCCAGAGAGCCACTGAGTGACCGAGCCAAAATGCTAGTGTCGAAAATCCCGCCGCCATCGGGAATCGAACCTAGGACCTCCCGGTCAGAGGCGCTGCAATGATGCACTGAACTACCTCTTCCGGTTCCTCCATCTTAAAACGTGGAACATTTATCTGTTTAAATCTGTGAAAAATCAAAACTACTGCGTCTCCAGCGACGATCGAATCGAAATGAAAGACTCACGTGTAAAGCAACAGTCGAATGGAATTCAAATGGAAGATGACGTTGCACTGCTACCTATTAAAAGCAACGTTATTTCTTCGTTATATAATTTTTCCTACAAGAATATGGCATTTGGAAAAGTATTGAACCAGCAAAGTATTGCACCAGAAAGCAGATCTGTAAGCATTGCCAGCGGAGTCGATGGCGCAGTGGGCAGTGCAGTGGGCGGCGCTTGTAGGACAGGGGGCCGAGGAAGAAGCGAAGCCTGCGGCGGGGGCGAGGGTGGAGGTGGAAGTTCTTGAGCTGCCTGAAGAGGACGTGGGGGTGGCAAGGATGGGGTCGGCGAGCTAGGGCTTGGGGAAGAGGGCAGGAGTAGTGAGAGGGATGACGGGAAATGGAGGCGGTGGAGGGGATGACGTGTGTGGAGTCGGAGTTGAGGCGATCGTTGGGGTGAATGCGCTGAAGTTGATGACAAGGATGGGTACGAAGGTGACAGAGTAAATTCTGAAGTGGCGGGGAAGGATTGATGTTTTTTCGTGTTTCCGGGCGCGAATACTGCATTGGTCATTAGTCCCATAAATGTAGTGCATGTTTCTCCTTGAGAGATGGCAGTGATTTTCCCCGCTGGATGGCGAGATCCGGCGCCGACCTACCGTCGACTAACGGGGTTTTCCTCAAACCAGGACCCTCCCACCAGCGGGGCACCGCCCCAGCCGGGACCAGCTCTAAGCTCCCGATCGGTCTCTCGGAATATGTGGTAGTGTAGTGCACGTTAGTGTAAGTGAGTGTGTAAGGGAAGAGGATGGGACAAGGAAGAGGAAGGACAGTTGGCGCGCGGTCCGTGGCCCGTTTGGTAGAGTATTGCTCCGGCATTCGCCAGGTGTTGATCGGAGAAACCACGGAAAACTACCGATCCAAGCAGCCGGCCGCTAGAATTCTCCTCCAAACAGCGACCTTGCTGAAAAGCCATTATCGAAAATCCTGCCGCCGAGGGGAGTGGGAACCTAGGACCTCCCGGTCATGTGCGCTGCAGTGACATCAGTTGATGCACTGAACAACGGCTCCCGGTGAAGGTGCCGTTGCGGTGGTGGAGGTCGTGGGGGACGCGGAGCGGGGCCGTGCGGCAGGGTGAGGGCATCAAGGGCCCCGCCCGACGGGTGCGGGGGAGGGGGAGGTAATGGCGTGAGCGGATCGGGGCGCCGGCCGGGCGCAGAGCGGGCAGGGGGAGTGCGCTTTGGGCATCGACCGATGTGAACGAGTGGTTTTGCGCCGCGATGCGTTCGGATTACCTCTCCGCCCCCTCGCCCCCTCACCCTTCTCTCTCGACGCCGAAAGCCCATCTCAACAGCCGAAGCACTGCCGGAGACGTACTAACTATTACAATTGCAGCTAACGGCATCTGCAATAACTTCCACATTCATCACTACTTCGAAAAATGTACTGTAAATTTTGATACGTACGTTTAGATTCTTTTAAAAGTATTTTCAAATAATTGACGCATTATGACTTTACATACCGTGAGCAAACGCTTACTCTAGAATTCTAAATCTTAGGCACGATGAAGCTTATTCCATTAAAAATAGAACTTTAATAGAATTAAATTTAATTACTTAATATTGTTGTTAGAGTTGATATTACTGTGGAATTATCCTCTAAATGTATAACTAAAAATATTTAGGTATTTACATTCCATATCTGGTTCTGAATAATCACGCACATCTACAAGGCTCACATGCGTCTTATCAACGACCAACAAATGTATAAAAATGTTTGACGTAGTCGGAGATTTATAAATCTATCTAAATAAATAATAAATTAGAGGAATGGAATTCTAACAAGTGTGATAAGATTGAAATTGAGGGAGGAGGAACGCTGCCACAACAGTTTTGTGGGTAGTCTCTTCATTTATTTCAAGTTAGAAAAGAATTTGTGTTGCAATGGATCACCATGTGGATTTTACTCACATTTAGTACAATTACTTTTCTGTAACTCGTAAGTAGTGTGTTTCGGAGAATTCAAAGAAAATATTAACTTAAGCGTGATATACAGTTAAATATTATAAATCGGGGATGGATTTTTATAAAAGCTAAAATATTTCATTACCGGCAAGCAAAAACACACGTCAATAAAAGCGCTGAAAGAAACAAAATCCATTTAAAATAATCATAAATGAGTATCTGTTTGTTGTAATAATATTAATGATTATAATGCAACAAAAATATAATTTGCTTTGGTTTATAATGAAAAATCTAAGTATTCGACATGATTATTTGAATTCGGGAAGATTGTCCAACAATTTAAAATAATCCCGAAACTTCAAAATTTGAACCAACAAGTGTCACCTTTACGCCAAGCAATTATAGCACATTTACTCTGCATTCAATATTTTATTTTACAATGTTACTTTTTCTATTGCTTCTAGAAATCGTAAATCATTCGACTACATAAAAACGCCAATTGTGTGTGCGGTCAATTGACTTTCATGGAAATGTTTGCACAGTTCATAGAAAATTTGAATATATTTTTGAATCTCATATTCTAGGTCTACTATATCTTTCTACTTATTCATACTTCATTTCTCCCCGATCCTATTTCAGACCAATCAAATCGGTTTACATTCACGTCAACATATTTTGATTTACTCTTTTTACTGTCACATATTCTACGTATTGACGCAGTGAAGAGAATTTATTGTAATGCTGAAGAAGTTATAAAAATATTGTATTTAAATACTTTTTTCAATCTCCAGAAAAGTATTGTCGGACCTGGTAACAACACATCGTGTAAATGTTTCTACAGTAGTAAATTTCCCCTATCACATTGTTCACCCAGCGTGTAATGACATTAGTACTTGACGCTCCCGGAATCATTAATGAATCAATCAATCAAGCTTTGAGCTTCGTGGTGTATGAGTAACTTCAATGGCGTGTTAAATCTAAGTTGAAATTACAGATGAAATTTGTGCTGGTTGGAAAACCTTTTTCAGGGTCTCGTACAATATTATTGCGTAGCTTTTATAAATAATGCGAAGAAGTAAGTGATGTAGTAACACTATCAGTTTTTTCTCTACAAGCATCAATGACGTTTAAAATAACAAAATTGTATCTTTGAAAATAGTATTAAAAATTATTTTCAATTTAATTTGAATTCCACTGTTTATTATGTTTTCAAAAGTTTTTTGAGGGATAATTAAAATATAATATGCAATGGATAATAAAAATATAAGGAATAGCAATTTTCTTCCTTTATGAAGTTGTTCTGTGTAATGTGAGTCGCTGCTCTTCTTCGTGTCAGTGTCTTCCCAGCTTCTGTCAACCAGCGCCTCCCCCACGTTGCCCTCCTCTCCGTCGCCGCTGAGGGTGGGGGCGCGATCGATGTCACTGGGAGACGCGACGCCCCCCCCCTTCGCCCTTCGCTCCGTCCCTTTCCCGCCATCTCTGTCCCCACATATTCAACACCACCGCACCAACACCGGGAGCGGTAGCTCAGTGCATCAACTAATGTCATGGCAGCGCCTCTGATCGGGAGGTCCTAGGTTACACTCCCCACTGCGGCAGGATTTTCGACACTAGCTTTTCAGTTAGGTCGAATACAGTCGCTATCTGGAGGAAAATTCTAGCATCCGGCTGCTCTGATCGGTAGTTTTCCGTGGTTTCTGCGATCAACACCAGGCGAATGCCGGGGCAGTACCCTACCAAACGGGCCACGGACCGCGCGCGATCTTTCCTTCCTCTTCCTTGTCCTCTCCCTCCCACACACTTACACTATCATGCACTACACTGCCACATATTCCGGGAGACCGGTCGGGAGCTTAGAGCTTGTTCCGGCTGGGGGGGTGCCCCGCTGGTGGGAGAGTCCTGGTGAGGGGGAAACCCCGCTAGCCGACGGTAGGTCGACGCTGGACCATGTAGCGGGGGAAGATCACCACCATCTCCGGTAAAAAGCATGCACTACACTAACGGGACTAATGACCAAAGCAGTTGATGCGTCCGGAATCACGAAAAAAATCAATGAATAAAAAACCACCCCACTATTCATATCCCCACCCTTTCATCATCTACTTCCATTTCCTTCCTTGCTCATTTCCCTTGACTCTATCCATTCCCACTCCTTACTCCTAGCCCCCGTTCCGTTGCACGCGCTTTAAACTTTCCTCATCCCCCCTCCCCCTGCCCCCTTCCGTCCGACGCCGTCCCGAGCGTCGCGGCGCAGCTTCCGCCGCAGCCTCCGTCGCGTCATGTTGGCCCTCAACTTTTCGTTTGCCTGTGTTTATCCCAAATCCACTGCACGGCACTTCCCTCAGCCCGGGTGTATTAGCACACAACTACGAGCAAATGAAACGAAATATCCATGCAGCGCTCCGCTTAGAGCGGGGTTTCTGGGTGTGGCACATCTAGTTGTTTGTTTGGACGACAACTCTTCTACCATTATCTAGAATTTCATTGCAATGAATCCAACAAACAGAGTGGCTACCAGATAAATTTTAAAATAGACATTAGGCGGGGAAAAGAACAATATAATAATTTATTTTGAAGTGACACATATCAAAGATGATTTAAACGTACGGAAACCAGACATTCCCACTGCGTAGATCACGGTTGGTGAAGATGAGGTAACCTTATCAATATTCTTCTCAGATTAGGAATATATGGAGACACATTCATCTTAATTTCCAACTTTATGGAAGATAGATATATTGAAGTTAAATTTAATGGAGATTTATCTGACAAATATAAAACATGCAATGATCTGCCTCAAGGGTTTGTACTTGGAGTTTTTCTCTTCCTTGTTGCTATGGATGAAATTAAACATCTAATTCCTCGATGAATAAAGATATATTTGTTTACTTATGAAATCACAATGTTATTAAGTGGAAAAAATGTAAATACTTCTAAAAAATGCTACAAAATAGTTTAAATAGGTTTACAAGAATGGGGTTCAAGTTTTCTAAATCACAGACTCAGTATATACTCTTCGAAAAGAGAGACACACGCAATAATCAACTTAAATTGATTTTAGAATCACAAATAATTCAAACCTCAAATCAAACCAAAAGTTTGGGAATGATTTCTGACAGTAAATTAACTTTGAAACTAAAAAACTAAAAATGCAATGAAACTGAATACTATAAAGTGTATTGCAGCCTTTAATTAGGGAGCTGACAAAAATTTAATAGTGTCTTCCTACCAAACACACAGTCTTAGCTTGACTGTGGGTCTGTAGTACATCAACCTGCAAATCCAACAATTTTGAATAGTTCCAATACATTCAATTGACTTGTTTAAGACTCGCAATGTGTGCTTATAAAACCAGTTCAATCTCATGCATTCTTGCAGAGGTTAACCAAGAACCATCTTCAGGTAATGATGTGAAATATAATTTCAAACTCAGCACTAGTGAATCTCCAATGTTGTTAAGACGTGTAGCATTTTGTAAACTGTTCCAGTCACAAATGCTGGGTAGCCAGAGAGGGACTTCCGTTAGAAAAAGGTGGAGGGGGATGACGTACTTATTACAAAAAATAGTTTCATTAGAATGAAAATTTGTATTGTTATCAATTAGCAATATTGGTTTAACTTTTGAAGGGCACTATTATAAGTAGAAGTAAATATATTTGACTCTGATATTGAATTTATGGATTTATTGGTATTCATAAACAAAGTTTCAAGCACAACGCTAGATTCTTCCGCAGTTCTATAGACAATATTGTAGGATTTTCAAAATAAATTTTGATTGGTAGAAATTTTGTGTTTAATATGGAGTTCTGCCTTCCATTAATTTCTTTAATGATGTCTTATGTTGACCTACTCTTTTCTTCAGTTTTCTTTTGGTTGGACCAGTATACGAGCTGTCACAATCATGGCGAACAAAATAAATAAATCAATTAATAAAAAACCTTCCCTCGTACCATATCTGCAATTTACAATCAAATACTATACCTGTGGTCTTTATGGACCCCAGCTTTACTGACAATTGAAAGTGGCTAACATGAATGGGTGCGGCAAAATGCAGGGTGTAAATAGTTGATTTTATTTAAGAATACGTTTTCTAAGTTATTTTCAATAACAAAATAAATATAATTTATTAATATTAAATATTTCATAAATAGAATAACCTCCACTGCATGTAACCTACATTGTTGATTCATAATGCTTGGTAAAAATTTCTTCTACATTTGACAACCACCTAATCCAATGAAATCACTCTTTCGGTACAGATACCAATTTCAGAATTCTTCACTTCGAAAATTATGGTAGCAAATATTTTGGAAAATTTAAAAATTTTTAAATTATACAAAAACTCTAACTTAATGTATCTCAATGAACAATCTCAATAAAAATCCAGCCCCACTCGAAATTTAATTTTTTACCAGCTACTCCCACATTTCTATTTCTTCCATTATCTTCCCTCAGTATGTCTCTGTAGTTCGTTCGACATACAAGACATACATACCACGTGTTTAATCTGTTCATCTTAAACAAATAAACGGACAAGTATCTTTAGAAGATAACATTAATGTAGAAAGGAGCAATATTGATAATATAATATACACTGCAGGATATGAAGCTATTAGTAAAAGGAATAAATATAGAAAAAGAAAAGGCCCGAAAATTTGGGACGATGAGATTGGTGAAGCCATGCATGAAACAAAAAATGTCTATCACGCATTATTTCAGAAATCAACACAGGAGAGGAAAGAAAATTACGAACGGAAAAGAAACCACACAAAGCAATTAGTGAGAAAAGCTCACCAAGAATCGTAGGATCTTTTTATCAGCGCAATTGAACACGATGTCCATGGTAGGCAGAATCTGGTCATGCAACATTTCAAATAAGAAGATCATGCAACATTTCAAATAATAAGAAAAGAACAGAGCACAACCAAATGTAATCAAGAAAGATTACAGGATAAAATATTAAAAAACCTCCTATACGATCCCAATGTAATCGGTCAAAGTAAGTCACAATACAACAACCCTTAGATAGACCCTTCAAGGAAACATAAAATGTAATATGCACTGTAAATCATGAAAAATAGAAAGTCTTCTAAGATAGATGATATCAATGCAGAACTGCTAAAATACGGATGTGAAAACTGAAGAACAGACTTCTTGAACTATTTAATAATTGTTGGAGAAAATTTCAAATACCTGATGCACGGACGAAAACAAAAGTCATCACTCTTTTTAAGAAAGAAAATAGAAGCCAGATACAGAATTACAGAGGACTAAAACCGTTCATCAACGCTTACAAAGTTTACACATAAATAATAAATAAACGACTCTCAACAATGTCAGATACACTTCTATTAGAAGAACAAAAGAGGTGTCAGGCAAGAAATATCATGTGTAGGCAATGTATTTTCCATATATATATATATATATATATATATATATATATATATATATATATATTGATCATTAATAAATGCTTTCTATGTCAACACTTTCTTATTAAGAAATATACTTTTATTAAAGCCTTTTCTACTTTTCCACATATTCACAGTTCAAATTTAAACATTTTTTTGAATCTTAAAACTAACGTTCTTAAACCTCCGCATAGTATTCCCACGCCAGGGTTTTCAACCAACTTGTCACTGCAGTTTTCAACGTTTCGGCGTCTTTCGGTAACGTTTGGTCGTCTAAATCACTACCCACCAAGCACGTTTATTATATTCCAGAACAAGTGAAAGTCATTAGAAGCGAGATGGATACCGTTGGGATGGTGATCGAATAGATTGCAGCCGTACTCTTGAGCTGAAAATCAGGAGAAATAATAAATATTGTAGATTGATCTTTTATTCTGCCCTATCTCTATTCATTCACAATTTCGGAATATGTCTAGTTCAGGAGCAGGTATTCACCAACAAGTGTGATTAGTCTATGAACCTTGTGTGCTTATATGGGTCACTTTGATCAAGGATTATCGAGGGTTTTCAACATTTAACGAGCTCTTAATAACAAGTGACAGAATAATCTGGGAAAATGTATGGCCCAGGTAGAACACTAGGCATGATATTTTCTAACTCGGCCGTTCTTTACAAGCTTTGGGTCATTGTAGGTACTTTGAAAGCTAACAATGTTTACTAATCATAGAGGAAAACGTATTAATCTCACACTTTAATTAGGAGTTATCGACTTTCCTCTACCACAAACCGATGCAAAATTCTATAATCATTTCATATATCAAGAAAGACACTTAAAATCATAATGTTTATAGACAGTATCCTTTAATCTACAAAAATAAGTTGTGAGTGGCAGTTTACAATTCACTCTTGTTTACTTTGAAATTTGTGGTAGTGAAATATGTTAAATTTTAATTACGTCAAGATTTACACTATTAGCGGAACCCAGCAGACGTCGGTTTGCTCTCTCTCCCCTTCTCCCTCTCCCCCTCACTGTCTTCGTCTCTCTCTCTCTCTCTCTCTCTCTCTCTCTCTCTGCCTCCGTCTGAGTGTCCCCAAAGACAACAAAAAAACAAGAGAGAATATTTTCTAAAATGCACAATGTTCTCAATGATTACTAACAACCCTGTAATCCTGATAACACTGAATGTAGCGTTTCATATGATTCTGTGGTCTTTGCGTTACATGTAATTCAGTTTGATCAACTATCATTTATGTCTTTTGGCAAATTCTTTCTTTCACTATATAGCAAAATTACAGCAGGAACCATCAATAACTTCCCGTGCAATTCCTTATGAAGTCACACGAAAACCTGTTTTTCTGAAACTGCATTTATTTTAAGCTACCCACGTTTATGAATACTTTAACTTGCATTAAAATAATAAATAAATAAAATGAGATCATAGCACTGTTATTAGTTTCACTGTATGATGCATACTGAGAAGTAAACTTACAATTCATTCAAAAGACATTAATTTAAAATATCTAGTCAACATTCATCATATTACAACAATTCAAATATCCTTCTTCTAAAGCACCTCCATTCTCATTTATTCAACATAAGATGGAGCCTTAAAACTTTAGAGTGGAGTCATATCGAACCCCAATACATTTTAAAAATTACAAAATCATGACTAAGAATAGGTGAACCAACTTCACTTAATATCAGAAAAATTAAGTTTCACATAACTTAATACAGAAGTTCAACACAATATCACCCAATGCTTTCTCCAAACTAAACACATTAATTATAAAATACTTTGAATATGTGTCATGATTAAGTTTCCTCGTATTTATGCCATTCATAGAGACTGATGTTTTCAGAGTATGCTTCTTAGTGTTTATGCATGGTATATTATTACTGCTTTAAGCGCAGACAAACCAGTTTGTGTGTGCTTCTTTTCATTTTCATAATATATGCCTTTGCAAAGTATCACAATCCAGCCAAATTAATTTAATCTAATAATTGTATAGCTTAATTATTTGTATTAATTCAAGTGAAGCGTTCTGAATTCGCCACTGACACGACAATTTCTTCTCTATTCCAGAAAATCTGCAGCGAGATTACTCGTTTATAATAAGTACACTGGCCCTTTGAAGCTATTAAAGGTAAGGAGATCGAGTTCCTACTAATTACAGGTCATCCGACTGTGCCAATCCACTACGAATCACACCCGCTTCATCATAAAAATAAAGTCAAAACTGAGAAGAAATAAAAGAGGTCATCTTCGTCCAAATAGCTTTATTAAGATAACCGGCTTTCGACGGCTTTGTCGTCATCGTCAGTTTCGCTGCAGTCACGCTGCTTTGCGGCACAGTCTACCGACTTTTGCCAAAAGCAGGGAGACTGACGATGATGGCAAAGCCGTCGAAAGCCGGCTATCTTAATAAAACTAATATGTTAGTTTATGACCTCTTTTATTTCTTCTCATAAGAACGTCAACAACACCAATCAGAATTCCCACAATAAAGTCAAAACTGCCTGGCGGTTAAAAAAACGCAAATGAAAGAGCGGAAGGCACGCGGGTAACCCACCACAGACAGAAAGGTTAAAGAAAACGGTAGGATTACAATAAAGTACCTCGAATTTAAAGAGCATTAGTATTTAATAAGATTAAAAAAAGTCACTATCAAGGGCTGTCTTTCTTTATTCTACACAACGGCATCACAGAGCTGGTCTTAGTCTTCCCCTCAGAGTCAATGCTCAGTACAACAAATTGGATTTCCCCTTGTAGCGTCATAGACTTGACTCCCTGCTCCTGAGTTGCAAGGTATGTGGATGAGGGAGCCAAATATAGGCTCCCGAACAAAGGCCACCCCTCACGGAAATCCCAGACGCCGGGCACAAAATGCAGCGTCGGTGGCACTCGCTTCAAGACGAGTGTATGGGGAGTAGATGACGTAGGAGGTCATGTGACTCGTGTCTATATTAAGGTGCGTCGCAGGACCATTCGGGGGTAACGATTCTGGTTTGCCTCGCGGCAAACACCCCAAAACGTGTCCGGCCAAGTCTGGTGCGGAAGTGCTGAAGGCACGAGTATGAGTTCGAGGTTCGGACACGGTGAAATATGCCTTATACTTCAGGGCAGATGGTCTACCGAGGCACATGAGGTGCCCAGTTGCGAATCGGCCGAGTTGGCTACTCGCAGGCGCGACCGCAAGGCGTGTGTTGGGAGAGGGGGTTGCGGCAGGTAGCTTCGACAAACGCCTTAAAGTGAGGTTTTAGTTCCTGTATATAATTTATTGTAAATAAATTGTAAATACCCACTCGTGTCTGTTTCTTTGTGATGTAGATCCCTACTCACGACGTTACACCCTTTTGGAGGTGGGGCATTCATTGTGTCGATTTCTTACTACATCTAGGACGTATTTTGAAGCTTCTGATGGTCGCCTTGCCAACTGATGTGATTTGTGGACGCAGAGAAGAGCCTGTCACTGATCGTGCGGTCGCATCTATCGACATCAGTGTCTTCGTGTTATGCAGATTTTCTGAACTACACAATGATTTCACCTATTTCCATATCTATATTATTATCAACTTTATTAACGCTGACCTGAATGGTCGAGGTTGCTATATTTTTTCTGTTGATCGTTTGAAAATCCCCTATTGTAGAAACACGTAAGCTGTTTCGTCATTTTCTCAGTCATCACTTTGTTATCGCCAAAATCGCATTGTTGAATTGCCGCGCGACCCACGAGAGAAAAAGAGAGCTATGTTGTGACGAAGATCGCAGCCAGGAGGGAAAATATTAGTAGCATTGGAGGGGGAGGCCACGTTTGGGCAGGCGCGGTGAAAGATTTTTTAAGTCTGGTAGAGCAATAGTTCCAATAAAGTTACTCATTTAAGTGGATGTTGCCAGTCTTGTCTTCGTTTTATTAACCTTGGTTCCTAATTTTCAAATTTTGCAAGTGGAAGAAATTATTCTTAACTGGAAGAAGAAAAACAAGAAAATGTTCCTATTTGTATGAAATTCACAAAATTCAATAAAAAGACACTCAGCTGCAAATGAGAATTGTTTGTTTGAAAACTTTTACGAGTGACTAATTTTTTTTTGCAGGTACTGTAGTATAATATGAGTATATTCTTAACCTTGGAGTAGACGTGCAGACAGAAATAATGATGAGAAGGAACATCCTGAGAGAAGACAGTTTGTTCCGAATTGGACTTAAAACGTGAAAATATTACTAATTTGAAGTAGCTTTTTACCAAGCAAGCCAACGTAATTCCCACTTCCTTTAAATATAATTATGAATCGCTAACTAAAACACAACTTTTTGACACCCTCATTTTTGAAAATAGGAATTCAAAAGAATCGACACGCCATAGCAGTACTCTCATCGTTAAGTCGGACAACATGCAATATTAAAATTAAAATCAGGCAAACATAAAAAAACTTTTTATATATAGTAACAATAAAATGTAAATTCAGAGGAACCTTCGATATTTTCATAATTACAACAAAAACTAAAATGTTGATGTAAATCAATATATTGCAGGTTCATCCGTATTGGATGCTACAGAAAGAGATGTTAGTTTTGTACTAAGGATGTATTTAATGGTTTTAAGCCCATATCGTGAGGATTGTGACGTGTTTGTAAATGTCATTCATGTATTTTACCGTTCAGACAAGTACTAGTCGAATCGAAGTACGGAGCCTTGAAATTACCTTTGCTACTCACACTACACACCCCGATTCCACAAAATCATTATTCCATGCGTAATCTAGCAAGCAGACCAGGAATGGTTTTCAATATTCCCTTTCCAGCAGTAGAAACTAAATCTTACAAAACGTTCGCGCAACGCAACTCATTGCAGGCTTGCTTTACATCTCCGTATTAGCGGCACAATAAAGCGTGAAATACGACCAGGAACTCAATTTCGGTATCTGGCGGGAGCCGCGTTTTCCACAAGGCGTGACATATCGGCGCCCCGCACGCCATCTCGCGCACCGCCCAGCTCCGCCCGCCCCGCCTGTCGCGGCACGCCTCGCCCCGCCTCGCCAACCGCCCTCCTCTCGCCTCATTTCTGTACGTCGCCTCGCCCCTGGCCCCCCCTTTCCGCGTCCAGCAGGTGACGCTCTGCCTCGCGTCGCTGCACCCCCCGTCACCCCTCGCCACATCGCCCCCGCCCGGCCCGCCCCCGCCCCGCCTCGCCTCCACCGCCCCACCCCACCCCCACCGCCCCGCCGCCACCGCCCCGCCCCGCGCCGCCCTTTCCCCGCCCTCCCGCACCGCCCCACCCCGACCCCACCGTCCGCCCGCCCGCGCCCCTTCCGCCCGTCCGCCCCCAATGCACCGCCCAGCCCCGCCCGCCCCACCGTCCGCCCGCCCCACCGTCCCGCCCGCCCCTACCGTCCGCCCGTCCCCACCGTCCTCCCGCCCCAACGCCCCGCCCGCCCCACCGTCCCGCCCGCCCCACCGTCCCGCCCGCCCCTACCGCCCGCCTTTTCCCCGCCCGCCATCGCCCCACCCCGCACCTTGCCCGCCCCGGCCCTCGCGTGACCAAGCGGCGCCCCGGGCCGAGGCTGCCGCGCCCACCGGCCGCGCGCCGTTGAGTAAATTCGCGGCCTTATCTCGCTTCGTCCTTTGTGGCGCGCGGCGCAACCAATCCCTTTCGGACAGAGGGAGCGCGCAAGAACGGGGCAAGGAGGGAGTGGAGGCGTAAGGGAAGGGAAAGAGGAGAACATAAGTTACAGGATAAAAAAGATTTAGGAATAATGCGAGCAATTACTACAACATATAATATAACGATTGATAAAGGGAACAAGTGAACACAAGTCCGGAAAGAAGACAAGCGAATCACGACAATGAGACAATCAGAAGGAGATAACACGCATGAAAGATCAAGGGAGAATGAAAAGTCATTAAACAAAAAAAAAAGAGAGTAAATAAAAAAATAAAAAAAGTAATTAAGACTGATATAAAATAAAATCCTATGAGTCAGAATATAAAAATATAAATTAGACGAAATCGGGGAGATTGAAGTGAGGAAGCAGAAGAGAAAATTCAATGAAGGAAGTTCCAAAACAAGGCGTCGGGGGAAGACGCGAAGAGAGGTACAAGAAGGCGGTTGGCAGCCACGGAAGGGATGAGGACGAGTTAAATAAAGACGGGGGTGGGCGGGGGTGGGCAGGGGTGGGGGTAGAGGGCGGTCGCGTGACATCGGACCCACACGGCAGAGGAGGTCTATTCCTGGAGGAAGCACTCTGCATTCGTCTTGGTGGAAATAAAGGGGAAGTTGCGTTTTGGAGATTGCTGTGATTTCTGGGACACTTGGGAAACCTCTTAAGGATTCTTTGCGGTTTCCTCAAGATTAAATGTTTCAGCAAACCGTTCGTTTTGAAGTGTAGACGACAAAGGAGGATGAATTCTTTGGGAATTTACTGTGGATCTGGTGATCCATAAATAGAAGATGATACCTCTTTTTTATTACTTTTTAATTTTGGGTAATATTGAATTTATTCTGAAATATGAGGGAACATAGAGGATTGCGAAAAAAAATTAAAGAAATGTTTTACAAATATATGTAATGAATTAATATATAAATATTGAATGAAGTATTGAATGTCAAGTGAGTAATCAATTCTTTCCCTTTCTAAAACTTCCGACGACCGAGTTTTTTTAATACATACTCACGGTTCATGTATGCTCTCCGAAAATTACGTTCGAAGTATAGTTCTAGAAAGTGCATATGCAGTAATTATGTTTTTAGAATTCTCGTATTTATACTGTGAATTTTTAATAGAGAATATCTGTATTATCTAATGGGTTCCCTTTCGCTTTTTTCACTACATTCACACCCTTCCATGCAGTGATTCTTCACAACTTTGAATCTCGAAATTTGACGTAATTCATCCCACATATCAGGAATATAAACCACGCTATGATCCAATATTTTACATTGCCCATTTTCAGGTGATAAATATGGAATTAATAAGTTTTCACCAATGCCTCAACTTTAAATTTTATTTTTGGCGTGAATGATTAAAATATATTTTAATTGCAATTCCTTGAAGTTAAGTAGATCACATTGTAAATTATACAATAATAAGATATTTTATTATTTTTTGACTGTACTGTCTATTTGTCCACCAAAATTTTTCTCAGTTACGCTTTTTGAAAGTTAAATATTACGTATCAATTCAGCTTCTCTCCCTAGTAGTATTAGAATGATAGTAACAATTCCCATTGTTACAACGTCTGCCTCCATTGTTCTACACGAGGAACAGGAGATTAAGAAATAGGGCATCATAGAGAGATCGAATTATTGATGTCACTGAACATTATCCCTTATAAATTTCGAACACATTTCAATGAAAACTGACGAGGCATATGGTGACTGTTAACGGCGTATTCGAAGTTTTAGAAGGGAAGCAGGGCTAATACTATTATCTTACGCGATCAACATATAGTACTAATCATTTTAGCAGAGGAACAACAGAGTGCGTAGTAATTTTGAACCATATTTTTCTGCCCTGAACCAGCACCACAACAGCACATACTTTCTGGGATTACTTGTAACTTTTACAATTTTTGACGAGAATAGCGAAAACTCCTACCAATAAACAAGGAATAACTTGACCACGGAATAAATGAGGTGTAGTTTCCATTGCAACCGCTAATCCTCGGAGAAACGTAGTTTAAGCGTGTAATAACCTGGAATTATAAGGCAAATAACCAGCTGTGTGTACATTTCGCTTCATTGTATCATTGTCATTTTTAATTCGACTGTTCTTCCTCTTCTTCTGTTTTTCTCGGATATTTGGCGGCCTAGTTTCTTTCGTGGATGATTCATTTGTTCTTGTTTTTTTCGGATTTTTTTCATTAAAAACTTCGAGGAAATTTTGTTGGCGTTTCATACCACAAATAGAAGTATGAAATAACTTTGATTAAATGTAAAGACAACCGAGAAGTTTTACCAAGCACATGTGAATCTTCTTGAAGTCTATTCGGATGAAATTCGAAATAAAAATTGGTCTTCCTAGAAAGTAACGCAGGAGTTAACCAATTTGTTTGCGTTAAAACTGATCAGTCACAAGTAGGGGAGAGAAACAATTGCACTTTTTGCGTAAATACTCGATTATTCTTCGTTCCAGGAGGGAATGCAATTGTAAACATGACTGTGAAGACTTGCACGCAAAGAAAAAAACAGAAAGAAAAAATACTGTCCAGAGATGTTTGTTGTATTGAAAAGCTGTTTTCGATCCTCAGAACAGACTTCAGAAAATCTGCAGGGCTGTTATTTTCAAGCAGTCAGAATTTTATGTGGAGGAAGAAGTGATCAAACACTTATACCACCAATATTAGCCGATGCTTGATGAGAAGTAGCAGCTCAAGAGCACTTAAAGGCAAAAATTAAAATAAAATGTATGATACCTAATTGACCTAACATTTTATGAATGTATTAATGTCAATTAAAAGTTATACTTGTATTAAGTGTCTGATAATAATAGATTTATTTGTATTTTAAAAATATCCATTATAACCCATCCTTATTTCGAGCTTATAATGGAATCAGATCGTTAAGAGTATAACACATTTGGAGAATATGTCTAAACGGTTTAGACGCTAGCATTGGCCACATATGGACATAAAAACGAATTTTTCGGTATCAAAGACCAACAAAACGGGATACCGATTACACAAGTGTTAGAGCAGAACTCCCAATTGGGGAAGAGCGCCCTCTGGGAGAATTTCAGGGGAGGGGTCCTAAGGAACCAAACAAAGAGACTTCAGTAACTGCCGAGACAGGGAACCGCCAAGACACTATCATCCCAACTTTTGTAAGAAAATACTTTTAGCTGCTTTCCTTGTATTAGAATCGAAAGCAAATACTGGAACTCGATATTTTAAGTTGTGGCACGTAGATAAATTGTGATTCTCAAACATTAATATTGAAGATGTTACTTGGGCAATTTCCAAGCACACATCAATAGTTCAATGGGAAATTCAACGTACGTTTGGTGATACATTTAACAATATTAAAATACGAAGGTGAAAGTATTCAAGTAATATTATTTATTTACTAATAAAACATATGGTGACCACGTTTGTATTGATGAAAATCGAACTTAATATTACGACGCGAACTTCAAGACTAATGTGTTGCGACGATGTTAGTTGTTAGACGTTGGATAATTATGATAACGATTGAACAGAGACTTGATTCGGATCATACCAGATTTTAGAATATATATTTTTATTAGATTTCTTCTGATGGAGTAATCGAGAAGGAATATAAGACGATGGTGACTTGTTTGAATCCAATGTAGGTATTAGGTCGGAATAAGGGTCATTCTATTAATGGAGAAGGTCTCAATTATAAAAAAGATAAAACCAGAACTCATATGTTTTGCTTTCTTGCATTTCTTCGTAAGAAAAGAAAGCTATGTATTCGTGCGACAGTAATCGGCGAAAAACGGTTTGGTAGAAAAACTCTAATTGCAGATCCCTGGTCACGAACAAATAGATACATCTTGTTGCTATATGTAGAATTAACGTCTTCTAACACGTACTGTAGCAAGAATCCATGTTTCGTGGGTCCTGGATACCAAAACATTGATTGACGGCAAAACGTCTGTCAATCTGCGGTCAATGCTAGCGCCTTAACTACTCAGCCGATTTTTTCCAAAATTAATATTCCCCAGTCTATCTGAACTTATTTGACACTTTGTGACTTTAATATCGCTAGTTTAAAATAAACATATCGCGCA
Organism: Teleogryllus oceanicus; assembly: GCA_964035755.1. Lineage (NCBI taxonomy): Eukaryota > Metazoa > Arthropoda > Insecta > Orthoptera > Gryllidae > Teleogryllus > Teleogryllus oceanicus. The sequence goes on from CAXIVR010000007.1 coordinate 7,591,871, forward strand.
AGGCTAGACGACGAATGTGATTCGAAATGTGATTTATCACAATGACCGCCAAATGTATAAACTCGTGAAAGTCGAACAGTGCCAACCCTCCATTGATGTTATGTTACAAGAAAAAATGATTTCTTCATTAACATGTTCAACAAATCTACGTAAAGTACACTTAGAGCTGAACACATTAACATAAACTTCATAGTTCCCTTTCGTCTTCATATAATATTATACAGATGCGTGACCTCCAGTAAGGGTCGAAGGTACGCAGCACATCCTTTACAAGGTTACGATCTGCTGTGTTAGAGCAAATACTGATTTCACAATATATCAACAAGAATTAGCCAGTCTTCTCTATCAATTACGTACTTTTCGATTTTTTTGTTAAATATCGCCACTTTTCTATGCAACATACAGACGGATGCATGGGCCGGCGGACAGACAAACAGGTGGGCAGAGAGAACGGAAGACGGACAGACAGACGTTCGGACAGATTGATTGATTGATTTTTTCGTGTTTCCGGGTGCGTCAACTGCTCTGGTCATTAGTCCCGTTAGAGTAGTGCATGTTTTTTTCTCGGGTGATGGCGATGGTCTTCCCCCGCTGGATGGCGAGATCCGGCGCCGTCCTACCTTTCACGAGTGGGGTTTCCCCCTAACCAAGACTCCTCCACCAGCGGGGCACCGCTCCAGCCGGGACAAGCTCTAAGCTCCCGACCGGTCTCCCGGAATATGTGGTAGTTGGACAAACCGTAGAGACAGAGGGACGAACCGTAGATGAAAAGATACGCAGCAGAATACACTGACGGACAGTTTTTCTATCGAAAAAAATGTTTTTTCCTGCAGCATTACAATACTTTCTCCATACTATTAAGTAATAAGGAGAAAATAAAATTACAATCGGTGGAAGATTATTATAATCTTCAACTGAGGAATGAAGTTTGATCAATAGACGGAACACTTTATTACAGCATGCTTTAGCGCAGTCTCTTTAACACTCGTTTTAGTAAGAATTTCTTTCAATTGTATTCAAAACGACATTGAAGTTTTATGAATAATAGCATAAAATACTGTACAACTTCAAGAATTATTCAGATATGCATTGTTACTGATGAGCTATCCCCGATAACATGTCCATGATCTAATAATTATAAATTTCCATTGATTTACGTATAAGGGCCGAACGTCAATAGAACATCAACACCCATCATTGTTCTCCTTATTTTTGGAGTTTCGTAAGACGATGATTGTAAAATATTTACTTCATGACAAATGTTTTAATTGAGTTTTCACTCCATACACATTACATCTTAAAGACTCTCTCCGGTAGAGTATCTCTCTCAGCCTTCTAAGAGGACACTGCATTATCAGTCTTGCTTCCCAACCCTCTCCCCATTCATTACAGCACTGTCCACAGCGTCTGAAAGCCTTACCCTAAGCAGCGGTGATAAGTCTTTCGAGTTCGGATCTAGGTGGACGGAGCGTGGCGGAGCGAGGTAGAGCGAGGCGGGGAGCGAGGCGGGGAGCGAGGCGGGGAGCGAGGCGGGGAGCGAGGCGGGGCTGTGGCCGGACGGAGCAGGGCAAGGCCCGAGCAGGGGGAGGGCGGCTAGACCTCACTTGTTAGCGCAGCGAGGACATGGCCGCCGAGAGGGAAAGCGAAAATTCCTGCTGCCGCCGCCCCCTTCGAAGGAGCTTCTTGGGTGCGCCACTATCGCGCTGGCGTAACAAGGTCCTGCAACGTAACTAATGGCTTCGGCCCTGCCTTACGGACGCCGATTACAGCGCGCTGGGGAGAATGCGTCAGAGATACGAGGAGGCACAGGGCACAAAGCGAGCGAGCGACGGCGCGCCTGAAATGTACTATGCTCGCGTGTACTAAAGGTGGGAGCCCGAATTAAAACTACCTTGAATGAACTACAAAACGTTAGTAAGATGTCGTTGGACTTATGATGCCTTTGATATAATGAATGAGACGCTGGTCTTTAAAAGATATATATTTTTAACATTTTGAACACATTTAAGAATTTTGTGATGGCTTTGCGATCATGACAGCTAAAATCTTCAGAAATATATTTTATACCGTTAGACAAAAAATATTTTGCAGTCTTGTTCGAAATTGTGTTGCTACTGCAATAAAGGGGCATGTAGCCTTTTTTAATGCTACTCTCTGTGTAGCACAAATTGGAAAACGTTTTCTGTAATAGAAAACGATATAAGAACCATAATCTATAGTTGTTTGTCTTGGTCAGTTACAACATTAATGTGATTGTCAGTGACAAACTTTAAATATGTATTCATGAAGAACTGTACGACGCAGAAAATAGAACCAGAAACCTATTAGTGTGTAAAGTAACAATATTTACGAAGCCGTAGAGACGATTTACCAAGTGTCTTTACCGCTCGCAGATGAGGAAACGTCTACATTGATACGTCAGACACGTCACACCTAATTGAATCGACTCACATTGATTCATAGTCAGAACTCCATCAAATAAACTGTTTGGTACAAAGGCAACGAAACTCCAGACAACCCACGGCCATGAGTCATTCAAGACGGTTCAAACACGAAGATTGCAGAATTATTTGAACGAAAACGGCCTATTGGCGTTGTCAAGAGTCCTAAGCGTGACTAAATTACGAAATCCCCTAATAATTTCCAAAACTTGAACAAGGAGAAATCAACAATGAACGTGAGCAAACTTTACCAATTTAAAAAATATTTCTGAAATTATTTATATATAAGAATGATAATTTTTTCTGGAAAAAATAAGGATCCTTGTCCGACAAGGCCTTATCTGCTTGTGAATTTATCCACAATTCTACACGAATGAATTAGATATAGTATGAAAATACGATATGAGAGAAAAAATAGAACCTAGAATTCAACTAAAAATAGTGATGGTATATGAGCACGTAAATCCTTGCATTATTCGTAACTGTCATTAATATTATTCTACTACTTTGAAGAGTTTTCGGTAGTATAAAATTTTCGACCTAGTTGGAATTCGGACTCACGTAATTGTTTAACAAGTCGTTAGCGTAATCACTACTAAAATCTTCTGCATCGGCGTTACAACTTTCCCGACATTATTAAAAGAAAAATGAATATTTAATATTTTCAAAAATTTATAGGTTTTAATGAAAATAGATTGAGTTGAAGTAAAAAGTTCTTCTTTTTGCCTTTTTTCATAGAAAATGTCGAAAAATACGTGAAGTTTAAAAAATATGCCGCTGTACCGGACTCATATGAATATGAGTTAGCAAACTCCAAGTTATTCGTTGTTTTGATATGTGAACATTTGCAGAATTTCAGCAGGTGAAGAAGTTTATTGAAATCTTTTGCTACTATTTTCATCGCTATGCTACTTTGGTGTTGATAGTGCCAACAAACTTCACTCGTAGTAGTTGACGGTGTCGACAAAATGTTCTAGGCCAGGCCTGCACAACGCCTGCTTCTGTGGGCATTCTGCACTTGACAGCCAGCCGTCTGCTAGCGAGAGTGGTGAGAGTGCAAATAGTGGGGGGTTCGTCATCTTTGCGGGAAGGGGGGACGTTGGAGCGGGGTCGACGCGCCACGTAGATTGAATGCCTACGCGTCTAATGAACCATGCTGTGAAATTATTTGCCCACTTATTTAAATGGACAATCTACAGTATTTCTAGCTACAAGAGCCATATTTCACTGTTAATGTTCTTCTGTGCACTGCCATGTATCGACATATTTTTTTATTTTTCTATTTTATGCACATTGTAACTCGTAAACGATATTTTAAAGCTGTGGCCTCTTTTAAAAATGAATTATGTAATTTTAACTAACAAAAATTTACAATTTCATAATTGATTTTTCACAGAGAATGTTACAATCTCCAATAATAGCGTAACGGAAGGCATTGAGGGCAGTCTTTGGCATCGAAATTGAAATAAAAGTTAAATACAGGCAATTTGTAGAAGGGTAATGCTTGGCAGCACATATTTGTGACCATTTTCCCCATTAAGAAGCTGAATGAGAGGTACCAACGAGCAAACCTCTTTTACGATATTTTATGGACATTCATGAAATTATTATGAGTCTTGTTAAATATATCGCAAGGGGTTTAATCTTCTTTATATAATATCCTAAACGGTTATAAATAAATAGTGTTCTTTGGTTTCAATTTAGAAATATATATATTGTGCTTTTGTCGGATATTAGAGAATTAGAGCGGAAAGTAATCTTGATTTTTAAGTCTTAGTCTTATTCAATTAAACATAGTTAATTAAAAAGTATATTACTGTCATCTTAAACCAGAAAAATAAAAAAAAATACAAATTTGTGTATAGCAGCGCGGTAAATTTGCGATTATTTCGTAGCAAAGCGAATTACATTTCTGCCGTACAAGCAATAGGTTATCCAAATAGGCACTTAAGGATCAAATGAAATAAGTATGTCTAATTCGTTTCAGGTTAATACTGTACATTGTCATAAATCGACAACAGACATTTCAACTATAACTAATAGTTGAAAGATGAATAAAAGTTTAAAAAATAAAACAAACAAATACTTCTTTTAAAAGCGCGAGATTAAAAAAAATTGAAAACTAGACATTTTCGTACTAGTTCGTAATAATGTACATTTGAAAACCTAGATTAAGAAATAAAGATACAAAAACTAAGAAATAAGCTACGCTATCTGAAATAACCACACAAAACTAAACCAAGACGACGCAAAGAACTCGCAATGGTTCACAGCGTTACTCTCGTTCACGGCCTCTTGAATCGCTCTCACTGTGCATGAAAAATGCGTGTTCACGGGTACGCGGAGTAAATTGGGGAGTATGTACTCTAGAGTAACATAACCCTCCAGAAGCGTGGTGAAACGCTCATATTTTACTCGAGAGTAACTATCGTGGAGTAATGCTTACTGTCGAGTAACTACTCTTAACTTCACTCAGCTGTTGGTGAAACCGGCCCTTAGTGTAAGTGTGTATGCCTGTAAGGGAAGACGATAGGACAAGGAAGAGGAAGGAAAGATCGCGCGCAGTCCATGTCCCGTTTGGTAGAGTACTGCTCCAGTATTCACCTGGTGTTGATCGGAGAAACCACGTAAAACTACCGATCAAAGAAGCCGGCCGCTAGAATTCTCCTCCTGGGAACGACTGAATTTGACCTAGCTGAAAAGCAAGTGTCAAAAATCTTGCCGCCTTCAGGACTCGAATCTGGAACCTCCCGGTCAGAGGCATTCACATTTTTTTTTTGAAAATTGTAGTACATAGCCATCTTCACAATTGAGCAACAATGGGAGTGTGTCTAAAATAATGAATCCTAAAAATGATGGTGGGACTTGGAAAAGCAGGCGTGAGAAAAGTCAATGGTGTCAATCAAGGCACAAGGACATCATCATCACGTATTATCATCAGGACATGAAGAAACAGCAATACACTTATTGGAAAGAGAGTTTATCGAAAATATATCATGAAACTAACAAAATAAACCATTAATGACTGCTTAAGCAACTTCTTTTAGCACAATAGAATCTAAAGGAATGAAGCAAAATGCGTCACTAGATGAAGGTTCCACAGGAGAAAACGTATGGGTGACACATTCGACTAGAGGGGAAAGAGGAAGTGCGATTCAGAATAACAAGCGACGGGCAGTCGAGCGAGGCGGGGCGGGGCAGGCAAGGAGGACGCAGAGAAGCAGGGCGGGCAGAGACGGAGGGGTGGGGAGAGGGGACTGGGTGGACCTTGCCACGCGCGTGGCACAGGGAATGGAACGACAGTGTCGACCGACGCGTTGCGGGGCAGGAAGTAGAAAAGGATATAATACCTGGCCTGGCGTGGCGGGGTGGAGGAGGCGGGGAAGGCAAGGAGGACGCAGGGAAGCAGGACGGGCACAGAGGGAGGGGGTGTAGAGAGGGGATTGGGTGGGCCTTGCCAAATTCGCGGCACAGGGCCGGTGTGACAGAGCCGGGCAGCGCGTGGCAAGGCAGGAAGTAGAAAGGCACACTAACGCCTAGCCTGGCGGGGCGGGGCCGCCCGGGGCGGGGCGGGGCGGGGCGGAGCAGGGCGGGGCGGGGCGGGGCGGGGCGGGGCGGGGCGTGGTGAGGAGAGGCGGGGAGGGGCGGGGCGAGGCGGGGCCGGCAATCGCGCCATCTGGCGGGGATCCATCACGCGCCGGAAGCCTCCGTTATCTGCGCGCGGGCGAGGACAGGTGGGGCGCAGGCTGCCTAATGCTCCTCCCTCACCACACCCCTCGCACGTCGACTCCTCGCGTCACAAGGAAACCCCACGGGGAGGGTCCGGCTGCAGGAAGTGAGCTCATTTAGTCGTGTTAAAAGAAACACCATAGAGTATTGCTTTCTGTTAGCATATTACATACAAGTAGCACAGACTGCGTAGCAAGCACTTTTTCAAACAGTTGCGGACCATCAGCAGCATGGACGAGATTCTTCTTACAGATATTTCTTGCATCGCAACACCAATTAACCAAAATACGTTAGGTGACTGCTCAGTGCAACAGGTTTTAGGCAATCTCCGCAGTTTAATGCGAAAATTATAGCTTGGACAACACATCCGAATTTCTGGCGTCCGGTACTAGTGATTCCACCAAACTCACTTTTTCACGACTTCACGATGTCACGATTTTAAATAATAAACGTAAAAATAAAGATTTCATCAAGATGAAACGTGAAAATAAAGCGAATAAGTTACGCAAAAAGAGAAAATGACACAGACTTCCAAAGTTTGTCAGAAATTTTGAGAAATTATCAAATATTTGGCCCAAATTCAGTAAGTAAAAAAACTAATGTGTAGTTGGCACGTCAACAGCTTAATTAATTAGTTACGTAAGTGTTGTTCATGTTTTCTGAGCGCGCGAGAAGGAGAAAGAAACAGAAAGAGAGAGAGAGAGAGAGAGAGAGAGAGAGAGAGAGAGAGAGAGAGAGAGAGAGTGGTGTTCTTCCCTCGCAAGATGGATGGTCGGTTGGCGAGGTTTTCCCCATCCAGATATCTGCCACCGGAGTGGGGCACCATCCCCTCCAGGACAAGCTCTAAGGCCGGCCGGTCACTCGGCATAGGCACTCGGTGGTGCATGAGAGTGTATTATTAAGGAATGAGAATAGGACAAGTTAGACGAATTTAGACTCAATAATACACAATTTTGTACAAAAAAGGCTTGGAATACATTTGCACTACGCGGGTGTATTTGTGTCCTTAAAGATCGCGCGAGCAGCGAATGGGTAAAAGAGCAGTGTCAAAGTGCATAGGGAAGAAAGCAAATAATTTGCATGTGTTACTGAATGGCCACTCAGTCTAATTGGCTTTGGAGTCAATGAGGGTAAATGAGCACTTCCCTGACTACACAGACGCTGCGGCCCACGAAGGAACTTTCTTTGTTGTGGATCGCGTGCGGTGCGTGCAGTGCGTCTGATTGATTGATAGATTCTTCCGTGTTTCCGGGCGCGTCAACTGCTTTGGTCATTAGTACCGTTATAGTAGTGCATGTTTTCTCCCGGGAGATGGCGGTGATCTTCCCTCGTTGGATGGCGAGATCCGGCGCCGACCTACCGTCGGCTAGTAGGGTTTCCCCTAACCAGGATTCTCCCACCAGCGGGGCACCGCCCCAGCCGGGACAAGTTCTAAGGTTCCAGCCAGTATCCCGGAATGTGTGGTAGTGTAGTGCATGTTAGTGTGTGTGTGTGTGTGTGTGTGTGTGTGTGTAAGGGGAGAGGATAGGACAAGGAAGGGGAAGGACAGATCGCGCGCGGTCCGTGGCCCGTTTGGTAGGGTACTGTTGCGGCATTCGTCTGGTGTTGATCGGAGAAACCACGGAAAACTGCCGATCAGAGCAGCCGGCCGCCAGAATTCTCCTCCAGACAGCGACTGAATTCGACCTAGCTGAAGAGCTAGTGTAAAAAATCCTGCCGCCGTCAGGACTCGAAACTAGGACCTCCCGGTCAGAGGCGCTGTAGTGACATTAGTTGATGCACTGAGCCACCGCTCCTGGTCGTCTGATTGTGGGAAACGCATTTTGCCTTCTAACGCGTACGCGCGTGGGTAGAAATTCCAATTACAATTATTTTTTTGTGACGTTTCATTGTTGCCGCTCCTTTGATTGGGGCCGACAAATTATCTTTATCAAAAAAGAAAAAAATATAATTCGATTTTCTGTACATATTTATGTGATTTTTATCCTTGAAATATTGACCTTTTGTTGTATATTTTCTTCTCCAATATTTTGTAATTAAATATTGTAATACAATGAATATAAAACACAAATCCGTAACTACATCACAAATACAGGATTACATATTTTCTTTCGCCATTTTGGGACGATTATCCGAATTTGCTTGCTAGTGAACGGTGTACCCATGCGTGGGGCCTAGTTTTATTCCCACGCTTGGGGGGGGCAGAAGAAAGACATAAGAAAATAACAAAATTATTTTCCTCGCAACTAGCGCACTTCACCTGCCTGAGATTTTGTTTGTCACACAGCTACAGAAACTGAGATACTTTGAAGGAAAACTGAACTCTTCTTTGTCTCCACTGACAATCGAACCCGGGATCACATCGCAGGAAGCTAGCACGCTGCGTCCACCCTAGCCACCTTAGAGTCACGTAAATGCGTAAGTAAAGGAAACCTCTATAACATCGGCGCTATTCTGTTGTCCCTTCAGCAAAACGCAGACGATCAGGTCGTAGCGAACCCCTTTCCAGCAGCTGCTAAAGGCAGCCAGCCGCCTGCGGTTCGCCGGGCAGCGCAAAGCGGCCATTCGCCCCCCCTCGCCCCCACCCTCGCAGATTTCTGTCGACGCCCGCCGCACGGCGAACTTTCGGATCTCATCGCCCTATTGGGCTCGGAATCAACTCGGACGATCGATTAGGCCGACCCTTCGGCTTGTCCGCCCGCCTGTCGATTTCAATTTCGCCGCCTTCTTTTTCGCCCCAATCGCTCGCAGCGGGTGCACAGCGCCGGGTCGCGCCTCGCGGAGGAGCAGAGGGCGGAGGCCACTTCCTCATTGTGATCTTCTACTTCCGCTAGTGATGATTTACTTTTCATGGTTTCAACCGGAAGCCATGCCTCAGTGCATCAACTGATGTCACTGCAGCGCCTCTGACCGGAAAGTCCTAGGTTACACTCCCCAAGGCGGGAGGATTTTTGACACTAGCTTTTCAGCTAGGTCCAACTCAGTGGCTATTTGGAGAGAATTCTAGCGGCCGGCTGCTCTGATCGGTAGTTCTCCGTGGTTTCTCCGACCACAACAAGGCGAAAGCCGGAGCAGTACGCTAACAAATGCACTGCGCGCGATCTGTCCTTCCTCTTCCTTATCCTATCCTCTCCCTTTACACACACACTTACACTAACATGCACTACACTACCACATATTCCGGGAGGCCGGTCGGGAGCTTTTGTTTCGGCTGTAGCGGTGCCCCCGTTGGTGGGAGAGTCCTGCTTAGGGGGAAACCCCACTAGCCGACGGTAGGTCGGCGCCGGATCTCGCCATCCAGCGGGGGAAGATCACCGCCATCTCTCGAAAGAAAACATGTACTACACTAACGGCAATAATAACCAAAGCACTTGATGCGACCGGAAACACAAAAAGTCAATGAAAATAAATTCATGGTTTCGCATTCATAGGCGGGATCAATGATGCACGCTCTGATCAGTGAATTCCCGTGGTAGCATCCCACAATAGACCGAAGATCCGCTAACGATCTTCATTCCTGGCCAGTCCTCCTTCCTCATTCTTAAGGCCGGGAGGTGAGCTCATCGCCAATACTCAAATGGATTATACCTTTTTTTTAAAAACAATTTACAAAATTTACAAAAAATCTTCAATGGCGAGCAGAAATGTCAGCATGTAAGGCAGAAAAAATTCACACAAATATAGTTAAACAGAGTCGAAACAAGGGGTTTTATGTGGGGGGGTAACTTAGGAGTAATGCCAAACTAAATTGCTGTTTTTATGTTGATTAATAGTTATTTACAAGGTTTTCAACATTCAATTAAATTGAAAATTAGTAAAAACCTTCGTGAAAGTTTCATAGCTTCTGTGGCGGAGAGTGTCTGAATCTCCCATCTCTTTGGTTGCCCCGCTGAGTATAAATTAAGTTTATTTCATATATTATCACACGCTTTTTATGTTCATATATTTTATAGTTTTGATAATCGTTTCATTTGGATATACATGATTTTGATAAGAGTAGTACTGCCAACATTTTAAACCAAATGTGTCTTTCGGTTCCCAGAATTCACTTGTTTGTCACTGCAGTCGTCTGCAGTTAACTTCTTCTACGTACCTTTCTTCCGCACTTTTTCCTTTCGCCCATTTCGAGAACTTCTTCGTCACTAGTGTGAAGATGATTATTAATTTTCGATCGTTTGATGCCGTCGGTCTTAACCCCGTTCTGTATGGGTGACCTATTTAAATATTTTAATTTCAATTGTTTTAACACCAGAACGCCCAGGCTATCAATCTCCGCCAGAATGCCCAGCATAGTCGTTTCGACTCCTAGTTTTCACCGGAAAAAATACTTATTTACATCACTATAACATTATTAAAAATAATGATTTAGTATATAATACAGGTATTATGGTACAACTTAAATATATTTTAAACTTTTATTGCTATTTCTGTTTCGCGGAATGTAAGTTAAGCAAAAATCTTGAATCGAATGCGTAAGTAAACGGACTAAAGTATTATTGAGAAATAAACGTTTTTCTATGAACAATATTTTTTAACAATCATAATAGAAAAATGTTATAAATATTTAATTTTAAATAATACCAATTTTACATGCGACAAAAATATATTTCCTCTGCAATGTACTGCGACCATCAGTTTTTATAAATAAGAAAACCAGTCACATTGACTTCTACGAGAGCGTCAACTAAATTTAGAATGCGCGCTCTAAGCGGACAGCGACAGCAAGGACATTGGCAGGTAGCGTTTGAAACTATTACGGGAAGAAAATGTATTCGAAGAAAGAAATACTGTGTTCTCTAACGACCTGTGTAAATAATACGTCATCGCTCGTTCAACTTTCTGTGTTTTGGGTTTCTTTTTTTTTTCGTTTGTATTTCGTAATCACTATTCCTTCAACGTCTTCATCAATAATTTGGTTGGTTGTTACGTTAGTAACTTCCCCTCGCCAAGATAAATCCTGAACGCGTGTCTGTGGAAGTGAAGGGGTTAACACCGACTTCACTTGATATCACAAGGTGGAATTCCCCTGCTTGAAGTAGTGTTCTATTACACCATCTGGTGAAAAGTTTAATACAGAAATGGAGCTATTTTCTGGAACATTTTCAAACGGACCGCGCGATCTGTCCTTCCTCTTCCTTGTCCTATTCTCTCCCCTTACACACACACTTACACTAACATGCACTACACTACCATATATTCCGGGAGACCGCTCGGGAGCTTAGAGCTTGTCCCGACTGGGGCGGTGCTCCGCTGGTGGGAGAGTCCTGGTTATGTTGAAACCCCACTAGCCGACGGTAGGTCGGTACCCGATCTCGCCATCCAGCGGGGGAAGATCACCGCCATCTCTCGAGGGAAAGCATGCTCTACACTCACGGGACTAATGACCGAAGCAGTTGACGCGCCCGAAAACACGAAAAACTCTTAGCCAACATTCGGGCCCCGAATTTCGTGCGTTCGTTCGCTCATGTTTTCTCTTCCCGCCCCCACTTGCGCTTACAGACCCTACATTTCCACGCACGTCGGGAGATCGGTCGTGGGCTAGAACTTCCTGCACTGCGCCACCCTCCAAGATACAAACAATGAATACACTAAAGGGACTATTAACCATAGCAGTTGACGTACTCAGAAACATCAATCAATCAATGAAACAAGAAAGAAAAGAACAAAATATTTACGGGCTCTCGAAATATCGTCAATGAAATGGAACAAATGTCTTTCAGGCAAGTTTGTCTGAAAGAGCAGTATTGAAAATAGACTTAAGGTCTCAGTGTTGCCGTTTCAATTGTCTAGAATGAAAGGGCTCGTGAGTAAGGTTTACGGAGTGAATAGAATTTACTTGTTAGTGTTACAGGGTTAAGCAAGTTTCAGCTGTAACTATTTCTAGTTAATTGAAAAGACCAACAACAGCAATTCATAATAAGTTTTTTCTCGCATGTTTATCCATAAAAAAGTCAGTATTTTTTTAAAGTTCATTAATTCTTTTAATGTGAAAACACGCGCTGATTATTAATTATTTTAAAGAACTGCATTTGCCGTTAATGCAGCTCCAAGAAAGAAACCTTCCACAAAGATGCGGTGGAAAAGCGTAAAAAGGAGCGGGATTCGTTTTGCCGCGGACCGCTTCCTCTCGGTTGCGAGATGATTTGCGGTGCAGCGTCCGTTTATTAAATTTGAGAACTAAGTTCTCGGAACTCGTACATTGCATTTGCTCCAAATACGATTTTAGTCGGTTATTGGGCATTCCTGAGTTACGAGTTTTTCTTCATTGTGGCCAACCTGCTTGTTCATCTATTTGCTGACGCTTTTTACTTCTTTTCTCTTTCTTTCGTTTTTCGGAAGAAAATAATCTGCGTGTTCCTAAAGAAAGTTAAAAGTAAGGCAAAAACACATATTTCAGAATTTTTCATTGTGGTTCTTTCGTTTGTTCGGAAGAAATAATCTGCTGTGTTCCTAAAGAAAGGTTAAAAGTAAGGCAAAAACACATATTTCAGAAAGATGCTATTGAATTGTTTGTATATTTGTAAGTTCTTTAACATGATGAAAGTTTCATTTTTAATCCATCGACTATTAGAGATTCTACAATATTTGCTACGTACTCTTCAAATAATTTTTGTAAAATATTAGTACAAACACAAGTAAGGATAACATTAAAAGGAATAATCGGATAGATATTAAAGACGAATCAATGAAGAAACGTCACAGTCCTTCGATTAACCCAAACATTGTAACCTATAACTATTCAAATGCCTCGTTCTGGCTGAATAGGTTCTTCATAAAAGTTACAAACATTAGTTTAATGCACCACGCATCTCCATTGTTGACGATGTTATTTCCGATGTTGAGACAAAGGCAAGAAAACAAAATAAACTCGCCAATAAACCAGTAAGTATAAGAAATCGAGAAAAGTAATGTAAGAAATTGGACCCGGCAGAGAATGACTACAGTTAAAAAGACGACGCTTGAATGGCGATCAAAGGAAATCGTCATGATTAGAGATCAGATTTTTATGTAGTTACACATTTTTTGCCTTTGTACTTACCGTTCTCAAAATTGAAATCTTGGCGAATCGTTGCCATCGTAATACAATATCAAATTAGTTTCATAACATATTTTTACATATTTAGTACTATATTACATATTTTACATGTTCTGCTATTTTCACAAAATATTTTTTAATCAATCAATTTCCTTCACTTTTATTACATTTTTTTTATTAAAAAAGGTATTTTAAAAAAATCAGAATTTTTTCGTACATAAATACTAACTGCTGTCGACTCGAGGTACACTACATTAAGACGCGGTTGGCTGTTGTTCTAATCTGCTTCAGCCAGCTCAGTGATGGGAAGTGCGCGACAGCGATTATTGTCACCTTTAGGTGGGAAAAGTATTCTGAACGTCGCGGTTCGTGACCTTTAACCTTAATTTACGAAAAACGTTGTCGATCGCCAACGTGTAAAACAATTCAGTGAGAATGGCATCTATTGCGTCTAGTTTGGCTGCTAAACTTTGGGCCTGGATAGCGATAGATAAAGCTTTTATTACTGACGGGAATGTCAAGTTCAAAACGTGTATCAACTTGTGCTCTCCAAATGGCTTTCAAAACGCTGGAATTATTTTTATAATTTCTTTCGGAAATTTTTGATAAATGTTTTCGAATTTGATTAGTGTGTTTTATAATTTTTATATTTTAATATTACATACTATATCTGATTTTACATATTTATTACATATTCTTATTGTTTTCATCACATATTTATGTATGTATTGATTGATTGATTTTTTCGTGTTTCCGGGCGCGTCAACTGCTTCGGTCATTAGTCCCGTTAGTGTAGAGCATGTTTTTTTCTCGGGAGATGGCGATAATCTTTCCCCGCCGGATGGCGAGATCCGGCGCCGACCTACCGTAGGCTAGTGGGGTTTTCCCCTAAGCAGGACTCTCCCACCAGCGGGGCACCGCCCCAGTCGGGACAAGCTCTAAGCTCCCGACCGGTCTCCCGGAATATGTGGAAGTGTAGTGCATGTTAGTGTAAGTGTGCTGCTCCGGCATTCGCCTGGTGTTGATCGGAGAAACCACGGAAAACTACCGATCGGAGCAGCCGGCCTCTAGAATTCTCCTCCAGGCAGCGACTGAATTGGACCTAGCTGAAAAGCTAGTGTCGAAAGTCCTGCCGCCGTGGGGAGTGGGAACCTAGGACCTCCCGGTCAGAGGCGCTGCAGTAACATCAATTGATGCACTGAGCTACCGCTACCGGTTATATTTATGTACATGTTTTGACGTTTCATGCTACATATTTTTCCGGACTCTCGTCATAATGTTTGGGGCGTGGACGGATGTCGTCCGGAAGTCGGCGGCAGTCGTGGCTCCGCGCCATCGCTCAGCGTCCGCTCGCCCTCGCCCATCCACCTGCCCGCTCCCTCCCTCATTCCAACCCGCTTCCTGCCCTTCCTACTCCCCATCTCCGCCTTCCGCTTCTCTTTTCTTACGCCAATCTACCTACCCTTCTTCCCCTTCTTTTTTCTTTCCTTTTACTTCTTTATTATATTCCCTTTGAATTCTCATTTGAACCTCTTTCAATTCACTCCTCGATTCTCCATCCATCCATTTTCCCTTTCCCTTTCTCCAACATACTTACATTGTCTTCCCATTGTATATTCCTCCATTTCACTTCACGCTACTTTATTACAATTCACGGGTACCCCTCCATATATTCCCTTCAAAACGTTCTACATCTCCTCCATTTTCCACTTCAATTCATTCGCACTATCAAATTCTCAACTTCCAACTATCGCAGTTGGGTACATTTCCACCCACAACTTCTTTATCCCTACCTCCAAGTCCCCAACCTGCGCCCCCTGCAGTTGTGACGTCTCCATGCTCACACCCATATTCTTCCCCCGTCCCTCTCCCCTGCCTTCACGTTCATCTCCACCCCTGCGACAGGAAAACGAATGGAAATTGTCCAATTTGTCTCCGGCGGAAGAGAGAGCGGGCGCAGGTGCTGCGTTTTAGCGAGTTTGCGTAAAACTTTTGAGCAAGCCCCGCCCCCTCCAGTGCCTGCCCTCTGGCGGGCATCTTCCAAACGACTTTGTGAGTCCGCCACTGCCACCACATACCAATGCACAATATTAGAGAAATGTGGACAAAATACCTTCATTACCTACATAAATCAATGAAGTGAAATTCGCTGTTTACCTACGTAAATCAATGAAGTGAAATTCGCTGTTTACCTACGTAAATCAATGAAGTGAAATTCGCTGTTTACCTACATAAATCAATGAAGTGAAATTCGCTGTTTACCTACATAATCAATGAAGTGAAATTCGCTGTTTACCTACATAAATCAATGAAGTGAAATTCGCTGTTTACCTACATAAATCAATGAAGTGAAATTCGCTGTTTACCTACATAAATCAATGAAGTAATTTACCTACATAAATCAATGAAGTGAAATTCGCTGTTTACCTACATAAATCAATGAAGTGAAATTCGCTGTTTACCTACATAAATCAATGAAGTGAAATTCGCTGTTTACCTACATAAATCAATGAATGAAATTCGCTTTCCAAAAAAAAAATTATAAATCAATGAAGTGAAATTCGCTGTTTACCTACATAAATCAATGAAGTGAAATTCGCTGTTTACCTACATAAATCAATGAAGTGAAATTCGCTGTTTACCTACATAAATCAATGAAGTGAAATTCGCTGTTTACCTACATAAACAATGAAGTGAAATTCGCTGTTTACCTACATAAATCAATGAAGTGAAATTCGCTGTTTACCTACATAAATCAATGAAGTGAAATTCGCTGTTTACCTACATAAATCAATGAAGTGAAATTCGCTGTTTACCTACATAAATCAATGAAGTGAAATTCGCTGTTTACCTACATAAATCAATGAAGTGAAATTCGCTGTTTACCTACATAAATCAATGAAGTGAAATTCGCTGTTTACCTACATAAATCAATGAAGTGAAATTCGCTGTTTACCTACATAAACCAATGAAGTGAAATTCGCTGTTTACCTACATAAATCAATGAAGTGAAATTCGCTGTTTACCTACATAAATCAATGAAGTGAAATTCGCTGTTTACCTACATAAACCAATGAAGTGATGAAGGCATTTTCCCAGTTTACCTAACATAAATCAATGAAGTGAAATTCGCTGTTTACCTACATAAACCAATGAAGTGAAATTCGCTGTTTACCTACATAAATCAATGAAGTGAAATTCGCTGTTTACCTACATAAACCAATGAAGTGAAATTCGCTGTTTACCTACGTAAATCAATGAAGTGAAATTCGCTGTTTACCTACATAAATCAATGAAGTGAAATTCGCTGTTTACCTACATAAATCAATGAATGAAATTCGCAATGAAGTGAAATTCGCGTTACCTACATAAATCAATGAAGTGAAATTCGCTGTTTACCTACATAAATCAATGAAGTGAAATTCGCTGTTTACCTACATAAATCAATGAAGTGAAATTCGCTGTTTAAAATCAATGAAGTGAAATTCGCTGTTTACCTACATAAATCAATGAAGTGAAATTCGCTGTTTACCTACATAAACCAATGAAGTGAAATTGCTGTTTACCTTGAAATTCGCTGTTTACCTACATAAATCAATGAAGTGAAATTCGCTGTTTACCTACATAAATCAATGAAGTGAAATTCGCTGTTTACCTACATAAATCAATGAAGTGAAATTCGCTGTTTACCTCATAAATCAATGAAGTGAAATTCGCTGTTTACCTACATAAATCAATGAAGTGAAATTCGCTGTTTACCTACATAAATCAATGAAGTGAAATTCGCTGTTTACTCATAAATCAATGAAGTGAAATTCGCTGTTTACCTACATAAATCAATGAAGTGAAATTCGCTGTTTACCTACATAAATCAATGAAGTGAAATTCGCTGTTTACCTACATAAATCAATGAAATGAAATTCGCTGTTTACCTACATAAATCAATGAAGTGAAATTCGCTGTTTACCTACATAAATCAATGAAGTGAAATTCGCTGTTTACCAATTCGCTGTTTACCTACATAAATCAATGAAGTGAAATTCGCTGTTTACCTACATAAATCAATGAAGTGAAATTCGCTGTTTACCTACATAAATCAATGAAGTGAAATTCGCTGTTTACCTACATAAATCAATGAAGTGAAATTCGCTGTTTACCTACATAAATCAATGAAGTGAAATTCGCTGTTTACCTACATAAATCAATGAAGTGAAATTCGCTGTTTACCTACATAAACAATGAAGTGAAATTCGCTGTTTACCTCAAAAAGTGAAATTCGCTGTTTACCTACATAAAAATGAAGTGAAATTCGCTGTTTACCTACATAAATCAATGAAGTGAAATTCGCTGTTTACCTACATAAATCAATGAAGTGAAATTCGCTGTTTACCTACATAAATCAATGAAGTGAAATTCGCTGTTTACCTACATAAATCAATGAAGTGAAATTCGCTGTCTATTTTCCGATAGGAGTTCTTAGCTTCCAGAACCGTCCATGACAGAGTTTTTGTAAAATTAGCTAAACGCTGTATCGAAGTGGAGCTTTCCCTGGATTTCTAGAGGTTCTCAAGACTGACAGGTCATTTCCTGTATATGCTCCTATTAATTCAATGTTGAATAACCAGCGGTACGCCGCGCACGAAATTGGCGTCTTCTTATTGTAAAGCTCCTATTCAAAATTTAATTCAATTTGTTTATTTGGTAAGAAATGTAATTGAATAATTCACAAACATTGAACAATTGTCTACATTTTTACTAACACAATACTAAGACACCTTTATACAGGTGTTTCAATGAGGACTTCACAAGTTTGAATGCTCGTACAAACTCATTCAAACGACCCAGAGACCTAGTCTTGGCGTCATTTTGAAGGAAAGTATATCACGTTTTGACAAATGTGGTACTCTAGTACAGAATCGCGGCACCGCAAGCACTACGAGCAGATTCAGAAAAAAATTACCGATATTGAGTCTGTCTTACGCTATACTGGTCCGGAACGTGCTCGCTGCACGGTTTAGTTTGAAAATTCGAAGCCTGCGACAACAGTGCCACGTAATTTTCGTACAGAGTGTGCTAAAGGTCCTCCCTGTAGGCCTACTATTTATCAGTGACACAAGTGCTTTAATGAAACTGGATGCACGGTGAGACAGCACATCCTCAGGTCGATTGATTGATTTTTTCGTATTTCCTGGCTCGTCAACTCCTTTGGTCATTGGTCCCGTTAGTGTAGTTCATGTTTTAATCGTGAGATGGCGGTGATCTTCCCTCACTGGATAGCGAGATCCGGAGCCGACCTACCGTCGGCTAGTGAGGTTTCCCCCAAACCAGGACTCTCCCATCAGTGGGGCACCGCCCCAGCCAGGACCAGCTGTAAGCTCCCGACTGGTCTCCCGGAATATATGCATGTTAGTGGAAGTGAGTTTGTAAGGAGTGAGGATAGAACAAGGAAGAGGAATGACAGATCGCGCGCAGTCCGTGGCCCGTTTGATGGAGTACTGCTCCGGCATTCACCTGGTCTTGATCGTAGAAATAACAGAAATCTACCGATCAGAGCAGCCTGCCGCTAGAATTCTCCTCCAGACAGCGACTGAATTCACCAACTGAAACTAGTGTCGAAAATCCTGCCGCTGTCAGGACTCGAATCCTCAGATCGATCCCACGCGTTTGCCTCTTAAAGCATGCGAGGCGAAGCTTCGTAAACATTGCTACGAAACCAATATGGTGTGCTTCTCGACAGCAGCGCGACAGTCTCATATGACCATTTGGCGTGCCTTGAGAAAACGGTTGCACATTTAAGCCATTCAATTTGACAACGGTGCAAGAACGAAAACAAACTTATAAAGATTCTCATTAGAAATTTGTTTTGGAAATGCTAGGAGATGATTGGGCCGATGTAGGGATCACAGAATTTTGAAAATGTGCACACAATTCACTTTTCCCCATAGCACGTCATACGCAGTTTTTAACTGTTTTTCTTGACGTAAAAATAAATAAAAAAATAAAATGAGTGGAAATCGCGTGGCTCCCAGGTTCACCGGATCTAACACACCTTGATTGTTTTTCTTTTGAGACTTCATCAAGGACATCGTTTGTTCCACCCTTACCAGGTTTTCAACCAGAGCTGAGAGCTAGAATTTGTCTCACAAAACCTGAGAAGCTGCAGCAGATTTGGCACGAAATTGACATCAGATGATAAATGTGCCGAATGAGGAATGGAAGCAACATTAAATCTTCTTATGTAAATTTTGTCTCTGATATGTAAACCTTCATGAATTTTATTAAATATTGACACCAAAACAAAGTGAGTAAGTTAAAAGAATGAACCAATACGAGCCTTCGAACTTCGAAAGTCCTTATTGAAACACCCAATAAAAGCATGGACACATTTTTTATAATTTAGTGTAGGTAAGGAATTTGAAACAGTAGATATTCTTCTTCTTAAATGTGCTTAAATAATGTAAATTGGAGAGTTTAGAAATATTCTAGTTGACGAATATAGTTGAAATAGTTAATGACGAAACATAACTAGTAAGAAAAGTGACGGCGACATTGGCGTGTGTCGTTGGAGTGAGATATTTGGCTATGAGTACACCTAGACAATATCGTACAATTTGCGTATATTATTATTTTAGTAGGAATTCATCGAAATTTAAAAGTTTGTACTCTTCGCATAATTTCGAATATACAATGCGTCAGCCATATTGATTCATTGCGCACTGTTTGGTTTCTTTGCAGTATGTTGGTTTAGTGGTGAGTTGTAGTTGAGATTTAGATAATTGAAATGATTGAAGGCGTTGTCATTGTCAACAATATTATTTATTTCAATAAGAGCAGCTTTCGATGTCTTAGCCATCATCATCAGTTTTCTGCTGTCTGGGAGTCACAAAAACGACGACTAACGACTACAACGCCTTCAATCATTTCAATTCTTTGCAGTATTCAATTGTTTTATACGGCGATTTTTTGCAGCACGTAGATTTTTTGCGGCACGTATATCTCAAAGTGACACTTTTCAATAAATAAAAAGGGAAGTCAAGAATTAGTTTCAATGTATGAGCGCTGAAAATAGTTCATTATGAAACGATTATGTAATTATAGGTATTAATACACGAGTGTGATATTACGATGCGAGTGAGGTACGAGCGAGTATCGTAAACTTCACACGAGTGTATTAACACCCATTAAATCGAGTTTCATACAGTACTTTTTCTATGACTATTTTATGTTAAACTTTTATATTGAATCGTTTGGTGGCAGTTGACGTGCAGGATTCAACCAAGGCCTCCTAGCGAACAGCTTCCCTACCTGCCGCAGGTGGCTTTGGTTTACCAGTCCGCCTGCGAGAGAATACAAAAGTTACTCTTACAATAATTTCGAGGTCCCTATTTTCGCTTTTCCTCACATTTCTGAAGGTACCAGCTCCTCCTCTGATTCACTAGACATTTCAAACTAAAGAATTGGCCGGTTTTAAAGGACAAACACACGACAGCAGCCTATAACACACAATAACTTGCGTTCTGATCTTAACGTCAGTCAAATGTTCCCTCTACCACTACCAATGCCTAGTAGATTAAGATTACGATCCAATTTATTTTATATAATATTCCACATCCAAATTACTGATAATAAAAGAAATTAAAACTAATAAAGATAGTATAACATTAAATGCAATTTTAATGTACACAATCGAACAGAACATTTACAAGAACGATTCTCAAAGATTAATGAAGTTACAGTACTTGGTTTGTAAACCTCTCTGTGATTGAACAAGAACCTGTATCATAATGAAATCTGTATCGTGTAATGAGTATCATCATGTGTATCATTATGTGTAATGAGTATCATTATACAACGGGTTCGAGTCATCAAATGCCAGAATTATGCAATGCGAATAGAAAAAATATTTCTACAGCCAGCGTGCAACGCCGCCCGCCAGAGGCTCCGGCGCGCGGGTGGGGTGGGGGTGGGGGTGGGGTGGGTGCTCCGAACTGCGAGGTGCCCTAAAGGAATTTCGTCGGCCGCGGCGCGACGCGGCGGGCGCAAGATCTCGCACCTCGTGCAAGCTGCGATGGCGAGAAGATTCTGTCGCGAGACGCGACTGCGTGGAGTTAAAATATCTTAACGCCAGCCAGTGGGAATCTTTAAAGGTGGTATTCCGCTTTCGAAAAGCTTTGGAGACGGCTTGAAGAAAAGCATTGCATAACAAATTTCTCTTGGAATATAAGTAAGAAGAATTCATGTTTAAGTATTTTCTAAGTTCAATTTGAAGGATTTATGTTTTACATGATCCTCAATATACAGATGAAACCCTATTCAAAATTCTGAAAAAAAGCTTTTTGTCACATATTTATATATTTTATATATTTTATATATTTTATATATTTTATATATTTTATATATTTTATATATTTTATATATTTTATATATTTTATATATTTTATATATTTTATATATTTTATATATTTTATATATTTTATATATTTTATATATTTTAAAATAGGTACCCCAAATAATAAATTAAATATTATTTTCAGTTTCTTTTATTGACTATTTATCTACAGAATATGCAAGGAGAAAGAAAAAGTATTATTTAAGTGTTATTTAGGATAGCATATCATCTTTGCGAATACAGACAAAATTTCACCATTACACGTCGTTTCACAGGGGCTCTGCCAGAGTTCACAATGCACGAGAGCACGGCTGCGTAATGCGCACAGCTCTGCCGGGTTGTCCCTTTATTTCTGCCGCCACCGTTTCAATGCGCTGAAGGAGGTCATAACGATCCTCAACTTTAGTCACATAAATGCGGCATTTCATGAACCACCGGCTCCAAAATGGGAGTACTTGAGTTATAAATTTGAGATACTGAACTCATCTTTAACGTTCAGGTAAGAAGTGCGTTGCGAGGATAAATTTATTCACAATACCAACCGACATATTTACAAATAATTGTTCTTGATGAGCTACACTACGTGCAACAAGCGGATTTTCTACGGTCTTCACATGCAAAATCTGCACCTTAATTGTGCCAGTTCTTGTAAAACACGCTTTATCTGACTAAATAATGAAATTCCTTGTTTTCTTTGCAATTGCACAGAAAATGCCTAGAGAATTGAAAACGACGTTATAAGTGTCTACTACACAAAGGCTGCACCCGCTGGGAATGGAAAAAGCGTCATCTCTCCGCCTGAATTGTTTGCCAGACGATGTGTTGTGTACTGTGATGTGTTGGCTTGATGGATTGATATTTTCGTGTTTCCGGGCGCGTCAACTGCTTTGGTTCTTGGTCCCGTTAGTTTAGTACATGCTTTTTCTCGGGAGATGGCGGTGTTCTTCCGCCGCTGGATGGCGAGATCCGGCGCTGACCTACCGTCGGCTAGTGGGGTTTCCTCCTGACCAGGACTCTCCCACCAGCGGGGCACCGCCCCGGCCGGGACAAGCTCAAAGCTCCCGACCGCTCTCCCGGAATATGTGGTAGTGTAGTGCATGTTGGTGTAAGTGTGTGTGCAAGGAGAGAGGATAGGACAAGGAATGGGAAGGACAGATCGCGCGCGGTGCGTGGCCCGTTTGGTAGGGTACTGCTCCGGCATGCGCCTGGTGTTGATCGGAGAAACCACGGAAAACTACAGATCAGAGCAGCCGACCGCTAGAATTCTCCTCCAGACAGCAACTGAATTCGACCTAGCCTCCGTCATGACTCGAACCTAGGACCTCCAGGTCAGAGGCGCTGCAGTGACCTCAGATGATGCACTGAGCTACTGCTGCCGGTATGTGATGTGTTGGCCTGCGCGCTATTTGCCTTGAGCTAGCTCCTGGGACTTCTTGCATAATGTTAGCAATTGAGTTTTTCAGAGAAGTGGCAGGCCCTAACGCGAGGTGAAGCCGCTCGCTTACTTGCCGTAGCCCATGTTACACGAGGACAAGCGCGTAGTCCAAAGTTTAAAATTAATTATTTACAAAACTAAACAAACAAAAAGTATTCGATTTTGGTAAATTCAATCTGTATGTTACATATGGGATAACCAGGACTATCACTCTGTATCACTCGTGTTCCAAATGCACCTAAGTGAACGCAGTAGTTCTAACAGAAATGTTAAAATATAATGAAATGTAGGAAAGAGCATTTGAATTATTGGTTGATAGTAATAAAAGTGATAAAAATACTCGTTTAATCGTATTTTCATTAAAGATGGAAATACAAATACGTACAATCGTGAATCAAACATGAGAAAAAAGATATCTTCCAATCCATTAGTTTGGACAAGTTTACCTAGCAAATTTCTGTCATATATTTATCGAAAAAACTCAAAAGTCTCAAGGAGATCTCGGTAGTCGTGAGAAACCACAAAAGCAGTGGCGTAATGACAAGTTTATATTTGATTACTCTGCTTTGTACATTGTGTTCGTCATTTCTTTTCTTTTTATTGACTTTCTCTGTATATAACATTTTACATCTAAACCCACCATTGCCTTCTTGCTCACCTTGCCATCTTGCCCTCTTTCTCACTCATAAACCCCCACCTGTGTGTATATGATCTGTAAGAGTATGTTTATCATTTAGTAGTGTGCAGGATGTCTTTGAATAAATATTACTATGTCTTGGGAAATGTCGGTTTGTCGAAAATGATTCCTTTTTGCAAATGAACACGTAGCAGAAAAGTCACATAAGGGAGTAAAAATATGAATTTTGCCCCTGACTGTTCTTCAATTTCTTATACATTCGTGTTCTGCAGGTAACGTTCTGACGCACGCAAGTATACTTCATGTACCAGCCAAAAATCTATGCTTACGGGGTTGCATAACGGGAAACAGAGGAAATATGTCAAAGGGGTTGCGTAACATTCAGGCGAAATATATCAATTCTGTAATACCTAATTTCCTATTCTGTTCATTTGCCTACATACAACATTTCTGTACATACAGGATGTTAGTGGAAGGGGAGATTAAACAACGAAAAATTCAAAATAAGCTCTTAATTCAGTTTTAATAAAAACTTTCGTAATTTTTAATAGATAAGCTGCAACAGCACTCAAAATTTGGTTTCAAAAAAAAACAAACATATTTAAGTCCGTGAAACTTTCTTGTATCCTCATTAGCATTGGAAACACTTCGTAACAAAACAACTTCCAGTTTGAATACGCAGGTGAAATCGAATACATTCACTAATTCGTATACTAGATTGTTCAGTCATTTTTCGCCATGTTAAGATATTTTTCTCACTAAACGTTATGTCTAAACTCTTTCTGTGTTAATCGACTTTGCATCTTCCCCTAAACGCTCTCTCTATGTATTTCTGTTTCTTCTCAATATTTGTAAGCTAAAGTTTAACCAAAGCTTCATCTCGTAAATGCAAAGGAGCGGTTACAATATATAATTTTATACCCATCTACATGTTTTAGAAGTCTGTAACATTTATTGTGACACAGCAGTATTTATGTAAACCGATATATTCTCTTGAACATAAAATACTCTATGTATAAGGCGTGCTGCCACTGTTATAAGGCGTGCTTGTACCGCTCCTCTGCAACTTAGCCCGGTCAGCTCAGTTTCCAGTTGCGACGGCCCTGCCTTCGCAGGTGACAAGGCATTGTGGCTGTGCGCAGGGCGGACAACGGGACGCGAGGGGGACGGCAGAAGGGCATGTCACCGAGTGAGGCGGGAAGGGGCGGGGGGAAGGAATGAGGGGGATTCGTGACGGTGGGGGGGGGCGGGGCGAGGAAGTGGAGGAGAGCCAGGGATGGGTGCGGGAAATTCCTTGGAAGGGGCGTGTGGCGGGGTGTGTGATGGGGCATGTGGCGGGGCGTGTGGCGGGGCGTGTGGCGGGGCGTGTGGCGGGGCGTGTGGCGGGGCGTGTGGCGCGTGGCGTGTGGCGGGGCGTGTGGCGGACGTGTGGCGCGGCGTGTGGCGGGCGTGTGGCGGGCGTGTGGGCGGGCGTGTGGCGGGGCGTGGCGGGCGGTGGCGGGGCGTGGGGGCGTGTGGCGGGCGTGGCGGGGCGTGGCGGGGCGTGGCGGGGCGTGTGGCGGGCGTGGGCGGGGCGTGTGGCGGGGCGTGTGGCGGGGCGTGGGCGTGGCGTGGGGCGGGGCCTGGGTGGGGCGTATGGCGGGGAGTGGGGCGGGGTGTGGGCGGGCGGGGCGCGGCGTGGGCGGGGAGGTGGCGGGGTGTGGAGCGGGCGGGGCGCGGCGTGGAGCGGGGTGGGGAGGGGTGGCGGGCGTGGGGCGGGGGGGGCGGGACGTGGGGCGGGACGTGGGGCGGGGCGTGGGGCGGGGCGTGGGGCGGGCGGTGGCGGGCGTGGGGCGGGGCGTGGGGCGGGGCGTGGGCGGGGCGTGGGGCGGGGCGTGGGGCGGGCGTGGGCGGCGTGGCGGGGCGTGTGGCGGGGCGTGTGGCGGGGCGTGTGGGGAGGGGCGTGTGGCGGGGCGTGTGGGGAGGGGGTGCAGCCGCCGCGGGGGGAGGGGGTGGGGGGGGGGGGGGGGGTCCCATGTGGGCGCGAGGGCGCAGCCGCCGCGAGGAGACAAGAGTCCCCGCCGGGGCGGCGACGCTCGCTTGTCAGCGCGGCAGAGTGCGCGACGGGCGCAGCGGGAGGGGAGGCCAGAGAACCCTCAGGCGCACGCGGAGGTAGAAATTCTTAGCCTTTTAGGACACTTGACGAAGCACGTTGTGTCACGTATTCAAGGTATTCTATATTTATTATAGGCTTGGCAATTAGGTAACGCTTAGATCATAGTCTCTGCACCGCCATACGAAATGTTATATTTTTGAACAAACGTTTATATATTTGGTTAAAGACACCCTTATTTACCTTGTAGATTCTGATATTGCATTGACATTTTTAGCTTTATTTCTTGAAATGTAATATGTATTTGTATTATTATTATTATTATTATTATTATTATTATTATTATTATTAAATATTATTATTATTATTATTATTATTATTATTATTATTATTATTATTATTATTAATTATTATTTGTATGTGGTTAAAACCTTGCTTCACATTTTTTGTCACAGAATACTTCAGTGTTCTCACTTGAATACTGTAAATATAGTGCCATTACCTGCGAAACCTGAACCAGGAATATACGCGGAAATAATTCAAACGCTGAGTTGCATACGATTTATAGAGTAACCTTCATCCTGAGGACGCAGTATAAACACATTTACGTACCTTATAAGATTTATGTTAACATTCCTTGACTGTGTCGCGCAGGATTTTTTATTTTGTTATATTTGTTTCTGAACGAAATTGCTGTTATTTAGAATAAGAAAAATGTACCATAAAATTAAACTGTAAAACAAAATAAAATAATTCCAAACAAAAAAATTCCCAGACCATAAGGCGTTAATCATCGCTTTTGCGGATTTTCCTTCTATTCCTTAAACTGATAAGGATGAGGCACTAATGCAAAGTTAAACCGTGTGTGAAGATATTTGTAGAGCATCATCTGCTTGTGTTGACAAATATCAAATAGTTTTAATATTTTCATATTTTATTCGGAATAGAGAATTTTGTATTGGTATGAGACTGATTCTCTTGAATTAAGAAGTTAACTAAATTAAAATTCCCTAATTTCCTTCTTAATCATCTAAAATGATCATTAACTCTATAAGAAATTTTACTACTCGATTACCTTAAATATGCGAAATTGTATTTGTTGCATTTTAATAAATAAATACCACTTCTTTACTAAAAAAATAGAAGATTTATTGTTAACGAATGTCTGTAGGGTATTGGGAGTTTTCTACGCTACAATGATGTTATATTAAATATAGACAATATAAATATAAGAACATAAATATTTAATAAATTGTATTAAAGACTTTTCCAGTACTGTTGGATGTATGTCCAATACAATGAACGCTTACGAATTCTTTCTTTGCAAGAAGGAAATGTTGATGGAAGACCTTACGTGCTATTGATTTAATATTTTTTTAAATACATTTCTTAACGATTGAAGGGTTGCATCCATTATTTTGAGCTATTTGGAAAATACTTTTAACTTCTTCAGAATAATCAATGAATTCCAATATGGAAAACAGCAAATGTATGTTGAATATATGGCTTATATTAAAGGGTGTATATAGTAAGTTTAAATAATATGTTTTAGTGGGTTTTCTAAAAATTTTAAAATTATTTTTATTGTGTAACGATCCATTCGGATACGTCAGCACACAATTTTGTATATCAATGTTTCATCCCGAAAGTGATATTATGGCGTAAACAAGAGAAAGAAAGACGAAAAATAAGACGTTTCTATTTAAATTAAGCCAGATCTGAGAAAAGATGTTAAATGATAAATATAACAGACGCAAAATAAAAACGAGGAACATGCAAATACACAAACATTCGTTTAGATATTTTATCAAGGCAACTAAATCCTAACAATGATACAATATGAAGTCGACATACTAAAGTGATGGCAGTTGTTTTGGTCTTCGTTTTATCTAGCAGCGGAAAAGGGAGGTGAATGATATTATACAGCTCTGTTTGGCAATACAAGTTCCATGCATTGACTACAGCAGCGTTCAGACAAAATTTGATGTGCTGCTAATATCATTCTGATTTTTTTACTTCTGATTTTTGATTGGTGTGCTGAATGCAATTTGTCGTTAAGGTCATCTCCATCCATCTACCTGATGTATATTTGAATCCTTGGTTGAGAAACAGGCTTGTATTTCTTCTCTTGGCTATCAAACCTGTAACATGCATCCTGCAACATCCTGCTCCAAGTACTGCATCTGTCCCGACGTCACCTGACTATGACTGACATCGTTCTGCAGACCATGCATGGATCCTCTGATTTCTTTTTTAAATCTTTTAGTGCTTCTCTTTCAATACGGTCATGTAGAATTGTATCAACTGAGTTTCGTCTCTTCTCACTGAACAATTCTATCAATGGTAAACAATCGCAAGAGTTGTCAATAAAAACAATTCTCCCAGGAGACAGATATACTACGCAAAACTTCTCTGTGACACTGTCGCCAAGAGTCATGTTCCTGCACTTGTCCTCTACGGTCACAGAATAAGGTTCAAATTTGAGATATCCTTGTGGAGTAGCAAGGAACCACAATTTAAATCCATATCGTGAAGGCATACCTCGTATGAATTGTTTTTCATAATAATGACTACACATTGTAGTAAGACCGGGAGCGGTGGTTCAGAGCATCAACTGATGTCACTGCAGTGTCTCTGACGTGGTAATTCTGGGTTCGATTCCTGACTGCCACAGGATTTTCGACACTAGATTTTCAGCTAGAATTCAGACGCAGTCTGGAGGAGAATTCTACCGGTCGGCTTCTCCAATCGGTAGTTTTCCGTGGTTTCTCGGATAACACCAGGCGAATGCCTGAGGGGTACCCTAACAAGCGGGCAACTGACAGCGCGCGTTCTTTCCTTCCTCTTCCTTGTCCTACTCCTTACCCACACACCTACACTAGCATGCACTACACTACCATACATGTCGGGAGACCGGTCGGGGACTTAGAACTTGCCCCGTCTGGGGCGGTGCCCTGCTGGTGGGAGATACCTGGTAGGGGAGAACCCTGCTAGTCGACGGTAGGTCGGCGCCGGATCTGGCCATCCAGTGGGGAAAGTTAACAGTCCGCTCCTGGTGAAAAACGTGCACTATACTTACGGGGTTAATGACCTCAGTATTTGACGCACCCGGAATCACTAACAACCAATCAATCAATCATAGTAGTAAGGTTCTATAGATTCAAGTGAGAATCTGTCCCCTGTTGACAACCCAAATACTTCAAATTTTGAGTTCAGCAATTCCACGTGAGATCGCATCGCATATATTCTGTCCGCTGCATTGTAATTTGAATCATCATGTATGTTGCAGATCGAACTGCGTCGTTTTGCATTTGCTGTCCGGAAGAACTGAAAGTTTTTGCCGCAAGCGATTCTAAATCGCCTCCAATAATTTTGTCTTCTAAAAATGGAACAGTTAGGCTGTTATCCCTCGTCGGGGTTATAATCTGATTTTAACCCTAAGTATTTGAAGAAAAATAACCTGTCTTGAGAGTTATAATCTCCTACTCTCGAGCAGGCTTGCTATCTGCTGTTTACGCACGTACGCTCATGGTGAAAATGTGTATGTCGCTGTTAAGGAATTTCGATAAAGCCCCGAGTGCAAATAAACACTAACAGCGTTCAGGTATTCGTGAACGCATTCCGCGTCGTATGCGGTGCGTTGCGTCGTATGCGATGATTTGGTATGTGGGGGACGAGATGTTCAATCTAGCCGACGTTAGTTAGTCAAGCTGATGATTTAACAACGCGTGCTAACGGCGTCTTAAATAGAAATTAGCGACAGCTCCACGAAATTGTCGACCGCGTCGGCCTGAACAGTGCTTCTCTCTGTTGGCACGCTAATAGGTAGATTGAAAATATTATTTTGTTAGCTGCAGTTTTCGCGAAAGATTGCGTGCAATATTAAAAAAAAAGGTTTTCTCGAAAACTGCTCCAAATGTTTTCTCTAAACTATAGATAGGATTAGTACTAAATATTCTTTCTCAGATTACATAAACGACATTTTGTTCTATTATTTTGATTTTTCAAAAAATACAGAAATTTAATTTTTTGAAATATCTCTCATGCCGCTAATATGCACATTTTCAGCGATTTGTATACATTATTGCATTTGTTAGTGTAAATGCTTGAAATGACTTCCAATAAAGTTTTTCAAAAATTCAGAAGGTTTGTAGTTTGTATTAATTCAGAAGAATAAATGGCTCGTATTTGTGTAAATATCCCAAATTCTTTTAATTTGGAGAATTCTATGAAATAGCAAAAATGGAAACTTAATGCTCTAATAATTGAGTGTTACGAACTTTCTTTCAGATGTACAGTTGACGACCAAGACCAGAAATGGACCCGTCCTCCCATAAATGCTGTGTGAGATGTCTTACATTCTCACATGCTGATTAAAAGGTTTGTGACATAGGCCCTTTCCTTTTCTCACGATTTGAAGCAAACGAACCGATAAGACTACAGATATTTCTTTTTGACACAAATATCTGGAATATCTATTGACTGAAAAACGAAGAAAACTGTACAGTATCCTAAAACACGATCTTCTTTGACAGAAACTTAAAATGAATTTGCTTGGGAGGTGACGTTAGGTTAAATTATAAAATATGTAATAAAAAATAAATTCAATAATTAAAGAGTTGACATGGAAGAGAATGTAAGTACCAAAATATCTGATTTTGGGTAGAACGCGGTCAATGTTCTACTGCCAATGCTTTTAGAAAGGACTATGCGCCAAAGTCCATGGTTTTATTTCGCAATTACTTTCCAAGACAGACCCGGAAGTAACGCCATCGCAGTTGCCAATGAAAAGGGTACAGATGCCTCTGCACTGTATCTGCTATACCTGCAGGTGGTGACAAGCTACGTATGTGCACGTCGCAAGAATGTATCGCAGACCGAAGAGGCAATGAATTTTTTTCAATTCGTGTGTGTCGATTTTTCTCCTCGGATCAAGCCTAAACAAAAGCTAGAGATTTGATGTGGCAACTGTGCTGGACAAAACAAGAACAGAATGATTTCCATTGCTTTAATATATATTGTCCTTAAACGTTACGATATTTCCACTGACCTTAAATGTCTTCTAGACATTCCTATGAGTCTTGTGAAAAGATTTTGGAGTGATAGGAAAACAAAAGCATTAGATATCAAACAAGAGTATCAAAATGTATGGCACAGAAAGCAATTCAGAGTGTTCTTAAGGTAGAACGATCGGAAAATTCATTTAAGGCCGTAGCAATGAAGATGTGTGATTTTGTAGATTATGCACAGGCAGCTCTCACGTTTTTATACGCAAGTACGTTGCGAATAATCGACATGTTTCACAGCAAAGTTGCAGATTTGCCACTGATTAAGTCAGAAACGTCATTACGAATTTATTCATGTATTCATATATGTATTATTTATTCATTTATTCATTATCTATATACAATAATTTGGCTCGCGCTGGGCATGCCGTCTGAAATGGATCTCCCTTTTAGCTCTCAATTATTTTAATAATTATTTTATATTAAAATATTTTCATTTAATTTTTAAATATTTCTATTTCTGCGCGTTATCACAATAATCCAGGATAAAAATATCCATTTCGTTATTCAAATTTAAGTACACAAATCACTTAATTGTACCCTGTCAGGGCAGGATAGGACAGGACTATCTCAATTCAAACCAATATCGGAATAATTTTATTGGTTGCTGATTTATTATTATTACGAAAAAGACACTTTGGGGTTTTCAAAGATTGCATTATGTTAATTTAATTTCATTTTATTATATTTGAAACTGCAATATCTAGTTATCTAGTTAAGCAAAATAACCAATATGTTCAATACAAATGTTTGCCATTAAAATTCAGTTAGAGTCATTTCCCAGTTAAAACCCCTTCGACGGTGTTGGAATAAATTTAAAATGTCATTAAATTTAAAACCAAATTACGATTACTTATTAGACTGGGATTATCGCAATTGATTTACTTCCTTTTTACGTCATTTACTTGACAATCAAGCTTTAATTTTATGTGTCAGTTATTAGCAATAATTTTCACTTATCGAAAAAGTCCTCGTACGTTTCACTGAGTCCGTGATGGATTCAATTGAAAATTTACCTCAATTACGATATCACAGATTGCTGAGCTTTTTTAACTACTACACAATTGCTACAAAACGATTTCGCAATATTTTAATGAAAATCTGTAAAACGAAACGATGTGAATTATTTTGTCAATTTTGTCAGGAGTAATAACTTAATAAAGTGAAGAAATATTGTAGAAAACTGAGGAGATTAAGATTTATTTTAAGCACTGAATACAAACTTCAGATTACTTACGAACTATTGTTTTACAATAATAAAGCAATAATCAATGTTTTTTATAGAACGCCTGAATAATGTTGGAAATCTTAAGAAATGAAAAGCGTGAAACTACAAGAATATCTGTAATGCAAACTAAGTTTTGTGAAATGTTGAACATAATATCTGAATTCATACGGAGATGGGGTGATGAGTAAAGCGGCTAGCTAGCTGACAAGGCAAGTGGCTTGTACGGGTATTGTGTGGAGGGGTGGTGTAATGTGGTGGTTTGAACGGAAATATTTTGGACCGGGTTGGAGTCAGCGGGGAAAGTTTGGACAAACAAGTTTCGATAGTGTGGTGGGGGATGATGTGAACCGAGATGGTGTGGACGAGGGTAGTGTGAACGAGAGTGATGAGGATGGGTTTGTTTCGTTTGTTTTTTCGTGTTTTCGGGCGCGTCAACTGCTTTGGTCACTAGTCCCGTTAGTGTAGTGCATGTTTTTTTCTCGAGAGATGGCGGTGATCTTCCCCCGCCGGATGGCAAGATCCGGCGCCGACCTACCGTCGGCTAGTGGGGTTTCCCCCTAACCAGGACTCTCCCACCAGTGAGTCATCGCCCTAGCCGGGACAAGCTCTAATCTCCCGACCGGTCTCCCGGAATTTGGTAGTGTAGTGCATGTTAGTGTAAGTGTGTGTGTGTAAGGGGAGAGGATAGGACAAGGAAGAGGAAGGACAGATTGCGCGCGGTCCGTGGCCCGTTTTGTAGGGTACTGCTCCGGCATTCGCCTGGTGTTGATCGGAGAAACTACGGAAAACTACCGATCAGAGCAGCCGGCCGCTAGAATTCTCCTCCAGACAGCGACTGAATTCGACCTAGCTGGAAAGCTAGTGTGGAAAATCCTGCCGCCGCCGTGGGGAGTGTAACCTAGGACCTCTCGGTCAGAGGCGCTGCAGTGACATCAGTTAATGCACTGAGCTACCGCTTCCGGTATTGTTGTTGTTGTTGTTATTATTATTATTATTATTATTATTATTACTATTGTCACTATAAATTACAAGAGGAGGTCAATTGCCTCGCCCCACTGCCCCTCCCCTTGTGGCTGAGGCCTGGCCGTGCTGCCAAAGCCTCCCCCTGCCCCTTTCCCCCGCGTCGCGGGCGCTGGCCATATTTTGCATATTGTTGGCGCCGAAATGTTTGCCGAGCAATTGCTGTCTCTGGCCACGCGTCCGCCCCCAGCGCAGGGGGCGGGGACGGAGTTGTTTGTAGCGTTGAAATAATAGCCTGCGCCGTACAACCTGCGCGTGGGGACCCGTTAACGCGCGCGCAATATGCAAATAACGCACGCCACCCGCGCAAAAGGTACGGAGCGGATTGGGCGCAGGCGATGACAGGCACGGGCGGGTGAGAGCCCACAAATGGACCGTGTGGGAAGCGGCCTGGAGGGCAGGGCGTGCTGTAGGGACCCCCCCCCCCAGCAAGCTCTCTGAGCGTGGGGACAACGCCGGGCGTCAACTGACGTCACGCCGGAGAATGACGCCACTGAAATGACGCCAAGACGAACAATTGGTACGTGACGTCACCTCCTTCGAATTCTCAACAGTTTCCGTACAAACGTCGTGCAAATAATTTCATTTTATACTACTAACACATTACATTCGCGTTAAAATCGCATTCGCATTTGCAAACAACTACTAATAACTTAACCTACGCTAATATCGGGAAATTGCACTTCGATTCGGCGAACTTTGTAAGAATTAGGAAAGAACAGCAAATTAAATGTCCTGAAAATTGCAGTAATCAATCAGAAAACAGCTATAAAAAGAAGTACATTTCTTAAAAACAAGTGAGACCAGAGACGGTCGGAAGGGACAATAGTCGCTAAGTTGAAAATACCGAAAATGATCTGTATTTTCAATGGTAACATGCCGGTCCGCTTATTTCTATCGTGATATTCTATAGCGTTCAATATCTAAAGAAATTACAGAGAGTATAAAAGTTTTATTATAGTTTTAAAAATAAATAATATTTCTCAAGAAATTAATTTAGTACGAGAAAATTCATGACCCGAAGGCTGTAGTTGTGTTTTTGTTTCTTGGTACTGAAAATATTAATACTTGCTTCAATACCAAGAATTTATAGCAGAAACGGATTATTTGTGTTTTAATACCCAATGTTCGTATTCTAATAAATGTATTATTGTTGAGTTGTGTAATTTACGCATAACTTGTCATTTAGTAACGGTCAAATATCTTCAATGAAAATCTTTCATTGAAATTTCTATTTTCCAGTGGAAAATTTGCGAAGAGTATCTAAAACAAATTCCTCATTTTAATTGTTCTGTCCTACCTCTACATGCTAACATCACGTCTGAACAGAATTCAATAACATCCGCTGATTTATTTGCAATATCAATTGTCACAATGTTATTCCGCAATGCTTACTTTGTCATAGGGCAATTTTTAGCTTAAAAATATAAATAAAAAGTATATTGGCGCATAGTTATCTATCAAACATTTATTTATCAATATATTGTTATAAAATGTGGCAATAGTATTAATATAAGTGTATTGCAGTGTTTCTTAATACTTTTATATTAAATGATACAGTCATTCAACATTCTCACATTGTAGAATCCTCTTTTGTTCATTAGCTTCAGGGTATCTAAAGTGAAGAGGACTTCCGCCTTTGAATATGAAATTTAATCTTTCTAGCGGTTCTTTGTCTTCTCCATGATATGTATCCATCGCATTTCACACAAGTGACTTTTCCAGCGTCATTTCTGGTGATAGATTTTGGGAACATTGCGAAAGATTTTTTTTGAAGAAAGTACGTTAGCTTAATTGAGTTAATCGTCCAAATTGCATTATTCATGTTACGTTGATTACTTAATTTAATTCGTGTCGGACGTACGCACGTTGAATATTTCGAAAATAACATTAAACCATTTTTTCGTGAGTTTAAGGTGAACAGAAAAGACCACATGTGATTCATGTACAACTAAGGTGGCGAAATAAATTACTTTTATACAGGATTGCTTTTGCAATGGTAATTTAAGTCGTAACAAGTCCAATATTTCAACTGAGTAGTGCTATTAATGAAACTCGAAGCTAATATTTAATTGAATAATATATTTATTGATAAAATCTCACTCTTTTTTCTTCTAGAATATACTTTTTCAATATCTCTCTGCCCACAAGTACCATCCCATCAATAGCAAATATCTGACCGGTAGGTTCTAGGTCCGAGTTCCCTAGTTCGAGAGATAAGATTTTCGACACTTGTTTGTCAGCTAGGTAGAATTCAGTCGCTGTCTCGAGGACAATTGGCGGCCGGCTGCTCTGATTGGTAGTTTTCCGAGGTTTCTCCCATCAACACCAGGCGAATGCTGGAGCAGTACCGTGCGCGATCTTCCCTTCCTCTTCCTTGTCCTAGCCTCTCCCCTTACACACACACTTGCACTAACATGCACTGCACTACCACACATGCCGGGAGATCGGTTATGAGCTTAGATCTTGTCCCCGCTGGGGCGGTACCCCGCTGGGTATATGGGGTATTTTGTAAGAAAAGCTGGCCGAAAGTCGAAATAAAAAAATTTTAACATACGAGAAAACGAACACCATTTACTATAAGTTGAGTATATATTACGTCATACGACAGTCACCTGTTAGACTAGTATCATCGTTTAGCATCAGTCTAAAGTGAGTCGTTGTATGCGCTGGAAGCATTTCCTAGCGGCAATTCCGTAAAAAAGGGTTCCTTTATTCCTTTCGTGAGTGCCTTCAGTGTTGTAAAGTGTATTAATTCATGATGAATATTGAAAGTTCCAAGTACGTACTGTGTTTTAAATTAAAAACTGACCCATTTAAGATTAATATTTACATAATTTAAGACGTTTAAAGTAAACGTATAATGTATTCATATTTTGAGTTGACTTTTATCAAGCATTAGTGTTTTAGTTATAGTGTCTGGACGTGTAAAGCAAAAATTTCAAGTTGTTCTACAGTTCATATTCTAACAGTGAAAAAATAAAAACCTCCCACATATTTTCATAATTTTAGTTTATGGCACTTTATTTAAAGCTGGGTGATGCGTAACAACATTCGTGAAAGTTAGGAATATAAGTAAGATATTTTTGTTGTAGATTCCAAACAAGGTGTTAAGGAGATGACTTGAGGAGAACTCTACAGCTATATTAAGAAGTGTTCTGAACGTTTAATTGATGATAATATTAAATACACGGAGAATGATTGGTTGAAAATCACATATAGTCCATAGAAAAAAGTGAACGAACGTAAACGTAAATTACGGTTTTTCAAGTCTGAATTCAAACACAAATGCACAGCTGCGTTTAATGTGGAAGAAACATTTGTTAAAAATAATGAAATATGGCTTATCGGTGCTATGAAATTACCAATATGGACTAAACAAAAGGCGGGTCGATCGAGAAAGGAATTTAGAGATTCAAGTGACCGCAGCAAACGACGCATAACACAAAGTTTCAAGGACCTGAGTCCACAAAGTCATTTGGTGTTAAATGAGTTTGAGAGCTGCTGGTAAAACAGATGCATATGTTGTTATGAAAGAGATGTCGAAATCTCCGAAAACAGCGTCAAAAGTGCGTAAGACAATATCAAGCTTTCAGCAACGCGAAAAAAGTAGCATTCATTCCTTGTCAACACGACAAGCTCTATCAGTGTTTGTAGAAGCCGGTCTATCCCAAAAGCAATACAATATTATTCGAAGTTCAAACAGAGACATCTGTCCTTGTTATTCAATAATACAGAAAGTACGAGAACAAGAATGCATTCTCAAAAGACACATTAGAATTTCTAGTATCAGAGGAAACTACATTTTGAAAATGCTACACGTATAAGGCAGAATCATAGAGTAAAAAAATGTCTATGGCAGAACTCAGAAAAAGAAAAAAAATGGAGGAAAAGGAGAAAAAGAAGAAAATGGAGAAAGTAGAAGATGAAGAAGTAGAAAAACGATGATGATTATGAAGAATATTAGCGACAGGGAACATCGGGAATTACAGAAATATATTCTTAAGTACACTAGTGTAACACATTTAACGAGAACTATTTAGTAGTGTTGCTAATTAAACCATCCACATTTAATAATTTGTGTTATAAGCTTTTTTAAGTAGTTCCTCTCACAAAAATATGTAAACTTGCATAAATATACATATTAACTAATTTTAAATAAATTGCAACAAATAAATAATTTTGGGCAGTTTTTTATAGGCAATACCCCAATGTGGGGTGAGGGGAAACTTCGTTAGCCGCCGGTCGGTCGGCGCCGGATCTCGCAATCCAGCGAGGGAAGATTACCGCCACCTCCAATGGTAAAAAGCATGCTCTACACTTACGGGACTAATGACCTCAGTAGTTCACGAGCCCGAAATCACTAACAACCAACCAAAAGCAAATAGAATATTCGCCAATTTCAGCTTTTCAAAATACAAATCGTTTCTATAGTAAATGCGCCGAATATTCTTGGTCTCGCTCTGAAAAATTGGTCCTACCGAAAAAGAAAATACAGCTACTTTGTAAGGTAAGAAAACAACCTTAACTGGAAACTTGTCGCTACTTGAAGGTTTATTTGTCGCAGAATTCCTGTTTGACAGTTGAGAATGTAATTGCCTTGAGGAGTTCACTATACCATTTACTTCTTTAGCAATGATTATTTTCCACATGAGTAATTCTGAGAAAGAAGAACCCAGGTGAAATAGATGATAAAGAAGGAGAACAGGAAGAGGAAGAAGCATTTTTAGTAAATTTTAAATATTACTCTTTGGTCCTGAATATTACTTTGCGATTAAAATATAGCACGTAGGTAATAGAAATAGTGCGTCGTCAATGATATAGGAGTATGTTAGAGCTACTGAGTTGTTAGCTCTTTTAAATTACTGTTACAACACCACATTATTCCTAAGTTCCAAGGTTTTTGTAAACTGAGAGAGTTAAACGAAATATAGAACCTGTGGCATGTTTGTATGTGTGTATTGCTCCTCTTGATAAACTATTTAAAACAAGTTTCGAGATAATGCGCCAACTACCAATATTTTCGAAAATATTCACAAGAACTTATATACAAATCTAATGTTTTAAAATATATTTCACTGAGATAGAAAGAATATCCCTCGTCAGTATTGTATTTTTGCTGTGTTAATTGTTCTCAATATTTAAAAATATAGATATTTTATCTAAAATTTAACTTCTGCCACTTTTATAAGCGTTTTTTCTGAGTTCGTGGAAAAACAATTTAAAAAATGGGAAAATATGTTTGTGATTGCCCATTTTTCGCGCAAATGAATAAAAAAACTACACCAATTACCTAAATGATTGTAATACATGAACTTTTGTTTTAAATATCTGATTGGGAAGAACCGATTTTATTAAGAAAAAATATGTATTTTTCACAAAGAAAATTCTCAACTTTATGTTGTCTCATATCTTCCTAGGAACTGGAGGGAAACTTTTTGACTTAAGCAATTTTCGAAATTCACTAAAATCATATTAGTGCTATTATTAAACATCCTTTGCTTTAGTCGAGAAAAAAATCCAAGAAAGGTGGAGTCATTTTTGAGAAACTTTTAACGGGAAACGTCAAATAAGAAAACCGTAAAAAAATATGAGGTGCTAGTGTTGTCCACAGGCGCTAGTGTTGCCCACGGGCAGACGAATGATCAGACTGATGTTTTGCTGTTTTCGGTATCAAGGACGCACAAAAGAACCCATTTAGGAACGTAATTTTCTACTTCGCAACAACACTTACCCACTTTTTCGATACCACAGCTTCAAGACAAATATTCTGTTAAAAATCGCCGATTTCCTCTGCAGAATTATAAAAGTTACTCTTTACATCGTAATTTTGTATGAGGTGAGAAAATAAAAATACAAAAGTGATGCAGTAAAAAAGTAAAATTCCGTCAATTTGGCAGTGTGAGACGGAAGTAATGTGTGACGCCCATCTCCATCGGCTACAAGCGGCGTTACACACTGGTAAAGGCGGGGGTTTAGTTAAGTTAATGCCTTGTTTTACGTGGCGACTCTCGGGCCATCAGACCGGAAGCGGTAGCTCAGTGCATCAACTGATGTCACTGCAGCGCCTCTGACCGAGAGTCCAGGTTACACTCCCCACGAGGAGGATTTCAAACTAGCTTTCCAGCTAAATTCAGTCCTGCTGGAGGAGCATTCTAGCGGTCGGCTGCTCTGATCGGTAGTTTTCCGTGGTTTCTCCGATCAACACCAGGCGAATGCCAGAGCAGTACCCTACCAAACGGGCCCGGACCCGCGCGATCTGTCCTTCCTCTTCCTTGTCCTATTCTCTCCTCTTACACACACACACACACACACTTACACTAACATGCACTACACTACCACATATTCCGGGAGACCGGTCGGGAGCTTAGAGCTTGTCCCGGCTGGGGTGGTGCCCCGCTGGTGGGAGAGTCCTGGTTAGGGGGACACCCCGTTAGCCGACGGTAGGGCGGCGCCGGATCTCGCCATCCAGCGGGGGAGGATCACCGCCATCTCCCGAGAAAACATGCACTACACTAACGGGACTAATGACCATAGCAGTTGACGCGCCCGGAAACACGAAAAATAAATACCAAACCAAACCTTTCTTCTGCAGATAAAATAAACATTTCTGCGCAGCGCCCGCCCCCGCCCTGTACCTCGATCCCTCGCCGACAAGGGACTCCCTTCCGCGCGCGGCTGTCGCTTCACCGATACATCGCTCGCTTCATGCACTCCTGCTCCACCAATTCCCCTGGACAATGCCTCTGGCCTCCCCTCTTGCAATGGATGGAGTGATTTATGGTTCCGGGCGGATCAACTCCTCAGATTATTAGTTCCATAAGTGCAATGCAAGTTGTCATCGTTGGAGGTACAGCAGCTCCTCACTGGATGGCGAGATCCGGCGCAGACATACGTCGGCTTGCGAGAATTTTCCCCACACAGGTATCTCTCACCAGTGCGGCACCGCCCCACCCTCCACAAGCTCTAAGCGTTCAACTGGAAAGTGTAGTAATGAAGTGCATGTGAGTGTGTATGTGTGTAAAGGGAGAGGATACGTCAAGGAAGAGGAAGGAAAGATCGCGCGCGACCCATGGCCCGTTTCGTAGGGTACTGCCTTGGCATACGCCTAGTGTTGATCGCAGAAACTACAGAAAAGTACCGTTCGGACCATCCGGCCGCGAGAATTCTCCTCCCCTCAGCTGCTGACTTCGACCTAGCACGAAACTAATTTAACGACAGAAACGGGAAGATTGATTGGAGTATAAAAGACGTAGATATCGTTAATGTATTTCTCATGGCATAACCATTGCGTCTTAAATGTTATGTGGCTACACGTCACAAGAAAAAATAAGGTTTTCAATAATTTCCTCGCAATTCTAAGATTAGGAGAATCCGAAGTCATTCACCTATTTAAAATCTCATTATATTGCCTTTGTTCGGAAGAAAAGCAATTGATACGAACATTTCACCTTCACTTCAACTGTTTCTCAAAGTTCAAAGTGCCCTCAAACACGAAAATCCGGTTATTATTTGTGAAGGAAATCTCTTCACCGCCTTTGTAAAATACAGCAATGTAATTACTGAATCAGCACCATTGTAACGAATAATAATTAATGACCAACAATAATCCTAACATTGACACTAATTACCTGTATAATGGGGGAGAATAATGGTAATGTTCATAATTACACCAATGATAGCAGCGGTTGCTGTAATTGCCCTGTTCTTGCCTGCGCTCAGTTGTGTGGAGAGAAGATATTTCTGGCTTTTAACAGGAGTTTCCGAGTTCATGAGGCACCTTTCACCAATTAATTTAATTGTATTTATCCTCGCTCTAGTTGTCTAGAAAAGAGGAAATTAACCAAACGTTCCAGTTCGTATAAATGGTTACCATTATTTGACATTATATATGCAGTGTACACGAATGGTGAACGAAGCGAATACGATAATAAAGGCTAAGCATACGTTTAGCTTATCAACTTGCTCTTTATGTAATTTTGGTTCTTGAATTTAGATGTTATTTTAAGCCATGTCGCGTACTTTCGGGAGATTCATCAACGATTATTAATGATTTTCAATAAGATTATCTGCTATACAATTATCACTCACGCTGGCTCGCTATATCTGCACGCAGCGTCTACCCTTACTACATTCTACTAAAAAAATTAACACAACATAGTTGTGGAAGACATCTTGTATAATATTGCACCGATGTATTATGTAGTAATTCATATCAAAATATACCATTACATTACTCCGAAACACCATTGCAAGTTATTACTTAAAAACATTTTTGTAAAAAATTAAATAAATGTGTAATAAACATCAAGCAGTGAAATGTGTCATTCTTACACATTAGTTAAAAATTAAAACCTTCACACTATATGAGTAAGAGAACAAAACTGACATGTTCATTTAGCACTCCTAAACGTTGTGGTCTCTAAATTTAAGCTTTCGTAGCATGTCTGCGAGTGCCTTTATTTCCGAAAAGTGTTAAGCGAGGAAATCTTCTACATTCAGTTTTCTATCAATTAAACATCGTATTTTCTTCTTCGACTTGAGTTCGTTTGAAGTTCCAAAAAGTAATAACCTTATTTTGAATATTCTAAAGTTAAAACAAAGTAACAAATACCTTTTGTTTGATGTATTAGAATGTTTTTTGGTCTAGGATTTTCAGGTAAAATTTAGTTTTAACACTTCTGATGAGATGTGGAGTTAAAGTTTAAGAATTAAAGTTAAAGTTAGGTGTTGCATTGCTAGATTTCAAAATACCGCGTCATAAATTATTGAATGTATTGATACTTATCAAGGTGATAAGCTTCATCTTGGCTTCTCCTGCCATGTCATCTCCTGCTAACTGAAAGCAATCTATTTTGCAACCGATAGAAAGAACTAGGGAAGTTTACAGGAAGATGGCAACACCAGCATATGGACATCAAGAAAACCGTAAAGAGAAATTATTGTTTTCGTCTTAATATTTTCCCATATATTAACTTAGCATCTACATTAAAATCAAGTCTCAAGGTTAATACACGCATAGATTAATATGGATTTTTAATTACAAATCAGGTTATATATAATATTCATCATGTTTTAATTTACTAAAACCCAATTGCCCAGTAGTTAATATATGACGCCAACGAAAATGCGGATTACGTTAACCATCCTGTGTTAGAATTGTTGTACTCGGCTTCTGACGGCAGGTTTTTCCCCCTTCAGGGGTTTTTCCCTCAGCCGTACCTTATGGTCTCGTTTCCGCGGCTTTGAGGCGATGGAGAGACCATTTGGGGTGAATACCAGAAGGCGAAAGGTTAGAACGCGGTAGAATGTAGGTATTGTAATGGCTTAAAGGCCTTCGGCCTAGCCACATTGGATCAAGTTTCTAATTTGGCTGTAATAATTACCTATTAAATAAATAAATAAATTGTTGAAAGAAATGGCAACATTTTCTTTAGAAAGAAAAACGACTAGTCCCTATCATCTAACAGGATCTTACAGACAATGAACAGAATTATTATGGGTGAATAATAAAAGGCATGGTGAGCAGGGTGGACGGGACGGGGCGATGAATACTTGGGCAACAACGCCGAGCTAAATGAAGTCGTAGGCTTCCGCGGCCAGAGTCAATATTACAATCTTGGCTGTCCGAGTGACGACGCGTTAATTGATGTGGTGCCGACGTTTCGATCATCATGTCGTGATCTTCATCAGGGCTCGTAATGCCTTGTTTATTTATAACAAACGACAACCGTAGCTAGAGGGTTGCCTGTCAACCGCGGCATGGCGGCGTGGCACACGAGCGGACGGCAGGAAGCGGTCCGCAGTCGGACGACGCGGGCAGATCCGGAGTCGGACGGCGCGCCGCGGTCCGCGGCCAGACGGCCCGGCGTGAATGGAGGTCGGACGGTACGGAACAGTCCTGCCGACTGGGCGACTGCGTGAGAGTCCGCACCAATGAGCGCCCGGCATTGTGGAGGCGCAACCCCGCGTCGCCGTTGATATTCTGGGGCTGACTGGCGATCTCCATCGCTTCTTTAAGTCGTCACTTAACGCGGCGTCATCCGGACAGCCAAGAATGTAACGCCGAGCTACCTTCTAGTATGAGAATGAGTACCTTTACACCTACAATCTTCTCTCTCAATCTTCTCTTCCAATTCTTGGAGTGTTTCTTCGTTGGTGGTTGTCTCTCTTTCCTGCCGCCAGCTGACGCTGGCTAATCTCCCGGCGCGGCCACCAAGGCACGTGCAATTCTTCTCTCGCTCTGAAATCGAAGTGGTCTTCTGCCCGTTCCTGTGAACGCTTCCTAATGCTGTATCCCGTGCGCCAGCCCATGATTGGCCGGTGGAGGGAGCAGGGCCGCCTAGGCAGCTCGCCGCTGTGTCCCATAGTACCAGGCAGCAAGCACAATATGAAGTCGCCATTCCCACACTGTGACCGGTGGGAGGGAAGGTACACATGGAAGTCTAGGGGAAACACACATGCTTCTCCCTCTCGAAGGAACGAAGGAATCTAACGAGTGCAGTGATGCACGGAAGGGGAGCGGCCCACCGTACCACAACACAGAGGAAAACAAACACACTTTCGTGGGTCTCCAAGCCGCAATCCGACGAAAACAATTCGTTATTTTACTCGTGCCCAGAGCCGGCGGGATATCACCTAGTTGATTGATTTATTCATGTTTCCGGGCGCGTCAACTGCTTTGGTCATTAGTCCCGTTAGTGTAGTGCATGTTTTATTTCTCGGAAGATGGCGGGGATCTTCCCCCGCTAGATGGCGAGATCCGGCGCCGACCTACCGTCGGCTACTGGGGTTTCTCCCTAACCAGGACTCTCCCACCAGCGGGGCACCGCCCCAGTCGGGACAAGCTCGAAGCTCCCGACCGGTCTCCCGGGATATGTGATAGTGTAGTGCATGTTAGTGTAAGTGTGTGTGTAAGGGGAGAGGATAGGACAAGGAAGAGGAAGGAAAGATCGCGCGCGGTCCGTGGCCCGTTTGTTAGGGTCCTGCTCCGACATTCGCTTGGTGTTGATCGGAGAAACCACGGAAAACTACCGATCAGAGCAGCCGGCCGCTAGAATTCTCCTCCAGACAGCGACTGAATTCGACCTAGCTGAAAAGCTAGTGTCGAAAATCCGGCCGCCGTCAGTACTCGATCCTAGGACTTCCCGGTCAGAGGCGCTGCAGTGACATCAGTTGATGCACTGAGCTACCGCTCCCGGTATCACCTAGTTAAAACACGCCAAAAATAGAAGTACTTCTTACAAACATGAAGAACCTTGAGGGATAACCCTCGATAATGCATGAAGGCTGACTCGACGCGCTGCCAGATCCTGCGGAATCACATCCGCTTCCCTACACCACCGCACTGCTCCGCCCGCCGTGTGTGGTGAGCTGGACGGTGGGGGGGAGGGACGGGGGGGGGAGGGGTCGAGAAGCGTATTGCGGACAACGGAAAAGCGCATTATGATTTACTATTGTTTGACCCCGCCCGCCCGCAACACAAAAACCTCATTAGAATAACAAGCTACTAAATATTCACCGAATCGCGTATTTCCCGCCCACTCGTCCGCTGCGTTTTCAATCAAAACATTAGGGCGGATTGTGCTCCGCCGTTTGTGCGATTCGCCGCTAGGGGCGCCGCTCAACACTGGGATCGGGTGTGGAGAGCTAAAGAGTACAATGTTTATTCCAAGCGCTGGCGTGGGACGTAGTAAAACTAATGGCGTAGGTGAAATAAAAGTCGTCATTAACTAAAGGAAAATAATGGTTTATTATTACGCTTCAATAA
Source organism: Teleogryllus oceanicus (assembly GCA_964035755.1). Lineage (NCBI taxonomy): Eukaryota > Metazoa > Arthropoda > Insecta > Orthoptera > Gryllidae > Teleogryllus > Teleogryllus oceanicus. The sequence goes on from CAXIVR010000007.1 coordinate 7,636,714, forward strand.
ATGTTACGATAATAATAACTATTGTTAAAAAATGGGGGCATAATTTCAGGTGTGTATTCCTCGTATTTACACAATCAAAATAGTTCATTACAACATGTGTCAGTTAATGATTCATTTCCGAGTTATAGCCTTCACTACACTGAAATTCAGCAGAACACTTCGCCTTTTGCATATTGTTGCCGTGAAAGGAGATATTAACAGGACATTGTGACAGTTCCTGTAGGCGAAATTATTGAAAAATCTCACTGACAAAAGTATGATTTACAACTTTTTGCTGACAAATATTTGTCTTTATATGAAAAGTATTCATATTATCGAAATAAAAATAATCAAACCCCTTTTGTTTTAAATTTAAGCAAGAAGTGTTGAAGAACATTATGAAAGTGGCGTACAGTCACAAATTGAGAGAGGGACCAACCAAAAATTACAGGATGAAGGTGTAATTGAAATAAAAATGCAGTATTTGATGATAAAAAAAGTGCTCTTTTGTTTCTGTTTTAATGACTTCCAACTGTGATGATTTTGGCGTTTAAAATTCTTTCTAATATTACAACACAAACTGGTGCTTGAAGATCAATGGCTGAAACCGCGAGAACCGACCCATCGCATTCCACCATGGACAGACAGATTGAGTTTGTTTCATAAATGATTTTAGCACATATAAGATTTCGAGTTCATAAGTCGAGAATGTGTTTAATATTGATTAAAGCTACTTTCCCAATCACATTTTTGCGCGTATTTCAAATTTTTTAACTGATAAAATTGGTTTTAATTGGTTTTTGCTATCGTCCACATTGTTTAAAAATCTGAAAAAAGTATGTTATAGAATCATATAAGACACGTTCTAGGGAAAACTAGAGAAGCCACAGAATGGCAGAGACTTTCTCTTAGTAATATTTTATCTAATTTCCTTGGTATGGTCTGGCTTTAAGGTCTTGCTTCATTCTCTGGTCAGCTGCGATCTACCGTCGCCGAAAGTACCTTTTTGACATTTTCACAACTATTTGTTTTACTAAGAGCACAACCGAAATATTACTTCAACAATATTAAAGAAGAGTAAAACCGCGCCATAAACAGAAGTTTTCATTAACAATTTTAAGCCATTTTGAAGGAAATGATGATTAGGCATTTCTCTGTATGCGAAATTTCAAGCTCCTTTTCACAGGAATCTATTGGGTTTTCGAAAAGCTTCATTTGAAGTCATTTAAAGCACTTTTACTCACAAATGTAATAATGTATACAAATCAATAGGGATTTTTAAAGATATTTAAAAAATCACATTTATGAATTTTGAAAAAAAAAAGCTCACCCAAATGTACTTTACGTCATATTAAACAGTACAATTAGCGCTAACCATTAGAAAATTTGGAAGAAAAACTATGGAGCCATTTTTGAGGAAATGACATTTGAGCGTTTCTGAAAATACGGAATTTTGATCTTTTTCACAGGAAACTGTTGAATTTTCCAGAAACATTTTTTGACATTATTTAAACACATGTACTTATAAATACAATAGCGTAAAAAAAGCTTGTAAAGTAAATATTCCGACATGAGAGATAAGGCAAAAAATTACATTATTGTAAATTTTGGAAAAACAAAGTTTGTTAAAATATGTTAAAATGTGTTGTTAAAATTTATTAAAACGTTTGTTAAAATGTATTGTTAAAATTGTTGAAAATATATGTAACCCTTCCTTGGGGATAGATTACAGCCGAATACTCAAAATTGACAAGCAAGTAATTTTGGACAAGACATATGAATGATAGATAATAATCAACTTAATTATACTAAAAAATAAGAAAGCGGCAAAGAGCGCACATTACAAACTATGAAGTTGTGTGTTTCCCTTTGATAAGAAATTGTATATACAATACATTTTTTTAAAAATTTTAAATATATCGAACATGCTCTTGATCATGCATAGATGTACAAACTGGTATGCAAATACCTTTAGATCTTTCATGTATTGTCTTGAGTATTCCAACGCAAACTATTGTCCTACATAGGTTACCACCTTATACCCTCAAGAGGCAATGATTCTTAGCATTCTAGTAGTTAGGCGGTTCTGAGGATATGTACACGCGGATAATCGGATTGATTGATTTTTTCGTGTTTCCGGGCGCGTAAACTGGTTTGGTCATTAGTGTAGTGCTGGTTTTTTCTCGGGAAATGGCGGTGATCTTCCCCCGCTGGGTAGCGAGATCCGGCGCCGACCGACCGTCGGCTAACGGGGTTTCCCCCTAACCAGGACTCTCCCACCAGCGGGGCACCGCCCCAGCCGGGACAAGTTCTAAGATCTCGATCGGTCTCTCGGACTTTGTGGTAGTGTAGTGCATGTTAGTGTAAGTGTGTGTGTAAGGGGAGAGGATAGAACAAGGTAGAGGCAGGAAAGATCGCGCGCGGTCCGTGGCCCGTTTAGTAGGGTACTGCTCCGGCATTCGCCTGGTGTTAATCGGAGAAACCATGGAAAACTCCATCAGAGTAGCCGGCCGCTAGAATTCTTCTTCGGCCTAGCTGAAAAGCTAGTGTCAAAAATCCTGCCGCCCTCGGACTCGAATCTGGGACCTCCCGGTCAGAGGCGGATGACCGGAGCTCCTACCACACCTCTATACGGAGGCGGGCGTTTGGACGCGAACCACCGGGCTCAATGGGCGCCAAGCACTCGAACGGGAGCGGAGAGCGTGGACGGAGGAGCTTCGAGCTGCGCATTGGAGGGCTACGCGACCGCGAACCATCGGCCCCCTCGGCGGGAAGTGGAAAGCGAAAATGAAGAGGCGGCGTCCCGCATAGAGCAGTCGCAGGTCTTGGGAGAAATTGTGAAATCTTTCAGTTATACAAACAATCTCACCTCTCTGTATTGGAAAAATACGGTTTTACGGTGACAATGCACTAAGAAAAGCATTGGAAAAATATTAATCATGTGATGGTTGGGATGAGAAAATGGCAATGAAACATCTTCATTTACCATTTCTCCATTTCTACTGGTACTATTAGCGCTCCTTCTACCATCACGAAACTAAAATATTACTTCAACTAGCATTCTTTTTTACGTCACAGCAAGCAGTGGTTACAATTTTGAAAATGTATTTAATATTAAGAATTGAACTTTAAATACAGTGGCGTAAGAAACGTATTGCAACTTCCCGATTGCATCGTACAATTTATTTCTCCTTACAGATACAGCCCGTACAGACAAGATACTATACATGATTACGTGGGCAGAGATATGAGTGATTTGCACGTCCAGCAACGGAGAGAACTTTGGACCGCACAACATCAATACTGCGTGTACTCGACGCGGGCCGTACGACAAGCCCTAATGTAGGCTGGCATCCCATCGTAGAGGTGGCGAATAGTGTCCTGCGGTACACTGTTCCATGCCTCCTCTGTCCAGCCTCACGCAGCGCAGGCAGAGTTGTTGGGGGAGTCGCAGGACGGGCCAGGTATGTCCCACCCTTTCTCGATCGGGGACGAAGCCGGTGAGCGTGCCGTTCAGGGTAGTGGACGAACATCGCGGAGAGCGTGTTGCGAAGCACCTGCTGGAACAGCGCAACACCCTCCTACTGCAAGAAAGGTATCAGCCCAGAGCGCTGGCCAATGATTCTTCAACGAACGCCAAAGACGAACGCGCGAACGTAGCTGATGGCACCCCACGCCATCACGCCGTGGTGGCCCGTGACCTGGACGAACACACTCCGTACGCTCGCCTCGCCTGTGCGACGCCGCACCGCACACGACCATCCCTGCGTGCAGGCAGGGGAGCCGATCACCACTGTACGCCATTCCCTCTCCCAGCTGACACCCCACCAGAATAGCTCGACGATGGTTCGGCGTGAGTGGCAGTCGGGCTAGCATTATGCGCTATTGTAATCCTGCAGTAAGCAACCGTTCGCGACGGTGCGGGCAATTGACATAACCCTGTACTCGGCGCGGTGGCGTACGGTCTCCAATGCCCTCACATGCGCGATGTTAACGTTGTCAGTGCTCCGCGGTCGCCTCGTGGGTCAACGGCTATGGGAATGCTCGTCTACCCAACGTCGCCAGCACCGCAGCACCTACGTCGCATCACGTAATCAGCAATGCGCCGAGAGCGCTACCCGGCTTCGCGCAGGCCGACAATCCCACCCTGCTCAAAGTGGTACAATTGCTTAAAGAACGAACGAGTGCGACGCCGTGGCACACCTAAGACCCAACTAGACTTTATCGCACACGACACTCGTTCACATTCCTTGGAAAGTTAGCTTGCGCTATCGTTAACCACAAAAACGCTCTACACGCAGTAAATTCGATGGCACGGATGTACATTTGCAGTGGTTTCGTCAGAAAGTAGATCCTTCCATAGCCCAAGGGATGGTAACAGGCCGTGGGGATCACTCCCTGCGGACCGGCTAAGAGGTGGACTAGGCCGGCTTGTCCTTATATCATTGACTTCCTCATCTAGCTAGACTTGGATGTAGATTAACTTAAAAGCGATGTCAAGGTGGAGGAAAGAGAACAGAGGCGACGGCCAGATGCTTCTGACCCTCACCCAGCCCGGCTGCCGCTAGCATGCCACATGTATTATGTGACTGCAAAAGAAACAATATATATGTATATGTACACCTTATCGCAATGCACAGCGCCTTTTGAAGCCACGGTTCAGATGTCCGGGCCATTTCGTCACACTGCCGTTATGTCACCGGGCGTCTGTCGTCCATGAAATGTTGATCACAGCTTCTACGACCTTCATCCCTAACGTCCCTTATAGCCTACTTGATTGCTCGTGCCCTTCCCAGTGTTGCCATACCATTTTCCGCCAGATAGAATGAATAAAATTTAATGCTACGGAACACGGAAAAGCAAAGCAAAATCCAACACGTCTTGGAAAAGCCACATTCACTGCACTGGATTATCTCTATGCTTCATGAACAATGGAGGGACCATCTCGAACTTGCAATAATGCTGAGAATAGTATACAAGTTAGGAACTAGCCTCCTCGAGGAATAAATACTCCCATTAAAAATACGTATTTTATAAATAATCTGGATCTCACATGCAAGAACTCAGAGTGTACGTCTCATTGACTCTACTCGAATCGCCGAACTGGAATCCTCAGAACACTGTTTCGGCTTCTATTGCTACTTCCCTCCTACATCGTACGATGGGTCGTTAACGCAGGGGCATTTCAGCGTTTCTGTCTTGCTGAACACTCGTGAAAAGGAAATTAATGAGAGCGAAATGTGTGTGAGCACCTCTCAGTTAGCGGAGAATGATGATATGGCGAAAATATTTTCTTTCTCTCAATTATAACCGAGATAATCTCTTACAAATTCATAACTTCCTGTAAATGATGCACCCAAATATTTCACAACTAATTAATTTATTACTAATTAATTAGACCTTATAAGCAGCGCCACATCTTTACAGTATGTTATGCTGTTGAATATTCTTGAAATTTCTTCTTGTTTCAGGCTACGTATTACGGTGAGACAGGTGAGTGTGATTTTCCAACATCCTTCGCACGAGTAGAAGTATGAGATTCTTTCATGTACTACATTTGCCTTGGAGGTTTCCTTCCATCATCGTTTCTGAGAACTCGTTAGCTACAGCAACACCTGCATTATCTCCGCTTCCAAGAAGAGTCATTGGATATTGGTTCGAAAAGGTATTCGATCCCAAAAGAGTGCCAGTGCCTTTCAAACTCAGCTGCGCTTTACTTCAGCGCAGACAAAAATGACAGCAAGAAGAATTCAAAATATTCTTTGGTTCTCGCCTCGGTATTATTGCTTTTAAATCTGTGAAATACTTTTTAATGAATGCCTTTTACGACTTCCCTCGTTTCCATGTACGGTAATGATGTTTTCCTCATGAAGAGCTGCTGTGAAATACAAATGAGAAGCTACAAAAACAGCGGCAGTCATAAAAGTTGGGTTTAAAATGTATTACGAACTTTCAAAAATTGTACAAAACAATTCATTATTACCAAGGACAAAACTATTGTTTCAAGATATAAATAAAATACTATTTTTGATTTGAAGAACGATAAAAATAATTATAAGTGATATTTATGTATTCAGTAAAGTAAGAATTTTTTCACATTTTTATATTGTACAGAATAATTTACCTTGTTCATGAACGATAGTTAGTACAAACCATCATTGCGGATGAATGCTTCCTACCTACATGCAACCAGCATGTGGAGCCATCAGACAATACTACATTTTCGACGTACCAATGCCATCGTTTTATTTTTCGAAATTATTAAAAATCTTCAAGAAGCAGAACTTAAGATATACAGAGAGGGAATGCAAAGACCAGTTTACCGCAGAGACTGTTGCAAAGGATTATAAAAACATGAAGATTGAATCTGTATCAAAATTCTAAGAGCTTAGAAAAAGGAATTTAATTTACTAATATTTGTAGTTAACCAAGATGTATACAAAAACGATCTTTCTCACAGAACCAAAGCCTTGAGTTTAAAGAATCTAATGTCATTACTTCAATACATTTTTCATTCTCTGAAACCGTTTTGCCAGGGTTTTACATCACTGTAAATAAAGAAAATTCCATATTAGGAAAGTTCATTCATCAAACCAGGTATTAATCGAATTTCACTCAAAACAAAGGGCCAACTGCCTTAAAGATCTGAAGACCAAAAATGCATTTCTGACGAATGACTGAAGATACCGTTCGGTGATTTTCTTAATCTCAGCAGGCGACGTGGACTTACGTCTTCAACCTGAAGACGGCCCCTAAAGAGAAGGAAAATCACCTCGCACCAGAAAAGACACGTTGGCGCTTCAGAAGCGAGAATTATCCCGCGCACACACGCAAGCACATTGCAACGCAATAATGCCCGCACGGGATTCAAAACGCCAAAGATGTTCACGCACACTCAGAAAAACGCGATCCCACACACAGACGTACGCGCACGCAAACAGGAAAATACACACACACACACACACACACACACACTCACACAGAAATCTGCAAACACACACAAGCATTTTTTTCAGTACGTGTAGAAAAACTGGCACACAAGAATAGCTAATAGACGTGTTATGCTTCTGCGTAAAATTAATCAACTGAATTGTAGCTGCAGGTGAAAATCAAACGGCAGGCGTTGGAAACATATGAAGAACTGTTTTACCGCGATTTAGTACCGTATTCCCGCTCCATGATGTGCACAAAGACTTGACAATTCCATTAGCCGCGCGCGTGACTGACGCCGCGTCCCTTCCGTGAATTTTTCAGTCATACGCAACATTGCGTATGAGTCGCGCCACGCCGCCGTTCCCAATATGTCAGCGTATCTTGCTGTGACGGTCGGCGCGCTGCAGACGATTCATGGCGAAACGAGGCGCAGACAACGATAGCAACATCGTTCGTTTAATGCATCCATCACTTTGATGGCGCCGGGCATCGCACCCGACCTTCACCCACGGGCGGCGGGGGCGGCGGGGGCGCGGGGGGAGGGGGCGGGGGGAGTGGCGGCGGGGGGGAAGGGGGCGGCGAAACAGGGTGACGTGGGGCTTCATTAAATTATAGAGGGCGCTCCCAGCTCAGAGCCAGTCGCCCCTTCCTGTCCCTCCCCCGTCCCCACACTCGGTCCATTTTACGCGCCTGCATTAAATCCACGTGATTGTGTTTACAGTTCAATTTGTTTAATTCTGCATAGGGTTGCGCAACCGTGAATTTTCGCCGGCTTAGTTATGAGGCAGTATAAAGTGCTATATTGCATAAACAACACCAGGGAAGCACGCGCGAAGTAGGCGGGGAGAAGCGAGCAAAAAAAGCGCTTTGCGTGACTCTGTAATACTCGTAATGTGTTAGTGTATCAAGTTTTTGCATTCGTATCTTCTGCGTGGTACATAATAAAGTGCGTCGTAAAGACGAGGAAGGAGGAGGGGTGTACTGAGGTCCGCGAGAGAGAGAGAGAGAGAGAGAGAGAAGAAAGGAAGAGGGTGAGGAGCCAGGAGGGAACAATGAGGGCGGAGGCAGAGCAGTGGAAGTGAGAAAAAATGAGTACGGGATTCTAAGGGCGAATGAACTGGGAACCCAAAACTGCTTAAAGAGAACAATACATGCGAAAAATTATTCCGAATAATCAATACCGCCAACGAAGCAAATGGTTATCTTTTTGCTATCGACAACTTAAATACAATAAAATAAGGTTTCATTATTGTTAAATTTCAAAATGGTATTGAAGATATAGAATGTTTTCATAACTCATATTTAACTTTCTCGCCGTTACTTAGTAAGAATAGGAAGTAGAATCGTGCGCCAGATAATAGCATTTTACGAATTGTGGGAATTCTGATTTGGTGTTGTTGACGCTCTTATAAGAAGAAATAAAACAGGTCATCTTCGTCAACATATTTCTTCTTTATTAAGATAACCGGCTTTCGTCGGCTTTGCCGTCATCGTCAATCTACAAGATATCTTGTTACGAAGATATCTTGTTACGAATGTTGACGAAGATTACCTCTTTTATTTCTTCTTAGCATTTTACGAGAAAAAAAAAGGTCTTATTGCAGGGACCTGCTGGAGAAAACCATGATAAATTGTGTTCCAATGCGGAGTAAATTACGTTGTACAGTCAGAGATCATGTTATGTGAGCTTTTGGTACCCAAAAGTCGATTGAAAGAAAATCGCTTTTTGTCCGTCCGTCCCTCTGCGCTCCATGATAGCACCGAAACCAATTTTCTCTTGATATTCCTCAATCAATTTATTGAAAGAAATGAAGACCCAAAGAGTTTGAAACGGATAATTTGATTTTAGAGGGTACTTTGAAGGCACAAAAACATTTTCAATCCTTTAAAAAACTGTTCCACGCTTATGGAATGGCGCAGGTCTCATATTCGTTTATTTTTTAAAAAATTGCAGAAGTTCAAGTTTTGTTCGGCGTCTTCCTACAACTACAACATGGAAAATCCAATTTTTTTCTTTAAATTTTCTCCTGGGATATACCAAGATGGTAAAAAAATCGATGCTAGTCTCATTTACGACGAACTCTGTGTATTTTCGAAAATTGCAAAAAACTATTATTCCAAAACTATTAGGTTGAAGATAAAGAGTTTTACCTTAAAAGTGTGTTTTAAAAATGCATTATTTGAGAAGGATTATGAAAGACCTTTGAGAAACGAAAAGTTTTTCCGTATTTCCTGCGGAAAGTTAATTCATTTTATAAAAACATATTTTATCAAAAAACACTCCAAATTATACTTTCGAATGTTTTCATAGATAAAACAATAAACGGTTAAAATAATTAGACATTTGTCATTTTCGCTTAACTCTTTGAATTTTCGAAAATCGCAAATACACAAATAATGCGAGAAAATATGTGCTGTTGTAAACCACTACTTTAAATTTAATATTGGTTGGAAGCAGACAAACTTAATTGTGAATATCACTAATACTTCAAGTATTTTAGTTTATTTTACATCCCCTTCGTGTAGAATCACTTCTATCAATTACAGATAGTTTCTTTAACGTAGATAAAATCCTTAAAATATTTGTCTTTTCAGAAATGTAAGATGTTTAATTATTTTTCATTACTTGTTTTTATTATCGTATCTTTTAATATAATGGGAAACATGAATACTATTCTGAGATCTTCCCTGAAAGTGTTTCCGTGTGTCTACCTTAACGGCCCCGCATCTGGTGGCTGGCCGTTGGTTGAAGTTCGGCGGCGGGTGGTCGGCGCCGAAAACCCTGACACTGCCGGAACTCGAACCCAGGAACCACCCGGGCGAAGGCGCTGCAGTGGTGCTCTGTGCCACCCAAGACGGTCCCTCCATGAAAGCGCACTCTTCTCAGTGCTAAACGCTTGTGACTTCCCTACAACTCAAGAAACAGTAACTTAGCGGTTCTACCTTCACACACTGATTGAAAAGAGGCATCTAGATTGCTTCAGAATCATTGCAACAAACTACAAACCTGGATAAATACTTGGCGAATAAGAGGAAATGAATGCAAATCAAATCACATTACTTTCATCACGACGACAAGAATTTATCTTTCTGTGCAAAGGAACCGAAATTATTTATCACAAACATATTGAGATATTTAAATGAAAAAAATGTGTAAACGAAAAAAATACAAAAATATATTGTTTGTTAGGTATAAACAATGTTATCTTTAGTCAATAAATTACTTATTTATAAATCATTCTTAAGCCCTGTTTCGACCTGCTGCATACAGCTCTGGGGCTTTCGTAGTAAATTCAATATCAAAATCATCTCCTGATTTCAATCTAAAGTTACGACTTTAGATTTCATCTTTAGACTCTTTAACAGAGCTCCGACAAGGGTGAAAAGTCCTTAACAGAACTAAAGTCCTTACCAGGACTTTTCGGTCGAGAAATCACTTCGCCCACGGCCGTCTCTAGTAATAGGCCATGTCCTAAAATGTGGCAAACTCGCATCGTCTCCCAACAGAAGACCTAGCGGTTTCATCAGCACATTATTGGTTTACTGTATCGTATGTCGGTGCCCGCTGTTCACGTTGAATATAAATATTATTTCATAAACTTAATACATCATTTTGATATACGTTGCCCACCCGTATACTAAATGGCATAACAAAACGGCTAACTTAAGATTCGAAAAGCTGAAATGAGCTTATGAATCTTTCTTAATCCTTAAATAAAATTTACAAACGCACGCTCTCACAAAATGAACCAGAAATTATACCTTTCAAATGTTTGCTGTGGATATTCTCGAATCACAAGAAATTCACTTACTCGCTACCATTGCCTCTGTAGAGAGAAGAAAATGTAATGGTGCCCGAAAAAATGTGAAATTTTTAGTAGAAAATCTCTTATTACAGGGACCTGACAACGCAAAAGTGGATAAATGTAGATGATAAACTTACAAAAAAACCTCTAACACGTGGTGTAGCCTGAATCCATGTTTTGTTGGTCCTTGATACCGAAAAATCGATTGACGGCAAAACATCTGTTCGTCTGTGAACAACGCTACTGACTAAACTTTTGAGCCAATTTTCTTCAAAATCAATACTCTCCAATCGATCTGACTGATGTTGCAGCCTCTTCAATTGAAAACCGATATTTTGATTTTGTGGGGTACTTTGCACGAAGCTGATGGCGAGATCCGCCGCCGACCTACCGTCGGCTACCGGAGTTTCCCATTAAGCAGGACTCTCCCACCAGCGGGGCACCGCCCCAGACGGGACAAACTCTCAGCTCCCAACCGGTCTCCCGGAATATGTGGTAGTGGAGTGTATGTTAGTGTGTGTGTGTGTGTGTGTGTGTGTGTGTGTAAAGGGGGCGAATAGGACGAGGAAGAGGAAGGACAGATCGCGCGCGGTCCGTGGCCCGTTTCGTAGGGTACTGCTTCGGCATTCGCCTGGTGTTGATCGGAGAAACCACGGAAAGCTACCGATCAGAGCAGCCAGCCGCGAGAATTATCCTCCATACAGCGACTGAATTCGACCTAGCTGAAAAGCTAGTGTCGAAAACCGGCAGTTCGAGTTTTGTCGGCAAAGTGCGAGTAGTAAAATGACAAGCAGTATATTGTGATCTGAGTGACGACAACGTTTTGGTGTTATGGACTTTTTTACAGGTCATCGTTTTAGACCTTGGCATAAATAATTGGGACTTCTGGACTTTTGGTGATCTGACAGGTCCCTGGCATATCTCCCGGCTATATTGTAAACTGTACTCGTCTATGGTGTACTCTCTGTATTGTGCAGCTACGAATAAAAGCAATTTTATGAACTTTGATTTCTTTGGTCACAATCCCTTACTGTAATGTAACAAACTTTGTATTGTTCTCCATAAGTGATCTGTTATGTTTCAGAATTACATCATAGTGAAATGAATTACACTTACTTTTCAATCTAATGTTCCTGTCTCAGGCTGCAATTAATTAGAGCTATTCCCGTCGAATCTCATGGGAAATTTGTTCCAAGAAAACGCGTTTAGCTGCTTCAGAAGGGCTAGCCAACCCATGAGAAGTTTCCTAAACCCCACCCCTATCCTTATTCCTTCCCAATTCTGGCCGCTGGGTAGCGACGCAGGAGCGCGTAGCAGGAGGCGCGTACGCGGAGATGCTACCTTGCAGACCTCTTGACAACTGAGTGCGATGTGAAGCGACATGACAGAAAGTTAATGGAGGATTACTCCACAAGCGCGCAATGTGATGGAGGATTACTCCCCAGCGCAAAGCGCTCAACGCCCCTTAAGGGTCTTGGAGACTCGTTGCGTCAATATGGTAGAAGCAACAAATTTTTAAAAAAATGTCCCTAACCAACACACATTTCCGGGGACGTGTATACATAACCTCCGTAACACACATATTATAAAGTTCTAAGAATGTCTATAACAGGAAACAATCATAATCAATAAACATAGAAATGTATACGTTTCAATTCATATTTTCCAGTTTATCATAGTACATTTAGCATCAATTATCAATCACGTAAATTTCCCAGAAATATATTTTGTTAGTGTACTATTTACGTTAATGGCCATTATTTGCAATTACATTTATTGTGTTTCAGTAACAGTTTAAACCGCTGAGTAAATCTTCATAGAATCACAAATACAGTGGAGCAAAATTGCCCTTGATATAAGCAAACACTTTCCCAATTAGCCAACACGTGCAAACTCGGTTTTCTAGTTCTACTTACATTGAACACTTTTATATTTTATAATATGATGTCGTTGAGTTTCACTTAACCTTGAGATAAAATATTTCTTTTGTGAATCAAATACGAAGTTCAAATATCAATATTCACACCAACTTTATCTGAGCAAGTAACCGTGCACGCCAGACAATCCAACACCAAACACAGAATAAAACGTGGAGAAAATCCTGAACTCGGGCTGTACAGAGGGCCAAGGAGACACTATTGCCAAATATCCAAGACGTAGCCTGCTATCTAGATGGCCGAGTCTCGCCGAGGAGCGTGGTTGGAAAAGATTTTCTCTACTACGTAATACTACTAAGTGGAGAAAAATTATATTTGTAACTATGTTCATAATTTGGAAAGTCCTACCAATATTTTAACAATAAATCTGATCAATAATGGTAGAGGAATATGACGTTTGAAAAACTTCAATCCCTTCCTTAGAGTTTCTAAAGTGATGGTGATGTTAAATACGTTTGATCTGTATTAATGGGGAGTTATTAATACGCACATTCTTCAATCCTTGTAAGTCAAACATTTACTTATTTCATAAATGTATGAAGCAACTATCAATAAATGTTTAATTAGACATCATCCTACGTCCGGTTGTTTTATGATAAAATCTTTTCATTTTTTGTAAAGAAGAACCTAAAGACAAAGCAGTGTGCATGTTTCGTGATTGTAATTGGAGAACAAAATAAGGTGACATGTTGTACGAATATTTTAGTCAGGAATGAGGGAGTCGAGCGCACAAGGGCTTCCTGTAACATGCGAAGTAGCTGATTCAAATTAAAAAATCGGAAAGAAATCCGCTCTCTAACACACAACAGGAATTCGAAATGTGATTCTCTTGAGCACTCGGCCGAGCTACGCAGAATCGTCGGGCGATTTGAGCGACTTCCACTTCGCAACTGATCCAAGGGCACCGCGTAAGCACAGCGCCCGAGCGAGCGGTAATCCGACTCCGTCACGTTTCCCCGACGCTCACGTGCTAGCGGCGCGAGCTCTCTTCAAGGTTCATTTTTGCAGTCGTATTCCAACACCATTTCGGTTCCCGGAAAATGTCAATGGAGAAAGGGAATCGTCACAAATGACCACAAGAATGATAAACCAAGTCGGCCAGGTGGCCGAGATCGCTAAGGCAGTAGTGTCGTAGTGATCTCGGACCGAAGGGTCGCGGGTTCGAGTCCCGCCTCGGGCATGGTTGTGTTTGTGTTCGTCCTTTCACCCCTTATCACCACCATATCGTTTTATCCACATAGTTACCATACCGTTAACAGCAATAGTGGTCGCTAATGACCTAAGATGTTGATGCGACCTTAAATAACTAATTAAAAAAAATGATAAACCAAACGTTCGAAGAAACATTTACGAAATACTTAAAAACAATTAACCTCTTCTTATACTGATCTTTTTCCTAAAGTGTAATAAGTAGGGAATGAATTTCCATGTAATTACATGTTTTTACAGGAACTAGGTGCCTGCATTCAATTTTATTTGTTAGAGTTTGCAAGACTTTCTGAATGAATTAAAACTATTTTTATTTTACATATTTTCATATAATTACATATTTTACCTATTACGACATATTTCGCTACATTTTAATATCTTTATACGTCGAAACAGAACATTTCAGACACACGTTTGCAATATGAATATGGAATCATCTTATTTCCAAACTAAATGTAATGTTGTTGTGCTGCCACCATATCCTCGCCATGAATTGCCCCCCCAGCTTACTGGGTACTCGGGAGTCAAGGATGAGCGGATTTTTAAGAATAAAAGTAATTTTAACCTCGTGCTTGCACATGTTTCAAACATGCTAACTAACGATTGGGAGGGAAAGGGAAATATCTCTTAACTTCCATCAATGGGATCCATCATTCGCAATACGGTACTACTATTCACTGGTACACCAGCTCCTCGCAAACACTATCATATTTACTATGAACGTATTTTATATTTCGAATAAAATTCTTATATGTGGGGATGTCAACCGTACAAATACTTCAGTAGAGACAGAATCTACTTTCAAACACTCCGAATCCTTATTAAAAATTAGTAGTAACGTTCTATGGTCGAAAAATGCTTGTAGAGAGCCATTTTAAACGTAATAATGAATTTTTATTTTACATATTATCTATTTTTGCTTACATGTTTTAGAAAAAAATATGTCCATGCATATGTACATATTTTGCATTTTTTGTTACAAAAAAATCCGTTCCCTAGTAATAAGCTTCTGAAATATAATACACACTTTTTTAAGTGTTAATTTTCTTCAATTATTTAACTACATACTAACTATGTATTCGTAATTTTTCTAGCAATACAGGCAGATTTTATTTTTTTAAAGAATGTTTTCATTAACATATCCTCAAATTTTTTCTTAAAATTTTCTTCTCGTATTTACTTAGGGAGGGTACAAATATGGCGCTAGTCGCATTTTTGGCGAACTCTCCGTATTTTCGAAAATTGCAAAAAGTTCAATTTCAAAACTACAAAATTGAAGATAGAGATATTTATCTTAGGCAAGTCTGTGCTAAAACATTAGCTCTTAAAAAAAGCTCTGCAGCGTTTTGAAAAACGAGTATATTTTGAGTAATTAGGGCTTAAATTAATGTAAATGATAATTTTTTTTTCAAAAAACACTCCAAATTTTTTTTCACTCTTTCTGCGGATAGTTGGGACGCTTAAACGAATAGCGCAGGTATCATTTTTGTTGAAATCTCTAAAATTTCGAAAAATGCAAATTTATAAATAATGCGAAACTGTATATTCGTCGGCCCTCAATGTTCCAAACAAATGCACCAAGTGGTATGAACAATCAAAAAACCGGTGACATTTTTGGATTGTGTACAATATGTTATGACCAATAAAATTGAAACTGATCGCACGATGGTGGCAAACAATCTCGATATTGTTATCTGGTAATTAAAAAAAACTGTCTACTTGCGATCAAAACGTGCGAACAAAACGTCGAAACCAAACCACGGCCATCAAATTGCATAGAAACGTCTTAAAACATTCAACGAATACAAGAGTTTGGAAATCGATATGAGCCGAATGTGAGGTGTAAATGCACAGGTCATTCTGACTGATATCGGAGCTCTGGAATTTGTTCAGTAAAATTTAAGTAAGAACCCAAGTTATTTAAACGACTGGGAAGTGCAAAATATTGCTTTAGTTGGAACAGTCCATATTTGTCGCAAAATATCGTACAGGCACCGACAGTCTCTAGATCTGCTCCTTAGGAAACTGGTTGCAACCCGGAATCAATTTTATAAT
Organism: Teleogryllus oceanicus; assembly: GCA_964035755.1. Lineage (NCBI taxonomy): Eukaryota > Metazoa > Arthropoda > Insecta > Orthoptera > Gryllidae > Teleogryllus > Teleogryllus oceanicus. The sequence goes on from CAXIVR010000007.1 coordinate 7,652,633, forward strand.
CATGATATAATATGGTGATATTAATAATAATAATAGTAGTAGTAATAATATTGAAAAATATTTTTCATCGACATTTAAAGGAATTCTAAGCAGCATTTTCAGGATGATAAGTAAAACAAAAATTTATATTTATAGTGTCAAGTGTCCATGCAATTACGAATACATTGGAGAAACGCTGTGAATAATAGTAGGGTACTACGTTTCCGGCAGCTACATGAATGGGACTGAATTCGATTCCTCATAATTAAACTTAATTTTTTAACAAAATAAAAAATTAAGAGAACATGTTAAAAGTTTTAAAAGCCCAAAAGGTAATGAATGTGTTAAATTTATTGCTATTATAAACTTGCTACGCGCAAATAAAACTTTTTAACATGAAAATATGACTTAGAACCTTTAAACTTATACAAGAATATTTTATTTTTACTAAGTGCAAAGCAGCGTGCGAGCCAAGTTTTGAAAACCCATTTTTCAGACAACCTCTAGTGCAAGCAATTACTTTTTAGGGCATGCACTGCGTACTAAATATGCTGAAGAGCTGGTGTCGAAAATCTTGCCGCCGTGGGAAGTGTACTGCTCACACGGCATTCGCCTGGTGTTGATCGGCGAAACCACGGGAAACTCCCGATCAGAGCAGCCGGCCGCTAGAATTCTCCTCCAGACAGCGACTGAATTCAACCTAGCTGAGAAGCTAGTGTAGAAAATCCTGCCGCCGTGGGGAGTGGGAACCTAGGACCTCCCGGTGAGAGGCGCTGCAGTGACATTAGTTGATGCCCTGAGCCACTTTTGGTAGGAGCCCCTGCTGGGCTGTGCGCGGAGAGGCTTTCCGGCGCAGGGTTCGGCGCGTTCAGCTCCGTGGCTGGGGGTTGGGCGCGGCCGCCGCGCCGGCAGGCGCACGTAAGCGGAGACGCGTATCGGGGTTGGGGGGGGGGTAGGGGTGGGGCGGCGTGCGAGGACCGCCCGCGGCGCGCAGGTGAGCACGCGCCGCCCTCGCCTTCGCCCTCGCCCACTGCCCGCCGCCGCCGCCGCCGGCGCACATTAGAGGCGCACGTGGGAGGGGCGTTATCAGCGCAGAGGCTCCTGGCCGAGGGCGGAGAGGAAAGGGCTCGATGAGGGGAAATGATAAGGAGAAGCGAGGTGGGGCCAAGTGGAAAAACCGGGAGCGGTAGCTCAGTGCATCAACTGATGTACCTGCAGCGCCTCTCACCGAGAGGTCCTAGGTTCGAGTCCTGACGGCGGCAGGATTTTCGACTCTAGCTTTTCAGCTAGGTCGAATTCAGTAATTGCTGTCTGGAGGAGAATTCTAGCGGCCGGCTGCTCTGATCGGGAGTTTCCCGTGGTTTCTCCGATCAACACCAGGCGAATGCCGTGTGAGCAGTACCCTAACAAACCGGCCACGGACCGCGCGATATTTCTTTCTTCTTCCTTGTTCTATCCTTTTCCCTTACACACACACACTTACACTAACATGCACTACACTATCACATATTCCGGGAGACCGGTCGGGAGCTTAGAGCTTGTCCAGGCGGGGGCGGTGCCCCGCTGGTGGGGGAGTCCTGGTTAGGGAGAAACCCCACTAGCTGACGGTATGTCGGCATCGAATCTCGCCATCCAACGGGGGAAGATCACCGCCATATTCCGATAGAAAATTTTGCACTATACTTACCGCGCTAATGATCAAAGCAGCTGACGCGCCCGGAAACACGAAAGAAATCAATCAGTCAATCAAAACTGGAAAAATGAGGGACCCGTCGTCGTCGTTCTGGAGCAGAAGCGGAGAGAGGTGAGGGGAGATGGAGGCAGGACGATTTGATTAAATTTTCGTGTTTCAGGGCGCGTCAACTGATTTGGTCATTCGTCCCGTTCGTGTAGTGCATGTATTTTTCGCGGAAGGTGGAGGTGATCTTCCCCCGCTGAATGGCGAGATCCGGCGCTGACCTACCGCCGGCTAGTGGGGTTTCCCCCTAACCAGGAGTCTCCCACTAGCGGGGCACCACCCCAACCGGGTCAAGCTGTAAGCTCCCAACCGGAATGTGTGGTAGTGTAGTGCATGTTAGTGTAAGTGTGTGTGTGTAAGGGAAGAAGATAGGGCAAGGAAGAGGAAGGACAGATCGCGCGCGATCCGTGGCCCGTTTGTTATGGCACTGCTCCGCCATTCGCCTGGTGTTGATCGGAGAAACCACGGAAAACTACCGATCAGAGCAGCCGACCGCTGGAAGTCTCCTCCTGACTGTGACTGAAATCGACCTAGCTGAAAATATAATGTCAAAAATCCTGCCGTCCTGGGGAGTGAGAGTCTAGTACCTCCCGATCAGAGGGGCTGCAGTGGCATCAGTTGATGCACTGAGCTACCGCTCCCGGTGAGGCAGGACGAGCAGGACGTGAGCGACGCAGAGGCAGGGGCGAAGGTGCGAGGCGGGGGGAGGGGGGGATGGATCGAGGTTTCGGCTACAAAGACGAGGCAGAAAGTCCCACGTTGGCTCGGTTTAGTGTTTTAACTTCTCTTTCAGGGTTGGGTGGGGATGGGACTGACATTTAAAGTCGAAATCATCACGCAACCCGCAATACATGCATACCTCGTGTAATGCACACTGATGAGGCCTGGTGGACAATACAAGAGATGCTGGAAATTCCTAATGTTTCTTATTCAAGGTCCTCGTTAAATTACTTACTGTCTTCAATATAATAAGAAAATATTTCGATGGCTTCCACATGAGGGAAATTCTGAACGATAAATGAAATGTTATTCACAGTCTCGTCAGCTCCAGGGTAATTCCCATAACATGCCCGCTCAGAACTATGCTTGCCATGAAAAGATTCTTCATTCCAGATTTTCCAGATACATACCTCATTATTACGTTATACGTGCCACCTTGATTATATGACCTGAGAGTTCTTACGGTGCATTTCATATTCTTTTAATTAGACACGTGTGTGCTAGACAACCAGCACAAATTCTAAGGAATAGATTGTCTTTCTAAATATGACTTGATGGTAGGTACAACGTTGCTATACCACATGTCGATTTATGACAAGACAAAACTTAGCTTTTATCATCGTCTTTCGAAGTACAAAGTAAATCGAGAAAACGATTTAATCTGCTTTATTGTATTTTCTGCCCGATTACAAAGAATATTTCCGACAAATCATTATGTTTCCATTGCAAAACGTACGGTTAAAGAGCTACAGATGGGGGAAAACGAAAAAGTTAGAAAGAATACCAGTTTTGGGGCTCGCGGAGTGAGCCCAGGGTCTGAGAGATCGAAAACTAGGGGTTTTAACTAGTACCTGAGTACATACAACACACTAAAAGACAACATTTTATTACATGTTGCAGGAAAAAGTACATAACGACTCGTCAGAGTTGGGCGAAGGTGATCAGACAGACCTGGGGACAGGGAATGTGTGTTGTCGCGGAGGAGAATGAGTGGACGGGAATATGGCGGACGCACTGTGAAGCCGATTTTGGTGGAAAGTTTGGTCGAATGTGGTCATTTAAACACGTGATGGTAATTAATTATTTATGTAAATGAATTTGAGGCGTTGTTCTGCCGTATACATTTATTGTAGCATAAAGCTTTTTCGGACGAATTGCGGTCATCTTCAGTGTTATTCTGAAGCGGCTGGGGGCCTCGGTCCAAACAAGACAGCTAACATATTCATTTACATGATGCAAATGTCCTTAACGCCGCACCATTTCCTACCACTACAATTAACCCTCTAGTGCCCCTTGCTACGTATATGTAACATAATGCCTTGTCAACTCGTATTTGTACCTTTTTGCAGTAATTTGCAAATTTTATTTCTTCAATAGACAAAGACAAATTAAATGAAACATAAATAAGTTTTTTTCATGCCTGAATGCCAGATGTCGATTTAGCCGCGATCGCTAAGGCATTGTATATCCCTGGCCGAGTGTACATATGACTTGCGTCGGTTCAAATCCTCATCTAAAACCGTGCTTTGCTACTATATGCCTGTGGTTAAGTCGGAGGGAGAGGTCGGAGTAAAGCAAACGGTGGTGGGTCCGCACTGATGTTCACGGGCATATGTAGTTAAGGTCCAATGGTTTGGCTTCTTCTGATAGAAAAATCCTCATATAACCAACGACTTGCGGCGCTCTAGTAGTAAATATTAAGCAACACAACAAATTGGTCAGCAGTAAATGGTGCAAAAATCATGCTGCCAGAGAGCTGGAGTGGCTCCTGTGCGCCCATGAACGCGTCAACAATGGGTGAGCGCTATGCGCACAAAATTATCTGGGGCATTAGAGGGTTAATTATTTAGTTAGTGAACCTCAACGACCACTTGTGACAGAGTCCTAAATTATCTATCCGATGACAATGTCTTTCAGTTTGTCGTGTCGGTTCCAATTGGACGAAATCAGCTGGAGAATCAAAACCAACTGCAATACCATACTTATTTGCAATACTTGTAGATAGTCTAAAGCAGGGGTGTCCAACATGCAAGGCCTCAAGGACCACAACTCAAATCTTCAATATGATTGATTGATTGATTTTTTCGTGTTTTTCTGGGCGCGTCAACGGCTTCGGTCATTATTCCCGTTAGTGTAGTGTACGTTTTTTGGGGGAGATGGCGGTGATCTTCTCACGCTGGATGGCGAAGTCCGGCGCCGACCTACCGTCGGCTAGTGGAGTTTCCCCCTAAGCAGGACTCTCCCACCAGCGGGGCACCGCCCCAGCCGGGACAAGCTCTAAGCTCGCGACCGGTCTCCCGGAATATGTGGTAGTGTTGTGCATGTTAGGTGTGTGTGTAAGGGGAGAGGATAGGACAAGACAAGGAAGAGTGTTAGTGGAAGTGAGTTTGTAAGGGGTGAGGATAGAACAAGGAAGAGGAAGGACAGATCGCGCGCGATCCGTGGCCCGTTTGTATGGCACTGCTCCGCCATTCGCCTGGTGTTGATCCCGGAAAAACCACGGAAAACTACCGATCAGAGCAGCCGGCCGCTATAACTCTCCTCCAGACAGCGACTGAATTCGACCTAGCTGAAAAGCTAAAGTCGAAAATCCTGCCGCCGTGGGGAGTGGTAACCTAGGACCTCCCGGTCAGAAGCGCTGCAGTGACATCAGTTGATGCACTGAGCTACCGCTACCGGTTCTTCAATACGCTTGCAGGCCATATTTTCATTGACAGGGCAATTAAAGCGTGCCTTTCCCGTATAGATAATTTCGGTAGTTTGTCCGGCTGCTCTGAAACGGTGGGCGGGAATGGATGAGATCAAGCCGTAGCGTACATAACGCAGTTGAACACTTTGGGATGACTTTGAATTCCTGAATTTACTAGAAAAACCCCTAAATCTAAACTTGTTCTATTTTTGCATGAACGAGGTTTCACTCCGACCGGGACATATGCGCTAGACGCACATTATTCTCGTGCGAATTAGACGCAAGGGAATTAACTTTAGAATTCTTGGTTCTCCGGGATTAGCCGCGTCATGGTCGATGGAGCTGACGTTTCGGCCATCTTGTTATGGCCTTCTTCAGAGCTGTTCTGCTGCATGCATAGCTCTGAAGAAGGCCACAACAAGATGGCCGAAGTCTACTCCATCGACCATGATGCGGCTTATCCCGGACAGCCAAGAATCCAATGACTCCGGCCGCGGAAGCCTACGACTCTTTTTGATTTAACTTTTGACTAATCATCTTCCGCGGGCCACAGTAAATTGCACTGCCGGTCGCCAGTTGGACAACCCTGGTCTGCAGCGTGTTTCTCGTAAATGTTTTTAAAAACGAGCTGTGGAATTATGGGCATACTTGCACGATATTCGGGTGATTTTCGGATGAAATAATTCGGAGCGTTTTTCTCGCTGTCGTTCAGTAACGAATGACCAATATTTCTGGCCTGAGACGGGCCAGGGCGTCGATAAGAGAATGAACCAGAGGAAGGGCGTGCAGGCAGGCGAGGTAATGGGCGTACGGATGGATCGACCAGAGGGCGAGAGCGCAAGAGCACGGGAGGGCGGAGGTGAGAGAGGGCGAGCAGGCGGCCAGTGGGCAGTCGGGCGGGAGGGGGCGGGCGAGCTCAGGCAGAGTTGTGGGGAGCGCGTCGGGTAGCAATTTGCAGCGCGCCTGCAATTACCACCCCGCGCGGGGAAGCATCGGCGCCCGCGCCTAATTGCGTATTTCGCCGGCAGAGCGAGCCCGCGGCGGCCCCGCGCCCTGCGTTCAGTCGGATTCCCTTCCTCTGGGGCGTCTGCAACGACCGCGGGCACGCGATCCACGGTAAAGCCGGATCTGGACCAAGGAGGTGCACCAAATCCTACGAACAACTACTGGAGTTGTGCGTCAAAAAATTCTTGGTTTTCTTCTTTTCTTATCAGTAACGCTTATCAGGTTTTATAAGACCTGAAATACTTTAAAATTAACTTTTAAATTTTAAAATTTCAAAAAAAAATTATATGAAAATTGCATAAATAGAATGAATTTGTTATTCAAACACTGCAAATTATATTTATGTATTTAATAAAGCCATATTTAACGCCAAATTATTATAAACATTTACGATAAATTAAGAAAATATATATCCTCTTCCATGACCCACGAGTTAAGCTTCTGACCAGTATTTCGTTGAACACAACTATCATACTTTCTACTCACCAACGATTGATTTGTTTTTAGAACTTTGGTATCTCCCCTCTTGCATTTCCCTTACTGCTGGCAACCGCTTTTGAAACTCATTGCTGATATGCAAGAAAGGTTAGTCTGGCGGCCTCAGAAGCATTCCTATTTAGAACTGGGTTTGCAAACGAAATTTGCGTGGTCAGACGGAAGAGCAGGACTCATGACCTGAGTCTCGCCACGTAAAATAAGGCAAATTCAATTCAATTCAATTCAAATAGGAAATGAAAAGAACTAAGAAACATGAAAAATTGCTGCTGGTTCAACAGCATATACTTTCTCGTATTATTTTGAAAAATAATGCTAGAAACTCCTAGCTATTTTAAGCGTCGGAAAATTGTGATTGCCTGTGACTGGTGGTGTAGTGGTATCTTGCCTGGCGCCCAATCTGGGATCGAATTTTGATGAGGATAAAATATGCAGATTGGAAACCTTCTACATGTTTATGCATTAGAATAATATAGCGTAGCTGTAAATAATACGGATATTTGCTGTTGTAGCGCCAGTAGATTCGTAACTGAGACATGAAAATACGAGACTCTTTCGAAATATTGCAAAAAGTATGCCGCAGCATTATAGTATTTTCTCTTTACTATGAAAGTACCCAATAAGGCAATAAAGTAAACATGACCAAATAATTACATAAAATTTCTCAAAATACCAAAATATAATATCTGTTAATAAATAATAAAAGACGGAAACAAATTGTACTCAGACGTTTTGTACTGTCTCTACGGCCGTTTATCGCATCCACAGCACCACATAACTTTTTATGATCTTCAAAAACTTATTTTGTGCATAGAGGGGATAGAGAATTTTTGGCAGAAAAACTCTTTTTACAGGGCATTAGTAAAGAAAAAGTGGATAAATACAGTTGCTAAAGTTGCTTAGAAATAAAAATCCTCTATCAGTGTTGTAGCCATAATCCCTGATTTGTGGGTTCTTGATACCGAAACTAGTGGTACTATAGAATGACATAGACTTTCTCGTTGTAAAGTTTTCTAATGTCCTTGGTGTGGGCTAACATCATTGTCTTACCTCAACCTCTTGACAGCTGCCATCTATCGATGCCCAAAATACATTTTTTGAATTTTTCTCAATTTTTAGGTTTACTTAAGGCATATTTGAAATATTACTTTAAGAATATTAAAGAAGAGTAAAACATCGTCCTGTATGGAAATTTTTGTCGTACAACTTTGAACCGTTTTGAAGAAAATGGCGTTTAGCGTTGCTGTAAATGCAAAATTTCAAGCACTTTTTTACAGACAGCAATTGTGTTTTCGAAGAAGTTTATTGAAAGTCATTTGAAACGCTTTCGCTCACAAATTAAATAATATATACAAATTGCTGAAAATGTGAGTATTAAAGACATGAGAGATATTTAAAAAATATACAATTTGTAATTTTTGAAAAGGCAAAGGAATACAGTGAGACGAATTTTAAATCTTCAACTGTGCAGTCAGCACTATCCATATGAAACGTTTGAAAAGAATGGAGCAGTTTTTGAGGAACTGGCGTTTGAGCGTTTCTGAAAATGTGAAATTTTACGATCAGAAAACTTTTGCGTTTTCGGTAAACTTTATATAACTTCATTTAAAGCAAAGGTACATATGTATTTAGTAATGAGAAAAAATTGCTGCTAATGTAAGCATTGACAATCTGAAAGGCTTGAAAAAAAATATTTTTGTAATTTTTGCAAAACAAAATATTGATGTTGACGCGATTTAACGTTTATGTCATTTATAGTGTACATTTGGCACTAAACCTACCAAAAGTTTAAAGAAACAATGTGAAGCCGTTTTTGAGAAAATCTTTTTTGTGTTATTTTTTAATATTGCACATAATATATTTGCGTGAGATAACTACTAAATGTTTAAAAAAAATGTTCATGCACTTAATGAAAGTAAATATGGACAACAAATTTTATTTGCAGGAAAAATATCCATCTTCAATTTTGTAGTGGTAGGAAGACGCCGAAAAACTTCAAACTTCTGCAATTTTCGAAAATTAAGTGTTAAGAGTATTATTTAAGTGTAATATGACCTATGTCACCTTCACACGTGTGTTTTGCTCTATTCTTTTAAACAATATTAAGAAAAAGTTTGAGAAATTTTTGAAACAAAATTGGAAATGTCCGGGGGTCATGTAAAAATTTTAAATGAAGTTTTTCCAAATGCATGTTGTAGGAAAATATCGAAAGTTTTAAAATTTGCAATTAATGAAAAACCAGAGATTTTAACAAAAATGAGACCTGCACCGTTCTCGTAAACGTCGTTTACACTATTCAACAATAAAATTTAATCAGAAACGAAGGAGCCTTTTTTTCTTGAAAATTTTGAAAATATCCCAGGGGTACGTGTAAAGTACCTCCAAAATTAAAATATTGGTTTCAAAATCAAGGGACCATGGCATCAGCCATATCAATTTTGGAAAAAAATAGGTCCAATTCTATGGACTGTGAACGCTATTCTTCACAGACTGACAGGCAGATGAACGGACATGCAGACGGGACGGACAGACAGACGGACGGACGGGCGGATGGACGGCCTTTTTGAAAGAAGCACTTTTTCATACATGCATACATTTATTTGAACTGCAATCGGGTATGAACCGGTGGCAGTTAAATAACAATAATTACATAATAAACAATATTAATAATAATAACAATAATAATAACAATAATAATAACAATAATAATAACAATAATAATAATAATAACAACAATAAAAACAGTACAAGCCGAACATGCAATAATCATACTATCACTAATATTAAGTATTATAGCAAATATTTCAACTCTGTCATGATATCCAATAATTATATATCGATGATGCTAAAATTTAATACAAGCTACATAAATATTAGCTAATTTTTTTAAAATTCATTGATCGCATTCACTACACTTAACTGCACTGTACTGCACTGCACTACACTACAGTACACTACACTGTTTTTGCTTTGAATTACACTGACCAGCACTTCACAGCACTTCACCGCTTTTCACAGCACTTCACCGTACTTCGCAGCACTTACTCATTTAATGTCTATTACTCTCATATTGTTCTAACTTATTTCTAAAGCTTCGGACACTTAGAGGAAAAGATTTGAAAATTGCTGCGGGTAAACTGTTCCATTCTTTAATTGTTCTGTTACAACAAGAAAATTTCCCAAGATCTGAATTTTGTTTTCTTGTTCGAATTTTGTGAGTGTGATTGCTTCGGCCGAAATAATTTGTTTTTTCTAGTCTAACCTGAATTTCCTTACAAGCTGGTTGACCTACGTAAGATTTATAAAGAGCGCAAAGCCTCACCCTTGTTCTTCTCGTTTCTAGAGGTTCCCATACCTTTTTTATTGCGTTAGTTCTATAGGTAAACTTATCCGCTTTCCTCTGTATTCTATCTAGATTTTTCCGGTACGACTTTCTGTATGGATCCCAACATGCCACTCCGTATTCCATGAGAAGGCGAACCAGCGAAAAATATGTTAATTCTTTTGCGTTCGCAGAACTTTTCTTTAGAATTCGCATTACAAAATGCAAGGACTTCAACGTTTTCCTTACCAACTGATTTACATGCTTCTCCCACCCTAATTTACTATCTATATGAATGCCTAAGTACTTGCATGATGAGACTCTTGAGATGACGACCTCACCTAAACGAAAGTCTGGTTCTTGATAATTTCGTCCCCGCCCGAACGTTATTGCTTTGTTATTCGATCCGTTAATTCCCATGTCATTTTTCTTCAGCCCAATCAATTAAATGTTCTCAATCATGCTGTAATATTTGTTCGTCAGCGCTACTTTTGATTTGTCGGTATAACACAATCGTTTGCAAATAAACGCAACTTGGATTGTATGTTAACATGGAGATCATTTACGTACGCTAAGAAAAGTAATGGCCCTAAAACACTTCCCTGTGGAACCCCTGAAGTAACAATACCCGTAGTCGCAAACTGAGTGACAATTCGAAATTTTTGTTTCCTGTCTCTAGGAAAATCGCTTATTCACTTCACAACCCCAGCATCAATTCCTGAAGTTAATAATTTCTTGATAAGTAGAATATGCGGTACTACGTCGAATGCTTTCGCAAAGTCGATTACGATTGCAACCACCTCAATTTTTTCAATTGAGGCGTGTGTCTAAGAAAAGGCCTAGATATTTTATAGGTTTGTTATGTGGATGCCATTGTACAGATTCTTGATTCAGTTGTAAGCGGGGTACATGAGAATTGCGTGCGCTTAGACCAGCGAACCGGAGTCTACGGTCGTTTTGAAGGGAGTGGCGAGCGGAGATGCCTCTTACGCGGAAAACCGTTCTTTTTTTAATTTTATTTTGTGTAGGATTGACTTACAAAGTTTAGTTTACAAGAAACTCTTTATTTGTATAGTTGACTTATATCTAATTCTTATATACTAACTCTAAACTACAATTGACGAGGGGACTCACCGAGCACCTCTAAAAATTACTGAGGTTTGAAAAAATGTTGAGAAAAGAATGAACTGGATATCGGTTTTTTATTCTAGTTGGGTTTTCATTATATTTTCCTAAATTTATGTCTATCATGATTGATGAGTGTTAGATTGGAATAAAAGTTATTGGCAAGAAAGGCATGTGATGTGCGATGGGTTTTAGGTTAAGTTCGTGGTGTAATTGCTTATTGGAAATGAACCAGGGGGCGTGGGTGATAGTTCTTAGGTATTTGTTCTGAATAACCTGAATTTTGTTGATATTATACTTAGCAGCATTTGTCCAAATTGGACAAGCGTACAGGAGAAGAGGTCTAATAATGGTTTTGTATAAGGTGATCGGAAAACGGTTGCAGCCGGCGAGACCGCTGCTGTGCTGTCTCCATGCGGCGATGTCGTCGCCGGGGGCGTCGGGCGGTGAACCGACAGCGAGTTCCGGGCAGATATGCGACTGAGGGAGACTAGAAATATAACTCTGCTTAAGATTGACGAAATGGAATGTGCTCTTAAAATGTAATAACTACAATAATAATCATGTAAACCTACTACATGTTAAACAACTGTATATACATTAGCAGGTTTACCAGAACATTTTTCCCAGCGGAGGACATTTTATTTAAAAAAGGTGGACATTTTACACTTTTCATAGTACATGATAAATAGACAATGTACTCCACAATTCCAAACCATAATAGTCTTTTAAAATCACATTAGACTTAGCTTCATTAAAAATGAAATCTTCCAACTTCCCCCTCACTCACCTTCGTTATCCCCCAAACAATAAACATGAATAAGTTGTTTATAACAATAAGCCTAATGATATATTATGGAGGCCATTTATTTGAGTAAAAATTTAGATATTCAAGACATGAAGTCCGTTTAATTAATTTAATTACGTTAAAATTATGCCGGTATTATTTTCAATTCAACAAAAGAAAAGGACATTCCAAGTAATTTTAAAAAAGTAGGGAGGTCAAGAGCAGAATATTAAAAAGAGAGGACGTCCTCCAAAAGGAAGACATATGTCAACCCTATGTCAACCAAGTGGCCCTCTGAAGTCTTCTACCACTGATAGTATCAGGGGTATAAGACTGATGAGAGCCACTTGATAAGGAAGAATAAATAAAGAGAAGAAAAATGTCCTTCATGGTCATCGTAATGGAATGCCATTTGACATAATACAGTAACTACCTTATCTAAGCTGGACAAAGTAAAATCCTACAAGATACCTCTATATATTATTTGCGCCATCGATTTGAAAGAATAACTCCCTATATATATATATATGCACATCGATGTCATCAACATCTTGAAAACTTCAAAAGCATTGTCATGTATTCTGATTTAGCTATGAAGCAATATGACGGAGAAATAGGAAATATAATATAAAAAACTTAATTATCATTTACAACCTTATATTCTTATTATTTACATAAGCAATTCTAGAGATCGTCATTCGTACCAAATTGCATATCTCATCCTCAAAACGAGTTTACTAAGAACTACTTTTGTGTCATCTCACTCCAGTAAAATCCTCAAACCTTAAAAGGCATCATCATGAATTCTGCTTCAGCTGGGCGCCCTCTTTCAAGAATTCTCTCTGCAAATTGAGTTGCGTGTTGTATACTCCAGCGTTCTCCCCATTCCTGCTAATACCTCTGTCTGCTGCCGCCCACCCCCGGCCGGGGTGGCTTTAACTTTTGTTTCGGAGCCTCGCGGCGGTGGGTGGGTGGGGGCAAGGAGGGGGGGAAGCTGGGGCCGTTTGATGTTCGCGCAACGCAGCTTCATTGGTGCGGCGCGGCCGAGGGGGAGGGGCGGTAATGCGAGTTTTTTATGGATGTCCCGGGCGACAGCTTAACGACGTGCGGTTAATAATGCACAGCCCCTCCCCCTTTACCCTCCGTTCGGTCGGTCGTTATAGACGAAGCGCTGCGGGATGGATTATCGAACGCGCGATAAATACATTGGAGAGCGCCTTCTTCATAGTGGATTTTTTGCCAGACGCACTCGGAAGTAGGCAATGACATAGCAAGTTTCTCGACTGATATTTACTTACGGGGAATCCACGTGGCATTCGTATTTCGTTTGGTGAAATCCTTTGCCAACTTAACAATTGTAAGCTTTCAGAAGTCGTTTTATCAACAGTACGGGGAGGATCATACCTGGCGAATAATGGCAATGAATCGAGTGCTTTTAAAAAATATTAGGGGGATCGTAAAAGGTGTTTACAGTGGAGTAGTCAATGAAGACTTATGCTTTAGATCTCAAGGATGTTTTATGTTAATGACGTGGGTTAAATTTCGGAGTCACCTTACGAACTTCGCCACGTGTAGCGAATCGTCAATAGTGACATGTAGTAAGTGTTGAACAAAAAGTACTGTACAAACATACTGTTCCGTCCACACCACAAACGCCCTTGGCGGCAGGTCTTTGTTTCCCCCTTTAGACTCTGGACGCACCCACCGCGGGCATCCGGCGCTCACACCGCTGGCCACCCTCACCGCCGCCTCCCCCCCCCGCCACCAACGCGTCTCCCGAAGGGACTCGCCGACAGGTCGCCGTCTCTGCCGGAACAAAATCTCTCCGCGACAGAAAACGCAAGCCCGGCCCGGCGCCATCTGCTTTCTCGCGAGTATTACATAACCCCACTGCCTTCGGCAGGGGTGCAGACTGCGTCCAACGCAGACGGACTTTCAGTCCGTACGTGTTCCGGCTGACCTACGCGAGCCAGATTCTGTGCTGTGCTCCCATAAGGCGCTGCATCCGCGCCCTACTGTCGACGGACCTTGTGGGAGAGCGCATTCATTTGCAACCCGCCTCAGGCAACGACTGCAAACCGCCTCAGGCACCCTCAGGCACAACGCCAGGCACCCCCTCAGCCCCCGCCTCAGGCACCCGCCTCAGGCACCCCGCCTCAGGCACCCCGCCTCAGGCACACCGCCTCAGACACACCGCTGCAGGCACACCACCGCAGGCACACCGCCTCACGTCATTTCAAATGTAAATAGTGTGAAATTAATGTTAAAGAGTATGTGCAATGTGAGTGAGTTGAATTCAGACAACCCCTGCTTCTTCCCTCAACCAGCGCCCTCCCTCTCTCCCCCTCCGGGCAGCTCGCGGCCCGGCGCGGCGTAAGCTTGTTATTGTACAGAGAAGGTCCCGTTCAGTCCGCGAAAGCAACCCTCCCCCTTTCTGGCCATTCTTCTTTTTCTCTGTACACATACAATAAAATACGTTGGGAAGGCCGGACGCTCATCAAGGTGGTCATGCGTAGCAAAGTATCTAATCCCCTTGTAAGTTGGAGGTAAAATTTCGGTGCCATTGTACTTGTGGGTACTCGTTGTATGAGCCTACAAATATATAAATTTATTATACGGGCTAAGTTGCACTTTACTTTTGCACTCCTCACTTCACTTTTACAATCCATCGTGGCTTGGTATTGTGATAAAAGGCGAGCACAAATGTCCACAAAATGAATAAGGAGCAGTTGTTTTCAAACGAAGTGTAACGTAGTGGTTTGCTTCTGCCTAGCAACAGGATACGTGGAGAAACATAAAATAAATAACGAGAATTCATTGAGAGTTCGAGGTAAGCGGACCTGCTTGACAGATCCACAAGGCTGTGGCTGCAGATACTTTATGAATTATGCATTGGAGCACAAATAATTAAGTGTTGTTGAGAGTGATATTTCATTTCTGAGAAAGAGTTGAATGGTGCTCAGCTGGCACATGACTGAGGTTGGCAGCGCTAAAGATTGCGACTCTACAGAAGGTAACTAGGGCCTATTTATAAGATAATGTTGCGGGAATGTAGATTGGCATTCTGATGGATTAGTGATTCCGGTGGCGTCAACTGCTAATGCCATCAGTCCCCTAAATGTTTGTTAGTTAGTTAGTTAGTTAATGCCTTATTTTACGTGGTGAGCCTGGGGCCATCAGGCCCGCTCCCCGTCTAACCACGCAAATTTCGCTACGCTCCTTTCACCACCTAGCGGAGAAAGGAGGTATTATCTTGGGCGACGAAACAGACGGAACTCAATTTTACTCAGAGGCTTGATTTGGCTTGAGGATATTTTACATGCAGTAAATCTTCTACATGGGACAGCTGGCTTTACTTCCCCTCCGAAGGAAGGCGCACGAAGGACTTTTTCGCCCTTAAAAATCCACGGCTTCGGTCGGGTTTGAACCCGCAAACTCGGGTACAACAGTCTGACACGCTAACCGCTATACCACCGAATCCGCAAATGTAGGGCACGTTTTCATTGCGAGAGGTGGCGGTGTTCCCCCGTTCGATGGCAAGTTCCGTCGCCGACGTACATCGACTTACGCGGATTTTCACTAGCGGGACGCCGCCCCACCCAGGGCAAGCTTCACACTCCCGACTGGTCTCCCAAGTGAAATAATGTAGTGCATGTAAGTGTGTGTTAGTACGTGGTGAGGATAGAAGAATATGTGGTAGTGTAGTGCATGGTAGTATGTGTGTGTGTTTAAGGGGAGAGGATAGGACAAGGAAGAGGAAGGAAAGAGGGCGCTCGGTCCATGGGCAGTTTGTTAGGTTACTGCCCCAGCATTCGCTTGATGTTGATTGGAAAAAAACACGGAAAATACCGTTTAGAGCAACCAGCCGCTACAATGATCCTTGAGAGAGCAGTTTAATTCCAACTAGGTGTCTGTCTAATCTCCAAAACCCTGCCATCGTCGAGTTTCGAACCCAGGAACATCCGTCCAGAGGCGCTGAAGTGACATCAATTGAGTTTGCATCCTGTTTAGGGGATATTTTGCAATCTCGAAATCGTATTGACAAAAGCAGAATAACAAACTTTATTCATGGTTTAGAAATATTTACATCATTACATTACATTTACATTACATACACCAAATTTCTATTAGTCTGACTTAGAAACATGATCCAATAAAGATAAAGAAAACGAAATCCATAGTTTCCACATAAAGTATTACTTTCTCGTACGTTGATTTTACAGTCGTAATATTTAAAGACAAAACCAGTTGGGAAAATGAACGTTCACACCAACATCTAGTAGCGTCTTTGAATGAAGCTGCGGTATGCCGACATTGCCTTCTTAGAATACATAAGACACATTTTGGAGTTGTGAGCCACAAGACAAGTTAAAATTGTCTTTTATATCAAGAGGGCAATAACGCACTCTCTTCAACAGCAATTTTTATCGAGTGGAATGTTTGTTACCTTCTGCAAGTAGGCAATATTCTTCAAAATATACATCACTTTCTATTATTATTATTATTATTATTATTATTATTATTATTATTATTACTATTATTATTATTATTCATGCAATTCACGACTAAATATATTATGAGTCGTTGAATATAAAATCTACTCCACGTCGCAGCCAACTTTATAAGGAGACAATCTAAGGGCTGTCGGTACTACCTCTACAATATTTTGCACATTATTTGAACTGCTCGAAATAAAGCAATTTCTTTCACTCCACAATATTTTCAATTATCTGGGAGTTTAGTCAAGTTCTTAGACAAATTTTACGGAACACATCCCAAAGCTCCGATAACTATCGAGGCCTGTGCCTTTACGTCCCATATTCGGCTCATCACGATTTCCAAACTTTTGTATTTAAGACATTTCTCTGTCCCCTAGGTTACATCGTTTTGATGCCATGGCGCAGCCACATATATAAATAATTATGTTTTTTTCTCCAAATCTCGGATAACAATATTCGGTTTGTTTGGCGCTAACGTGCGAAGAGTTTGAATTTCTGGGTTGTTCGGCATTGTACACACTTCAACAGACGTCACCCGCTTTTGGTAAGTGTTCGTACCACTCGGGGCGTGTGTTTGGAACTTCGAGGGCGGTACTGATCTGCCAGTGGAGGTAACTACACAGCCTGTCGTGTCCTTTCAATTATTCATTTGCTAGAAGGGAACAAGCTAGAACAACAAGATCAATGATATCTAATTGTTCCTGTCAAATGCGGCATTTAGCATCTTGGGAACTTTTGAGAACGGCTTAATCATAATCACATGTTCTCAACGCCTGATCTTGGGCAGCTATTCAAATTTCTTCCCATTCTGGCTTTATTATTGCCCTTGTAATCCACATACGTGATTGATATTCATTGATTTAAACTTTTCCATTCTTTTAAATAAATATCGTAAATAGCGTTGTCTCTCTACGATTTTTCAACATTTTTGTGTCTCACATTTAATGTTAAGTAGCATTATAAATTTAGA
Source organism: Teleogryllus oceanicus (assembly GCA_964035755.1). Taxonomy (NCBI): domain Eukaryota; kingdom Metazoa; phylum Arthropoda; class Insecta; order Orthoptera; family Gryllidae; genus Teleogryllus; species Teleogryllus oceanicus. Next base: position 7,669,962 of record CAXIVR010000007.1, read on the forward strand.
GTTTCTTATCCTCCGTGTCTTGCGTAGTCTTGTTCCCAATTCTTCTTGCTATATTTGCAATGCCTGTGTTTTCAATTCTTGGATCAGATTTAATGACCTGCCTAATGAGTCATGAGAGGGTCATCCTCATGACTGAGTACATAGTTTTGCATCCCGACAATTGCATTTTGCCAGGAAGCTTCAATTTATTTTAGGCTCCATCCTTACGTGACACAAAGTCTATGTATAACAAAGCTTGAGGATGGGCGACATGATGCATTGTAAGTAGTTTTCTGGTGTTTTGATCCATGATTCCAATTTCTGACTCAGTCCAGGGCACAAGTCCAAAACTGAATTCGACTACAGGCACCGCCAAACTATCTATTGTAGGTATTTTATTTCTGGAGTTAAGAGTTGTCTGCAGGACAAGTCTCACACTTCTATGCTACTCGCTGTGATTTTTCCCTTTCATTGTGTTGTTCGAGATGGAATCACATTCTTTAATGCCTAGATATTTGTAAATTTTATATGGCTCAAAGATCTTGAATCACTGTGTGCTTACCAACTTCAATGTTTTCTGATATAATCATTCTGCCTCTTTAAGTTAAAATTTGTACACGTCTCAAGAATAAACTTCACGCAGAAGTCATTGCTAAAATCATTAATGATAGACTGCATTTGGGAGAGAATCGCTTTATTATTATTATTAATTATTATTATTATTATTATTATTATTATTATTATTATTATTATTTATTGATTTTTCGTGTTTCCAGGCACGTCAACTACTGTGATCAGTAGTCCCGTTAGTGTAGTGCATGTTTTTTCGGCGTTGCCGGTGATCTTTCGGAGATGGCGGTGATCTCGCCCCGCTGGATGGCGAGATCGGCGCCGACCTACCTCGGCTAGTGGGTTTCCCCGTAACCAGGCTCTCCACCAGCGGGGCACCGCCCCAACCGGGCAAGCTCTAAACTCCCGACCGTCTCCCGAAATATGTGTAGTGAAGTCCATGTTAGTGTAAGTGTGTGTGTGTGTGTGTTATAAGGGAAGGATGTGGCAAGGAAGAGTAAGAAAAGATCGCGGTCCGTGGCCCGTTTGTTAAGGTACTGCTCCGGCATTCCATTGGTGTGAGGGGTGATAGGAAATTCCAGACAACAACTGAATTCGACCTAGCTGAATAGATAGTGTCGAACATCCTGCCGCCGTCAAAACTCGAACCTAGGACATCCCGGCAAAATTGTAGTGTTGAGGGGTGATAGGACGATCACAATGCAACCATGCCCCAGAAGGGACTCGAAACTGCGATGCTTCAGCCCGAGATCGTCTCGGCGCTACTGCCTCGGCGACCTCCGCCTCTCGCATCGGCTGACAAAGTTTTGTGGATTTGTGGCTTACATTCGACACATCTTTTTAAACAAAGCCACGAAAAGCCACTTTCCGACGTATTTTGTCTCCTGGAACTGGAAGCCGGACAAGCTCTAAGCTCCCGAGCGGTCTCCCAGAATATGTGCTAGTGTAGTGCATGTCAGTGTAAGTGTGTGTTAAGGGGAGAGGATATGACAAGGAAGAGGAATGACAGATCGCGCGTGGTCCGTGACCCGTTTGGAAGGGTACTGCTCCGGCATTCGCCTGGTGTTGATCGGAGAAACCACAGAAAACTACCGATCAGAGCAGCCGGCCGCTAGAATCCTCCAGACAGTGACGGAATTCAACCCAGCTGGAAAGCCAGTAACACCGCCACAACTTGGGACATGACAACCCTCCACTTAAGGGGCTCACGCCCTACGTGGCCGCCGCCCGGAATCAATACTCCCTCTGGCGGCCGCCGGCGGCGTCGTTATCGCGCTCCCCCAAGCGCGCGGCCGCGCCCACGCAGGGCGCGGGTAATCGTTGTTTTCGCCGCCAGGAGCGCTAATTGGCGCCTCCAAAACAAGCGAGCGGCGCCGAGCGCTGTCGCCTCCCCCCTGCGTCATCACACCAGTCGCCCCACGTGGGAGCCTCTGCGACTCGGGTGCCGGCGACCGAGGCAGGGCGGAGGACCTACAGCAGGACCTACTCGCGGTAGTAACGGTTAAGAAATATTTTGATTCCACAAACTTTTACATATTCACACATCTGTCATCACTTGTATAACGCATTACCAATAAAATATATTAGGTTGAAGAACTAATCCTGATAAAGCTGATAAAGCATTAACACAAATTCCGCTACTCAAAACTGCGAAACCATCGAGGACAGAAGACCTGAGCGCTCCGTGTGACGTCACCACGGGTATACACTGAGGGATCGTCAGTTAAACAAAGTAAACAAGTCGTGGGACAATAAGTGGTGCCAAAAAGTATTCAATGATTTAATTCATTTGCCGAAATTATAGAATGTTGGAAAATTATTTTAGCAAAAATTCCTGGCAATACAAATTCTTAAGTTATATATCACTGCAACTTCATTGCATATTTTGTAACATACTATTGAAATTTTTGGAAATTTAAAGTTTTCAGAAACTTTTATTTGCGCATTCTTATTACCAGTTACAAAAATGGAACTTTAAAACTCTACTGATGAAAGACGAAAAAGTTACAATTTTATACTTTTGGTATCATTATTTCCTGATTTTCTTTTGCAAAACAATATTCAAAAGAATATTTGTATCAAAGAATGGTTGAATAATGGTTGAAAGACTGTATTTTACAACCCATGAATAATAGATGCTCCGTTCAATTCAGATTGTGTAAACATCATTGACAAATGATTTACGAAAGAATGATTCTGCCTTGTAAGAAAATTAGAAAAAGAAGCCATAAAAACTAAATAAATACGAATTTAAAATAAATACAAAGGACTATTACGTTTGAAATTTCTAAATAGGATACGAAGTCACTAGAGACCCGCGAAATAATAGATGTTTATATAATTAAGAACAGACAGAACGGCAAAAGAAAATTTTGAAGAAAACTTAACGATTCGCCTCACGATTTTTTGAGGCGGGACACTGCATGAGACGGTTTCGCGCGAGTGCGGTGGCTGTTGACACCAATCTACTAATGAGCGGTTTCTGCTTGCGTCAACGCCATGAGCTGGAACTGCTAGCCCGATGACGTCACGACTGCGACGCTCGGCCTCCGTGAGCCCTATCACGAATTCAAATCAAAAACGCAAAATTAAAGATGCCGCCGAGCTGAAATGCCTAAAGAAGGTATACAAAGCATTTCAAAAAGGTGAAAAATGGAAATGCAAAATGTAGTTTACATTATACATGTGTAAGTAATAATTTATATACATGGTTTAATTTCCTAATTGTAATATTGTAATGCGAATGTGAAAGTGGCTTTAAAGTTATTTTTTAGTGTGTTCACAAGGAGCAAAAAAGTTAATAACTGCAACAGTAACAACGATCACAGCAAGAGCATTGAAACTAAATCCATTGCAATTCATGTTCATATTCAATATCTGTTTCTGTAGCATTACAGTGGAAAAAACATATCAACGCAAAAATTAAGATACAATTACTTTAACATACCATCGGTGATTTCGATTGTCCGAGGCGTGTTGTGATCTCATTAACTCGGATAATCGAGCGTTTACTAAACTTTTTTTCGTTCATCCGTGTAATTACATGAGTGACACAAATTTTTAAGATAGAAATTTCTTCCTTTAATATGTTTCTACGTATACGTTGAAATGAATAAAAAATAGTACAGTATGAAACAATGATGTAATGATGGATATTAATACACGAGTGTGATATTACGATACGAGCGAGTATCTTAAACATCACACGAGTGTATTAATATCATTACATCGAGTTTCATACGGAACTTTTTCTACGACTTATGACAGCTTTTATAAGTTAAACTTTTACGTTGAATCGTTTCGTAGCAGTTGACATGCAGGATTCAGACAAGGCCACCTCGGGTACCTACCCTATCTGCTGCAGGGGGCTTTGATTTACCAGCCCGCCTGCAAAAGAGTACATACGTTGCGGCTATAATTCCAAAGTCACCATTTTCCCTTGATCTCTTATTTCTGGAGGCGCCAACTTATCCTCTGATTCACTATACATTTCAAACTAAAAAATTGGCCTCCTTTAAAGGACAAACACACGGCAGCAACTTATAACACACAAGAACTTGCATTCTAATTTTAACGTTAGTCAAATGTTCCCTCTTCCACTACCACTACGCTAGTCAAATAAGATCAAAGTAAAATTACATCCAATTTATTTTAAATAATATTCGACGTAAAAATTACTGATGTTAAAAGAAATTAACATACATAATATTACATACAATTTTACTATACAGAATCGAACAAAACATTTGCTAGAACGATTCTCAATGATTATTGAAGTGTTAATACTTGATTTCTAACCTTCTCTGGGATTAGTCAAGAAACTGTGTCAAAATGAAATCTGTATCGTAATAGTATGATCATGCAACTGGTTGCAGCCAACAAATGGCAGCGTTATACAATGGGAATAGACAAATATTTTACTAGTGGTCTATTTCTGCAAACATTCTACTAAACAAAGCCTCAAAAATGGTTTTCCAAAAAGTATTAAGCACAGGGCTCATGAAAAATAAACAAAAGACTCTCTCATAGCGCTGGAGCAAACTTAATATTTTAATAAAAAACAGTTTTCGTGAAAACTGCAATAACGTAGAATAGTGCACTAACTACGTAGCAAGAATAAGAAAAATGTTGGGTTGCATAACGCAAATATTTAATGATGGGGGTCCTCTTTCTTGGCATCTTGCTCCGCATGGCCAGAACTGTGTCCCACTGAGAACGACATTTTGTTGGTGCGCGGAGAAAGGGAAAAAGCGGTACACTAGTCTCTGACACTTCGTTTTTCACTCAAAATCGAAAATGCTTTTTTTAATATTTTTTCTAGTTTCTTGGTATCTACCCAAACTACGTCTCTCATCTGCCAGGAGGCTGAATATTTTCCGTCAATTTACATGTATATTAGAAATTAGTAATATCGGTATGTCAGGATATCATATAAGCTTATTACAGTATATTTTTGTACCGATCATATTTATATTACCAAACGTCTTTCCTAAAATAGTCACCGAAGTCACCAGAAAATAACACAATGAGGATAATACGATCTGCATGAAGGGGGATGCCAGTACGTATTACTATAACAATTACGCTGCCAATTTTAGTTTACTAATGGATCGTGGGCATCAATGGAGATAACACTGTCAGTTGTGGTGACGACAGGCTGACTTTTCACAGAGAACTGTCAGTGTAGACGGCATAGGAAAAGTGTTACATAAGAGAGCGCTTGCGATGGCGACAAGTGAGGCGAACCTAATAGTGGATTGGAGACGGGAGATGGAGAAAAGTCAAGAGGGGATCACTAATTTTTTTTTTGGAACGTGGAGCGACGAAAGAGGCTACTGAAACATTGTCATATCTAGAAATTATTTCATGAGGACGTAATTTTACTTCGCCCCTCCTCAAAAATTCGTTGGCGTTACAACAGCACATACTTTCTTGCATTATTTATAAATTTTCCAGTTTGAAAAATTCAAACAGTTCTATTAAATTGATTCCTGCGCCATTCTTACAAGCGTTTCATTTTAAAAACTAGTTCTGCTATAAAGCGTACTTTCTCGTCCGTATTTTTACGTAGTGCTAACAAAAAGTACTCAAATTTGTACAAGAACATATTTCAAAATATAGTTTTAAGGAACAAATTCCATTAAGAATTTTTAAGGTGTCTTAATTAGATGTATTCAAATAACGTGGGAAAATGTGAATCACAAGAACCCACCTGCAGTCACCCGCGGACTCACACACAGACACAAAACACACACAAATTAATGGAGCGAGTTTTTCAGGAGGGAGTGTTATGAAACAAAGATGGATAACTGAATCTAGAAAGAAAATTGTTAGAGTCCTCGCTAGCAAGCAAACGAGTAGCTGCCGTTAGTGATTGAACCATGAGAAATTGTCAGGAACGGATACTGGTATTAGGAACGAAACACATCCACCGCCGAATTTTTAATAAAGCTAATAACAGGATGAATGATATCGAAACTTGTGATCAACCTGCTCCAAACAACCGAAATAATTTAGTTCTTCTGCAAAATAAATGTTTTTTAAAATAAAAATCTCATTTTAAAATTTACTGGAAACAATTTATGGCTTCTGAAAATTCGCCGCGTGACATTTTCCAAGTTCACTCGCGGCGCCGGCCGCTGGCCATTGCTTGCAGCGCTTTCCGCGTAGGTGGCGGGCCTGCGGCCGCGAGCAGGTGAGCCCCGCGGAGTGGGGGGGAGGGGGAGGAGGGGAGGCGATGGCGCGGAGCGACCGCCGCGCGCCGCGCTGCGCTGCGGGAATATTGGAAAATTTGACGTCGTTAACGCGGCGGGCGCTGCGGGCGCGAAAATACCTCTGGCGCAAATGGGAAGCGCTTCCAACGCAGGGGGGGGGGGGCGCGAGGGGAGGGAACGAACGGAGTGTGAAGGGGAGGAGGGGCAACCGAGTGGAGGATGAAGGGCAAGTGAAGAGGCGGAGGGGGGGAAGGGGCGAACAGGAGTGAAGGAGGGAGGAGGGGAGGAGGGGCAATCGAGGGGGGGATGAAAGGTGGGTGAAGGGGCGGCGGGGTACGCGAGGGGCGAATGGTGAGTGAAAGGGGAGGAGGGGCATGCGAGGAGAACGAACGGGGAAGGGTGGAAGGAGGAGGGGACGTGAGGGGGACCGAATGGCGAGTGAAGGGATGAGGGACACCCGAGGGAGGGAAGGAACGGAGAGTGATGGTGGGAGGGGGCGCGAGGGGGGAACAGAGGGGAACGAACGGAGAGTGAAGGGGAGGGTTCGGGACTGAAAACAGAGTACAGGAAAGGGGGGGGGTGAGTGGGGATGTCGGAGGAGGGTCTGGCTAGAAGTGGAATTGATGAAAGGAGGGGAGCAATGATGTGAGCAATTTTGACTGATTGATTAGTGATATCGGGCGCGTCAACTGGTAATCGGATTAGTACTGTAATGTTTTAATTTAATTTTAATTTTTTATGGATTAATACTCGGCCATTAGTACTGTAAATACAGTATGTTTTTATCGCGGGAGATAGTGGTTATCTTTCCCTGCAGGGTGACAGATCCGGGCCGACCTACTTTGGTTGCGAGGATTTTCCCATCCAGGTATCTTCGACCAGCGGTGTATCGCCTCAGCGAAGTTCACAATTCTCGGCTGGTTACCGATAAGTGTGGTAGTATTGTGCATGTGTGTGTGTGTGTGTGTGTGTGTGTGGTTGTATGGGATGAGGATAGGACAGGGAAGAGGAAGGAATGAATGTGTGGGGTCTATGTATCGTTTGTTAGGATACTGTCTGGTGTGGATCGGAGAAACCACAAAAATCAACCAATCACAGCAGTCGTCCCCTAAAATTCTTATCCAGACAGAGGGTGAATTCGATTAAATATGTAGCTTGTGTCGAAAATCCTGCCATCGCCCGGACTCTAAATCTAGGATCTCTCGGTCACAAGCACTGCAGTGTCAGAGGTTGTAATGAAGTTCCTTTGACACAGGGATTCTATATTAGTCCCAAACTTTTCCTTCGGCACACGTGTCTCTTGAAATGAAAAGATTTCCTTTACATTTCCTTTGTTGTTATCTGGCATCCAGGACAGAAAATAATAAATTGTCGCATTTATTTGCGGCTGGCGACCGTATTTTTATCTATTAAAATTGGTGACTTACCTGTTCCCATTTAGAAATATAACAACGTTGATATATCAGTCAGGTAAGCAAACCGTTACACCACGCCAACCCCCATATACAACTCCTAAACAAAACAATACCCTACGTACTACCTACTTTGAATTCACAAAATCGAAACACACTGGCACACAACTGGGTCGTTGTCGCAGTTTGCATGGTTTGCTGCTGTTCCCGTTGATTCTACAGTGAAGCGAAAGTCGAAATCGAATCGCACTCATTGCCGGTCTGCTCATTTTATCGCAAATATTTATTGTTATAAAATTATTATATTATAGAAAATGAAACAAAAAATATTCCCAAGGCCAAGACAATGCAAAAGGAGCTTCCAGAAAAAGTCTTCCGAGAGAAATCGGTCGCTTAATTTATCAGTAGTAGCTGTAGGTAGAAACTGCCTTTCCCTAATAATATATATATATATATATATATATATATATATATATATATATATATATATATATATATAGATGATGATGATGATGATAGTTATGTATAAATTGCATTTTTCTCCTACAAAAACACTTTGTATGGGCATCCATTCCGCAATAAAGCCGACAAGAGCAGGATTGGTTTACGGAAGTGAAAAGCTCTGCGAGGCCTGTGGCGGATTAGAGAAGATCGGCGCGGAAGTGAAGAAGGCGTCGGGGTCCTCCCCATCCACCCCATTGGTCCACCTCCGTAACGATTCCAACGGTTTTTCATGTGTATTTGTGAATAAATATTTAACTATTTTATTATTAGTTCACTTTTTTGGAAAATCAAAATGGTTGGGCAATCATCCTCCAAAAAAATAACTGTTTATATTGTGTTTTTGTTGTCTTGGAATTCATATATTCCATCGTAACTTCACCCCCCATGGACGCAGCGAGTACTACGTTCAATTAAGCCAGTGTAGAAGAACGAGTGTTATTTTCTACACTATGCGGGTAATTCCGCGTTGAGGTCCGAGTCTGTAGTGCTTCTTATAGAACCTCTATTATATTCGCAATGACAGCGTATACTGTTCAATATATATATATATATATATATATATATATATATATACATATACCAAAAAACAGATTAATTTGGTATCAATATTTTTTTTAGAATCTACCTTTAAAATGTTCAACTAGTTTTTCAAATCGAATCTAAATAAATTTTCAAACAAAACAAAATATATTTTCGTGTGTGCTATTCACTTACATCGCTTCGTAGCTATATTAAATAAACTATTACTAAGTGAAATATAGCCATTGAAAGTTTTGTAGCGCACAAATAAAATATTTTAATAGCCCATCTACATTCATTTACTATAAAAAATTGAATGAAATTGATTCTATAGAAATTAACATTTAACTGGTCTTAGCACAATCAATATCTCTTGTTTTCTTTATTTTTCCGTATAATGATACATTTCTTAAAACCATTTATAAACGGTAAATGGTACCATTAAACTATCTGCCGATAGAGATTGCCAGATTTCGTTTGCTTGCTGCACGTACTGCTGCCTACTCATTGCAATGTTTGCATATAGTAGTCGTATTTCAGCATTAACACACGAGCAAAATGAATGTCATTCAATCACATTGAATGTGACCGGCTTTGATTTTTCATTTTGCATTCTCTCCACATTGTACAAGTGTCATTGTCCTTCAGATTTATGAATTCAATTATTTAATTTCATTTCCTGCTTTGTTTATGTTAATGTCGTTTATTCTTCTCACAATTGTCATTGTGATATATACAAATTATATCATCATAAACAATTCCGTATATTTTCAAGATTTTTCAATAATATGTACACTGGATATTTATTTTTTTAAAACTCCATATGGAAAATGTTGTTAGCTATGCTTGAAGTACTGTTTATGGCGTGCATATGTCATAATATATAATATTTTATACATTATTAAATTTATATATTATTATATTACTATATTTTAACAATATATAATAAAAATGTTAGTTTTCGATATTAAGTTGTGGTTCCATAATTTTGTATTGATTGTTTTATGAAGTGCATATCATCTGTAGTAAAAAAAGGTATTGCAGCATATTATAAGTGAAAATACGGCTTTCGTCTTGTCAAAAAATTATTCGTATCTTTAACATTTTCACAATAACTTAATTCGGAAAATATGTAACGTTTGGAGGAAGATATAATATTTCAGTAACTCGAAAATAATTTGAAGAATTTTTGTCATGAACCCATAGTAAACAACTGAATGTTCTGATTTAGAAAACAATTCATTGCCAAATGAAAATCACGTATATTTCTTGAAATATGCAAGGGAAATTTAATGTGTAAGCATCCACAATTAAATATATGTTGAACATAAAATTTTAAATTGCTCTTAAGAATAAATAACGGTGTTCTGAAAATGCAAAACATTGTATTTATTTGATACGGTACATTTATAAACTGAGAATACTAATTCGGTGTCCTTTGGAATTATCGAGGACAAACATTTTGCTAGATTCCATTTGAGCTTTGCCCGGATGCAATCTCAAAGAAGTGTGACGTAATTAGCTTGAACTGAACGTGTTTGACCCATCCAGCCACCGCTCAATATACTTAACAGCCTATGTCCGTATTCCAAATTGCTCCATAATGTCACGAGAGTAATCTAGGATAGGTGTTATTGTTTCTACCTTCAAATGAAATTTATTGTTCTTAATCAGTTCTTGAATTAAGGTCATACACATTTTTTGAAAAATTTATAAGTTTTCGCCTATAGTGCGTTGAATATGTGCAATATTAAAAAGTAATAAAAACAAGATTTTCTGGAAAACGGTTGCAATTTTTTCTGTAAACTTTTGCTATGTGTAGTGATAAATGTACTCTATTAGATGAAATGAACGTCTTACTGCGCTATTCTTTTGTGCTTTTAAAAATTACAAATCTGTAATTTTTATTACCCTCTCACGTCGTTAATATTTACATTAGCAACAATTTGTTGACATTATTGACTACATGTGATTTAAATAATGTAATATAAATTTTCTCGAAAAAATCAACAGTTTTCGGTGAACTTGAGCTGAAATTTCCGCATTTTGAGAACGCTAAAATAAAATTTACTAAAAAGCGTCTCCAAATTTTTTCATCAAATTTTGCAACAGATAGGGACAATTACAGTGTTTAATATAAACTAAAGTACATTTTGGTGTATTCTTTTGTTGTTTTTTTTAATTACACAAATATCATTATTCTAAAATATTTCTCACGGTGTCGTGACGCTGGCAACATAAGAAGGCAGTAGGAGAGCATACAAATAACAAGACAGACTACAATTTAGTGGCATATTTATTAATGGTTACTTACATACAAGAGAATGGACATGCTGAAAGGTCGCAAACAAGACACTCAGGAGTGCGGGTGACCGTTGGCGGCATGGCGGGGGGCCCTTTGCACCATCCACGTACCGGGAGCGGTAGCTCAGTGCATCAACTGATGTCGCTGCAGCGCCTCTGACCGGGAGGTCCTAGGCGGCAGGATTTTCGACACTAGCTTTTCAGCTAGGTCGAATTCAGTCGGTGTCTGGAGGAGAATTCTAGCGACCGGCTGCTGTGATCGGTAGTTTTCCGTGGTTTCTCCGAACAACACCAGGCGAATGCCGGAGCAGTACCCTTCCAAACGGGCCACGGACCGCGCGCGATCTTTCCTTCCTCTTCCTTATACTATCCGCTCCCCTTACACCCACACTTACACTAACATTCACTACACTACTACATATTCCGGGAGACCGGTCGGGAGCTTAGAGCTTGTCCCGGCTGGGACGGTGCCCCGCTGGTGAGAGAGTCCTGGTTAGGGTGAAACCTCACTAACCGACGGTAGGTCGGCGCCGGATCTCGCCATCCAGCGGGGGAAGATCGCCGCCATCTCCCGCGAAAAAAAATGCACTACACTAACGGAACTAATAACCAAAGCAGTTGCCGCGCCCGGAAACACGAAAAAAGCAAATCAAATCAAATGAACCATCCACGCGTCAGGATGGTCCAAAGGGCGTCATCAGCCAGCGGGGCCACGATAATTCACTAGGACGAGTAACGCCGCCCTGACGCAGGGAACCCACGCGACAGCCCCAGTCCCTCAGTCCAATGCACATAGTCACCGAGAGGGGTTGTTCCCTAGGAGGAGCGAGGATGGAGTTGCCCCGGGTGTAGCCGCGCTTGCAATTATATGGCAGACGTTCGAATCAAGGATCGCACATCGTCGCTTCGGCCGGCGTTTGGAGAGGGTGCAAGGGTTGGCGCCCCGTTTCGGCGTCCGGCACGGGGTGGCAGACGGTCGGGAAAGATAAGGGCGAGTCGTTGGGTGCAAGGGTCTGGGAGCGTCACTACACTACTAGATACTTGTATCAACGCACATTCATTGCAGGTCTAACATAACTTTAGGTTGTTAAATTGGTTCAAAGAATTTCTATAGCAATGGGGAATCGAACTCGGATATCTGGGTTTATATGGTTTTGCTCTAAGCACTGAGCTCCGCGATGGCCGATTTTTCGTGGGTGTCATGTGTCTAATGTATTCCCCGTTTTACGCTATTTAATTGTCGCCAACCTGGTAGTGACCTTATTACAGAAGCACTTAGGCCGGAAATATGTTCGGCACAGTAAGTGAGTCCGTGAAATTGTCATATGAAACCATTTAGCAATCGGTCGTCTCGGTAGCACAGTGGATTCCGTGACTACAAGTAAACTAGGAGACCCGAGTTCGATTATGAATCGGGGTGACAATTTTATGAATAAAGTCGTTATTAAAACTCATTTGTTGAATAGTGACAAGTTCACATCTTCAAAACCCCTTTCTAACTGTTCGGAACATATTTATGGCTTTATATCTTTTGCAATAAAGTGTCAGTAGGTTCACAAATGAATACATTAATGTTATCTTCATTATGTATTTAGTTTCCCTTTTATTAAACATTTTACAAAATTAAGAAACTATTGAGACTTTCAACCTTTTTTAATTTATTAGTCCTAGAGGGATCACACTTCATCTGTATATGCATATTCACATCTCGAACGACAACGTTGTATTCCGGCGGGAAGAAACACGCCCACAGTTTTGCCTGTGGATTTCCCACGCCACACCAGCGATCTCTCGCGGTTTATCGTTGCGTTGCTGCAGCGAGCTAAACTTCCAGCGCCGGCTGAAATCGCTTTATCTTCCTTTGTGAAAACAACGCAGTGGTCCACAGCACTCTCATTTAGGGGATTTGAATTATTATGTGCAAAATATGGAAATTAATGAAAAAGACTACTAGAATAAATACACGAATTAGCTCCTCCGCCGCGTGGAATACATTGGCGGTTTATAGAGGCCGCTCGCTGAAAAGACTGTTGTTTAAACAAATAGGGAGGTTTTCACAATTCTGCAAAAGAGAGACTGAATACTATGAGGCAAAACAAGCTCTTTCAAAACATCCGCTCTGTGTGTGGCAGCAAAAAGTCCGTTATTCACAAGAAAACAGTGGCGCATGTGGTAGGTTGTTTGAATGCTACGCTTGAGACTGCGTCGTGTAGAAAATATTTACGTTTGCTTGGTTTGTGAGAAACAGAGCGAAGCCCTACTCGGCAATGTACGAGTCTTCCTTCAAAGAGATAGAGATTTGTTAGAATGCGATACATACACACACACACACACACCTATTTTATATATATTTGATAACAGGTTAATCAAATTAGGCTTGTTATGACAAATTATAAATGGTGTTTGAAGGCTCGGGTGTTGTTTCTCGTGAATGCGTCCGTGAATATTATAAAGGATGAACGACATAACACAATATTGTATTATAGAATAAGATGCATGCATTACAATCATTTAAACATAAAAAAACGTAAAAATCTTGTCTATTCAAAACTTGACTATTTGCAATTTAAATACATTAAAATAAAAATCCTATCTTTCTCGCACCTTAGTCATTGGTCTTATTCCTTTCGTTTATCGTATCGTTTTTATATTTATTTATTTTTGCTCTTAAACGCTTAATGGGAGCTCACTGTCTTTTATGACAAAACATTAATTATCCTTGCCTTCACCCATTAGTAATAAAATTTGCTCTTATTAAATACAGATAATTATACCGAAAGTAATTTTAGCAACCTCCCTCTTCACAGTCAGCGTTCACTAGCGGTTTCCAAATCGGTTACGTCACTCGCATGCACTCAGTGTCATTTCTTGTCCTGTCGATAGATCAAAATCACGTTTTGAACAATCGTGCAGTCCAGGTCATCTGCCATTGCGACGCCGAACCTCGCAGCACGCAGCCGGGGGTAGCGTCGCGCGCTCAAACAGAGAGTTTTCAAGATTGAATTGAATTGAATTTGCTTTATTTTACGTGGCGAGACTCAGGCCACGAGGCCTGCTCTTCCGTCTGACCACGCAAATTCCGCTACGCTCCTTTCACCAACCATGGGCGAAAGAAGGTATTACTTGGGCGTCGAAACAGGCGATTTGAATTTAGCTCAGAGGCATCGTTTAGGCTTGAACTTTTACATGCAGTAAATGTACTAACATGGGACAGCCGGCTTTACTTCCCCTCCGAAGGAAGGCGTACGAAGGATTTTTTCGCCCTTAAAATCCACGGCTTCGATCGGGTTTGAACCCGCAAACGTGGGTATAGCAGCCCGATACGCTAACCGCTACACCATCGCCGCCGCGAGATGCAGCCGCGTAACGTAAGCGAGACGTTGCTGTCCTCGTGCCAGCCTTTGTTGAGGTGGGAGCAGGATGTGACGTAGAGGAAAGTCCCAGAGGGTAGCGCGGAGGTGCGCGGACGCTAGCCCGGCGCTCCGCGACGCTCCTTCGGCCCTTTTGGCTACGAGAGTTCCAGAGGTTCGGATCGGCCGAGGAGCAGAGAGCGCAGCTGATAGGGCCGGCAATGTACTTGCCGTAATGCAGGGTGTGGTAGCCGAAGAGAACTTACTTCTAGTAGTGGATCGAATTAGTGCGTCAAATTAATTTATTGTGAAATAGGTTTATTACGGTGGTGGACCTTAGTAGTTCGGATAAACCTGCAATTATATGATCACACTCTCGTCTGTGTTTATTGCAACCGCATGACGCTACACGGGCAAGCGGCCACGAGCATCGCACGCCCCCGCTCGGCGACCTCGAAGCGCGTTCACACCCGACCTCGAAGCGCGTTCACACCCGACCTCGAAGCGCGTTCACACCCGACCTCGAAGCGCGTTCACACCCGACCTCGAAGCGCGTTCACACCCGACCTCGAAGCGCGTTCACACCCGACCTCGAAGCGCGATCACACCCGACCTCGAAGCGCGTTCACACCGGACCTCGAAGCGAGATCACACCCGATCTCGAAGCGCGTTCACAAGCGCCTCTTTGCAGGGTAAAATACATCGCAGTTTAATTGTCATTTAGTATGCTTACTATCTGATTCTTCTTTTTTTAATTTGTTACGTCTACATTTTGACGCACCGCGTCCCTAAGCCCTTTAAGGGGCATTGAGCGCTTTGCGCTCGGCAGTAATCTTCCTTTAACCTTATGTCATGTCACGTCACGTCACGTCGCAGTCCGTTGTGAAGAGGACTGCCAGGTAGCATCTCCACGTACGCGCCTCCTGCGACACTACCCAGTGGCCAGAATTGGGAAGGAATAAGGAAAGGGTGGGGTTTAGGACACTTCAAACGGGTTGGACTAGCTCTTATGAAGCAGCCTATCTAATTTTGTTAGAACAAATTTCATACGACATTCAACGGGAATCGAACCCACACCTCAGTGGTGAAAGGCTAGCGACTTCGTGTGCCACGAGCGAGCTCCTAGCTCTCTTTTAACTAGGCCGCTGGTATCATGGCGACTGCTACCGACATCTCGTACTGTCCATCGGATGAACGTATCCGTAGTTTGAATAGTCACTGACTAATACATGACGATGCAGTTACGTGTCATAGTTCAATACATTGCTTCATTTCTAGCCGGCACCCTCTCCCACTTACTTTGCTTCTCTACAGTACCAATTACAGTAAAATCTGTTTAAGCCGGAATCGACCGGGAAAATACATTTCTGTTTGGGGAGGTTTTCGTTTTATGCAGGGTTGTCCATTTTACGACACTTGTGGTATTCATAAATCCGCCCTGAAACTAGTAAATTAATGTAAGTAAAAAGTAATTAAAGTAAAAATTGCATTATTTTAATATGATTATTAAAAGAGATTTACTTATAATGTATTTACGGAAGAAATCACCAATAAATGAATATTAAACATTCGACATTGACAGTTCCTGAGTTTCTCTTGCTTCCATTTGACGTTTTAATTTTCGCATGGGATAAAGAATTCAATCCTTCAACGCACCGCATTGCAGATATGCGAAGCCTCTTTTGTAAGTGATTTCCTATTATATTTCTTCATTAAAAGCCTTTGTGCGCACATTGACATATTCGCAAAGGATTTATTTACCATTAGGTTCATTCAGCACTCAACAGATCGCGCGCTGTTTTTTTTGTTTTTTTTTTTACTCCATGAGGACTCATCGACCGACTTTATCTGATATTTTTGTGGTGGTTTATTATTTTCATTGAATACAGATTTTTGTGTTTAAAGTAAGTTTTTTGTAAGAGTTGAATAATTGAAATAGTTTTGCTTACCATATTAAATTTAAATCGGTTTTGTGGATTTTGCATATCTGCAACGGTGCGCATATGTTTGCATTACGTACAGGTTATGTAGTGTTTAGATGAATTTCATATTGTGTTCAAATTTATTTGATTTTATTAATTTGTTTACATTTTCAACAAAATGTGTAAATATAAATTCGTTGAATGAGGGTATTGCAAAACGATATCAGAAAATGAGCTACATGTTCTTCAGATAGATCAATCTGTACAAAGAACTGTTCTGTTCGAACTCTCATAGAACAACCTGTAAAAATCCAAACTGCAAAGAATAGACTTTTGTTGTCTAAAAAGTGCCAGGTCAACTTGTCTTTAAACGGGTAAAAACTATTTCAGGATTTTTTACTTCTTTAAGTTGATGTAAAATGAAACACATAAAGAGTCAGCATTATTTTTTTAAAAAAATAAAATTATTGAGATATTATTATGTTTTTATGTAACAGTTAGTTATTGTATGAAACTCGTCATATTCTCTAATGGGCAATGTTGCACAAATTTCACATCAATAGGTTGGGCAATATTGCGTTTATTCTCTCATGATTGGAGGAGGAAAATGGTGTTAGTTTGTTCTGCGATGCATTAAACCGAAAATATTTAACAAAAAACATAGATTGCGAAACAATAGCTCATTATCGAGGTCGTAAGCGCGTGATCGACATAAAAATGTATTAGAAATCCTGCCCATTATGTGAATATTGTGATACGCTAAGAACCCTGGGATTAGTTTTAATGATAGAATTGGCTTCCAGCGTCAGAAATAATAGCATCGTTTGCAAACTCCAAGGTCAAAGAATACGCGTTGTTAGGACAAACAATCAAAAAATTGTGATATACCATGCTTGATGTCATAAAGCTGTGCTGATGAACCCGAACCCGAACTCATTATATTTTTTTATTAAAACAATGAAAATTTACAATCTATTTCAATTCGAAATAATAAGTAAATAGATAATTCAAAAATAAATATCAATGAAACAATACATTACAGAAAAGTCCCCCATTGGTACTTTCCAGGATCAATATACAAAGACTATAACATAAAAGAGAAAAAATTAGAAAAATAAGAACACAAAACGGTGAATTATTTTTGTTTTGTGTATGTCAATGTCAAATACTAAAGCGGTAAGGAATTTGCAAAGAGGAGGTTCTATTGAGGCGAGATATTTCTTGGCTATTGTCTAAAAGGTTTAGGGCTAGATGGTTTGGATGGGTTTCCAGGCGTTTATTGTAGTTTAGGCTAATTTCTTTTATCTTCTCTTGAATTGTTTGAATATTGAGGTCTCGATGGAGTGCTGCATTAAACATGTACCAAGGTGCTGATGAGATGACTCTTAAAATTTTTGACTGGAATCTTTGAAGAATTGATAAGTTTGTTCTGCTGGCTGTGCCCCAGATTTGGATTCTATATATCCATACAGGAAATTGGATGGTTTTTTAAATTAGCAATTTATTTTCCAGGGACAGCTTGGATCTCGAACTCATTATATGAAGAAGATTTGGAGAGGGAATTGACAGCCGTGGTCTTTTAGAAGGACGCAAGGACTCATTCTCTAGAAACTATTGAAGCGAACGCACGTAAGCGATTGGCGAGGTGAGAATGGATTTTCAGCATAAGCTGAGTATTATTATTAGTATTATTATGATTAGTCTGAGCTTTAAGATCTTGGTATTGTATAAATTATAGTATTACATTGTAATTGGAAATTTTATTAATGTAGTAGTGAGAATTTCGGATTAAAATAGACTGCGTGTTTCGAGGAGATATATACGTAGGTCAGTCAAAAAGTAATGCCTCCCTTTTTTTTTTCTACTTAAAAAAATTAAGTTAAGTGAAAAATTTGAATTTGGCGCCATTCCTCAAACCTTCTTCTGCAATCCACTGCAGTAGTAACTTTCTGCGTCAACAGGTGGCAACACAGCAGAAGTTTGTAAGATGGCCGACATCGATGTTCGTTTGAGACAGCGTTGTGTGATTGAATTCTTCAATGCAGAAGGTGAAACACCCATACGCATTCATGAAAGACTGAAGAAGGTGTATGGTGTTGTGACAGTGGATGGCAGCACTGTTAGACGATGGGTTCGTCGTTGTAAGGAAGCTGAAGGGCAAACACCGTTGACTGACGAAAAGCGGAGCAGCAGGCCGGTGAGTGCAGTGACTCCACACAACATTCAGTTTATGATTATGGTTGATTTTTTGGAGCAGGGATGCACAATAAATTCTATTCAATACGTCACAACCCTCAAAAAACTTAAAGCACGTCTTCAGCGAGTTCGCCCAACAAAATCATTGGCAGATGTTCTTCTTTTGCATGACAATGCAAGACCACACACCAGTCGTCACACCTCTGACGAGATTGTCAAAATTGGATGGGAAGTTTTGCCTCATCCCCCATACAGCCCTGACCTGGCACCATCAGACTTCCATCTGTTGGGGCCTCTAAAAGAAGCTCATCGTGGGATTCATTTTGAAGATGAGGAGTCCGTCAAAACATCCGTGCGTCAATGGCTTAGGAAGCAGGGCTGTGATTTTTACCGTGCTGGGATACATGCCCTTGTTCAAAGATGGACCAAAACTGTAGAGATGGGCGGAGATTACATTGAAAAATGACAAAATGATCCTCAATGTCGTGGTTTTCAACCTATGTAGTTGAATTTACATTTCCTGACAATTAAACGTAGAAAAAAAAATAGGAGGCATTACTTTTTGATTGACCCTCGTACAAATAAGTGTATATCCGTAGATGGAAGAATTTTTCAATGAATAGCTGAATATAATCAGTCGCAAAAAGGTGTTTCATACGAAACACAAGTAGGGAAAGTCGTGACCGCTTACTAATGTTGTGGAAATATTATGTCCTAATTATAGCAAATTGTTAAGGACATTCTGGATCATTTTTAGTTTAGGCAAGGACGTGAGAATTGGTATAAGAAAGATTCCATGGACAACATTCTGCTTATCAGCCGAGACGTCATCTATCAATATCTTACAGTAAGCTTACGAATTTACATTTAAACCCGTACGGTGTTTTAATGTTCCACATTGAAAACAACTCTCATGAGATCAAAAGAATTTGTAACACATGTAACAATAAATGTTACATTTTTGTTGTAGAAGAAAATTGATAATTTACATTAGTTGCCATCAATTTAATTTTGGTTTCAACCAAAAGAACTTCCAGGAATTTTATTCTGTATAGAATTACACGTCCACATGCAACAGGTATCGAGTAATACGTTGTACGTCGAACCCATGATTCAATTAGAAGTAAATTTAATAAATTAATGTTAACATAGAAAGAATTTGGGAGAATAGCAGGATAACGGTAGAAATAACAATATTAACAACAGAAGGGGGAAGTAATTTCCTTCTATATTGATATTTGTTGAATAGTATCCAGATTGGGCAATAGTAAAAGTATCGGAAGAAAAGAAATAAATTTCACAAATAGCTAACCCAACGCGGAACGTGACAAGAAAGATTTTTCACAATATAAAAATTGGATGTAATGACGATCTATACATTTCTTTAGCGAGACGTTTAAGTGCGTGGAAGACTTTTGAAATCAGATTTGATAAACGTAATGTTCTATTGTGGAAAAGAGGCAAATAACGTTTCCAGAATAAACAATTGGGAATGCCGAAAATCTTGGCGCAAGCAGCGCTCCGCTGACGTAGCACGCGGTCGGTGCGCGCATAGAGGCGCGTGTGGGGGCGGGGGCGGGGGCAGGAAGGTACAGTGTTCTTCTCCGCCGCCTCTCGCGGCTTAACAAGGCCATTGCGCGTTATGGCGCATGTAAGCGGAGGCGACTGCACCGCAGGCGGCGCGGCCGCTCGCACGCGCGCAATTTACAACGTCCGCCGCCGCGCACGTACAGCGCCACCGACCGCCCCGCAGATAACATTCCTCCTCCCACGCCCTCACTCCCGTCGCCTGCCCCTCCGGCACGGCTACCGCCGCCACAGCCAACGCTGCCTCCGTGTGGTCGCCTTCACCGCCAGCGGGAGCTCAGTGCATCAACTGACGTCACTGCAGCGCCTCTCACCGGGAGGTCCTAGGTTACACTCCCCACAGCGGCAGGATTTTCGACACTAGCTTTTCAGCTTGATCGAATTCAGTCGCTGTCTGGAGGAGAACTATAGGGGCCGGCTGCACTTTTCCGTGGTTTCTCCGATCAACACCAGGCGAATGCCGGAACAGTACCCTACCAAACTGGCCACGGACCGCGCGCGATCTGTACTTCCTCTTCCTTCTCGTATCCTCTCCCCTTACACACATACACTTACACTAACATGCACGACACTAATACATATTTCAGGAGACCGGTCGGGAGCTTCGAGCTTGTCCCGGCTGGGGCGGTGCCCAACTGGTGGGAGATTCCTGGTTAGGGGGAAACTCCGCTAGCCGACGGCAGGTCGGCGCCGGATCTTACCATCCAGCAGGGAAAAATTACCGCCATCTCTCGAGAAAAAGAACATGCACTACACTAACGGGACGAATGACCAAAGCAGTTGACGCGCCCGAAACACGAAATCGGTCGCCTTCAGTGCCTGTCTGGGAGCGAACTGTGGCGACCGGCTGCTCTGTTGCTCCCATCAAAACAAAGTGACAGCCGGTGCAGGACCTAACAACGGGTCACAAACCACCCGCGACCTTTCCTTCCTCTTTTTTACTTGTCATATTCTCATCCCGTTACAGGCACACCCGTGCACTCACCCCGTTACTGGTACACCGGGCCACGACTCCCCTTACACCCACACACACACTAACATGCACTACACTACTGCACGTATCGGGAGACTAGTCGGAAGCTTAGAGCCCCAGTTAGGACGGTGCCTCGCTCGTAAAAGATACCTGGTTGGGGAGAACCCCAAAGTCGACGTAGATCGGCGACGGATCTTGTCGTCGACAAAACACGTACTACGCTTACGGGATTAATGACCTTATCCGCTGACGCACCCGAAATCACGAATCATGAACGCAACGCAGCCGTCGCAGGCCACAGGAGTACCTCCACCCTCAACACAACCATCCCCCGGCCGCAGGGCCTTCTCCCCCACAGCACGTGTGCTTCCGCTGCCTTTTCGGCTGCCCCGCCCCGTCCACGCCGCCGACTCCTCTACCGCTGCGTGTCCCCTTTCACTGACAGCGACCCTGGCACAACCAACGTCATTCCGTCCACCGCCCTCTTCTCCTCTCTGTCTCTCACAGCCATCGCCATTCCACCAACTGAGACCTCTCCTTTCTCCTCCACTCCGTCACATCTTCTCTCTCTAACCTCCGCCACCATCGCCGCTATCTCTGACTTCTCAGCAGCGTCGCCTACACTTCAACATTCACCATCCCTCCCTCCATCGCTTGTTTTGCTTGCCCCGCTGTGCCTGGAGCCTCCGCCACCACAGCTACCCCGAGCGCGGCCACCGGCAGCTTCCATAATTACGAGGATTAGACGCGTGGGTGCGTGGGGAAGCCGCACGCACGAGGGTCTGCTCTGCCCTCGATAGCAGCAGCCGGGGAGAACGCGCGCCTTTGGATCTTCGGCGACGCGACACGCTGGAACATGCGATCGCGGTGGTCAGAATAAATATCACTAATAGCACTGGGACTTTTATCATTATTATTATTATTATTATTATTATTATTATTATTAGTTTTATTATTATAATCGTTAGTATTATTAATAATATAGTCATGTCTCTTATTCAGTGAAGTGAAGTGAAGTGGAGTGAAGTGTTAGAAAAGCTATAAGTCTACATACAGATAACTCAAAATTAATTATAACTAGGATATTAATCTCTAATTCTAATTGTAATTATATTTGTAAATATTCGTAATAGTTTTGTAACTGTATATCTAATTGTAATAATGTTTGCCACCGAGCATTAGCTCAAAGCGAACTTTAATAAATCTATCTATCTATCTATCTATCTATCTATCTATCTATCTATCTATCTATCTATCTATCTATCTATCTATCTATCTATCTATCTATCTATCTATCTATCTATCTATCTATCTATCTATCTATCTATCTATCTATCTATCTATCTATCTATCTATCTATCTATCTATCTATCTATCTATCACAAACTGCTAGAGAGAGATCCAAAATTGGCAAGAAACATATAATGGGTTTCATATGAGGGTTGTCCGTGAAGTAAGGTCTCCAGTGATTGATTGATTGACTGATTTTTCGTGTTTCCGGGCGCGTCAACTGCTTTGGTCATTAGTTCCGTAAGTGTAGTGCATGTTTTCTCCCTCTAGGGAGATGGCCCTGATCTTTCCCCGCTGGATGGCGAGACTGCCGTCCGCTAGGGGGGTTTCAACCTAACCAGGACTGTCCCACCAGCGGGACACCGCCCCAGCCGAGACACGCTCTGAGCTCCCGACCGAATATGTGGTAGTGTAGTGCATGCCAGTGTAAGTCTGTGTATAAGGGGAGAGGATAGGACAAGGAAGAGGAAGAAAAGATTGCGCGCGGTCCGTGGCCCTACCGATCAGAGCAGCCGGCCGCAAGAATTCTCTTTCTACAATGATTTCAATCACATTACAATACATTTGTTTGCACTCGTACGTACATTTTTAGAAAGCTTGGACTTTTGCTATTTCTCCACATGATTGTCATCACGTCTTTGCGTGACGAGTGCCACCGTGTTGATGCCTGTGACATGGAACTGTCCCACCACGTCGCGCACGACTCCTTTGAGCTTCTCCTCGGAACTAAAATTAATTCCACCAAGGTGCTACTGCAATTCCGAGAAGAGATGACAGTCCCTTGGGGCTATGTCTGGGCAGTAGAGGGACGAAAAAGCATTCCATCACAATTGGGCGATGCGAGCGGTTGTTGCACGGGCGGTGTGGGGACGAGCGTTGCATAAGTCATTTTGGGGCCCCCTTGCGCAGACCTTGTGGCGTCCCAATCCCAGCGATCTTCAAGCTTTGCTTTTCCTGCTTTGATTTGATTTGATTTTTTCGTGTTTCCGGGCGCGTCAACTGCTTCGGTCATTAGTCCCGTTAGTGCAGTGCATGTTATTTCTCGGCGGTGATCTTCCCCTGCTGGATGGCGAGATCCGGCGCCGACCTACCGTCGGCTAGTGGGGTTTCCCCCTAACCAGGACTCTCCCACCAGCGAGGCACCGCCCCAGCCGGGACAAGCTCTAAGAGACCGACCGGTCTCCTGGAGTATGTGGCAGTGTAGTGCATGTTAGTGTAAGTGTGTGTGTAAGAGGAGAGGATAGGACAAGGAAGAGGAAGGAAAGATCGCGTACGGTCCGTGGCGCGTTTGGTAAGGTACTGATCAGGCATTCGCCTCGTGTTGATCGGAGAAACCACGGAAAACTACCGATCAGAGCAGCCGGTCGCTAGAATTCTCCTTCAGACAGCGACTGAATTCAACCTAGCTGAAAAGCTAGTGTCGAAAATTCCGCCGCCGTCAGGACTCGAACCTATGACCTCCCGGTCAGAGGCGCTGAGCTACCGCTACCGGTTTTTCCCGCTTTGAGAATTGTTTTGTTTTGAATCGATAGCCGTTCGGCACGCTCTCATCAAGGAGTCTGTATTTCCGTTTTTACATTCTCTTGTCAATTTCCGCACGTTTTTCGTGCTCATAGACTGTTCTGCGTACTCTTTACATAGCTGAGAATGAATGTGTGCGGGGTTCTGTTCTTTGCACACACAAAAATTAATTGCGGATCGTAATTGACACAGGCGAGAGGGCGCTCCAGATCGAATGGCTACCTTGTCGAGACTAAGTGTCGCACAGAGATCGTTGTGATGGAAATGTGTGAGAGAACCAGGATACTCACCAGTATTACCGTATTGCACGTAAATGCGTTCCTTGCGACCGCATCGCCTTGGAGACATAATTTTACGGACTACTCTTGTATAACAAAATACACTAGTGAATTTGTTTCTCAATGTTAATTAATTCCAAATTTTCTAAAGATAAATTTCATCCTCCGTAATTTTATTTGCTCTTACTTCTTTTCCAATCTTCCTATGTTCACAACAATTTTCTAATTCTTAATTTTTTCCTTCATAAATCCCCTTATAGCGTTATCCATTTGCCGCACTGGTGCGCACCCAGTGCGCACTCATGGCAGCTTTCGTGTTCCATTCGACCGCTAGGGCGCACCTGTGCAATGGAGAGCATATTCCATTCGTACATTCGACGGGGTACAATCAGGGCGCACTCGAGGCGCCCTAAACTGCACTGACGATCGCGTCAGTGCAGTCCAGTGCACCGGGCTATTGTGCTCATAGTAATATTGTTATGATTTTCAATAACCAAACAATTCTGCAGAAGCCTTTCGGTTCAAAATCTTGTGTACTATATCGATCACTGGCAAATCTCGACAAATGAAATTTCGACACATACGCATTTGAAGTTTTCGTGTTTTTTAAAAGAGAAATCACACGTTAATAATTTATGGATTAAGAAGTAGGAATTACCAAAAGACTTCATAAAAATTATGACAATGATCACGATTCAAAATTATTTTTCGATATCCATCAGTGTGACAGGGCAAGAACAACTATCTATAATCTCACTGCGTAGCGCACACGCACTGACTCAGTTCCGGAATCCGTTTCAT
This sequence comes from Teleogryllus oceanicus, assembly GCA_964035755.1. Taxonomy (NCBI): domain Eukaryota; kingdom Metazoa; phylum Arthropoda; class Insecta; order Orthoptera; family Gryllidae; genus Teleogryllus; species Teleogryllus oceanicus. The sequence goes on from CAXIVR010000007.1 coordinate 7,694,882, forward strand.
TCGTAACTGCCCTTCACGCGTGTGGGGGCAGCACTGTTGCGGAGCGATGTCGTTTTTGCCCTGCACTAGGGTGGGTTTCAGCGCAATGGATGGAAAACGCTATTAGTTAAGAGGTTAGTGTGCTGTTTGTGTCCATAACGACTGCCCCAGTGTTGTAAATTTCAATGCTCTGAAAAACATATAGACGAACAGGTGTGTTTGCCAGACACATGCAAGCTCCTTTACTGTACCGAGACGTGATCTGCAAACCATTCGTGTATGAGAAGTTGATTAACAATTAAGGTGTAATGACATATTTGTAACTTCGAGGGACACGTGATTAATCTCACTATACCTTCATTCGCAAACGTAATCTTTTTTATCTTTCTACATCCCAACATTTTTGTTTCATTTATTAGAAGACACCGTGTATTGCGACTGTTCCGAAAGATTATTTAATAATAATGTATACATTTTTCCATCATGCTTGGGAGCCACTGTGACCTCTAGATTAATTCTACTATCACTTTAAATTGATTACTTGGCAAAATAATAATTTCATTTATGCTGGGCGTTAATCAATTTCCAACTGTACTCTTACTTTTCTTTCTTTTACAGATAATTCATTAACACACCGGGTCCAGATATTTATAATTGAGTAGTTTGCGAATCCGTTCTAAACAGACTGTGAAATTTTCTCATCGATTTTGAGGGGGATAAGATACGTGACTAACTTTGGCAGTAACAATTGTCTCATACGTAAATAATAAAAATATGAAGTATCAAATTGTTAATGTTGCGGCCGCAATAATCGGTACAACTCTAATTCATTTTTCTCTGAGCAAATATTTGTTCGTTTCTATTAGCTATTCCCATCGTGACTCCAAGTAAAAACAGTACAACGCACATAAAAGACGAAAATATTATACACCCTGAAGAATTACTACTTATATACACATCCACACCTATTTATATTATGTTAATTCAACAACTGATTCATACTTACCCTCCTACTGCACATACTATTATGGCCATTTAATTTTAACATACAATTCTTCTCGTATTTCTTCTCTCGATACAATCTTGGCCTCGTCATATTAATTTCGAGCAAATCATTCAAATGCAGTTCGAAGTTATTCACTTCCCTTTACCGCACCTGTTCCTAGTTTATGTTCCACCATCCCTCATTCCATCACCACTCAAGAAATTTTAGTTCTGTCCATTATTCTTTATCTGCATTTTCACTTCATGCCTAGGCATTCGCATCAAAAACTTTCAATGCAAATCGAAATTTTGGAAAAGAAATTCGTGACCTGCGATTTAGAGATCAATTTGTTTTGCCGTTCACCACTGTCCCTTTGCTGTCTAACATCATTCTCTTGGTGCATTTCACAGCTGGTTAAAATGAAGGCTGAAACAATCTCCTATCGCCATTTCAACTATCTATCACGTTGTATTATTTGTTCGTTTTAGTCGCCAATATACAATACATAAACTAATGTTTATATAATTCGTGTGCTCTTTTTTTAATTGCGTCTGTCACATTCATTATTGATCTCTTCTCTCATTTCTGGCTCAATTCTGCTAGAAGCGTTTCATTGTCGTCCCTCCGTCAATTGTTTATTAGAAATCATGTCACATTCGGGATATTTATATATTAAAATTATTTTTGACGTATTCGAATGGGTCGTCAGAGTAAATTTTCCTATTTAACGCTAGAACGCTGAGAGGCGTATTTCGACTCCTGGCAATCTTCATGTTTTTGTAACTTCTTGGTGTTTAAAATTTAATTTTGTAATAGGATTGTAATTTTTCATAATTTTCATTTATTTACACTATTTTAAAAATTAGAACGAGAAAATATACACTTTATAAAAAATAATCGAATTTACCTTTGTCACCCGAGAGGCGTTATTTCGACTCCTTGTGTATTGTCTCCATCCTCAAGGGTTTGTTTCATATATTTCAACAGTAAGTTTTTTGAAATTTCTCTCCTAGTATTTAGGATACCTTCTGAAGAAATATGCGATCATTCTTTCCTTATTTGTTTGTTTTTCTTCTATCCATCGTGTTCAATACATGCAAATTCATGAGTTGTGTCGCGACGGTAAAGTTAATATGCGGGGATTTACCTTCCAAACTCGATGTATTTACACAGTTCGAGGCACGTAAACCTGGTATGACCTTACTAGGCATAAACAGTATAAATATGTAGGAAGTAAGTGAAATGACAAAAAATGAAACCTGAACAAGAACTACTGCTATTTGGAACATGGGATTAAATTTCTTTTAGAACTCCTTTCTCTAACATACATCAAGTTCCTATCGGTATAAACATCTAAAATATTTCAAATAAATTTGACATATTAGATATTATGAGAAGTGCATTGAAATGAAATATATTTTAGAGCTACATGTAAAATAGATTTATTTAAGGGAGTATGTAGTGGAATTTTGACGAAAATGTGAGAAATTTTTTTTTCAACTATAGTATCTTGAAAGTGTGCTGAATGTAGCTGTTGTCGCCGTTTGGCTGTATCGCAGATTTAAAAACCCTTTCCTCGAGTATTTAAATTTGTCATTCCCCCTGTCATGGCGTACGTCAACGTGCATCTGTTTATAAAAACATACTTTTGCAGTTCTAAGTTAAAACTTGATTTCGAGTGGAAAAAGCTGATACAGCAGTGGAAGATCTTAGCAAACAGACCAGAAAGAAGAAGAGAAACATCAAGAAGAAAAGGAAAGAAGAGGACACAGATTGCATCAAAGGAGGCTTCTAGTTTATCGTAGTGGTTGGTGGTTGTCACTGCTTACTTTGAAGACTATTTACCGCACTTTTATTTACAGTGGACATTGGTGCATTTATCCCAAAAATACTTAAGATAGTATTTCTAAAACATATGTGTCGTACAAAACTCAATGAGCTCTTGGTATTAGACTCGATTTTATGTAAAATAATGTCTCAAATAAAACTAAAAGAAATAGAAATTAAATTTCTTAGTAAAAAATTACATGTGACAAAAAATCATAACTTTAAAATGAAAAGCGATAATGTAAGAAAACAAATTGTCTACCATATTGTAAAATGATCAGACAAAATTGCTGTAAAATATCAAAGATGTAACTTATATTGTTCTTGAAAAAGTGCACCCTAAGTTTGAAGATTTAGCATTTTCAGAATAGGTACTACATAGTCCTCTTAATGATAAAGATTTATACGTTTTTCTATTTCTATTATTATTATTATTATTATTATTATTATTATTATTACATAAATATTTTTACTATTTTAAAATTTATTTTTCAACATAAAGTTTTGCCCGTTTACTTGCTCATTCCGTTCAACATGTTTCTTTCACTTCCATTTCGCGGGACAGTAATGACAATAAATGTTTAAAATATATTTAAGTTTTGGCATGATACTTCTATTACACACTAAGTTATTGTTTTAATAATGTTATAGCGACGTAGATAAATAGTTTTCCCATATGTCCTCTAAGGAAGTAAAGTTGAAGGCTCCGAGTCGAAGCGACTCCGCTGTGCGTTCTGGGGGTGTTGAAAAGCCGGGCGTTCTATGTTAATCCTAGAGTGTATCAGAGATATGCAGAAGAACGTCATTTATGATTATTTGAAATATATATATATATATATATATATATATATCTGTGAAATAATGATTGAAAATTAAAAAAATTATCGACAGTCGTTTTATATGCGTAAGACGACATACATTGAGAAATGCGAACATTCAAATTCAGAGATATTTTCGAAATTGATTTTTGTGTTCTGTTGAGATTATCTATCACTTCTCTTTGTAAAGCGTTTAATATAGAAATGTTCTTTATAACAATCGAGTTTTTCTTTTGTTTTATCAAAAAATAATTTTGTAACTATACTAAGATTTGAAAACAATATTACCTAGTAAGATCACTTCAAATTCTTTAATTTGGCAAAATTAGTTTTCTTTTTTGTGAAAAAGCATATTTCATATAATTGTTTTTTAGGACAGTAGAAAATGAATGCAAAATATATAGTTACAGTGAGTGAAGATTTTAGTGTATTTAGAAAAGTGTATTACAAATTATCTGCAATTGACATTAGAAATAATAGAGTTGAAGATAAATTGTCATATCCTAAAATTCATGTCTTGTAATTTAAAGTATTGAGCTAAAATGTTTTTGACCTTTTGCAATTTTCAAAAATTCGGGGAATTTACCAAAAATTATCTCAACACTATTTTATAAAGAGTTCAGGCTGAAGAGAGTTTTTTGTCGAAAAATGGCCGATTTTCTATCGGCAGCTCGAAGACAAAGTGTAAAGCGCGCGCCGCTGGGCAGATGGTGGGGGGTGGGGTGGGGGAAGCGTGGCCGCCATGACCAACTTTCCGCCAATGAAAAGGCCGATGAAGAGACGAAATTGTCTGGGAAGAGTGTCTATTTCTCTGATGACCCTTTTCCATGTTCAAATTTTTCATTCAATTTAATCTTAAAGTTCAGATGAACAATGAAGAGATGGTTTTTGAAGAGGGTAAAAATAAGAGAAGTATTATTTTCAATAGTTTTTTGACAATTTTTACAGCAAACCTTATTTTCTTAAATTTTAAATCGCCAAGGAAAATCATCAACAGAATAAGAAGCAATCACACATCACTTAATAGTAGTTTATGCACGAAAAATATTATAAACTGTAAAAGATTGTGTTTGTGGTGAAGGTGAAGATTCAATCAAACATATATTTAGAAACTGAAAATTACATGATACTGAGAGAAAGATGTTGGAAAAAAATAACAAAATAATCGACCGTGGACCTCATTTCATTGTACTACCCCTATTGTCTTTTAAGAATAAGGTGCTACACAATGATACAGACTTTCTCGTAGAAAAGTTTTCTAATATCCTTGGTTTGGACTGGCTTTACGATCTTGTCCCATGTTCTTCCCTGCCGCCATCTATCGTGTACCAAAGTACATTTTTTGATATTTTCTCAACTTTTCGGTTTCCTTGTAGTAAAACAGAAATATTACTTTAGGAATATTAAAGAGAAATAAAACCTCGTTCTAAATAGAAATTTTCAATGAAAATTGGAAGCCGTCTGTACGAAAATGGCATTTAACAGTTACTGTAAATGCGACATTTGAAGCTCTTTTTTACAGGAATCTATTGAGTTTTCGAAAAACTTAATTTGAAATCATTTGAATAACTTCCACTCACAAATGTAATAATGTATACAAATACATGGATACAATACAAATCGGTGGAAAAAAACAAATACAAAAATGGATACAATACAAATCGAAGGAAATATGCAAATTAACGGCGTGAGAGATATTTAAAAAATTACATATGTGTAATGTTTTAAAAAACAAAAGAATACACCAAAATGACTTTACGTCTATTAACATACAATTAGCCTATCCATTAAGAAGTTTGAAGATAAAATTGAAGCAATTTTTTAGAAATGTCGTTAGTGCGTTTCTAAAAATGCGGAATTTTGAGCTCATATTTACCGAAAACCGTTGAGTTTTCGAGAAAAACTTTATTTTACATTATTTAATCACATATTTTCGTAAATATAATAATGTCAAGAAATTGTCTTCAATGTAAATATTACCGACGTAAGAGACAAGTAAAAAATTACATGTTTGTAATTTTTGAAAAGAACAAAAGAATAAGCGTAGGCTATATGGCGTTTATATCATCAAATAGAGTCCGTTTGGCCCTACTACTACCAAAACTTTATTGAAAACATTTGGAGACGTTTTTGAGAAAATCATGTTCTTTTTAATTTTTTAAAATTGCACATATTTAACGCACTATTGCAGGCAAACCACAAAAAGTTTTAAAACAATTACATTATCATAAGGAAATACCTATTTATGCAAAACAAATTTCACTTGGGGAAGAAATCTGTCGAACTTTGTAGTTGTAAGAAGTCGTTTGGAAAGACTTTTGAAATTTTCGAAAATTCAGAGTTGACAGTGAAAATTCAACCTATGCCACCTTTATAAGTGTATTATTTTATTATATATATATATATATATATATATATATATATATATATATAATATTAAGTTATGTCTAAGTGTGCCTATATAAGTGTATTCTTTCAAGAAATTTAAAAATAAAAAATTGGAGCCGTTTTTGAGAAAATTTAGAAAATCTCTGGAGGGCTTCATGTTAATAGTGTTCACAGACGACGGACAACGACGTTTTAAAAAAAGACGGACAGCGTTTCGAACAAAAACAACACGGTTTCTGTATAGGGGACCTCAAAACGTGTATTTCCGTTGGCGTCCTATGTATATTACTCCATAAAAGTAAAAGTGATGTATGTGGATTTCAAAGTGTTGTTAATTTTATTTCAAGTATAAACAGCGAAATTACATTGTTATTGTAATGTAAATGTTATTTACGTGTGTTACATGTCAATGTAAACATAAAGTCAGTGAAATTTTCATTCATGCATTCAATCAACTTCCCACTATTTGCCCAGTGACTCTGGTCAGAAAATTCTAGCGTTGAAGACCTGTCAGTGGCCGAGATTTCACCACTAGGTAGATAGCTAGGTCGAATGCAAGCACTGTCTGAAGGAGAACATTGGCAGCCGCGTGTCTTTTCTCCAATCAATACGAAGCGAATTCTGTAGCAGTATTATAGGTATAGCGATAATCAAACCACAATAGTAAAAAGTAAATAGTATATATTTATTTTTTGCTCAGAAATACTTTTCGGGAACAATATTTTTCAATCCCCAGTGGATCTTACCCAAACAACGTGGATAACACCCACTGAGGATGGGAAAATATTGTTCCCGAAAGGTACTTCTGGGCAAAAAATAAATATATACTATTTATTTTTTACTATTGTGATTTGATTATCCCTATATCTATAACATGTATTACCACAAGATATCGGCTACCACCACGGTCTGTAGCAGTAACCTAGCAAAATAGCCACGGACCGCGCACGAACATTCTTTCCTCACCAGTGACCTCCTTATCTCTACTTATACATAAACTCTTAGTTACACACACAACACAGCATCAATTGTCGGTAACTCTACAGCTTGCACCGGCTGGAACAATTCCTAGATGAGGTATCCTTCAACATGCCTGCAGGAGAGCTCATTCCACCTGGACATGTTCACCACCATTTCTCTGGATACTGCAACCACACACTGCATGAGGCTTACAACCACAACAGTTGACGCGCTCGAAACACCAATCAATCAGTCAACCAATAGGACTAAGACCGTGGCAGTGTTTCTGTTCGTGCGCTGGAAAACATTTGGGAAGGTGTTGAGAGGACCAAGTGTAAGTTAATGGAACAAAAGAGAGTCAATAGGAGGCGACGAAAGAGTGAGGAAAGATGAAGGGCCGGGTTTAAAGGGTGTAGGAAGCGCGAGGACGGGGTGTGTGGAAGGAGAGCTAGAGGAGAGGACGGGGAGATTAAAGGGGAGGAGGGAGTAGGGGAGGGGGCGGGACGCGAAGGAGAGGTGCTTAAGGGCGGGGTTCGAACGAGGGCGCGGGGCTAAAGGGGGCGGTGAGGAGGAGAGGGACGGGTGCGCAGGAGCGGTACCGAAGGGGGAGTTGGAACGAGGGCGCGGGCTGAAGGGCGGGTGAGAGTACGGAAGGGCCGGAGCCCGCGGGTTGGAACGAGGGCGCCGGGTTGAAAGGCACGTGGGGGGATGGGAGGGGGCGGGGCGCGCCGGAGAGGTGCCGAAGGGCGGGGTTGGAATGAGGGCGCCGGGCTGCAGGGCGGGTGGGGGAGGGGGCAGGGCCCGTAGGAGAGGTGCCGCAGAGTGGGGATGGAACGAAGGAGCTGGGCTGAAGGGCGGGAGTGAGTAGGGGAGGACGGGCGCGTAGGAGGTGCCGAAGGGCGGGATTGGAACGAGGGCGCGGGGCTGAAGGGCGCGTGGGAGTAGGGGTGGGGCGGGGCCCGTAGGAGGGTGCCGCAGGGCGGGGCGCGCCCGTGCCTTCGCTCATCTCGGACGCAGCCGGTGCTCCCATCAGCGCGCCCTCCGCTGTATATGCGGCGAGGCGGAGCGAGGCGAGGCGTGGAGCGTGCGATAGCTGGTTGGCGGGGCTGCTGTATAAGCGACCCAATACGGCTCGGATGAGCTCATGGAAGAGTACAAGCCCTCTCCCCCTCTCCCCCTCCCCCCCCTCTCCCCCCTCCCCTCTCTCCCCTCCCCCTCCTCCCCCCTCCCCTCTCCCCCTCCCCCTCTCCCCTCCCCCTCTCCCCCTCTCCCCCTCCCCTCTCCCCTCTCCCCTCTCCCCTCTCCCCTCTCCCCCTCCCCCTCTCCCCTCCCCTCTCCCCCCCCCTCTCCCCTCTCCCCCTCCCCCCCTCTCCCTCCCCCTCTCCCCTCTCCCCTCTCCCCTCTCCCCTCTCCCCCCCCCCCTCTCCCCTCTCCCCCCCCCTCTCCCCTCTCCCCTCTCCCCCTCTCCCCTCTCCCCTCTCCCCCTCCCCCCCTTCTCCCCCCCCCTCCCCTCTCCCCCTCTCCCCCCAAGTCTCATCTGCCACTGCTCACATCACCGTCACTGCCGTTCTACTGCCCTTTTCATTGGGCTAGCCTCGGGAGACATGGTTGTTGCCTACCACATGCGCTATAAAATGTTTGTCAATGTTTTGAGAATCATGGTATCATACACAAGATCTCGTAAACAATTTGCTAACTGCAATTCTGATATCAATAAAACTAAATGATTCGAGAGATTCATTCAGAAAAAATACAACTTCCTCGTATCGCAAATCCAAATATCTAAAATACATTTGTCTTTCATTTAGAAAGTAAATTCAGGTTTCTTCTCAACCAAAGTTTGTGATTTTTGCTGCAAATGAAAGATAGTGGACCGAAGATGAGTTGTGTACTTGTGTAGTATAGATATAAACTGTTAATATTATAATACAATTAATAAAAAAGAACATTTGCCTGTCGCTGTTTGCTCATTGCGTCATTTCCAGAACGAACTACATCTAGTTAGGCTTCTTCGTTCTTTCAAAAGCAATAGATCTATCACAAGCCATAGACATTTTCAATCGCGAGCAACCATGTGTTACAGTTTCATAATTCTTATAAGTCCAAAAATTGAATGTTAATACAGAAAAGTGAGTGTACAAATCGTACACTCCAGTAGTAGTTTGAGACATACTTTATAACAATAGTTGTTAGCAGGATACCCTGCCATGGTCCATTGCAAACCTGCAAGTACAGATCTAAGTATAAATAAAACATAACGAATTTATTTTTCAAAACGTTATTATCCTTGCGGTTGTGGTTGCTTTTGAACCATGACAACATTAACGTAAATGATTGATCTTTATCGGTTACTTCCAAAGTTTATATTCCCACTTAACTTTACCGTTCTGAATGAATAGAATTGCATGGTAATCTCTGCAGCGCCTCTGACCAGGGGGTCTAAGGTTCGAGTCAGGACGGTGGCTTCGGGCCCGGCGGTACCTCCATAGCTAGGCCGAATTTAACTGTTGCCTGGAACAGAATTTTAGGAGCCGGCTGCTCTGATCGATAGTTTTCCGGGATTTCTCTGATCAACTGCAGACGAATGCCGAAGCAGTACCAAAAGCAAAAAGAGGTCGCGCGAGAACTTTCTTCCTATTCTTATTCCTTGTCCTATCCTCACCCTTAACTTACACAATTACTGACATTACATGTCGGAAAACAAGTGAGTAGCTTAATGCCATTCCTCACTGGAGCGGTACCCCCTGGTGTTCGTGGAGGTACCAGACGTTTTATATTGATTGATTAATTGTTCGTGTTTCCGGGCGCGTCAAGGTCTTTGGTCATTAGTCCTGTTCGTGTAGTGCATGTTTCCCCCGGGAAATGGCAGTGATCTTCTCCCACTGAATGGTGAGATCCGGCGCCGACTTACCGTCGGCTAGTGGGGCTTCCCCCTAACAAGGACTCTCCCACCAGCGGGGCACCGCCCCAGCCGGGACGAGCTCTAAGCTCCAGACCGGTCTTCCGGAATATGTGGTAGTGTAGTGCATGTTAGTGTAAGTGTGTGGGTGTAAGGGGAGCCGTGTCCATTTGGTAGGATTCTACTCCGTCATTCGCCTGGTGCTGATCGGAGAAACCACAGAAAACTCCCGATCAGATCAGCCGGCCGCTAGAATTCTCCTCCAGAGAGCGACTGAATTCGACATAGCTGAAAAGCTAGTGTCGAAAATCCTGCCGCCATCAGCACAACCTAGAACCTCCCGGTCAGAGGCACTGCAATGACATCAGTTGATGCACTGAGCTACCGCTCCCCGTGTTGGGGGTGAGAGGCGCTGATCAGATCAGAGGTAGCTGAGGCTGCAGTGCAGAGGTTTGGAGAAAAAACACCAGCCAAGGTCTAGGTCGGCGCTGAATATCAGTTTCTAGCGGAGAAACAACACAGCTCCCTCCCGCGTCACAAACGCTCCTCCACATCGGATTTCACTGATCGGCGTTCGTGTGCTCCCTCGCAACTTCTGAATCTCACTCCGCCGATCTTTTTTCACCAGCACCACATCGCCCTCCTTCAGAAAACCTTCCTGTTCGTTATTATGTCTCCCACATCACACTCAATACAGAGGCATTATCACATACCGTGGTACGCGTACTCAACTACCTCTTCTGTACGTGACACTGCAAATCCTTCCCGCTTTAAAATGACAGCTCTCACCTTCATCCAACATCTCCACTATCCCACATCCCATCTTTCAGAGCTGGTTTCAACCACAGTAGGTCATCACCATATTTATCACCATCACCCACACTGGTGTCACTGCAGCGCGTCTGACCGTGAGGCCCTAGGTTCGATTCCTGACGGCGACAGGATTTTCGTCACTAGCTTTTCGGCTAGGTCGAATTCAGTCGCTGTCTGGAGGATAATTCTAGCGGTCGGCTGCTCTGATCGGAGCGGCTGCTCTGAACACCAGGCGAATGTCGGCCCACGTGTTGTCAACTGATGTCACTGCAGCGCCTCTGACCGGGACGTCCTAGGTTCGAGCCTGACGGTGGCAGGATTTTCGTCACTAGCTTTTCAGCTAGGTCGAATTCAGTCGGTCTGGAGGAGAATTCTTGCGGCCGGATGCTCTGATCGGTAGTTTTCTGTGGTTTCTCCGATCAACACCAGGCGATTGCCAGAGCAGTACCCTACCAAACGGGCCACGGACCGCGCGCGATCTGTCCTTCCTCTTCCTTATTCTATCCTCTCCCCTTACACCCGCACACTTACACTAACATGCACTAGACTACCACATATTTCGGAAGACCGGTCTGGAGCTTAAAGCTTGTCCCGGCTGGGGCGGTGCCCCGCTAGTGGGAGAGTCCTGGTTAGGGGGAAAGCCCGCTAGCCGCCTGTAGGTCCGCGTCGGATCTCGCCATCCTGCGGGGAAAATCACCGCCATCTTCTGAGGGAAAAGCATGCACTACACTTACGGGACTAATTCCTTGCTGTTGTCGTCTCGGAATCACCAACCAACCAACCGTGGTACGCTTATTCAATTACCTCTTCTGTCGGTGACACTGCAAATCCTTCCCGTTTAAAATGACATCTTTCACCACCACCCAACATCTCTACTATCTCACTTGCCACCATTCCCAGGTGGTTTCAACCACAGGAGTACGTCATCACCATATTTATCGTCTGCTCCCACGACTCTCCCTTGTAGGCATCACCACGGAGAAGCTGCAGCTGCGTCGCGTGCTGTGACGTGAGCCGCCTTCATTGGCCTTGCGGGGCCTCTCTGCAGCAGCGGAGGCGCCGTCGCCACCCCCCCCGGCGGCGCTCGCGGCCGCGTCTGCCACCCGGCCGTTGCGGTGGAACCGCCATTAATTTCCGAGTTTTATGAATATCCATGCTCTGAAAAACGAAGCTCCTTCCTCAAAATTTCTCAGTAATTGCCCTGCATAAAAACGGCAGCCGGCTACCTCGCCTCCAAGTCCGCCCGTCCGAATTGAATATCCAATTCCGGGCCCGTGCTAAAAAAGTTGGTATTGGATTTTCGACGTTTCCGTGTTTGTGAAACGGATGGAATGCTGTTTCAATTTCGCCTTCTTCTCGTCCGCGGGGAAACAATAACCCTGCACTTTTTGTGTACCGTCTTTTGTTTGGACATCATCTTGTTTTTCTCGTCAGTACACTGCATGCTGGCATTGTTCCCGATTTCGTCGAGTAAAGCATTTAATGGGTATGAAATATGGTAAAGTGTGTGTCAGTAGTTTAAATATCAGTAAATAGATTTGCGAGAGACAGATTTCCATGAACTTGTCATTGTGTGTAATATCGTGATATTATGGTATAGTACTGATTGTTTTAATTACTCTAGTAATATTTTGAATGACCGTGCAAAAGCATTTAAGGAAAGAAACTTACCCATAAATCTAGTGTTCGGGCATTATAAATTATAGATGATAACGTTATGTATTCATTTGCTTCTGTGTTGTGCCCTATTGTTTGGAGGTTTCTAACAACTCATTACGCGACGTTTAGTAAACTTGTCACTTTACAAATCCAGACAATGTTGCAGTTCAGATAATATTCGCAACTACTTTCTAAATGGCTGACATGTTGGATGTAACTTTCATTATCGCTTTACATCCGCCTCTACTACACACTCATCACTACTCGCACATCATATATCAGCGATGGGTCATCTACGTGAAATTTTCATTTATATATCCTGGTTTTACATTATTCAGCTATAATCAAAACGTATCTGGAGATATTTTCAAAATGAGTAATAAAAGGGTTTTCTAAATAAACACACACACACACACACACACACACACACTATTTCATGATTGTTAACGTTCTCCGATCTTTACTCATTGGTTGCATTGTTCTATATTGTTTTGCATATTTTTTTAAAAAAATTAATGGGGAACTCGCAATCACTGAATAGAGCGGAATCATATTAAAAATTTAATGTTCTCCTTTATGCAGGTATATTATTAAATTCATTAAGAAATTACGAGGGATTAATAACAGTCATAATTTCGAAAGGCCTCAATCAAAACTATCAGAAGGAAAGGCAGTTTTAAAAGTACGTATTTATTGGGAAAAGACAAGCCACAGACGAAATTTCCGAATAATGTTTATTTCAAAACGTGATTTACAATATTAAAGTATCATCCAAAAGAGAACAAACACCGTTGTGAAATGAATACCTTTGAAAACCAGCTATTGGCCATCTCGTCAAAACCGCACAGTCCTTAAAACGGCGAAGGAATTTACCCAAGAAAAAGAAAGATGAATTCGTTGTTGTTCCCCCAATTATTGATTTTTTCTGTACGCAATTTCTTTTGGCAGGATCAAAATATTTATTTTCTTTGATGAACATGCCACTGCCGATTTTGATAGCGTGGCCGCAATGGAAGTGTGTAGTAGAGGAACCAGCGTAGGAGAATAAGTAGGAGGACCTTATTTCTGGTCATTTTCTTCCATGACACATTTAGCTCATAAAATTGTGGAGTAGGCCACGCTACAATCATCAGTAAGAAATGCTGACATCATACACCACACAGATTCAATGCGATATCATCCAGAGCTGAACAGCGTGGGCCCCTCCCCCTTCGGGCACAATGCGCCGGAGGGCACGCAAGCCACGGCTGTGGAGAGGCGCGCCCGGAGATCGCCGCTCGCGTATTTAAATGAAAACCGGCGCGGATACAGGCGGATAAGGGTGTCGCTTCATGGCCTCTAATTACAGCACGAGGGAGCAGTGGAAATTCGAATTGAAACAGCGCTCTTTTGTGGGTGTTTTGTAGGCCCCGTCTCACCCCCCACCCCCACCGCCCTGCGAGCAGTAGCTTAAGAAACGGGCCATGGTTGGTTGGTTATTAGTTATTCCGGGCACGTGAACAGCGTAGGTCATTAATCCCGTAGGTGTAGTGTATGTTTTTCCTCGGGAGATGGTGGTGCTCTTCCCCCGATGGATGGCGAGATCCGGCGCCGACCTACCGTCGGCTAGTGGGGTTTACCGCTAACCAGGACTCTCCCATCAGCGGGGCACCGCTCCAGCCGGGACAAGCTCTAAGCTCCCGACCGGTCTCCCGGAATGTGTGAAATTGTTTCTTGTGAAATGAACTTTTTTTTTCAGTCAAGTGCAACATTTACATTATTTTTGGCAAAATTCTCTTGTTATAGGAAGTTTATGAGTAAACAGTATTAAATTCACTAAATAGTATTAATTATTAAAAAAATTTTTAAAAAAATTGAATATAATTATTCTATCAATAGTAAATGTATATTATAATCAATAGTAAATGTTTATTATATAAGTTCTATTATCAGAAATAAGTCATTATTTGTAGTACATGCAAAATAGTTTGTTATATTTTGTATTTTTCTTGAAGATAATATACCAACATTTCTTGAAGCCAATTAGCAATTAAATGATGTATGTCCAATTTTCGTGATATAGTAATTTAAAATTAAAATTCGTTGTGAAACTCGATGATATTTCCTTTGCATTAAATATCTACAGTCACTGACATATTAAAAATGGCAATCATTGTGATTTTGGTAGACCAATATTTCATTCCTGTGAGAGATAAACTACTTCAAATATAGTAAGGGCAGAAATTAAAGAACGGTATTTTTTCGCGAACAAAGAACCAAAATGAGGCCATGACGTGTAAGTTTGATTTACAAAACAACTCTTAAATCTCTTCTTCACATAATTACAATGAAATATGAAGTAAAGCCGTAGTTATATGATATACATTTTCAATATTAAATAATTATGCATTTTGGCGATGTTCATGGTAACGAATAAAGTATCAAACTTTCATTGAGAAATGTTACGGAAAAAAATCTCAAATAAAATGGACTTTTACAATAAGTAAAGAATGAGTGTCTTGGTCGAATGTCAAATGAACTTAAGGAAACAATCTTGTGCAATGCCAGCCTCGGTGTTCGCGCACGAGGATTGTCCAAGTTCTCTGTAGAAACGAAAAATAGTACGAAAATGTTGGTGAATTTGGGACGTTTTTAAGAAATCGGCAATGTGTATCGGCAGCCTAAATTTACATCATGAGATCAAAATGGGATGTTCATTCAGTGAAAAAATATGAGAATTTGTTTTGACATGTCACATCGCGGCATATACTCGTCTGTTTCACTGCGAAAACTAAGGTCGTGCCCTGCATGGGCAACAAGTGAAGGCGACCACGCGCAATTTCTTGCTTGATCTTATTCAAGCTTAGTGCTGCTTGTTATTTCGCGTGATCAAGCGCGTTCAGTTTTACGTAGGCGATAGGAAGCCCGGGACTGTCTGCATCAACTGATGTCACTGCAGCGCCTCTAACCGGGAGGTCCTAGGTTCGAGTCCTGACGGCGGCAGAATTTTAGACACTGGCTTTTGAGCTAGCTCGAATTCAGCTGCTGTCTAGAGGAGAATTCTAGCGGTCGGCTGCTCTGATCGGTAGTTTTCCCTGTTTTTTCCGATCAACACCACGCGAATGCCGGAGCAGTACCCTACCAAACGGACCACACCGCTGCAGGCACACAGCTGCAGGCACACCGCCTCACGTCAGAAGTATCAATAGTATGTGTAATGTACTCACGTCACAAGTGTAAATAGTAGTAAATAGTAAGTTTAATATTAAATAGTATGTGCAATGTGAGTGAGTTGAATTCAGACAACCCCTGCTTCTTCCCTCAACCAGCGCCCTCCCTCTCTCCCCCTCCGGGCAGCTCGCGGCCCGGCGCGGCGTAAGCTTGTCATTGTACAGAGAAGGTCCCGTTCAGTCCGCGAAAGCAACCCTCCCCCTTTCTGGCCATTCTTGCCTTCTGTCTGTACAACATTATTTAAGGAGCAAGACTCGCGCCATCGGGCCTGCTCTTCCGCCTAACCACGTTGTTCATACATTTACAGACAAAAAATTGAAACAGAATTAAGAGATACATTTAGTAAATAAAATAATATACATCTTAGAGATGTCATGCTCCTGGGCTCACAAAAGTGAAAGAAATAGAACATCCCAGCATTTGCCTTAAGCGGCCGTGGAAAACCAGGACAAACAATGGAAGTGTACACGCTCTTTAACACTGAGCAACAAAAATAAAATATTTAAATTTTAAAAAAAAAAATTGGAAAACTCTAAAGGCGTGCCCGAAAATAAATTCTGAGAGATATTAATTTAGCAATACGTATCAAATGTTAACAAAAAATCTCAAAACTTATTAATCATAAAAACAACATGAGAATGCACACAACCCGCGGCCAGGAGAACAGTTCAGAACCGATTGTAAATTACATCGTCATGTACTATGGGAAAAGACGCCTTCAGTCAGAGCCATGACAAATTACACAATAATGATTTAAAAGGTACTAAGAGATGACATATAAACCTTTCTAATCCTATAATATGCTTAATTTAAACTAACTATGCTATTGTTAATTAAATGAAGAACTAACTTAAGAAAACCATGAAAAGAAAAAACCGTTAAAAACGCAATATAAAATATTACATTTAACTTATAATTTTTAACTATCTTAAAAAATAATTTAAGAACTAACTTAAGAAATACAGAAAATGAAAAAAAATGTTAAAAATGCGATTTAAAACATTACATTTACCTTACAATTTCAAAAAATTCAGTTTTCACTTCTACATCAGACAATATCAGCTCAGAAAAAGAGTATTTAAATATGTTTGAATGATCGCAATGCTTACATTTCCTAACAGTATTGGAAGGCCATTCCACTCTCTGTTCGTTGCAACAAAGTAAAATTTATTGTAAAAATTTGTATTGCTAGCAAGGATTTCTGGAATGCTCTTGTTTTGAGATAAATTTTATGAGAAAGGTTCGTAGGCACACCCGTATTTTGTAGAAAAGGCACAAATTATGAAACATACGTCCACCTTTTAAGTTTAATATGTGATTTGATTTATAGTATCCTGATATATGATCATACTTTCTGATATCATATAGAAACCTAACACATGCATTTTGAACTCTTAGAAGAGCATCGGTGGTTGATATTTTTGCATTACCGTACACAACACCGCCGTAATCAATCAGAGGAAGCAAGTGGGATTTTACCAGTAGTTCTTTGGTTTTGGATGGAAGGCATTTGTAAGCAGATATGAGTGAGTACATTAGTGATACAATTTGCGGTAAGTGTCCCGAACATGAGGTTCCCAATTTAGAAATGTAACAATGGTTAGACCGAGATTTTTGATTTGAGAGCAGATAGGAACAGTAGTGTTGTCCAGTACTTGCTTTAAGGGACCGACAAGAGCCTGTTAAAATTGATAGAGATTTTAATGGATTTAGCTTAAAGCCAATTCTCACTGATCGTTCAAGTAAATAGGCTAAATCCTCATTTGTTTTACTGTATAAATGAGTCACTTCAAAAGTTTCACGCTGACGTAGATCTGTAAGTTGTCTGCATACATATGATGACTGCACCGTGATAGCACAAACGGGATATCATTTACATAGATAAGGAATAAAAGAGGCCCTAGTACCTTTCCAACCTCGGCGACCTCGGCTATCCGGGTCGGCGTTTAGGTTTTTCATTTGTTGTAATATTTAAAAATACCTGCCCTCAGTTATCACATTGTTGCTAGGCGCTGTGTCCCAAATGACTTACGACAGGTGACCGCGTTGCAGCCGCGCGGGGGGGGGGGGGGTTGCTCAGGGCGAAGCGAGCTCTGAGCCACGCCCACCCAGCGCGCCCTCGGCGTTGCCTTTGTTCCTCCGCAGCTCTCGCGCGTTCACCGCGCGCTAACGGCGGTGTATTCATTATATCCACGTGTCGACGCTGCGATAAATTCCTGCGCGCAAAAAAATTCCACTCAAAATGTTAGCTTATAGCAAGAAAATATTGGCGCTTTATTCCCTTGGCCCGCGTCCAGCGCGCCTGGCGGCGGCGCCGGGCGGCTGAGGGGCGGGGCGGAGCGGGGCGGGGCGGGGCGAGCTGGGCGGGGCGGGGCGGGCGGGGCGGGGCGGGCGGGCGGGCGGGGCGGGGCGAAGCGGGCGGGGCTGGGCGGGCGGGGGCGGGCGAGGGGCGGCGCCGGGCGGCTGAGGCGGTGGTTTGGCGATGGAGTTGTGGCAGGGACGGCGGTGAAACGGAGGTTATGGCTTTCGGATGGTAGTGGTGCTGGTGGGGGGGGTGTTGGTGGGGGGGGGGGAAGGGGGAAGGGGGGGGCGGGGGACTTTTTGGGGTTGGCAGCAGTCAGGGAAGGCGGTGGCGGCCTTGGTGGTGGTTGTGGGGGGGAGAGATTCCGGAGGTCATAACGAGTAAGGGAGTAATGGGGGCGTTGTCGCGATCAGGGGTGGAAGGGAATTTAGTAGCTGTGTCGTTGGTAGAACCGATTGTTAGCCTGGTTAGAGGCACTGCTCCGGCAGTCAGAGTGATAAGATGGGTGGCTCCTCAGGAGGTTGTGGTGTTGACAACAGACCCCACTACAGCACCAGAGGCAGCAGAAGTGGGCATAGACAGCAATAGAAGAAGTTCGAGAACGAAAGCAGTAAAAGGATAAGCGAAGAAGCGAAAAGGACATAGTACGGCAAAGGCGGCTCTGAACATCGATGCACAGTTAGAGTGTCAGAAAAAGTTTCAAAATGATAATATTTTCACCAGGAGCGGTAGCACAGTGCATGAACTGATGTCACTGCAGCGCCTCTGACCGGGAGATCCTAGGTTCGAGTCCCAAAGGCGGCAGGACTTTCGACACTAGCTTTCCAGCTAGGTCGAATTCAGTCGATGTCTGGACGATAATTCTAGCGGCCGGCTGCTCTGATCGGTAGTTTTCCGTGGTTTCTCCGTTCAACACCAGGCGAATGCCGGAGCAGAAACCTACCATACGGGCAACAGACCGCGCGCAATCTTTTCTTCCTCTTCCTTGTCCTATCATCTCCCCGTACACACGCACTTACACTAACATGCACTACACATATTCCGGAAGACCGGTCGGGAGCTCAGAGCTTGTCCCTGCTGGGGCGGTGCACCACCTCCTAGAGTTATAAAGCCTGCTCACTAGTACATGACGTCACTAAGATGGCGGCGTAGGTAGTCATGAGGCATGGGTGGCCTAGACGTAGGCATATTGTTTTGAGTTGAATTCGTCTGGTGTTGTCCGTGTGTTCGGTCACCACCTCCTAGAGTTATAACTCTAGGAGGTGGTGGTTCGGTGCAGTTCATACTTGCATTATACTGCCGGTTTGATATGCCGTTTAGATGTGTAGTTCCGAGGTGTCGAGGAAACTGCGATGAAGCCTGGAAAGTACATGTTTTTGGTTTTCCAATAGATCCTGCTTTGCGGAAGAAATGGACGGCTGCTATTCACAGAGAAGATTTTGTTCCCTCCAAATCCTCGAAGGTAAGGCTGAGGTTCATATGCACATGTAGAACCTACATTTATTATATTTATTATTTATTCAAAGCATAAATTGTATGTAAGTTGCTAAGGGTTTTGACATTATTTAGTAATATTCCTAATGTTCTATCACGAAGCCAAGTTGTTTGCAATTAGATCTTGCAATTCTTCCTTGTAATATGATGCTGAACTTGCAACTATTTTCTGTATACTGTTAAGTGAATAGTGATAGTAAAAACTTAAACTATCAGTTAAATAATCTTAGAATAGTAGCACTTAAGTTATAGAATTCAATTTTAACTAATGCGTAAAAAATTCATAACCTCACAATCTTAGAAATTTCCTGTAACTTGAATGAATAAGTTACTAAAACAAAACAATAATTTATGTCAAAGGAATTACCTTAGGGAAGTATGAAAGCAAAAGTCTCAGTGGTGCATGAATTAATTTCAAATTAATTTTTTTGTTCTTTGATAAAATTGGTTTGAAAGTGAAACTTAAATTCTATGTATATATTTAATTTTAAAGGCTGTACATAATTATATTATTATTATTATTATTATTATTATTATTATTATTATATTATTATTATATTATACATATTATAATATATTCTTTTTTCTTGTTTCAGGTATGCTTCCTTCATTTCCATCAAAATGACATTGGGAGAAGGTGGTGTGTAATAAACAGGGAGAGAATCTGTCATCGAGACTGAATATACTGAAGTTACGAAGTGATGCTGTACCATCTGTGTTCCCTAACTGTCCAGCTCACCTTACCAAGAAGTTTTCCAGACGGGAAGGCCCTTGTGAAAAGCAAGAAAGACTGGAAATGGAAATTACAGAGAAAACTACATGCATTCTAATAAATCCAGTGATGTATTATAAATAGATGTGTATTATATTGTAAATAATTATGTTTAATGTATTGTATTATAAAAAAAATGTTTAATAAAAACCATGGGCTCAGAACAAAGTATTTAATCATGCATTGATATACTATTGTATTAAAAAGGGAAGACAATTTAGTTTCCTGGAATATGCACTGAAGAAAATGTAAGATGACTGAGTGACTGCTCCCAATGACTCCTTATAATAAGGAATGCTTCAAAAGTCACCAATGAAAGAAATGTTTGCTGACCCACTATCTTAAAATATCTGATAGAGAATTCGTTCATGATGCTTGTGTAAATGGTCATTCAGTAAATGATTTAGTCAAACATTTACGCTTGAAAGCTGTATTTTGGTTAAGTTTTGTCAAGAGAAAATGATAGATTTCAAACAAATTGAGAAGATTGAATATTTTCCGTAAATTCATTCGTTGTATTCTCATAGGATAATATATACTGTAATGAAAACCAATGTTTATTAAAAAATGTACTTAAAAGAACTTTTATCATGAATTGATAATTTTTAATACAAAAGGAGTGAAAACGGGTTTCCTGGCGTTGAAAATGCTGTGGAAATTGTAAGGGAGGAATGACCGACGTTCTCCATGACTACCTATGGTGACGTCACAAAACAGTGAGCAGGCTTTATAACTCTAGGAGGTGGTGGGCGGTGCCTCCCTGGTGGGAGAGTCCTGGTTAGGGGGAAACCTCACTAGCCGACGGTAGGCCGGCGCCGGATCTCGCCATCCAGCGGAAGAAGATCACCGCCATCTCCCGAGAAAAAAAAACATGCACTTCACTTACGAGACTAATGAATAAAGCAGTCAACGCTCCCAGAAACACGAAAAAATCAATCAACCAATCAACGATAATATTTTCGCATATTATCCTTTAAAGGTTCAACAGTGTAGAAACGATACGAGATATTCGGGTTAATACGAGATCGGTTACACAGGAAGGATACGAGAGGGTAGAACGAGAGTGAACTACACTGATAATTTTGTAAGTAAGGCGAAAAAATAATGAATGCGTTCAGAAGTTGGATGAAAGAATGACGAGGGAAGGGTGATAGTGAAGAACGAAAAGTGTGCAAGAGGAAACAGAGAAAGAAGGGAGAAGGAGGTGGGCAGTTACTGAAATACGAGACATGTGTAAAAGAAAAAGAGAGGGGAAGAGGGCGAAACGAAGTAATAAATCATTTTTAGTGAAGAAATGTGTTTGTAATATTCTTATGATATTAATGTTTGTTTGAAGATAATGAGTAAAGAATCTGACATACACGTAAACTTGTTGTTGGTACGTTGTCTTTGGGCCAATCGTCCTGCTCTGCGAGGTAAAATCGTTCTTGTGCAAAGTAACATTGTTTTTCAGACGTGTCACTTTCCTGCCGCTGCGAAGCAGTCCAAGCAGTAGCCACAGTGCGGCTTTAGTGCGCGGGCCCGAGGGGCGCCATCGGCCGCGCGGAGGGAAAGAGCAGCGGCGAGCGCAGGGAGGGGCCGCGGGTGGAGGAGACAGTGACGTCACGTCGCCCCAATTGTTAGCGCAGCCGCGCGCGCTCTGCTGGCGAGTTGAAGCACTGCAGTGCGCTGGCAGTGAGTTGTCAAGGAACCGGCACTTAAAGAGAACAGTTCTTTAGGAGATGTCAAGGGTTTGGGGTTGGTTTAGTTTACTGCAAAGGTGTTGAAATCACGTGGTATACCTCAAAGGGATAGAGAGAGGGAGAGATTGATAGAGTGAGAGAGCATGTGGAAGAGTGAGAGAGAGAGAGAGAAGTGGAGCAATAGAGGAAGTGAGAGTGCACACTCCTCATCCTGACATCGCTTCGCCGCACACATCCTCCCAACCTACTTCCAGACAATCCCTCACAGCTTCCCTCATCTCGCGAATGCACAATCCTTACCCTAATATCGCTTCGCCTCGCACATCTCCCTAACCTGCTTCCCGCAAATCCCATAGACCTTCACCCTCTACAATCTCAGTCTGCCTAATCCGTGTTTTCCATTCTTAAGCATCGATATGTCGCTACGCTCTCCTGACGCCTCGCAGGCCTCCCTCGTACAACACCCCTCTTTTTCACACTAACGTCTATTTTCTCTAAATCACTTCTGTTCAGCATTCCGCTTCTGCAATCTATTCTCGCCGAAAAGTTTTCGGACCGGGAGCGGTAGCTTAGTGCATCAACTGATGTCACTGCAGAGCCTCTGACCGGGAAGTCCTAGGTTACGCTCCCCACGGCGGCAGGATTTTCGACACTAGCTTTTCAGCTAGGTCGAATTCAGTCGCTGTCTGGAGGATAATTCTAGCGGCCGGCTGCTCTGGTTGGTAGTTTTCCGTGGTTTCTCCGATCAATACCAGGCAAATGCCGGAGCAGTACTCTAACAAATGGGCCACGGACTGCGCGCGATCTTTCCTTCCTCTTCCTTGTCCTATCCCCTCCCCTTATACACACACTTACACTAACATGCACTACACTACCACATATTCGGGGAGACCCACTAGCCGACGGTAGGTCGGCGCCGGATCTGACCATCCAGCTAGGGGAGGCTACCGCCATCTCACGAGAAACAAATCTGCACTACACTAACGGGACTAATGACCAAAGCAGTTGACGCGACCGGACACACGAAAAAATCAAACCAAAGCAAACGAAAAGTTTTCGGCATCCAAAGCTAGGTCCCGCTCTGCCCAGGACGAACAGCAACTCTCCGCCCCGGCCCGCTCCGACGCGTCACACCTCCATTTTTCGCTCAGTCACTCCTTGCCGCACCCCACTCCATCTCTTCACGCTGCAGTTAGGTACACGATTGAGGCTTTCTCCACGTTCTTCTTCATCTCGCCACCCATCAAGTTCATGGTTCTCGCGTCCTGGTTGTTGTGCCTCGTCGCATCGCATCGCGTCCCGTGACACCACACCACGTTCCGCCATTCCGCCTGCCTTGGCACACCAGTCCCGCCACGCTCCGCCTCGTCCGCCGCACCGTTCTTCTCCCTGTGTGTCCGCCATTTCCGCTGCTGCACCCAGTCCCGCCACTCCGCCTCGTCCCGCCCACGTTCTTCTCCTGTGGTTCCGCCATTTCCCGCCTGCCTTGACGTCCCGCCACGCCCGCCCGTCCGCCGCACCGTTCTTCTCCTGTGTGTTGCCATTCGCCTGCCTTGGCACACCAGTTCCGCCATGCTCCGCTCGTCCCGCCGCACCGTTCTTCTCCTGTGTTTGCGCCATTCCGCCTGCCTGGGCACCAGTCCCGATGTCCGCCTCGTCACGCCGCACCGTTCTCTCCTGTGTGTCCGCCATTCCGCCTGCCTGCACACCAGTCCCGCACGCTCCGCCTCGTCACGCCGCACCGTTCTCTCTGTGTGACCGACCACCCGCTCCGCTCGCCCATCCGGGCACCACCGCCATTTCCCGCCCCGCCTGCCCGTGCACGCCCGCCTCACTCCATCCCCATCCGCCTCCCGCCCTGCACCTTCGCCGCCCTCCACCGCCTCCGCCCCACAACGCCACCGCCCGTCCGCCACCCACCGCCCACCATGCCTCGCCAGCCCCTTCCACCTTGGGCGCCCAACGGCCGAGCGCCATTAAACCTTTTCGAGCGCGCGCATCCGCGCATGGGCGCGCGCGATCTGTCCTTCCTCTTCCTTGTCTATCCTCTCCCTTACACTAACATGCACTGCACTACCACATATTCCGGGAGACCGGTCGGAGCGTAGAGCTTGTCCGGCTGGGCGGTGCCTCACTGGTGGGAGAGTCCTGGTTAGGGGAAACCTAACTAGTCGACGAGTCGGTGCCGAATCTCGCCATCACAGGGAATAATCACTGCCATCTCCCGAGAAAAAGCATGCACTACACTAACGGGATTAATGACCAAAGCAGTTGACGCGCCCGGAAACACGAAAATATCAAATCAAATCCATCAAAATGGGAGACCTGGGAAATACTCTTATATCTCTGTCTTCGTTCCGAAGATGGTGTGCACTTTGTAGTTCGTGTAAATGGGTGTTGAGGGGAGAAAGAATAGTTCTACAAAAAGGAAGGAAATATAGCGTGCGACCTGTACCAAATTCTTTGGTTAGTATTCCGGCATTCCCTTAATATCGATAGAAGAAACGAAGGAAACTATCTAGCAGAACAGTCCGTCGACGCAGTTCGCCTAGACGGCTTGCGCTGACGTCCATATACGGAAGCGAGCAACCCATGAATATGCCAAGCTGGTGTAAAAATTTGAATTTTGAGGAAGTGGGGTGCTAGCTTTACCAGCCTCAATTTGAAATTTTAATTTCGGGGCGTTGGGAGATAGCCCAAAATTTTTTAATGGGGGCTGAAATTAGCCCAAAATTATGGCGCAAAAATTTTTCAGTCTTTCGAAAGTGAGGGTGCTAGCTTTACCGACGTGTAAAAATGCCATCTCCGACCGGACTCCAACGATAGGACTGCCCGGCCGGAACCGCTCCAGATCCAAAGGCAGTGCCCACTCAGCTATTGCAACAACTACGAAATGTCGACCTGCGTAGTTGAGACATTGATTGGCGTCACATTGTTGGCGACGAGTCGCCGTACTTGCACCTCCGCGATTAACATCAAACAACCTTCCGTCTGACCAATGCGCAATCAGCCACGATCTTTATACCAAAATTTTGTCGTTGCCGAAGTTTTGTTGTTGCCGCCGAAAGTTGAAAAAAACAATGCAGAAACCGGTCAACTTTAAAGGGATTGATGAGGAATTCATTGAGTAATATTGGTTCTACAGTAGCTTCAAAAGAATGAGTTGCGGCTTTTGTAGTTGAGTCGGCAAATATATTTCACCCTAATAAAAGTCTGAGAAACTTTTCTTTGGTTATGTTGAATGTATGCAGACACTAATTAAAACCCAAAATCGACTTCTCAAATTCTGTGCAAACTCCAGGAGGCCCAAAATACCGAAATTTTTCGTTTTCGTTAGAGAGTAATCTCTAATGTTTTTGTATTGAAACGTTTCTTTTGAAGTCAATTATTAGCGACCTATTTTCAAAGAAAACGCTATTCTTTCATTATTTCAAAATGTGTGCAGAAAATACATGTTTCTGATCTTATATTAACTTGCAATAAATATGATTATTATTACATTTAATCCGGAAACATTGCCACAAAATATCCTCATTATTCAAAATCTTAATTTTCGTTACGAAGTTGAAAATAAATTGAAAAATTATTGAGACTACCAAATGAGTATTTTTTTTACTTTTGGGAAGATGAGGTCCTTTGATTTGTAGACAGATATTAACAAAATTAATTTTTGGAGTCATGAATGAGAAATTTTATGAACAATTATAGTAACAATACTCCGTAAATCAGAAGTCCTCGTCGTTTACTTCTGATTGCAGGTCATAGGTTACTTGTCAGCATTTCTGAATAAGAATTTTTACTGTCCATTTTTACCTTTCCCATATAATGTTTCAAAATGACTTCTTTTGCATTCCAGAAAAGAGTGAGCATGTATTTCACTGCAGATAATTGAGTGCGGAATTTCTTTAGTTTTGACGATGAACTATGGCGCCATTCCTTGCTTGACATTTTTTTAAAATTTAAGGTTGACATAGAAATAACTAGGGCATTGGCGACCACAGTAACGAAAAAAAAAGCACTTGCAAATATACAATGGTTACAAAATTGCATGGAATGCACTACTTTAGGGATATATCATTAGTATAGTTCTTGTACATGAGAGTGACAACATATAATCAATTACTAAATACAATTTACCAGATTAAATTTGGTAAGGAGTTGAATAATCTTCATGTGTTCCGCTTTGTCTATTATCATAGCTATTGATATTGGCATCCTAAGACCAACTAAGATATTGTTATTTTTTTGTGGCTCACTATCTGTTCTATCCTCAGTCCGCAACCGACATTCCTTAAATTCGCTGTCCAAGTAATCCAAGAAAAGCTTTATCATACCTTCTTTAAAGGATATCGCATTACAATAGCTTGGCTTCCCTCTCACGTAGGCATCTGGGGTAATGAAGAAGCGGATGCAGCAGCCAAAGCAGCAATCTCTCTTCCCCAAATTGAAACTAAAGCCGGCGGCTAACTTTCTGACCTTAAAAACTACCTCTTACTTGCGGTTAACAAGTTTTGAGACCGGAACTGGAAAATGGTACCTTTAAATTATATGCAATCAAAACGAATATTGAGGAATCTCACATTACATGCTTTAGTCTCAGCAGAAGTCATCAAGTGGTTATAATCAGTGTGTAAGTAATTTTAAACTTAATCATGCCGCTTTCATTAGCCCGAAATTGCTGTCTTCCAGTGTCTACTAAACACCTTATTGTTGATTGGCATATGACGACTGACAGAGCAAATCTTAATGTTAATAGTGATCTTCATTGTATACGCAACTCTTACATGAGAATATGGAATAGAAATCTGAGAGGCGATAAAGATACTTAGGGAGTGTGTTAATGGAAATAACAGCTTCACTAGATCTTAATTGTTGCTTGATTCATCCGAGAAGAATTGGCTATGGTTTACAAAGGGTAACCCCGCATAAGATGGTAAAAAGTTTCCCTCAACCAAATGGCATATTGTAACCGCATACTCGAAAGGGATATGGAAAAAACTTCACCCTGCCTCCATGAGAGAAAGAGTAAGAGGTTGCAAGAGATAAAGAGAAAAAATCCTAGATAGTGGCAAGTGTAAAAGATAGATTTGTGAAAGCGCTTACTGCAGCGCCTCTGACCGGGAGGTCCTAGGTTCGAGTCCTGACGGCGGCAGGATTTTCGACACTAGCTTTCCAGCTAAGTCGAATTCAGTCCTGTCTGGAGAAGAATTCTAGAGGCCGGCTGCTCTGATCGGTAGTTTTCCGTGGTTTTTTCGATCAACACCAGGCGAATGCTGGAGCAGTACCCTAACAAACGGGCCACGGACCGCGCGCGATCTGACCTTCCTCTTCCTTATCCTATCCTCTCCCCTTTCACACACACACACTTACACTAACATGCACTCACTACCACATTCCGGAGACCGGTCGGTGCTTAGAGCGTGTCCCGGCTGGGACGGTGCCCCGCTGGTGGAGAGTCTGATTAGGAAACCCACTAGCCGCGGTAGGTCTGCGCCGGATCTCGCCATCTAGCGGCGAAAGATCACCGCCATCTCCCGCGAAAAAATGCACTACACTAACGGGACTAATGACCAAAGCAGTTGACGCGCCCGAAACACGAAAATATCAGTCAATCAATGAAAGCGCTTACTTAAGTAAGGGAATCAACCAATCAAAATTTAGATTGAATCCAGCAAAGATTTCCAAAAGGCTGGACAAATCGCGGACGTCGCAATAGATAAAATTATTTCTCTTGATATTTCTGTGACCTTTTATATTTTCGAACTTCCACATTTCCAAACCTCAAAAAAGTGGAGGAATAGTGTTGAAGTGGTTTCAGAAGTCGAGCGGAGTATGACCCTGATGCAAAAACGAACATCAAGGATTTCCAAAAGGCTGGACAAATCGCGGACGTCGCAATGCTTCACTTCCACGGCAACCAGAACATTCGCCCTCAGAGAACTTTTCCTGAAAGCACCACTCTCCACACGAAAAGCTGCTACTGTCGAGGCCTTTGCCCTTCCACCGACGCGCAGCAGCCGCTGCCGAGCGGCGCACGACTTCCGGTTCCGCTTCCCTACTTCTTCACGCTCATTTGCCAGAAATCCGGCAGAATGAAGCGTACGTCATAACTCACGGGCCTCCTTTATATAGCATTCAGCGCTTTAAAACTTCCATCATTAAAAAGAGGAAGAGAAAGAAAGAAAGGAAGATTATGGAAGAAAAAGACGTGACCGTGGAGGCGAGTTTCGCAAAAATAAAAGGCCTGATGTTCGGGTTATGTTGCTCGGGATGTTTTCGAGATGCATGTCCGCTATAAGCGGGACATTATGATACACTTGAGGTCCGTCGACGCGCTAACTTCTCAGAAGCGGAAGTGCCAGGAAACAGCCGGGGGGCGCGACTGTGCTGTCGATGCAAAAGCTGCTTGCCACGCTGGGGTGAAGGCAACACTCACAGCACTTCTGAGGCTTGATGGATCTTTTCGCTTGTATGTCCAACATTTCTATGAAATATTTACCACGACAAAAATATTTACGATGTAATTTTGTTGCACAAACATCCGAAATGAAATAATTCTTATCAGTACAAAAGGGAACACTTAAGAGTAATTGTTAACCCACATCAATATTATGTGAATTTATTATTTAATATTTAGAAATATGGATGATTAGGATGATTAGAGCGCGTCAGCTACTGATGTCATTGGTCCCGTATGTGTAGTGCATGTTTTTCATCAGGATATGGTGGAGATATTATCCCGCAGGATGGCCAGATCCGGCGCCGGCGCCCACCTACCGTCGACTAGCAGGGTTTTCCGTCAACCAACCACCACCGGGGCACCGCCCCAGGCGAGACTAGTTCTAAGTCCCCGACCGGTCTCCCGGCATGTGTGGTTCGTAGTGTAGTGCATGTACGTGTCTGGGCTTAGGCGGTTTAGGATTGGCCAAGGAAGAGGAAGGAATGATCGCGCGCGGTCCGTGGCCTGTTTGGAAGGGTACTGCTCCGGCATTCGCCTGGTGTTGATCGGAGAAATCACGGAAAACTACCGATCAGAGCAGCCGGCCGCTAGAATTCTCCTCCAGACAGCGACTGAATTCGACCTAGTGTCGAAAATCCTGCCGCGGTTGGGATTCGAACCTAGGACCTCCCGGTGAGAGGCGCCGCAGTGACATCAGTTGATGCTCTGGTAGATCAGGGAAATCACGTAAACTTCTGATCGGAGCAGTCGGTGTTCAAATTCCATTCCATTGGCGCAGCGCCACACACGAGGCACTGACAATGCGTCACCGCCCCAGATTGATTAGGATTGGTTCAATGCTGACGGAGCTATGAAACAATCGTTTGAGTTACCTTAACTTGACATCAATAATGTTTAAAGTAATATTTTCTCTCTTATTGGTATTATTTACATTCATTTAAAATAATTTAATTAATATTTGTCACTTTCATTTCATTACCGTAAACACAAACCAGAGGCAATTACCTTACAGAATATGTCAAACAGAAAATGAAACAAATCCATGAAGGAAACAGCGTAACACAACAACTAAAATCACTTGCATTCCAAAGTAATAGTTTTCACAAACTAACATCGAGATAAATTACCTCTGCACTTTTACAGCTGAAGAGCTTTTCTACATGCTAGGAAAATAATAAAGCGAGAATTTAATGAACGCTCTGCAATCCTGATGCACCTTTTTCATTTCCAAACACACGTCAAATATTCACTAACCAACAGATGAAATATTTTATCTCATGAGCTTTTGCAATTCCAGTCGGGTCGAAGTGCAATATTAAAGTTTCTTCATTTTCATTATAATATGATCGTTTGGAGTCGCGTTTGGAAGA
Organism: Teleogryllus oceanicus; assembly: GCA_964035755.1. Classification (NCBI taxonomy): domain Eukaryota; kingdom Metazoa; phylum Arthropoda; class Insecta; order Orthoptera; family Gryllidae; genus Teleogryllus; species Teleogryllus oceanicus. The sequence continues at coordinate 7,724,500 of CAXIVR010000007.1, forward strand.
GACTGACATACAGACCCACCCTGCGCTACTCGGAAAAGGAAATAATAGACTTCTTGAAACAAGCCCCCAAACTTCAATGGTTTGTGCCACCACGTGGTTACACTACCACTGCTCTGCTAATAGCTATAATGAAATATCGCAAAATATCGTCTGACCCGATTTCAGGGCTAAGCAAAATTCATTTTTACACACCGTAACTGGATTTAACATGAATTTGATTACGATCGACGTGTATAAGGGAAGTGTGGCAAACACAATTTAGTACAAATGTTCATAGAATCAGGAAATTATTTGAACATTTATTTACTTTTCTACGCGAACAGTATTAATGTTAATAGTTCTTAATATACTTCTACTCTTTTCAAATTCAAAAGCAGCGTATAGTTCCACTTACATTATATGTAGGTGGAACTATATGTATAAACCTGTCCGTATAATGCGTCTCATTCAAAGATTTTATTAAGATTTTTCAGTCGATTTATACGAAACCCTTTTTAAATTCACGTACGTTTCTTCGTCGATTTCAGTTGAATTCAAATATAAACAACTAATGGCAATGTGCCAATGATAATGACCTTTGTACAACAAAATCAAGACAATTTATTTATAAACTCATCTAACAGGTAAAATAAAATCAGGATTGGCAAACTATTAGGGAAAAAGTAGACATTGCGAAGAATTGGAGATAGAAACAAATGTCGGTAATGGGAATTGTATTGCACAGACATCTGGACACGAAATACGGGATTTAAATAATAATAATAATAATAATAATAATAATAATAATAATAATAATAATAATAATACGTACTACATTTCCCTAATGATACAATAAGTGTAGCCGATATGTTAATTTAATTTGTATTTTCTTTCATTTGCAACACTTGTAAAGAAATATTTTAAAATGTAGATATGGTTGATTTCTAAGTATTTTTTAACGTTTAAAATGTACCACAAAAAAATTATTATTTTTGTTTATTTATAATATATAGTACGTAGTAAGTTTCATTTTTAAGAGTGCTTGTTTCATAGTCCTTTAATTTTATGCATTTTTGTGTTTCCAAACAAATGAATCCAAAATTTGTAACAATGTAATGGTTATAGCTAAAAACTCATGAAATTGAACAAATTTTTCATTAATTAGTAACATTAAATATATTTTATTTATTTTATTTTATTATGCATTAAATTTGAATATTATTGTCTTTCATATAAAAATTAGCTTTTACAAGCAATTAAATATAAAACAAATAACTTGAATTACTATTGCAAACCCACTGCATTCTTTTCTTTCACAACCGCATTTACAAATTCGCGCAAGCAGCACCGAGGCTCTTTATCTTGGGCTCGCGCCACTCAAGACGCGAGGCGGCGAGCGCGCGGCGGGCGGGGCGTGGAGGGCGGGGCGGGCGGGGCGGGGCGGGGGGCGACGCGTTTAGGCGGCTCCGCGGGTAATCCGGCGTCGCCGTCTGTCCGCAGGGAGCGCTTGTGTTGTGGCTGCGGCCACCGCTTGTCTTCCGGGCGGGCGCGGCGCGGCGCGGGGAGTGGCTGGGCGCGGCGGGGTGGGGGAGGGGGGCCCACGTGACCAGACACTCGACGCGCGCGCGGCACGCCGCGACGTGTGACGGCTTGTTGGCGGCGGCTGTTGAAGCGTGTTCATATGGAAATGTCACAATTGCATGTTGCTGTTTACACCGTTTATTTATTTATTTAACGTCAACAGTAGTTAAAATCTGTGTTACGCACTATGTGGAGATGTGCAATATGTGCACGGTCTCTTGACTTCTAACATATCTAATTTATATACATTTCGTTGAATTATGAATAAAGATAGTAACGATCTTTTTGGCAAGAACTGATATGAAAATATTCGTTTCCATGTAATAATAACTATTTTCAAAGGCAAATCAGCTACAGATTTAGAAAATTAACCATCCAAAATTGCTGACCATCCGAAAACGATTGGTTTCTTCCTGAGAAAGATTGGAATGTAGAATACACTTTGTAAAATTTTTGAGAAAACCGACAGAAGAGAAATTGCCTGAAAATTTTGAAATTCATTTTTGTTGCCTATTTGGAAGAGCGGTCTAAAATTAGCTGTTTTGAAAATATCTGGAAATGTTTCGGTGCAAAGGTTGCATTATATATGTTAGTTACCGGTTGTACAATAGCAGGATTCCAAGTCTTTAACAAACTGTGGAGAAATTCTTCTAAACATGAGAAATATTTACTTTTTTAGTTTACCAATTATTTTGAGAATTTTATAGGTAAAATTTTCGGAAACAAATATATTTTTGGTCGAAGAGGAAACGTCTGTTGTTGATTTTTAGATTTAGATCTTTCTTGAGATGACTACAAATCTCGAAATATATTAGTTGAAGAGTAAATCTCGAAATATATTATTGAAATATATTAGTTGAAGAGAGAGGTTACTGTTTGTCGGACCGTTCATTTCTCCATCATTATCCTTTAAAACAACATTCTCTACAATGTTCATAGTTGATGTGGTCGTAGTTTTCACTATCTTCCATATTGACTTTGTTTTGTTTTGGGTTTAAATTTGACCGTCTGTTTCATGATTTTAATATGCCGTATGACATTTTTAAACCATTATTGTATTTTTTAAAGTAGAGGTGGAAATCATGAGATTTTTATGATGCTTAAGAATGAAGTTAAAACATTGTTTAATTTTACATTATATTCTAACCCATCCTGTAATCCAAGGATTGCTTTTTCGTGAAGTATTTATTGTTCTTTTTTAACGGATACATCTATTGTGTATTAATTAATGTGTGTTAATTAATGAAGAGGGAAAAAATAGGTCGTGGGCTTCCAAATGTCATATAGTGTTTTCTAAAGCCTAGTAACATTAAATCCCGTTTGTTGTCTCTAAAATATGTTCAATACAGCCTAATAGAGAATAAAGAAATCAATCACAACAATACGCCTCAAATGTGGATTGAAATGAGTGATGAAGCGCGGAGGAATTTTAGCTCACTGCAGTGAAATAGATAAATTGTGCGAAGTTCTTTAAGTAGGATTTTAAGCTTTAATCTTATATAAATTAGAAGTATTGTGATTTAATGTTAAGGGAGAAATGACCATTTCAATAGTGTCTATTTCTATAGTGTTAACGTAAAATTGGCCGTATTCGGGTGAATGTCGCACACTGTTTGAATCAAATAAATAATGTTTATTTGATCATTGTTTGATTATGTTTAATTGATCAGTTTTATGATCACTGTTTGAGCATAAAATTATTGTGGGAAACGTGGGCACTATCTCAACCAAAAATCCGTTGATAAAAATTACATTAAATGAAATTTATTCTTTATTTTATAAACAGTAGCAGACCAAAAGTAAAAGGCCAAAACATTGGGTGTTTGGTTCTCCTAAACCCATTTGGAAAACGGTGTTATTGATGCTGATGTTCTGCTTGCATCGAAAACTTTTCGTTCTCTCTAGGCCATTGACTTCAATTTTTTCCATACAGCCTAATATATTCTAACACCACCACCAGTGTGGCAGTAGTCAGAAAGAATGCTCTTTCGAGCTTTGAATATCTCCAGGTGGCAGGTTCTTTAGGGTATGAGAAAGACTCACCCAGACACAGAATTAGGTAAAACAATATATTCTTAAAATATTGCAGAAATCAACCCTTTTACACTGTTACAAAGTAAGAGAACAAAAAATGCCCAATTGCTGGCTGCGCGTTTGAACGCAGGCAAACCACTGATGATGAGACCTCTTAAAGAAATTTTTCAAAGAAATATTTGCTTATGGTTTCACTCTTCCCTAGCTAGCGATAATTTTCCTTATAACACCCGTGCACGGAGTTCTTGCTTGGCCAATACTAGTAAATGAAATTTAATTAATTTTTTTCTTTTACACTATCCTAAATTAATTTACCAGCACACATTGTTACAGATCTTATTGCTATTCACAATACGAAATTTCCTCGTCAATTACATACAAAACGAGGAAGAAATTAATTATCTTTAATACAGCTTCGGAATGAAATGTACTACCGGCGTACGAGGTCATGAAATACTTTGCCGTTACTCAATTTTAAGGCAAACATGCAAATTTTAGTATTCTGGTTTCTGGTGCCAACACTACCTTTCTAGTTCCTGTCTCCACCTCAGTTTTAGGCAACTTTGGAAATTCAGCTGTGCCGCCACTCGCGTTCCTGCAACGTAGCCCGCCTCGATGCTGCTCTGAAGGTCACGCAGTCTCCTTCGCGCCTGCCACCAGATCCAGGGACCAATCTTCTTAACGCCCACCACCAGATCCACGGTGCATTCTTCTTAACGCCCGCCACCAGATCCACGTCTCGTCCACCTTCCCCCGCCTTCTTGCGACACGAGTACGCGTATTGCCCAGTCTCTCCGCGTGTGCTAGTTAGCGTGCCGCCTCATTAAATCTTTACAACAACTTTCACAGTCCCGCAACCACAGCCACTATTCTGATTCGTCCTAATTTCACAGTTCTTACTGCAATCTCCTATAATGTTTACACCACTTATCCTCGCCACTCTTCATTCCCACTTCCTAACACCTCCAGAACTACCGCTTCTCTCCCTCAACTATTCCGCTACCTTACTCGACTTCTCACCTCGGCGTCTCACACAAGAAGGGGCCTTTTCCTCGCTGCTCCGCCGTTTAAATGTTGCAGTGACGTCACGGCACAACTCTACTGCGCTGCCCATATTGCGGAAGTGCACCGCCGCCGCGCTTCAGGCCGCAACTAACAGGTAGCGCCTTTTTCGATCAGTAACCGACTTTCTGTCATACCTTCGCTCTCTACGTCTCCGCCGACGCTGCGTGGGCGTTGTGGGGTTTGTGGCGATGCTCCAAACGTCACAAAATATATATATATATATATATATATAATATATATATATATATATATAGTAACACGCCTACCTACTACCTTCCAGCCGGTGGCGATAAAGCGTGAAACAATGAATGCTCGTGAAGCGAGCTTTGAATTCTCAGGAAGCAGGATCTTCGGTATGAGAAGGTCTGAACCCTTGACACAATGAATTAGGTAAAATTCTGGTAAAAGGAGCATATATTCAGTAAAAACAAATTACACAGTGGCAAAATATACAATAAAGTATGCACTTTGCGTAGATGGTCACTGCAAAGAAAACAGGAAAAACACAACCACAAAATGTATAGGCGTCACCTCGACTGCCTGAATACTTCAATAATTACTATTCACAATTGGTTTGCTTCTACCTCTTTCTGAATTATTTCGTGTACCTCACTTAACTCTTGTTATTCTTAAAATTTTCCGTGCACGGCAACTAAAAACACCCTCACAAATTATTCCATCATAGACTGTTCACAGAGGTCAGCCTTAAGCTGCACATTTATTACAATGCTGTGAACTCAAACACAAGAACAAACGTGACACACACGTTACTTCAATTGGACCCTTTACCAATTATAGCAACTAATTACCCCCTGACATAACACAATGAAAGCTTGACTTTCAAACAAGATCACTTTTACATTACATGGAAAATCATAATTCACTTTAGGAAAGTTGTACAAGGTATGGCATTCGAACTAATTTGCTAGTGCGTACTGCGAATGAAATCTAAACTGCCGCTCATACGTTCGGAATATTTCTCCCAGTAATTATTTGGAACTTTCACATATTTTAGGACGCTTCGCCTGGTATTTTAAAGCTACACGGTTTCCAACAAATTGACGCATAGAAATTGCAGTTCTTTTTCCCAACATCTCCTTCCTGCTCGCCATCAGTTAACCTTGGGTTTTCGGTCGTTCGCGGTCCTCGCCGCGTCGCTTGACTGGTTCGATGTTCCACGGTTACACCACTTCTTTCTCTCGATCTCAGGATTCCGCCACTCGTCCAAATTCCAGACCTTTCTCTCGATCTCTGGCTCTTACCATCCACGTATTTGGTCCAAGTCCTTCTCGCCTACGCTGGAGTCTTCACTGGAGTCGTCCTTCTGCGCGTGCCGCGTACCCGTTGTTCGTGCTTCCAGCTTTAAATAACTAACGTACTTGAATTGAATACTTCTAGCACTCGGCCGACATACCACACTTTGAGCGTGCGTGGTCGTGGCGTACAAAATTAAATGCTTGATTTCGTTTAGAGTCCTTCTGCGCGAATTTATTTCAATTATGAAACTCTTTCAGATTTAAGCAATCCATCGCTTGCTTTCTCGCGTAATGTTAGTGCTAACACTGTACATGCACTTCACTTCTGAATTCTATCACTCTACTACCACATTTCTCAAATCAGTTTTAACTAAGCAAGTAAAAATATACTCCTGCACTAACCAATGACTATCGCCCAAGAATTAAGTTGAGTCGCCGTCGCTGTCGAAGTTGTAAGAGAGCTCTCCCGAAGCGCGTCGCGGTATTTATGTGACTCGCCTGGGAAATTTCTGGAGGGTGAATTTTCTCCTCCTTCGCGCCCTCTCAAGAAAAATATTATCCGTAACTTCGGACAGCGGAGTGCGAAACCTGCGGGTAGATGTCGCTTTCTCGGACCATCGCTCCGCCGGTACCCTATTTCTTTGCGTTCTGGTCTTTCTCGTGGCTTATGATGGCGTTACGGTTTGTATAATCCCGTGACTTCACAATATATATATATATATATATATATATATATATATATATAATATTATTACATAATTCTTATATTATATTTATTATATATAATGTATATATTATATATTATATTTATTACATAAGAGTACATTCTTGACAATAAAATATTGCCAGAAAATATCGTCAAAATGGAGTTCGCTTAAATGATCCAATAAACGCCTTGAAAATGCAATTGGCTTCCTAAGTCGCACAGTTCAATTTTTGTGAATATGACATTTAGATAGCTGCACATTTCATCGAGCACAAAGCTGATAAAAATAGATTGACAAAAATAGAGCATTTTCCATTAATTGAAATGATAAAGGCTTCAAAAGAAGCAACATGACTCAGACGATTATATGAATGAAATGTCATCTATGAAAACCAACCGAAAAACATAAGAAAGGCAATACTGATAATATATCATTTCTCATTATGTTGGCGTCATGCGTAATGCGGCGTCTAAAATAGGGAACATGGAAATAGTGAGAAAATGGTCGTTCAATCTTGGTAGAAAAAATGCCGCTCAATTTGATAGAACGAGTATATCTCCTGTACACGGAGAACCATTTGAAGAAGAAAGAATAACCTAAAAAACTGTCGAATGTTCCGTTCCATTTTCTGCTCGTCAGGTTCCAGATTACGCCCTGACAGACAGGAGCGAGGTCCATTCATCACCTTGGGTGGCGTCGGTCGCTCGCCGTCACACGCCGCCTCCCTGGACCTTGTCTGCGCCCAGCGGCAGGTGCGTCCGACGCCCCACCAACTGGCCCCACCGCCCCCGCACCCCCGCCTCGGCAGGCAGCCCGCCCCCGCCCCCGCTTCGGTCGACTCACGCCACGCCAGGCAACCCTTGTTCCATGCACTGCGTTCCCAGCCTGCACCGCCCCTACCACCACCTTCCCGCCATCTCCGTTTCATCCAATGCGTTCCCGCCACCGCCGTCCCTACCACCACCTTCCCGCCACCCGTTTCATCCAATGCGTTCCCGCCACCGCCGTCCCTACCACCACCTTCCCCGCCACTACTGTTCCATCCATTGCGTTCCCGCCACCACTGTTCCATCCACTGCGTTCCCGCCACCACTGTTCCATCCACTGCGTTCCCGCCACCACTGTTCCATCCACTGCGTTCCCGCCACCTCCGTCCCTACCACCACCTTCCCCGCCACCTCCGTTCTATCCATTGCGTCCCGCCACCACCTTCCCGCCACCAGCGTTCCATCCTCTGCGATCCCAACCCCGTCCGTCCGTACCACCTTCCCGCCACCAGCGTTCCATCCATTGCGTTCCCAGCCAGCACCGTCCCCGCCACCATTTTATCCACCGCCGTCCCCGCCATCACCATAGTTATGGAGATGCAATCGGTTTGAAAATTGGTTACAACGAAATCGATGAAGAATACGGGCATTAAATATACTCTGATTTAAATTTAGTGTCTCTTGAAGGTCACGGTCTTGAAGAAGAAGAGAAGAAAGAAGAAGAAGAAGAAGAGGAATCAATTCAGAAGAGTTCTCTAAAAGGATTTAAACTGTATGTAAGTAAGGGGGTAGTTATTTTGAGAGTCTTCAATAATGTGTTTGATAGGGGTTATCAACTCTTCCATATTTTTCTCTTTCTTCTTTTTTTTCTTTTTGGTTGTTTTGAGAGTTTTTCCATATTGTTTGTTTCAGTTGTGTTGCTTACAGACTTAGAAGGTGAGGAGGAGTCAGTCTGGAGGCATCTTTTATTGGTACTGAGGAGACTATGTTGTTATTGTATGTCTGCTACTTCAGTGTCTTTTCCATTGGTTGCTGGATCTGGCATGTCACAGGCTTTTTCACTAATGATGTACAGATTCCATGGGAGCATTACTTAAATTGAGTAGTCTTATGGTGATTAGAAGTGTTGGGTGAAGGATATTGTCCAGCTAAGTGCCCTGTTTGGTGGCAATTAAAGCATGCCATTTCATCAGTTGTGAAAAATATCCTATATGTTGAGCCATCATAATATACAGTAGTGGATTCAGTTAGTAGACCTACATCTTCAGGAGAGACATATACTTGTCTCGAAAACTCATAATATGGGAGAACCCTGTCCAGGAATACCAGCTTTAACAAATGAAATTTTGGATGCCAATTTGATGTTCTTTGTGGTGAGTACATTCTCTATTACTGAGTGAGGATGATGGGGCAGACGTTTGAAATAATTATTCTTTTGGCTTTTGTTAGAAGTGGTCTCAGCTTCAATTCATGTTTTTTTATTTTAATGACTTTATGGTTGTTTGTAAGGTGTCAGCTAGTGTTTGAGAGCTTAGGAAAATATATACTCTGTTGATTGCAATTTTTAAATAAATCTTATTTCATTAGGGTCAATAATGTTGGAGAGACTGTTTAGGTAATCTTTAATGGGGAGACCTTCTAGTGAGGCAATGATTATGGCCTGGGTACTTGGTGGGAAACACTTCAGGTGACGTGGAATTTGCGTAGGTTGTCAGCTTTGGTTGAGTGGTGAGCACCTGAGGTGGAGCTGTTGAGGTTATGGGAGCCCTGATGCCCGTGGGCTCCATCCTTGAGCAGGTAGCTGCAGCGACCGTATAGTTGATTTCAGACACTCACAACTCGTGGAACTAGAGTATTACCACTAATTAAATGCCACTAAGTTCACTGTCTGAATGACAATATGAAAGCAACGTTTCACTGACCGCGATCGGAGCACGATGTGTCTCGGTCGGCTGCCGAGATGGAACTGGTTTGAGATTTATTTAACGACATAGATTAAATATCGGCAGCTTGTTGAGGGTTCCATTTGGCATGAATGTTTAAATGCGATTTTGTAATAATTCCTTCATATTTTTAAAGTCATAGTGCGATTTGTCACGTCTTCATGAAGTTCTCTTTCTTTAGAGATCTCATTTATAAATATTGTGGCCTGTGAGAGCCGTAAAAGATAGTACTGTAATAATATAGGAGACGATTAAGATATATTCCTATAATGAACGAATTAATGCTATTATATTTATAGACAAGACAGTTTACACTTTGTTCTAGTTTGTCCTTTCACCATACGAACATTCAAATACGTGAGCAAATTTATGGTAAATACTACAAAAACTTTCAGTGCTTAGTACCACTCCTGTTGAATATAAGTAACTTAAGTTTAAGCATATGATAATCATTTTACTAGAAATTTTAGCGTTTTTTCATTTCCTTTATTACACAAGTAACTATTATATGTTTTAATTTGTCTGATTGGTAATAAAGAACCACGTGAAATCATTATTTTTGGTGGAAATTTTCAATGTTGTAACCTGTTATGTCTGTTACGGTGCTCATACATCACACGCCAGATAATTTTCTGTAATGCCACAAATCAGGTCTGCTGTGATTGAACTTCGCAAACTCGTCCAAAATATATGATGGTTATATACTATGACGTCAAGTTAGGGTAGGCAGTACCAAGAAGAATACGTCAATTATCGTCTTACAAAGCGTAGAAATCTAAATCCTTTCGTGAAGACGCTCTAAAGGGATCCTGCTCTTTTTTCTGCGTTTGCAGTTACGCTAATAAGCGAGATGGTGTCCTCCTTTCGCAAGGCTTTTGAGTAGAGTTTCTTCATTGTTTACATCACATAGATGTACCTACAGAGTTGCCTACCAACCCTTAGATATTGTTTTTTAATTCCTTTGACTGGGATTTTCGATAGATCTACTGTTACCGCTCAATGGTCTGAATGACCACGTGATATGGAGTGTTTGAATCGCGCATCAACGAGGCCAAGGCTCACATGCCTCAACCAGGAACTCTATGCTCAACAGTTCAAGAACGCTCTCGGCGACATGCTTTGTTAAACAGCAAATAAGAAGCTAGCAAAGCTATATATAAAAGAAGTACGGATAGGACACACTGATTGAATCTGCCTGATTCTGCCGCCCTGATTGAATCTGACACATCGGGTTGAATCTGCCTTTCCTGTTCCGACTATTTAGTGAGGCGGACATATCGTCGTTAATGAGAAGACACCGTTACGATATTGTAAGGAACAGAAGTAGAAAAGTAACTATCGGTGTATAAACACACCAATAGGAGTCCTAAAAGAGGTTTTCACCTTCTCGTCTTGGTGTGATATAATAATGCAAATAACATATCAATATGTGTGAGGCAAGTGCTACGTTGTGCGTATAAATATGTAAAACGCACAATGTTGATCTGCTAACTCGATTTTATATAGAAGTAATACTTGTGTATCGGTCTTTTGCCCCCATTCAAGTTTTCTATTTTGCTCTACTTTTTTCCTTTTATTCTTTACGTACGTATTCCTGTTAAAATACGTTTCTAAGAATACTACAAAAACGTGGGTCGCAATTTAGCGTGAGATTATCGAGGAGCAAAAAGGTGGTTTTGCTAGTCAGCAACCGATGTCACAATGAAATTGGGTATTGCGAGAGAGCATACTTCCAATGTCAACCCTTTGGAGTTTATATCTTGCCAGTATTTTCAATCATGGGTTACTTCGAAAATAATCTCCAAATCAAAGAATTCGGGGATCAGGTTAACACTCTGATAACTACATGTTTTTATTCACAAATGTCGTCCATCGAAGAATTGGCAGATTGGACGTTCGCCCTTGGCTAGAATGTTATAGGAAGTAACAAACTCTACTTTCGCCTATTTCATAGTTAGGCAAGTAGAAGTCACAATATTGGATAGCTTACCTTAATTCATATATGAAAGCCATTCATAATGGCGTAAATGCAAACAACTAATCTTACGTCATAATATTCATAAATAATAAAATTGAAAATTTTACATCATAAAAATATATCAGAAGTTAGGAAATGATTTTTATCTTATACTGTTTTATCTGATGATGGCATGGCTCTGCATGAGCTCTGAAACTGCAGAATATTTGAATAAATCATATTATGAAGAGATAAATACTTGTAGAATTATAATAAATGTGATTGTCTATAAAAATCCCTGAAACCTATTTTTAATATTGTGAGCCCATTGTGGATATTTTGATTTACCATTGATCCCAGAGAATGATTCAGTTGGCATAGAAACTTTTATAATTGAAGTGTTGTGATTGTCTTATAGTCAATAAAATTGCTTTAAATGAAACTGATGTTGCATAATCCTTCAAATAGTTCTTAAAACTGCTGTAATCATGTTTTTCTTCTAAAAGCTACTAATTCTTACTAAATTTACTAGAAAAATATAAATTATTATGCTACAAATTCTTACAAACTTTAACATTAGAAAAATTAATGAGTTCCACCACCAAACATTATTTCTAAAATTAATTTGCATCATAAAATATAATAAAGGTCATGAAAGGATATGTATTCAAGAACGTTTAATGTTTGCTTTTATATTGTTAAATATTCAAGGCAATTTAAAATATTCCGTTTCTTCAGCTTCCTAAACGTCCGTAACAAATCTCAGATTTAAAAATTGTCACTGAATGAAATTTCCAGAAATATATTCTTCATATTGGATTCACCACTTTTATTTTACAATTTGATAGCAAATTCGAAATAGATATCTCTAAAACGCAATGGCATACATTCCTATATGCATTTTGACACCTTCCTATTTTGAGTATCCCTCTGTGCCTTTCGAATCTCGGTCAAAACAGCACAGAATAATTATTCGAAATAAGAGTTGCGCCATCTGTCATTTAATTTTTTTTACTAAAATTAGTTATTTTAAGGCCGACCTGGATGGCCAAGTTGGCTAAGAGCGAGTACCGACTCAGCGCTTCGCTCCGAAGGGTCGCGGGTTCGAGTCCCACCTTGGGCATGTTTGTTTGTCCCTTGTCTTTGTATGTATGTGTTGTCGCGGAGGGCCTCGCGTTCTGCTGACCCCAGATCAGAGGAGCCCGCAAGTGTGTTGGTCTAGTGTATGGTCGAATATGCGTCCCATCGAGACGTAAAGGGTAACCGGCTGTAGGCTGGATAAAAACCGTAGAAAGAAGAAGATGTTATTTTAAATCTTATATTAAATAACTGTAGCCCGCAACTACCTTTTGAACGCGTTATTTTAACAATATCCAATGCTCGCGTTCGGCCCACTGTGCATTGTCTCTCATCGACAGCTCCCCTCCCCGGTCTGCGCGCGCCTACCGCCACAGCCACCGCTCGTCAATCAATCACGCATCACTGTGACACCGCCCTGCAGTATCTGAGTGCGTCTCAGATGCGACAATCTCCTGATGCGATAAATTATCTCTCGACCATTAATTTCACACATCGTTTCAGATTGTCTCTCCATTTGGGTCAGCCTCTCCAACATTACCGGAAGAGTTCATATCATTCTGGGAAGCTAAATGGAAAAAATGTTTTCATTCTTTGTAAAAATATCAGTGACTCTTTTTCTTATCTGTGTATGCATTCTTATCATGCATTTGTGATCCGAAATAAAGGTATATTCATCTATAAAGAATTCTCCAAACCAAAATACCATCTTATATAAAAATTTATAATGTCTGTAATCTCTATTTGAAAAAAGTGACTTACTTTCAGCAGATAAAATAAAAAAAAATATTTCAATTTAATAAATAATCAATGTTTGTTAACATATTCTTAATTATAAAATGTCATATAGTCTATAATGTTTAGCCTCCGTGGTAAACAATTTCCCCCTTGGCTGAGTGCAATGGAGTAGTTTAGAAACCGTAAGATAAGCTACGTTGCACCCCGGGAAAATGAAAATACCGCTATGACATCCACAGAAAATACTGCTAATGCAGACAAATGACCTTTGCACGCTAGAGAATGGGAAGCGCGACTAATTTTAGCCTAAATCAGCTTACGGTAATTCTTAAGCGTTTTTGCATCAGAGCCTTTTTTTTTAACGCTTTTAGTGGCGATGAGATAATAGTGCACTGCGCTCTAAAGCAGTATAATATGAATGGCGTTTTAAATTTCTTTATTGCTAGAACACATAAATAATAATCATGCCACTTCGTTGTTTTAATTTATGCCTTCTAATGTACAGTTTTTGGGAAATTGTATGAGTAGCGTTTACATGTATTATAAATGTTTTCCCAATTTAAAATTCAAGTTAAAATTTTACAAATCAAAGGTGAAAAACATAGATATTGAAGGAATAAAAATTTTTTTCAGGAATGACAAATGTATTATTGAAGGGACATGCCATAATAAAACTAGTGGTCTACAGAATGGGGAAATTTTTTCGTAGTGAAGTTTTCTAATTTCCTTTGGGGGGGACTGCCATTACGGGTTTTCCCCAACCTCTTGTCAGCTCAATCTATCGCCATCAAAACTAGCACACTTTTTAAAAATTTTCTCAACTATTCAGTTTTCTAAATGCAGAACCAGGAATGTTACATTAAGAATATTAAAGAATAGTAAAATGTTGTCCTAAATGTCAATTTTAATTGAAAAATTGTTTATTAAGAAAATGGCATTTAACAGTTCCAAAAGCAAAATTTAAATCTCTTTTCACAGAATCTATTGAGTTTTTAAGAACTTCCATGTTGGTAAAGGCGCTATTTGTGTTCCAGAACTTCCAGAACACTTTTGAAGCACTTCCATTCACAAATGCAATAACGCATACAAATTGATGGTACTGTGCATATTAACGGCGGGAGAGATATTCCGAACAAATTACATTTGTGTAATTTTTGAAACAACAAAAGAATGCGACAAAATGAACTAAACGTTCATATTAAACAGTGCAATTAGCATAGCTGTTGGAGAATTTTGAAGAAGAAATTTGGAACCATTTTTGAAAATTACGTGTGACGTTTTTTTGAAAAGCGGAATTTTCATCTAATTTTTCAAAATTTCAGTTTGGGTTTTAGGCGCTAGTAGTGTTTACAGTCGGCAGACGTTTTGCCTCAATTGACCTTTCGGTAAATGACCCACAAAGATGGCCTGACAACAGCACGTGTTAGAGTTTCCCCCAATTTTTTAAATTGGTTTTGATGTGATTTCACAGATTATTAACAACTTTACATATGTTGATTCTTGTCTTCTTAAAAATTTAAAATAATTAACTACAATTAACTTACAACTATTACATTGGAGAGAAGTCCTAAATGGGTCCTCTAATCAGGTTCCCAAAATTTGGGGAATTTGATGAGGGAAAAGAATGGTAGGGGTATTTATTTGTAATTCTGGTTTGATGGATGGGTTTTACCGAGGGCTGAAAGGCACCAGGAGGATTTGATTTAAACTAGAGTAAAAGTTAGTGGAAAAATAATATATGCTGTGATAACTGTTCGAGGGTTTAAAATTTTTTATGAAGTTGGAATTGGATACGAACCATGGGCATTAATTGTTCTAAGAAATTGATTCTGTATTACTTGAATTCTTTAATGTTGGTTTTGGAGGCGTTGATCCATATGGGGCAGGCGTACAGTATTTGAGTCTTATAACTGTTTTGAATTTAATGGAGAATTGAATGGTACCGAGCTTTTTCCCGAATTAGTGGTTTTAGCTGCAGTAATTTTATTTTGGCTTGAATTAGTTTTTATCTATGTTGCTTCAGTTTAGTTTGGTGTCAGTTGAAGCCCGGATATTTAACCGGTTTGTTGGGGTAACCATTCTATTGTGTTATTTTTTAGTGTCAGGGGAGTGGGTTCCCCTCAATTTAGTCGACGCATTGGTCCACGTTTTCGTTATCAGGACCCAGCAATAAATTTTTTCGCAAAAATCACGTTGCATTACTTAACTTCCTCAATACTACGTACATTACTCCGTGTATACGTTCGTATACGAAAAAGTAACTATTTAGTGTGCTCAGAATCCACAGACTTTGTCTAATAGTTTCTTCTGAAAAAGTATGAGAAATTAGGGCGAAGGCAAGTGGAATCGAAATGAAAGGGCAGAGGCGTTGGTGCGGACGATCTTCTGTGGTGCTGTTTTTTTTCAGATGCTGGAGGCCAAACACTGGAAGGAGAATGCCTGACGCCCGCGCCCAAAAAATAAATGGTTAAAAAACAAAACAGGTTTTTCACTTTCAGGGTTTTTTTTCATCAGCCGTATCTTATGGTCTTTTTCCGCGGCATTGATGCAATGGAGAGACCATTTGGGGTGAATACCAGAATTCGAAAGGTTAGATGCGGTTGAACGTGTATTTTTGGCAAGGCCTTCGACCTAGCCATAGCATTAAGTTTTCTAATTTGTATTAAAAATTACCTATAAAAATAAAATAAAATAAAAACTTTCGTAATTTACTTCCCGGATTGACTTTACATCTTGCCCATCTTCTTGCCAGGTCTCTCCCCCACCCCATCTGTCACCGTCCATAATATTTTTCCACATTCTCAATTTTTCGGTTTAAGCGTTACTGTAAATGCGAAATTTGAAGCTCTTTTTCACAGGAATCTATTGAGTTTTCGAAAAACTTGGTTTAAGAAAATGTCGTTTAAGCGTTACTGTAAATGCGAAATTTGAAGCTCTTTTTCACAGGAATCTATTGAGTTTTCGAAAAACTTAATTGAAGTAATTTAAAGCTCTTACACTCACAAATGTATACAAATAGCTGGAAATGTGCATATTAACGACGTGATGGGTATTACAAATAAAGTTACATACGGGCAATTTGTGAAAAAAAACAAACAAATGAATACATCAAAATGAATTTAACTTAAAAGGGTGAAATTTGAACCACCCGTTGGAAAAGTATGAAGAAAAATGTTGACTCATTTTGATAAAATTCATTTAAGGTTTCTGAAAATTCGGAAATATGAACTCATTTAACAGAAAACTGTTCTGTTTTGACAACTTTTGACATTATAAAAGCTACAGTACATCTTCTTTAAATAATGTCATCTAATGGTTCTCCAAAACTTAACAATTTAAAGGTAAGAAAAAATCAGCTCAAATTCCCGCAGTTTTAAAAATGCTCACACGCAATTTTCTCAAAAATGGTTACAATTATTTTTCAAACCATTCATACGGTTAATGCTAATTGTATTGTTTAATATGGAATAACTTTATTTTCATGCTTTTTTAAATACACTAATGTAATTGTTTTGAAATATCTCTTCAAGTTATTGTGCATTTCCAGCGATTAGTGAAGATTGCATTGGGAGTTATTTTAAATGAATCCCAAAAGAAATTTTCAAAACTCAAGCATTTTCTGTACTAAAGAACTTAAAATTTCGCTTATACATAATGTTTTACAGTTGCGATTGATGGCAAGGGGGCAGAGCAAATCAAGAGCTAGCCAACAAAAGGAAAAGAAAACTAATAAGAAAAGATCATGCTATTCTGTAACATCACTAATTTTCTTTCCTATACTAGTATAGGAGGAAATATGAGGAGTAATGTATATAATAGAATGCCTGGTATGGATATCTATTTTTATTATGGCTCTACAGGAGTTTTTCCGGGTTCTGAACTTTTTAAGGGGTGGAATTTGAGGTATGGGTATAGAATTGGGTTGAAATATATGTCATACGGGGTTGAATGGAGTCAATTTCGAATTTGTTGTGGAGCTGTAAATCTGTGTCAAACCAAGGAGTATTTGTGATAGTTTGTAAAAATTGTTTTAGACTATTTGGAGCTTGTTTAGTTTTGTTAGTTGATGTGATCAGACGAATGTATTTTCTTTTCATTGTTGTGTTCACATTTTTATCAAAACATTTGATCATCGTCTCACTTTTAGAACAAGTGATGAATATTGAACTTTTATCACGCTTTGCATACAAAAAAGTAACTGCGTTTACTATGGGGGATCAAAAAGAAACTTCTCATTATACAAGTAAAGGTATTAAAAATTAGCTTCTAAGATTTCGTTAAAAGTGAAACAACTGTAAACTATAAAAAGAAACGGAGAGCTGTATTCTCTTCGTCTACAAAACCCCATTGAGGCGTTGACTACAGACCGTTCCGAATAAGCGTCGTTAGCTGCAACCCGAATGTTCCCAGAGCGCATTCTGGCGGCCGCGAAAAGTCGAGGTGGCGCGGTGCTCGGAGTCGTGGAAGCACTTCGCGTACAAAGACGCTCCTTGGAGCCACGAGCCTTATCTCGCCGCCTGTGATTAATCCCGAAACTTTTAAGGGCCACTTGACGCGTCCAGCAGCGGCCATCGCCGCGTGGTGGAGTCGCAGCCTTATCACTTCTGCGGTTTGCGGATCTCTTTTGTCCTCCCCTCGATGTGAATGTCGGGCCAGAAGCTTCGCAAAAGAACCTTGACATTTCCCTATCTGCACTGGCTCTCTGCTTGGCCACTGAAATAGCAGCTCGTCTCGGCTATTTTCGGCGCGTTCTGATTAAAGCCATTATTCTAACCGTCCAACTCGTAGCATCTCCTCCCTTGCAGCTGTTCTTCGACACGAAACTCTCTTGAGGAGGAGAAACCGCGGGCAATCGACCTGTGGGTGGCGATGCTCTGTAACTCTCAAAGGGTGTCTGTTTGAAAGCATTTGGAATGATGTTTTCACACCTTTTATCAAAATGCGTTCATAATCGTCAACTATTATTTTAAATAATATTTTGGATTCGCTAATTAACATTTTTTCAAAATAATATTAATTAAATTTATTCATTTTAAGAAATATATCGATTAACAATATTAATTTATAAATATCATGTTTCATTTACATGCTAGTAGCTTTAACTTAATAGTGCCAACATGGTATTTTATTATTATGCCTTACATGTTCTTTTAGTATGCGATTGGACTTCGCATTTCTCCAATAAAATATGCGCAAAGGTCATGAAACGAATAGAAGATATACACTGAACACAAAAGATAATCTTAATAACATTTTATTTTTCAGCAAAAAGTATCACATTTCACCTTTCAATTATCTGCTATAACTACAGAGGTAACAGAGTGTTAACTACAGAGGTATAACACTGATTGTAGTGAGAATATTACGGAGAAATACTTTTTCTTTAAAATACCCTCTTTCGAGTTAAAGAGGGTTGCAGTGAGTAACCTACTATCCAGTAACATATCTAAAACGTTTCTCTCAAGTAGAGTATCCAGACCGTTATAGAATTTGAGATGCAATTTTCATTAAAACGACTACACGCCAAGAGATAGCAAAGCAATATATTATCCTAAAGCCTCTGTTATTGCAAAGACATCAGTTCAACTTCGAATTTTTAAATGAAATATTCTTTACAAATAACTAGCGTGAAACATGCCCTGGTCCATTGATGACATTGCAGTGCCTCTGCCCGGGAGGTCCTAGGTTCGAGTCCTGACAGTGGCAGGATTTTCGACACTAGCTTTTCAGCTAGGTCGAATTCAGTCCCTGTCTGGAGGAGAATTCTAGAGACCGGCTGCTCTGATAGGTAGTTTTCCGTGATTTCTCCGATCAACACCAGGCGAATGCCAGACCAGTACCCTACCAAACGGTTCACGATGTTGCAAGGTATGTAATGTTTATGTATTAGATATAAAGGAAATTTGTAAACAAATTTTGAAACTTAGCTAGAAATTTGAATCTCATACGTGTGTTTTTTGGTAACATTATTCATGAACAGTGTTTTTCATTTTCTTTCATATTAGCCCTGATGATGGAAATAAAAGTTTCTGAAACGTTGGCAAACAACTAGTAAAATTTTTTTCTGACCAAGCCCCGTTAACCTGCCTGCAAAAAAAATATTTGGATATTATTAGGTGACATATCCTCAGGCAAAATCCAACTTTCACAGTCGCCGCTCAGCAGCACTGGGAGGAGAGCCGCAACAGAATCAAACGACGCAACACACAGAAAATATGCTCTCCTGGAAAATAACGGTAAAGGAGGTACACTCTACCTCTCAGCAGCTCACATAACTGAATACTTGATTCACTCACTCAATAATTCGTTCAATCTAATATTTCCTTGCTTTCATCATGCATTTCATTATCCATCCAGGGTTTTTGAGATTTTTCTCGGTGTGTCTATTAGTGAATATCTTGCATAAAATACTGCATAGAAATAGCATTATTAATAACTATGTTAAAATAGTTTGAAAAAATGAAGATAAGTCGACATCTTTGCAGAAACAGGCTTTAGAATAATATTGTACTGATTCTAAAGCCTTTGCATACAATGATTTTAATGAAAACAACCTCTCAATACCTGCAACACAATCTCAATATACTTGTTTAGAAGATTTAAGGGTTCCCTCTTGGTGCGATCTTAGGTGTACTGTACTTTTTACAATTACTGTTCCTTTCTACAATTTTTCAGGATTATCAATAAAATGCTACAGAATATTTTAGAGAGGCCAGAATTCTTAATATTCGTATCATATGTAATGATCCCGTCATGCAAAAAGAAACATTATAAACATTTTTTTAGTAATGGTGCCATGGGAGGAGAGCACTGTCAAGTGTTTTTGAAGCATGACAAGCGGCGAGAAATCACATTTAGAAATTGAAATATATTCGTGTACGAGTCAAAGAATACCACAATATATGGACATTTCGAAATGATGCAATTTCTAAACATTTAGTTGTGTATAATTAGTGAAATTGGAAATGGAAAGGATAAACAGCGTAAGGAGAACCGTCACTGTTTTTTTAGAAGCCTTCGAAAGGTCGAGGTGGTCGGGATGATTAGCCGTCGTAAGGCACGGACGGAGACGCGTGGTAGGCACAGTAAATTCTAATACACATTTTTGTCAGAGCATGTGCTAAGTTAATCGTGAAGAAAATGGATGGATTGCAATGTGTGGTCGCAAAGGTTTGCGGAAACTGATGGGGCCATGGTGTTTAACAGCTACCCCAAGGGAAGTGATAAAACTTTTGACATTTTTGTGTTTTGTGCACAAGACCAAGTTTAAAATACATTGTAGGACAAAATTGTGAGATTGTGGTTTGAACAACTAAATGGACCCAATAATAAGTAATATTATAGTAAATTTTGGAAGTACCAATAATAAATTAATGAATGTAATTCCAATATTTAGTATTAATTAGATGTCGTTAACAAGAAAATATTTATGATTGTTGTATTTTATTTGGCTAAGTAATCATTTAAATAATTACAAGGAAAAACGCAGTTGTCGTTATTCAACTATGGAAACAAAATTTTAGATTTTTTTTTTTAATTAATAGAATTAGTCCTAATATCTTTTTACGGTTTCCAGTATGGGCCAGTTCTGCGTACCCACGAATATAAATTCGTTGACGTGGCTTCCTATTATTAATAAATTCGAGTAAAATTCGATTTTAATAAGTTTTACTTTATTAATAAATTCGAGTAAAATTCGATTTTAATAAGTATTTAGTAATTATTATTGTAAATTTAGAGTTTTAAGAGAAGGTATGGTTTAGTATTAACATTGAAAATTATTTATGGAGAATATATCTTGGAGGACTTGGGAAAGAATTCGTTTTATCTGAGAATTTTTCCCAGATCGAAATGTTAGTAAACAGGATAATTTGTGAAAGAGTTAAATAAATTAGAAGATTCATTAATGATAAATGTTTCAGTTAGTACTATTTGTAATTCTGTATGTATCTGTTTCTTGGAGATGAACCTTTCAAACTTTAGAATTCTCCGTAAATGCTTATTTTTAATAGTGTGATTTTTCTTCATGTTTCAGGCACAAGCATTACACCAAACTGGGCATGAGTATGTAAGTGATGGTCTTAATATTAAGTTTTGTTGATGTAATATAGAATTCTTAATTATTATTGCTACTCCCCCAAAAGCATGATCAAAATCATTTCTAAAAAAATTATAACTATTTAAGTATCTTTATTGAGGGGTTAGATGAGTTTCAGAAATACATGCTATATCAATATTATGGTATGAGAAGTGATTAAAAATATTTTGTTGTCGTTTTAGTACATTAGAGTTCCAGTTTATTAGTATTATATTTAGATTTCTATTGTTATTAATGGCTATTTAAAATCAGAAGAAGGAGGTTTTGTAATAAAGCTGTTGAAAAGAAAAGTTGTGTTATTTGAAGCTGAAGAGTTTTGTTTTCATATATCAGAGTAGGAGAAGTTAGGTGATTTGTCATTAAAGTTAGAGGTGTAGTAGTGTTTGTATTAGAAGGAGATTTTAAATAAGTTGCTACGTTGAAGGATTTCAGTTTGTGAGTCTGGAAAATTTTGTGCATTTAATTTTGGAGAAGGAAAATTGAGATTTTGATTTATTAACATGTGTAAATTTGAATTATTTGTTTGATTTGGTTTAAGTATCTATTGAAGTGCTGGGCAACCTTCGGAATTAGCTGTGTGATTTACGAGGCAATCACAACAAATAGGAGAGGTTGATTTTGGAAGAGGACAGTTCGGATAATGTGGTTTCCAGTACATCTTCCGCAACTGGGATTAATCTGTATGTGATTGAATTTTTAGCATCTCTTACATTGAATTGGATGATTATTTAATATTTTTCTTAAACTTTTATAACATTATGAAACGTTTTCTCTAATTTGACGACTTTAGGTGTTTTCGGACTTTTAGTAAGTTCTATTGAGCAAATTTCTATAGGTTCACGATTTTTATTAAATAATCTGTATACCTTTTGAACTTGAAAATTAAATTTAACTAATTCATTGAAAAGACTTTCATTTGAATAAGTAATAGGAATATTTCTGAGTAAAACTGTGATTGTTTTAATAGGAGGCTCACGATAAAAATAATATTGTATGTTGTTTGTATCAAAAAAGTTTTATATTTGGACGGGGCGGGTTGCCTTTGTTTGTAGTGGACTGTATTATTGGTTTGTTGAACTGGTAGGCAATCCCTCCTTTCGACACTCATTAGAGATTTGTGTGTGAGTTATCTGAAACACACTTCTCACCTTGCAGAATG
This sequence comes from Teleogryllus oceanicus, assembly GCA_964035755.1. Taxonomy (NCBI): domain Eukaryota; kingdom Metazoa; phylum Arthropoda; class Insecta; order Orthoptera; family Gryllidae; genus Teleogryllus; species Teleogryllus oceanicus. Next base: position 7,746,861 of record CAXIVR010000007.1, read on the forward strand.
ATGTTTAATTACCTTTGAGTTGTCTGGTGTTCTTTACAATAAATACACTAAGTTATTGTTCTCAGTGTAGAATAGGAATCTTCCATCTTGAATCAGAAGCGCGAGAACATGTGCTCGCCTGGCAACACTTGCAACTCGTGTGAAATACATTAGTAGTTCAATACATACACATACTCAACTATAACTATTGAAACAATGTGCTTTCTTGGCATCAACATAAGCACAGAATATTACTTTCTGCATAAATTTACGTGATATTTTAACAGGGCCAGATATACTTCTCTTCTGCTTCTCAGTGACTGATTTATACATGCTGAACTACAACAAATTAAAACAATGTGCTTTCCTTGGCTAACATAAGCCTAGAATATTACTTTCTGTATAGAATTTACGTGATGTTTAACGAGCCTGGACATGCTTCTCAAAGGTGCTACTCAGCGACTGATTTCTTTCGTTTGAGTTCTTTCGGGCACGCGAAGAGGGATTTGAACTGCAAATTGGACTCTTTTCCAGCGGTTGCAGTATGGCGAAGAAGTGGTGAACAGTCAATGCAACTGCTAGAGTTTGAAATATTCTAGAACAGTTTAGAAGGTTTGGTCCTAAAGCGAATTATCACGCAGCGCAGTGGTGCCGCTCGGCTTATGGAACTTTCATCCGCGCTTCAGTGTTGCCGCCTAGGAGCGTAGGAGCGTTTTATATTCTAACGTCCCTTTCTGCTTTTGCGTGTGAGCCGAACAATATTTTAAATCTTCAATTGTTTAAAGTAAATTTAACATTATTCTAAATACTTTTTGTTGTGAAATAATTTTCAACAATATTTTTATATCTTAGAAAATTACTAAGGTTGTAAAGTTTGAAACAGTTATTGGAGAAATTGTGGAAGGTTAATGAGTGTCTTATAGTGTAATAATAATCCATATTTATTTTGTACTGATTCCAGTTCTAGTCGTGTTGTAATTAAAAGCTGTAGATCTTTCACCTGGTTGTTGTAGTAATGAAAAACCTTTTCTTTTTCTTGTTGTTGATTCACTTTTGGATAGAGGTGTTGATGATGGTACAGGAATGAATGTTAGATTGACAATTTGACGAAGTAGTTGCTGGTGCTATGTTGTGAGGGATCGGGTTAACTGGAAGTAATTCTGTAAATTCACTGTGTTGAGATAATTTATTTGTTTGATCATGAGGCAGAGGCAAAGATAAATAATTTGTTACTGAATTTGTGGGAAGTCCATAGTTGTTATGATAATATAAGCCAGGAATTTGTTGAGATATTTATAGATTGAATAATTTGGTTATTTCGGTGTTGGACAATTTCTTCAATAATCATTGTCGAGTCTTGAATTTCGGCATTCTGTTGAATTTAAGCGTGCCGACGTAAGTAATACTAGTAAAATTGTGAGTTGATTGTTTATTCGTATGATTATCAATTGGTAGTCCGAATTAGTGCTATATTAATACACCAGGGTAAGGTAAGTCACTTTAAATAGTAAAGTTCAGGAGAATATTTTATAATAGGTTCCCATATGCATCAGGCCTACTGAGAATACTTGAGTATTGAAGAGTATAGTTTAATCAATTTTAGTTCTGTGAGTCTCAAGTTAAACGCAAAAGAGTTATGAACACAAATGATTCATGATTTTCAAATCATGAATATAATGTTGTCTCATGCGCATGGAAGAGATTTTTCTTTCAGTTTGTAATAAACTAAATATTCCTTTGCAAAGGGAATCTGACCTTTAATAATAACTGTAATTTTAAATATTCCTCTTCGTAACTGTCTCTTTCCAAATTTCTGAAGAGGACATTTCAGAACAATTGTTTGTATATCATCATAAAAACCTTATATACAAAAGTACAGTCGAAATGTAAGAGATGGTAGGAGCGAGGGCATGCATCAGTCGTGTCGACGCAAAATGAAGAGAGTCAGAGCGATAGCCGTAATGAGGACGAGTATTTCGGTGCCGACGCGGAGGAGGGAAGGGCGTGGTAGCTGAAGTGGGGTTAATGGGGCCGAACATTTAATTACACCCTTGGGTGTGTTTAACTGCCCGCAACGGTGATCTAGGGTCCGATAATAAAACTCCGCACGGGACCATTACCTGACCATTACCTGCGTATCCATTACTGTGTCATCACGACAGTTGGATCTGCATCGAGCATGAAAACACTGGTGATCAAAAAAACAATATCCAAGTGACTGTATTGTCTCTGAGATAAAATAGAGACTGTTGTTTCACTAATTTATGGAACCAATAGTTTGTATCATACTGTCCTAGATGAGGAAATGCTTGTAAATTCAAGGTTGATAATTTGTTTCAAAATTCAATAACAGATTATATGTGGTAGTATTGTTTTTTTACTTCCACTTACGATACCACTTTGTCAACTTGCTTGAAGTGTACGGGTGAAAGTTAAAGACAGGAAAGTAATATGTTTTTTGAACAGTATTGACAAAGAGTAAATAAGAACATGTGTAATTTCTAGCTGATGAGCCATTCCATGTCGAATCACACAAAAAATACCAAAATTTGACTTTCATATTTTTAATTATTTTCTTTATTATATGGATTAGTTAATACGAATATTTTTACTTTCTCAAACTTTATTATTTTCAGAAATACTTCATAATGAAATTTGATAAAAATGACGCACATCACTAACTTAAAAATATCACATATTTGAGATACACTAATCATAGAAACTGGTTCATATACATTAAAACATAAAATATTTTTTAATTTTTGAATTTTCAAAATATTTAATTCAAATTTTCATTTAAAAAATAAATCAAATAATTTCAAAATAAATTTTGAAAATTGAACATTTTTGTAAACTCGATGAGCTAATTTTTTTAAAAAGTACCAATAAACGAACTAGGTATTTTGAACTCAGAAAAATCAAGGGATCCCAGTAATTTTAGAAATTTTAAATTTTTAGGAACATATTTGTAGATTAGCAACAGACGCGTTTCTTCGTTACTGGCGATGGGTTTCTTTGGATGAAGCAGAATTTAAGTGATTCTTAAGTGGTACAACAACGACTTTTTGGTTATTAATGACGGATTCTCATTTTTACTGTTGACTGATGTTTGGAATTTCCTATCCTCAAAACTCCTTCAAATATTGTACTCTCTTATCTTGAATTCCTGAACAACCAATAATGTTATAATGCCTTACGTTTACTTTCTGTCTGGACAAAATTCTATTTATTCATCAACGTTTAGCCACTTTATCATGTTTTCCCCGGTTGCTGCAGTGTCTTTTAATTTTTATAGTATCCCCAACTTTACAATATTGACAAAGTGCAAAATTTCAGTGTCTTGAATTTGTTAAGTGAAAATCGATAAGTTCTTAATAATATATTATTTTCTGATTTTTAATTGATGTTGAGGACTTTTAGTTTAAAAAAATTATCTGTGGTAGCACTTTGTATATCTGAAATTTCTTATGGGTATATGTATAGACTATATGGGGTCTGAATATTTCTTATTACCGTTTTTTGCAATTTTCTCTTCAGTGACAGAATTCTTTTATTAAAATTTAAAATTCTTTTTATTTTCATACATTCTTTTCTTAGACACTTTACAACTATCTGAAAGCTTAAATTGTTTACCTGTTCCACTTTTCCACTATTTTCACTGGAATTTCCAACTTTCTTAATGCCACGGACCATTGATCTCCACATTCTTCACCAAGAAAAACATTTTGAAATAGCTTCTTTTTTTCGACGAAAAAAATGCCAATCTAAGGCTCCCCCTAATCAAGTTTCACTAGTAAATTTGTTTACGCGACATCAGTTTTCTTTCCTTAGAAACGTGATCAAATGTTTAAAATTTATTGAAAAATCTGTCCCCATTTTCATGTAAACGCCACTCATGTTTGCTCATTCTCAATGTAACCCCGATTCGCAAAAACAAATTCAGTCAAGACGTTAAACGCATTTCGTTAGTGCAAGGCAGAAGCGCCCTCCATACTGACAGTAGATTTTTAGATCTGTACGTTTCAGTGGCCACATTTCCTTTGTTTTTTAGAAAATTAAATAAAAATACGTCTATATTTATCAAATTTTTGTAGTACGAGTACTACATTTCAAAATTTAATATAGTCAACACTACACAAATAATTAATTTTCAGTAAAATAAAGAAACACGTTCTGATGTCCAGATTTAATAAAAAAATATCATACATTTAAAACTAAGCCGTGTCAATTCTTGTGCGATATGACGTGGAATGGCTTCTATTCGAATTCGTTTCGCTGCCATCTATCCATCCTGGGGGCAGAGTGAACATCTGAAATGCTAATAACTCTTGAAACGTTAATCAGACAGACTTCCTTTTACTATCTGATAAACGTACGCAACATATGGAGTATGTACTATAGAGAAAGTTATCTAATTCTGCGGAAAGTCAATTTCGAGATTTCAACGGAAATACACGTTTTGAGATCCCCTGATACTGAAAAAGAGTTTTTCGGCTTCAAATTTATCATTGAAATTTTTTGTTTAGGGTGAGGTTTTACTCTTCTTTAATATTCTTGAAGTAATATTTAGAATTATTAGGAAAGCAAAATGTTGAGACAATGTCAAACTAGTGGTGCTACAGAATGGCATAGACTCTCTCGTAGTAAAGTTTTCCCTGATGTGGGCTAGCTTTACGGTTTTACCCCATTCTCCTGCCAGCTGCCATCTCTCGTGCCCAAAGTACATTTGTTTTAAACTTTTCGATATTTTTCGGTTTCCTAATAGTGGAACCGAAATATTTCTTAAATAATATTAAAGAAGAGTAAAACCTTGTCATGAATGCAATTTTCATATTCCTCATTGTGTTCCACTTACTATTGTTATTCTATATTGAAATATACCCATCCATATACCCGTCTTGCTGCCCTCAAATTCCTGTAACCTGTTTCCGAATTTCTAATAAATATATGGGCGCCAGGAAATGGTTACAAGAATGAGATCCCAAATTATATTTACTTATAATTCCGTTGCTGACTCAGTCGGCGGGTTCTTTACCGAAATAATCGTGAATACTTACGATTACTTAATTCGCACTCCATACGGAGAAGAGTGGAATCTGAAATGCAAAATTTAAATATTCTACTGGATTGCACGTGACGGCAAATTATAATCAGCTTTCATCAATAGAAAATAACAAATTTATTTATAAATTTTAGCATAAGATTCTTTTTGGTCATTACCTTTACTATAGCGCTATAGAACCTGTTATCCATGAGAATCTTTGGTGCTGTTCTCTTAAAGGATGTCTCCCCGTAGACTTCAGCAATGGGCCTCGTCCAATCTTCTTTCTTGCTACCGATGAAATCCGTAACATGTCGTTTCTTCTCATAAACCACTATTTACACTATTTATCTATTGGCTTTCCATCCCCATTCACCTGCTTGAATTGCTGCAAGTTCTAATACTCCTTATTGTTCATTACCTAAGCAAAATCTTAAGTGCTGTTAAAATATTAGCATATAAGTTCACCAAGTTATCATCGGGTTCCTATCATCAGAGAATAAGTTCGATTATCATTGTCCGCTTAATAAAATTTATAATTCCCCACTTTTGACATTCACTGTTCACTTCGAATAAAACAATTTCTGAATTCTATCTTTTGAATACTAACAATGACAAATCACTACGTCCGAACTCGTGTAAATTTTCTATGTTCAAGTAAACTGCTATATATCTAGCACTCTGATCCGATCGCTATTGTGTCGAGAGCTCGAATGAATATTTTTGTATCCTACTTCAACATGTCAAATTTTTTCATCTTTTACTCTCTTGTTTAAAACAAATTATGCGATCTACCTCGCGGCGTCATCTATGTAATTACTTTTTGACCAATAACTCACGTTTTTAGATTCCCATGACACTTCCGGTATATTAGAATGGAATTTTATCATTCGTGTAACTAGGCATCTCTTAAGTTTGTTTATGTTTATTCGTACGCGAAACCACGGATGCTACTTATTGTCCGCTTTTGTACTTATGGGCATTGTTTATATGTTGCACTCCGGTACCATGGCAACCAGCGTCTTTTTGCTAATAAAGTGTTATTTTTAATGAAATTCGCTGAATTTCATATTGGTGACAATCTGGTATGTCACAGTATCTTGTACCACTAAATATTGCTATTAATGTAGGAGTGAAAACTATAAATATGATTGTAAATTTAATAATAATATTATCACATTTATTACATTTACTCGTACACATTAACTCCTGTAACCAACTGTAAAACGCAATTGTTGCAAATAAATATCGGTGTTGATGTGGCAATGAATAAACTAAACCAAATCTCTACATTTAATCCTGTGCTTTTCCAATGTTGATTTTTTTTGCAATTTTCTAAAATACAAGAAAGTGACTAGCACTTTTTTTTAATTGTTCATTGATCCATACGAGGAAAAATATAAAGGAAAAATTGCAACCGTTTACGAGAAAATGATTGTTAAACTAGTGGTGCTACAGAATGGCACAGATTTTCTCGTACTAGTTAGTTTCCTAATCTGTTTCGTCTGGTTTTCGGTTTTGCCCCCATCTTTCTTCCGGACTCTTTCCTATCGGCATCAATAATAATTTGTCGCAATTTATTAATTTTTCGTTTCTCTAGTTGCAGAATATAACTTGTGGTGCTACAACAATATTTTTTGCGCTTAATTTATAACTTATGTAATTTTCGAAAATTAGAGAGTTCAACGAAAATGGACCGTTTTTTAAGTGTCATTTGATATATTTGAGGAAACAATTAAAAAAAATTTTGGAGCTGGTTTTGAGAACAAAAATTTAAATTCACCGTTACTTCAAGTATTACTGCGTTTTACAAGCATTTTGAAGCAGGGAAAGCAATACGTAATTACTATAGTGTAACTACAAACGATGCAAAAATGATGAACGCAAAATATAGCTGTTAAATTTCAATTTATCTACTCAATTACTTACTTTCGGAGGAGTAATGATAAAATGATTTTAACGGATGCACATGAAAAAATCACTACGAGCACTACGAAGACACTTAAATCAGAACACAAATATGTATTATGACTGACACCTGACACACGCGCGCTCACACACACACACACACACACACACACACACACTTATACGTAGTATTTTTTCAATACTCCACAGCTCTCGGGTTTAGACTGTCTCAACACATTGTTTAATAGAGAGGTTTTGCAAGTCGCAGATTTGAAAGACGTAACACGCCAATTGTGGGGAGAATTGTTCTGCGAATTCACCGGCATCAAATGACGGAATTTCGATTGTCGGGTCCCGTTATTCTCCCCGTTTTGTCGTCTACGACAAACTTACACATTACGTAGTGTTCGCCGCCACCACTAAACATGGATTCAACACTAACACACAATAAGCATGGAAGTAATGAAAAATACAATATCCATACTACCAATTTGATGTGGCAGGAACTTATTGTTTTTCTTTCAAGTTAATTCAAATGTCAGGAATAAACTAACGTAATTGTGTAGGATTTGGAGGTTATGTATATAGTGAGGCTACATTGATTGTTACAAAAAAATTAGTATTTGTCCATAGGACGTAATAGTTGCCTAACATTTCCCATTCCTAATATAAACTATATAAATATGTTATAGTAAAATAGCGAGGTTATCTAGGAAGCTATTGTTTTCTTTGGAGATATAGCACATTCTAGTAGAGACATGTGTTGCATATGCGTATGATACAATGAGATTTCATGTATTATTATCTATTTACTATCTTGTAAACCTAATAAAAAAGGAATCAGAGAAACACAGATGTTCCATAAAAGCTTTTAAATCCTGTTCGAGGTTTTCAGTTCCAATTAGGTCTTAGTTTTAACGTACGTTGTCGATTGTATGACATGCAAAAACTCATTTTTCTATAGATACGTTATTTCCTTTTGACGATACTTTTGATTTCCCGCCTTGCAAAAACTCTCTAATAGAAACATTCTTGTCATTGTAACCGTTCTATCCCTAAAACACTGGCAAAATCTCTAGACGAGCGAATGCAGAAAAATTACATTTGTGGTAATATATACAATACACCGAGAAAATGTTATAAAACAAAAAAATTAGATTTTTTTCAATTGACGCGATGATTTATTTTTCGTTTTTCTGCAAAATAAACTTTTTATCCAATTTATGATAAAATAAACATCTACATTTTTCAGCATTAGTTTGGTTTTGAGGCCCCAAATATCTTGGCCAAAATCAAGCTTTTGGAATATTGGTGAGAATTGAATTTGGCGAAAAATGTTTCATAGTTTTTGAAAAAAATTGCTTCAAACATTGCAGAAAATTCGGCAATTTAATTGAAGTATACTCAACGATTATTGAGAACTTACGGACATTTCAAAAAACCTTCATTAGATACTTTGAAGCTCATGTGTTAAGAAACGCATTAAACAATGAAATACATCAGTAACGTAAATTTTAACGACGGGAGAGACAAGTTAAAAAAATTACATTTCTGAAATTTTTGAAGATACAAAATAATAGAGTAACATGATTTATATCATTAAATAGGGCACATTTAGCACTACACCTACAAAAAATGAAAGAAAAAATTGGAGCTGGTTTTGGAGAAAATCTTGTTATTGTTATTGTCGTTTTTTCAAGCAATTATTGCGCGCAATATTGCTTGCAAGCAAATATTGCGCGCAATCTACTAAAATTTTCAAAAAAATGTCCATAACTTAAATGAAATAACTACAAACAACTAAACAAATTTTTTAAAAAAAATTAATTAAAGTTATAAAAAGACGCCGTAGAAAATTCAAACTTTTGCAATTTTCGCAAATTCAGAGTTAACCGTGAAAATGTGACTTATGTCACCTTTGTACGTGTATTTAATTTTATTCTTCCGAGAAATTTAAAGAAACAAATTGATGCTGTTTTTGAGAAAATTTTGAAAATGTCCGTGAATCTTCACATAAAGTACTCCCAAATTTTAAAGAATGTTTTTCAAAATTTCAAATCTAACTAGATCCATATTGACAGAGAATTATTCAATTTAAAGAAGATCGTACGAATGGTTTAGGCGCTAGGAGTGTTCACAGGCGAACTAACGGACAGACAGACAGAGGAGAAGACGGAAAGACAGATGGATGGACGAACCTTCTGCTTCCCATTGGTTTTTCGGAGGACCCACAAAAGATATTCTGGTTCCACCACGTGTTAGATAATTTTTTCTCTTAATTTATCAACTGATTTTATGCACTTTTTTGTCACCAGAGCCCGGCAATGATTTTTTTCCGCCGAAAATCTGCCGTTTTTTCGCGCAGCATTACATACTTTTCTCTATACTCTGTACATACGTACTATGTATACAAGGCAGGAAATAGAGCCAGATGCACAAGGGTTTCTTCAATTTTAAACAACTTCTACGTATGGTTTAGACGCTAGTAGTGTTCACAGACGGACGGACGTTTAAAAAAAACACATTTTCGGTATCAGGGGACCCCAAAACGTGTATTTCCGTAGAAATCTCGAAATCGATTTTCTGCAGCATTACATAACTTTCTCTATACCTACGGATATTACTCCCGTGTATTTGTATGTATACGAGAATAGAAAAACTGCCTAAATTTCAAGAAAAGTTCCACAAAACTCTTATAGTTTTTCAAAAGTTATATAAGAACTTATTTCGAAATCTGTCTTTGAACAATAAATTTCATTAAGAATATATTAAAAATTCTCTGTCTTCAATATTGAAGTTGTAGAAAGACCAAGAATGTCTAACTTTTGAAATTTTGAATTTTCTTAAACTTGGGTGTTTCAACAATGTGACACGTGTTATTCTTGTAGGTTCATATTGTAGGTGTTATTCGAGAACAAACTTCAATCAAAAAATTGGGAGACATTTTTAAGAAAATTTTGTCTTCATGTTATGTACTCCCAAAAATCAATATATTAGTTTAAATCTCTGAAGTCTTTGAGTTCGAAGAGATCGTTTGAGAAATATCAAGTTTGGGGAAATGCATCTGAACAGTGTAGGAGCTAAAATTAACCACAGACTGATGGAAAAGCCGACGTTATGGTGTCAATGAATTTTTCGATGACAAGTATGTTTCATATAAGAAAAATATTTATTCTCTTTTACTTTCTCGCTACCGCGGTATAGAGAATACCGCGTAATGCCGCGCAAACAACGGCGAATTTTCGGCAGAGAAACCCTTATTACAGTGCTCTGGCAATGAAAAAGTGTATAAATCCACAAGTTACATTTAGAAAAAAATAGTTTAACACGTGGTGCAGCCAGAATCCTTGTTTTGTGGGTCCTTGATACCGAAAAATTAACTGTTGGCAAAACGTCTGTCCGCCTGTGAACAACGCCAGGCTAAACTTTTCAGCCGATTTTCTCCGAAATTGATATTCCCCAATCGATCTGATTCATGTCAGAACACCTCGCATTTGAAACCGATAATTTAATTTTGGGGGTCCATAAAGCCCCTGGGATATTTTCAAAATTTTCAAAAAATTACTCCGTTTTTCATTGAACGTTGTTATTGGAGGGACGTTTAAGAAAATTGTGCGGATCTCATGTTTGTTGAAAACCATGATTTTTCTAAAATTGAAAAAATTACATTTTATTCCTCTTCTTCCTACGACTACAATTAAGAAGATAAACATTTTTTCTTAATGAAATGTGTTAATGAAAAATCGATCTAAAATTATGTTTTATTACATTTTTCAATAACAAGTTATTTTTGCGAAATTTTGTGACAGAGGAAATTTTTACTTTAACGGATACATAAGTACATACTGCGAGCCACAGTCGTGTGCGGTACAAGCCGTAAGGCCAGCACCCGACCTGAGACGTCTTGGGGGGGGTGGCGAACACAAATCACCAGATGGTCGACTAGCTCAGTATAGACGTCCCAGTGTGACACAATAAATAAAAAATAGGGGCAGGGTCGTGAAGATCGTTTATGGATTGGATGCAAAATTACAAACAACTCAGGTGAGAATCACTTTTCACTAAATTCAGAATATATTCAAAAATATTTGCTGCTATGACAAATACATACAATGGCACTACAGAAAAAATCAAATACAGAATACTCTTGACTGAAAAAACACACTAATAACACAATACACAATTTCCTACTTTCATCTACAACCCAATTGTTTAACAAACACACTTTCAGAAATTCAGAAAGAATCGTTAAATATTACTTTACAAAATTTGAAAAGAAACACACATTGAAAATCAAAATTAATACTTTTCCTAACATTACTTTTACAACAAAAAGAAACTCTTTCTCTCTCTAAAATCAGAGAATTACTATTATATAATTATACTCTTACAAACTCTTAATCACTATATTACAATATTTGATCTTGAAATCCTTTTTGAAAGAAAAGATTGATTCTGTTCTCACGTATTGAAGTCGGAAACAAATGTACTTTTACTTTCTTATCTTTTTAAGCGTGGTAAATCTATTACCCTCCCTTTTCTTTTACATGATAGATACAGAATGAGCTTTCTTATTAAACTGAATCACTCCTATCATACAAAACATTTTATTTGGAACGACCTTACTGTGTTCTCGGCCGCGTAGAGCAGTCCGCTGGGCTTCCTTCTACCCCTTTTCACCGAGCTGCTTCGGCCTTGAGCGTCGTGTCCTCAGGTTGAGAACGCCGTTGCTCCTCAGAAATCGCCTTCTTCTTCTCGTTCAAGTTTTAATGCTTGAATACTCTCATATAATTTACTTTTTTTCGATTACAGTTAATGACCAACTGGATGATTCAGAGTGAAAATGAATCCAGAGATCACCTTTTTATATAGGCACCAGCTCTTCTGGTCTTCTAGAAGAGTTTTCCTCAAAAAGGTTGCAAATCTGTAGTCACTTTGCAATGTCACTTCCTGGCGACTCGTTTTCCATACGTCACTTAGTTCAGCTCTACCTTCAGAAAAAACTTTTCTTTCATCCGACCTCCAGTCTCGCCCTTAGTCTAAGGTGGCGGTCTCTCTTGTTCTAAATTCTAATTATCATTCCAAATATCCATCCGCGTTGGCGCTATGTTCAAAATATTCTTTCCCTCCTTTCTTAGGGCGGTATGTGACACGCTTTTCGAATCTAAAAACAGGCGGTCACATAACCCCTTCTTTCGAAAAAAAGTTTATGGAATTTGATTTCATATGCCGTAAAATCTTTTCACTAAATTATGCTCTTCTTTTTCTTGATTCTAGAACGTCAGGCAATCTTGTTCTCTTCCCTCTTGTACTCTTACTCCTTTTCTTCTTCCTCATCTTCCTTCTTCTTTTCCTCCTTCTTTCTCCTCTTGTTTTCTATTTTCCTTTTACCATGATTCTTGTCAGTTACTTTATCTGTTTGTTTGTTTCATCATTTTGCCATTTATTTCATTCTTTAAATAGTCAAACTGTTAAAATTTTACTTTCCGATTGTATTCCACTTTCATCTAGTGTGCTTTCACTGCAACTGGAAAAAATATTTCAATGTCTGGCGAAATTAGGAAGAAATCTGGCGTAATAATTGACGCAACTAACAAACTTTTAGTTGTTTCGTGTTTTTGGCGTGCAATTTTATCTACTCTCGCATCTTTTCCATATTCATTTTGACTCCGTTAACTGTCATCATACCCAGGAACTTAACTGTTGGTGCAGAAATTACTTTTCTCCAAATTCAGTTGTAAATTATTTTTCAATCAGACGTTTCAACAAAATATCTAGCTTAGTCATGTGTTCTTAAATGTCTTAGAATACACAAGCTCATCAATAGATAAAAACAGCGCTGGACATCTCTCTGCCAATGATATTGTCTAGACATTGTACAAGACAGATGCTGTTCTTGAGTCCAAATGGCATTCTTTTGAAGACTCGAAATTCCCAGTGAATAAATCCTGTATATTGTCTACATTCAGGTGCTATCGCTTTTGCCAATACGATGCAGTGAAGTCAGTTGAACTCAACCACTTGATGCCGAGATAATTGATTAGTTAAATCCTCTACATCAACGGTCTGTCTCTGTACGGTAAGGTAACGAGTTCAATGCCTTGCATCTAAACAACCTTATCTTCCCATTACTCTTTTCTACAGGCACTATCGGATTTAGATAAGAGGTTTTGGACTTCATGATGATATCATCTTTGACCATGGTAGCAATGAGCTTATCCACCTCTTCCTTATGTTTTTCTGGAATGACATATTGGTAACCCGTGAATGGTGTTTTATCTGTTAATTCTATTTCGAATTGAAAATCTTTTACTGGATTCTTCTTTACAAACACCTTTTGATTCTAAGTAATACTTCAGTTAACTGTTTTTCTGATATGCATTGAGATTATCTGTTTGCAGTTCATCATCAAATGAGATTAATTCGATTGATAATATCATACCTCTTCTTCACTAGATAGTTCTATTTGGTTTGCGGCGGGATGGCGTGTCAGAAACAAACCTTTCTAATTTTCCGACTCATGTCATGAGATGTACCTTGGTCCTGTATTTCTGGGTTTGGAAAACTCCTCTATCAATAGAATTTTTTTCTATTTCTATCCTAGACAGAGAGTCCTGTATCTTGTCTAGTATAAGTTGTTTTTCTTAGTAATGTTTCGGTTTGTAAGTTTCTCCTGTTTCTGGTTTGCTTACATTATGTTGTTGCTGCCTGCTATCTTGACCATTTACCGGACCATTGCATTTTGCCTTGCTTTCTGTAACCTTTCATTATACACGAAAGTGGCATCATACAATCCTAGTTGCGTTATTAATTTTTCAGTGGACATTGGTAAGAGATTCTTAAAGCAAATTTTTGCGTCGAGGAAGAAAATGACGTATTAATAAACAGACAATTTCTTCATCCGGTATCGTCAGGTACATAATTTGAAACAAGCTAATTTCTCCAGTTGCATATTCCTGCATGGACATCTGCCCTTCTTCCACGTTCCATACATTACGTTAACTTTAAAATTGATTTGAGTTTCGTTATTCAATATCTCGAATAAAATTTTTCTTTGAGTTCAGCCATAGTTTTGGAAACTCTCCTAAACTATCTGCCCAGATTCGTGCATTACCCTGCAACATCTGATAAACGATTCGAGTTTTCTTACTGTCGACTAATTTAAAGAAAGAAATTATCTACTTCTTTCATAAATACACATGGATTTTCATCTCCACTGCACTGAAATTAGGAGTACACGGCAATACAGAACATACGTGGGCTGAACACTTCCTCCACTCGGTGGTAAATTTTCTAATTGATTTTCAGTTCTACTACTTCATTCTTATATGCCATTAATTTGATGTTGTAAGACAGCCATCCTATTCAGAAAGAGCCTTTATTCCACTATCTAATTTATAAGCTTGACCTAGACTTGTTCAGTAACTAATTTCTGGAACTTTTGACTCCTGTTCTACCTCTATCTGCCTGTCGGATACGGCGGTTATAAAGATCCGATTGTGTTTTCGATCCTAGTTTCAAATTCTTTCGTTACTTGATCCACTTTCTTCTAATTCAAGTCCCAGCTCCGTAATTTTTCTCTAAGTTCTCGTGTTCTTGTGCTAATTCTTGTTGAACCTCGCTCTAAATTCGACCTTCCACTGTCCGCTAATTCAGTAAACTGTGCTTTTAAATTTTCTTCTAACTTTCTATTATTTTCTTCTAATTTCGTATCAATTCCGTGAATTTTGTTTCAATGCATTTATTGCCGAGTTATTTTCCTCTAATTTGGTTTCCAAAGTATTTATTGCCGAATTATTTTCCTCTAATTTGGTTTCCAAAGTATTTATTGCCGAGTTATTCTCCTCTAGTTTAGTTTCCAAAGTAACCCCTAATTTTTTTATGGTTTCCTCTGTTTTTTCATCCTGCATGACTAACCTCATCTAATTGTTGCATAAATTGACCTATTAACCGTTGCATCATTGAATTAGCCCTCTCGAGGTTTCGTTCTTCCTCATCCTGATCTCGTATTGGCGTTGGCTGTGATTCTGTCGGCGACGTCTCACTAGTTTCTCCTGCCGCTCCTAGTTCTACTCCTGTCGTTTCCTCCACGATCATCATGTACCTGTGCTTGTCCCCCAGTTTCCCTATCCTATCGATTCCTCAGAGTTCCTTCCACAGTAAGGTAAATTCCTATACGTTATACTATCTGCCATTTTGAATCTATTTACTGCCTAGAATCAATCAATTCTTTTCCCAGACACCATACACCTCTCACAAAATATTTCACACAGAAATACCAGACACAATTTGAAGCAGTAAACTCTCTTATATATAAATATCCTTTTCGAAAAAAACACTCCTGAAATAACACACTTTTCTCAACACTTGTACTCTGAACCTTGTCAGAAATTTTAGTGAACTGTGATTCAATTGTACTAGTAATTTTAGTTACACCAAATTTTGGTCTCAATTATTCCAAAATCGAGTTTGTCGTAAATGCATCCAATAATCGACCCTTATGGCGCCAATTAGCGAGCCACAGTCTGTGCGAAGTAAGCCGTAAGGCCAGCACCCGACCTGAGACGTCTTGGGGGTGGCGAACACAAATCACCAGATGGTCGACTAGCTCAGTATAGACGTCCCAGTGTGGACACAATAAATAAAAAATAGAGGGCAGGGTCGTGAAGATCGTTTATGGATTGGATGCAAAATTACAAACAACTCAGGTGAGAATCACTTTTCACTAAATTCAGAATATATTCAAAAATATTTGCTGCTATGACAAAACATACAATGGCACTACAGAAAAAATCAAATACAGAATACTCTTGACTGAAAAAACACACTAATAACACAATACACAATTTCTACTTTCATCTACAACCCAATTGTTTAACAAACACACTTTCAGAAATTCAGAAAGAATCGTTAAAATATTACTTTACAAAATTTGAAAAAACACATTGAAAATCAAAAATTAATACTTTTCCCTTAACATTACTTTACAACAAAGGAAACTCTTTCTCTCTCTAAAATCCAGAGAATTACTATTATTATAATTATACTCTTACACAAACTCTTAATCACTATATTACAATATTTGATCTTGAAATCCTTTTGAAAGAAAAGATTGATTCTGTTCTCACGTATTAGAAGTCGGAAACAAATGTACTTTTACTTTTCTTATCTTTTAAGCGTAGTAAATCTATACCCTCCCTTTTCTTTCTACGTGATAGATACAGAATGAGCTTTCTTATTAAACTGAATCACTCCTATCCTTACAAACATTTTATTTGGAACGACCTTGCTGTTCTCGGCCGCGTAGAGCAGTCCGCTGGGCTTCCTTCTACCCCTTTTCACCAGAGCTGCTTCGGCCTTAGGACGTCGTGTCCTCGGTTGAGAACGCCGTTGCTCCCTCAGAAATCCTTCTTCTTCTCGTTCCAAGTTTTATATGCGAATACTCTCATATAATTTACTTTATTTTCGATTACAGTTAATGACCAAGCTGGATATTCAGGTGAAAATGAATCCAGAGATCACCCCTTTTTATATGAGCACCAACTCTTCTGGTCTTCTAGAAGAGTTTTCCTCGAAAAAGGTTGCAAATCTGTAGTCCGCTGCAATGTCACTTCCTGGCGTACCGTTTTCCATACGTCCGCCCAGTTCAGCTGCTACCTTCAGAAAAAACTTTTTCTTTCATCCGACCTCCGGTCTCGCCCTTAGTCTAAGGTGGCGGTCTCTCTGTTCTAAATTCTAATTATCATTCCAAATATCCATCCGCGTTGGCATTGTTCAAAATATTCTTTTCCCTCGCTTTCTTAGGGCGGTATGTGACACGTTTTCGGAATCTAAGAAAACGGGCGGTCACAATACATAGTTTAGAGAAATTTATGTAATGCTGCGGAAAATGGATTTCAATATTTCAACGGAAATACACATTTTGGGGTCCCCTGATACCGAAAATGTGTTATTTTTTTCAAACCGTCCGTCCGTTTATCCACCTGTCCGTCCGTCTGTGCAAACTACTAGCGCCTAAACCATGCGTACAATTTTTTCAAAATTGAAAAAACTCCTGTACATCTGACTCTAGTTGAAGCTTTGAGATTCTGAAAAACATTCTTTAAAATTTGGAGGTAATTTACATGAAGCTACTGGGCATTTTCAAACATGTTCTCAAAAATTGCTCTATTTTTTTAAATTTCTTGTAAGAATAGAGTGAAATACACTTATAAAGATGGCATCAGTCCCATTTTCACGGTTAACTCTGAATTTTCGAAAATGTTTAAAGTTTAAATTTTTCTCGGCGTCTTCCTCCAACTACAGAATTGAAGATTTACCTTCAAGTAAAATTTGTTCTCCATATTTAGATCTTTCATGAAGGTCATGCTAATTTTTTGAAAATTTTAGTAGTTTTCGCGCAGTATTGCGTGCAATCTGTGCCATTTTAAAAATAACAAAAAAATGTTCTGATAAACAGCTCAAGATTTGTTCTCTAAAACTTTGGTAGGGATAGTGCTAAATACACTCTATAAGATGACATAAACGGTATATTTCTATAATCATTTGTTGTTGTTTTTCATAAATTACAAAAATAAAATATTTTTTGACTTCTCATTCACGTCGTTAATATTTACATTACGGGCAATTTGTTCCCTTCGTTGTATTTATCAGTTTGTGTGCTTTAAAAATGTTATATAAAGCTCCGCAGAAACTCCACAGTTTTGTGTATGAAAACGAGCTGAAATGTTCGCATTTTCAGAAAAGCTCACACATAATTGTTTGAAAAACTGCTCCATATTTTTTCTTCAAACTTTTCTAACTGATAGTGCTAATTGCAGTGTTGAATACGACGTAAATTTCATTTTGGTGTATTCTTTTGTGTTCCCAAAATTACAGAAATCCTGTTCTTGTGAAATGTCTCTCACGCCGTTAATATGCTCATATCCTGCGATTTATCTACATTATTGCATTGGTGTGTAGAAGATATATTAATTATTTATTCTGGGCCGCCACCAATAGATTACCACTTTTCAATAGTGGTTTATCTCTCCCCGCCCCACTGCCTGTATAACACATGCCAGGCCTGCACGTTTTTTGTATATTCACTCGGCGATGTTAAATTAAATTAAATGAAATCATTTTGATTACTATGCGATGGTGATTTAATACATATTAAAAATATTAATTATTTAAAATAACTCATGACTGTGTGTTTTAAAACGTTACGAATTTAATTACCATATAAGCTCCATATGAATATATTTAGTAATTTTCTGTTGTCTCCTATTTAAATACTATGTTTTTACTTTCTCGTCTCACGAATTCTTCGTAAAAATAGAAACTTATGTATCGTGCGGCAGAAAACGGCGAATTTTTGCCAGAAAAACGTACGAAGGGAGTATGGAACACTTTGAAAACTTAGGAATTTGCAAACGTAAATCAAATGACAGTTCATTAGAAATTGCCCTAGATGACCTAAAGCTATTTTGCTTTACCCACACATAAAATAGACCCTATTATTAAAGAAAAGACACTTCACTCTCTGGAATCACATGTACCTCGCTGTGACGATAGTTCCTATTTCAACAATGTTGACTGCCAAGAAGTCAAAAAAATTGTGAAGGCACTCAAATCAAATTCAAAAGGCTCGGATGATATAACGCAAGAAATTTAAAAATTGGTTTTAAGATGCTCTTCAACCTTACTCACATAATAAATTTTTCTTTAACAACGATTTTTCCCCAATTGGGGAAACTAGCTTACATTCGTCCCCTCCGAAATGTTTAAATTTTTAAAATCTTTGTGATGATCGACCTATCAGCATATTACAACATTATCAAGTCCTCGAAAAAGTTGTACGTCAACAAATAAAAGTGTTGTCATAAATGATGTTCTCATAATTTTCAATCTGCTTTTGGGGGAAAGGTAGAAGTACGCAAACGGCTTTTACGAGTCACAAGACATTCGTCAATTTTGGATAAAGGCAATATAACAACGCTAACCTTTTAGATTTTAGAAGGCCTTCGATTGTAGACCATGACGTGCTTCTGCAAATGTAAATGTCTCAGTTTTTCTGATTCTTTATCTGGATTTCAAGTTTTTTCGTAATAGACAACGGGTCGTAGTTGTAGAAAGCACTTTCTCGTCACCTAAATCAGTTTCACGTGTACCACAGGGCTCCGCTTGGTCCACTTTTCTTCCTTATTTTGTAGTGATATCCTATGCTATCAGATGCATCATCATTTTAAAGGTGACCTACAGACTCGTCAGTGGAAACCTTCTAGTGAGCTAATTAATTATAAACAAATCAGGTTGCCTCTTTACCGAATATCACTGAGAACTAGCCTTAACTTAAACCCAACCAAATCTCTCAATTAAAATTTGGGCTTTTTCCCATAAGCATTAAAAATCAAATTTCCTCTATCACTGGATAACACTACTGTTCGTATCTCTAAGTTAAAAAATCTCATCTGCCCATCACAAATTCCTAATTGGAACCTCATGTTTGAAACGCCAAAGTGTATGCTTAATGTACTCCTCAAATGTGCTTACAAATCCTTCACCAAAAAAAAAAGAACACTAGTAAATCCTTTTCCCCCCTCTGTTGATTACAGGTGACATTGTGTACGGTAACGTAAAGAATCAGCTTCTGACGCTCCCCAAAGAGTTCAAAAATGCGTGTGTTGGGTTTTTCAATATAATATCAAAAAGTAGATCCATATCGGGATACTACAAGCTAATAACATACTAAACTTGAAAGCCCGCCCATGTTTCATGGTTTGTCCTTTTCTAAATATTAAATACAGGTGTCCCCTTACCTCTCTCATAAAATTTCTTTCTTAAAACAAAGATTCGAGAAATCTTGCTAGCAATATTCAAAAAGCAACACAAAATTTTTACAATAAATCTTACTTATAGCAACGACTAGAGAGTGGAATAGCCTTCCAGTAAATGTTGGAAATGTAAAACTCTGCGATCATTCAAAAAACACTTAAATACTATTTTTTTGAGCTGGTATTTGTAGTGTGAAAGTGTGTACTAAATGTGTTTAGAATGGGAAGTAAATGAACTTTTTATATCGCTTTTAAAAAGTTTTTCCATTTCTTGTATTTTCTTAAGTTAGTTCTTAAGTGAGTTCAAAATTTAAGTTAAATGTAAATTTTTTAGGATTTTAACAGTTTTGTTCTTTTCTTTGTTTTCTTAAGTTAGTTTAATTTAATTAACAATAGTATAATTAGTCTAAATTAAGTATATTATAGGGTTAGAAGGTTTTGTGTTATCTACCAGTATTTTTCTAACTCATTTTGTCTAACTTTGTCATGGCTCTGACTGAAAGCGTCTTTCCCTTGGTACATGATGTTGAAATCTAAAATCGGCCTAAGCCGTCGTCCTGGGTGGGGTTTTGGGATTCTCATATTGCTTTTATGATTCATGAATGTTTGAGATTTTGTCAACATTTGATACGTATTGCTAAATTAATATCTCTCAAATTTATATTTTCAGGCAAACTTTTTGAGTTTCAGAGTCAGTAATGTTTGTTTGTTTTAAAATTATCTTAAATATTTTTTTTGCTGCTCAATGTTGAAGAGCATGCACACTTCCTTTGTTTTCCCTGGTTTTCCCGGGCCTAAGGCAAATGCTGGGACGTTGTATTCTTGTCGCGTTTGTGAGCCCAGGGGCATGACATCTGTAAGTTGTATTATTTACTTATTACTAAGTATTAAGTATTAGTACTAAGTATACTTGCTTTTATTTACTAAATATATCTCTTAATTCAATTCTTATTTATAAATTTATGTATTACGTGGTTAGGCGGAAGAGCGGGCCTGATGGCCCGAGTCTTGCCACATAAATAAAGTCAATAAAGTCATTTTAAAAATTCTTAGAGCTGCGCTCTGGTAATGAAAAATTGCATAAATCCTGTTGCTAAATTTCGAAAAAAATCTTCTAAGTCGTAGTGTAGCCAAGATCCATGTTTTGTTGTTTCTTGCTACCGAAAAATCGATTGACGGCAAAATTTCTATCTATCCGTCTTGGTCAACGCTAACCGTACAGCCGATTTTCTTCAGAATTGATACTCTCTAATCGTTCTGACTGTGGTCGCGGCTCCTGGAATTTAAAACTGACATTGAAATTTTGGGGTCGTGCTTTACATGAATCCCTCCCCAGACATTTCAAAAACATTCAAAAAATTTCTAAAATTTTTTTAACTTAATTTTATTGTTGAATAGTGCGAAGGACATTTAAGAGAAATGAAGGTATCATTTTCGCCGATTTCCCCGATTTTTCGACATTGGCACAAAACAATTTTGTAACTACAAAATTGAAGATAGAGGTTCGTGCCTCAAGCAATGTCGATGTACAATATTACCACTTTAAATAAGGTCAGATACATTTATTTAGAGAAACGAGTACTTTTCGTGTTATTTGCCCTTGAAATTTACGAAAATTTTCTTTTTCAAATCAGCTCCATTGTTTTCTTTAATTTTTTCTGCACTTGTGGAATAAGGGACGCTAAAAAATATGACGCTAGTCCCATTTTTGAGTATTGCTCGTTTTTTCGAAAATTGAATAAACAATTAAAAAACTACAAAATAGAAGATAGAGACTTTTGCCTGAGACAAAGTTTCTTGAACAAAGTTAGCAAATAATTGTTTTCATTAGTAATTTCATTGAGTAACAAATTACCCATTGTAATTTTTAATAATTTTCTAGCCTGACGATGAAGAAAGGAAAGTCCTCGAAACTGTAACGTCATAAAAAAATAAAAAATAAGAAAGTGTGTGTTTATTTAAATAGATTCATATTCAAGAGTTTAATAAGGACTGTTCTAAAATAAAACGACAAAAACTTAATGTATATGAAGATAAAAGCGAACAGACACATAAACATTTATATAATTTTATTTAAAGTGTTGAATAAAATGTATTATTTCAAACTGCTTAATTTTCGAAACAAATGTTCTACGATTTCAAATGAGTTTCACAAAAAACGATGAGTGAGATGCGTTAAGTCGGACAGAAATTGTTGTATAAATAGTATTACATAACTATTTCTGAAGGCGAAAAAGTACTTGCTTTTTTTAGCACCACTTGTAGTGGAGTTGTAGTTTTTTAGCACCACCAGCAGCTTTTTGCACCACTAGTGTCGTCACAGTGCCCGGCACTAATAATTGATCTGACGAAAAATTGTAGATTTTTAGAGCACGATTAAAATATTTTCTCTTCTTACGTAGTAAGGCGTTAAAGAAAAGGCGTAGTAAGGCGTGGAGGAAAAGTTATGTGAACACATCAGCTGTCACTTTCGTCCCTTCAAAAGATGGTATAGGTAGTATCAGAAATTTAATTATATTTAATAATTATTTTGCAGTATATTGAATTCCGCCTTTTTATATTCCCTTAATTAATATTATTTAATGAAGGAAGAAAAATCAAGAAATAAGTGTTGTTTTTTTAAATTTTTATGCTAACCGTACTTTTTATTTGTTCTTCAACGAAAGAACGTTTATCTATGAACACAGGAGAAGATTTTCTTCTTCTTCTTCTTCTTTTGTCATTTTTTAAGTATTTGTTAGACTCCTGATCAAAGCAACAACGTCGGAGAAAAAGGCTTTAAAGAATTGTATTGAGTATTTTATGTGATTTTTGTAGATTTCATGAAAATAAATTATGTCCAGTCGCTTTAATTGATTTCTCTTTCAGTTATGTGTATTTTAATTTCCTTGAGTGTAATATCCTTTTCCTCCGTGACCAGAATAAAGCCTTTGTGCACGTCGTTTCTAGAAATTATGGGGAGAGGGAAATTAATGAAGTAAATGTAGATTTGCAATGAACATAAGGGTCATTATTGACAAATGAGCCATTTGTGATCATTTTTTTCTCTTTTTCCTGGAATTCGTGCTAATTCACATTATTCCTAGAACTTTCGATAGAGCAATTTGTAATTCTCTTTGATGTAAATGATGAATGATCATCCGTTAATAACAAGGTGGAATTTACACAAGGCGATAAAGGACAACCAATTTCAACTAGTTAAACATTCATACCGCATTTGATTTCAATATACATTTGTTACCCACGTTTATGAAATTTGATTATAACGTAGATTGCTTCCAGGATAAAAGTATTTTATCATTCGTTAATGCAGTTAATTTAGCAACATCTTCATTATTATTTCAGTAACTGCGTAAATGTAATTTACCGTGTTAAACTATTGTTCTGACAGTTGAAATGCCATTTCCATACTGTTCGACCCTCTTGTCTCTTCCATTGTTTTGCTGGTGTCTCTCATTATTGCTGCCCTCTGTTCTACGGTTGATATCCAGATCCAGCACAGTCTCAATTTCAGTGTTGCCAACTGCTACCAGAAGGGCAAGTTTAATGCCCGAATTCAGAAGAAAAATATCGTATTCAAATGAGAGACGCGGCGGTTGAGTTCAATGAGGTATTTTTATTATTATTTTATTTTTACAGATCATACATAGTTCAGTACATATAACACTTTACATATGTATTGATGGCTTACATTCTAAATTACATAAAATTAAACTAAAAACTAATTCGGGTGAGGAAATATTTTCTAGACACCTCTAAAAAGAATCTATGTCGACAAATTTGGTTAGGAATGCCTGGTATGGATATCTATTTTTTAATCTGGTTCTATGAGGAATTTTCCGGAGTCTGAAATTGTTAGGTGTGGGAAATTCTTTGTGGTGCTGTGAGTTTGAGACAAACCAAGGAGAAGTTGTGATAGTTCTAAGAAACTGGTTTTGGACTATTTGGAGCTTGTTTAGGTTTGTTCTTGCAGCGGAGATCCAAACTGGACAGGCGTAAAGGAGGAGTGGTCTAATGATACTTTTATAGATAGATATGGCGGTTGAGAGTGGTAGGTGTGAAGATCGATTAACGATGGATTTTAGTTGGTATATCTTAGTTTTTGCTTGCTGTATTTTACTATTGATGTGTTGGTTCCAGTTCAGTTTAGTATCCATGTTTAGACCGAGATATTTGACAGTACTATTTGGAGGGAGACAGTTAATGGGTTCGTTATTTATTGTGAGCGGTGCTGGAGATGTATAGGGTCTTAAAGTGAAAATTGTAATAGCTGTTTTGGTAGGATTCAATTGTATTTTGAAATATGCTGCCCAATTGTCTATGAGATTGTGATACATCTGAAGAGAATTTCTGATATTTACTAATGAATTACCGGCTACGAAAATTGCAGTGTCATCCGCTTATTGGGCTGTTTGTATGTTGTCTAATTTCGGGAGGTCGGATACATATAAATTAAAAAGTGTAGGGAATAATGGCGATCCCTGTGGTAAGCGAGCACTTATTTGTCTTGGATTTGAATGATGACTGTTGACGGTAGTTCAATTAGGTACGGGAGTAGTGGTGGAGGGGTTCTAAATTCGGGGGGGGGCGGATTATAAATCTACGCACACTCCTCTATAAACTGGCGGAGACAATTCCAGGGGGTGTGCTATATTCTTACTCCTTCTTTCAAGAACTAAAAGGAAGACTACTGTCAACGTTAAAGTAGGTGCGCTCGCAGGAAATGACTCGTGTGGACACATATTTTTGTAGCGAATATTTTTATTATAAATAAGAGATACCCGTATATTGCATATTTTCCGTAAACGCGTTAAACGTTTTAGACGAGCCTCAACACCTGCAGCTGTACAGGGCGACACTAGCTTCTCTATCTTTGCCCCTCCCCCACATTGTGTCCCCAATTTCAACAGGAGTTGAAAGATTCCGGTCCTGGGAAGGCAGAGTTGTTTGATTATGTGCTCTGACATTTTGCCTCCCCCCTGCATGACCCTCCTTATCCCATATCTTCGTCCCAGGCGTTTGGTCCGGGAGCGGTAGCTCAATGCAGCAAACTGATGTCACTGCAGCGCCTCTGACCGGGAGGTCCTAGGTTCGAGTCCTCATTGCGGCAGGATTTTCGACACTACCTTTTCAGCTAGGTCGAATTAAGTTAGCAGAATTCTAGCGGCCGGCTGCTTTGATTGGTAGTTTTCCGTGGTTGGTCCGATCAACACCAGGCGAATTCCGAAGCAGTACCCTACAAAACGGGCCACGGACCGCGCCCGATCTGTCCTTCCTCTTCCTTGTCCTATCCTCGCATCTTATACACATTTACACTGACATGCACTACACTACCATATATTCTGGGAGACCGGTCAGGAGCTTAGAGCATGTCCCGGCTGGGGCGGTGCCCCTCTAGTGGGAGAGTCCTGGTTAGAGGGAAACCCCATTAGTCGACTGTAGGTCGGCGTCGTTTGACGGGAAAAGAACAATAAACTCAATATTCATAGGAAACAAGTTTACTACAAAAAGAATACAAAATTGTGCCAGATCTGCCAGGTTGAACCACAATTCTAGGAGATGAAGCATTAAATAGCTAAGATGTATTGCTAAATATCTAGATGTGATGTAGGGGGGGGGTCAGTCACAACACTTACATCAACTTACGATATGTTCCTTAATCACCTATCTCCCATCAGGTAGTGCAGTGCATGGAAGAATACGCCTCTGAAAGTAAGGGGCAAGGATAGGACAAGGAAGAGGAAGGAAAAATCGCGCGCGGTCTGTTTGTTAGGGCACTCCTCCGGCATTCACCTATCGTTGATCGGTGAAACCACGGAAAACTACCGATTACAGCAGCGAGCCGCTCGAACTCTTTTTCAGAGAGCGGCTGGACTCGACCTTACTATCCTGCCGGTGTCAAAAATCTTCCATGAACTAACATCCATGTTCTAACATGAACCCTCCCAGTAAGGGGTACTGAAGTGGCCAGTTAATACCCTGAGCCTCACTTGCCCGAAATATGTTTCGAAATATATAATTTCTTCATCAGTCCTGTAAATCGCAAAACCAAGAGTACTGTTAATAAGGATTTGAACATGGACGTAATCATACATAATTATATTCCATAAACACAGTATAATCAAAAGTCAACGTACTTGAATACTTTTATCTTTTATATTTAATGACCAAATCCCAAAATCCTTAACTGTTAGAACTATTGCATAATATTGTAATCATAACTCAAGTTTTTTGTTACATTAATATATTATTTATTGAACATAGCTTCGTAAAGCATTAGACATTGCCTTATATTACAGCAATCCGCTTTAATAAAGTCTTAGGTATTAATAATTTCACTACACCTTTGTGATTCGGTATTACTTCATCACATTTCTCTCCACATTACGAGAACGTCCCCTGACATTTACTATCAATACACACGCATTCCTACTCACTCTATTTCGTGACATATTTGTCATGTTTACTGGATATTTTCTGGTTTTATCAACGACCAAACGATCTGTTGTTAAAGTAGCAGCATTCTCCCTTTACTCTTCCTGCTAAAGAGGAGCATTTAGAGACTTTAATCTGTAAAGATACGTTCTTCTTGGAGAACACGGCTTTTAAGAAGTTCCATTTGCTCTTTGTGACGTCCTGTGTTAAGGTGAAAAGTATTCGTTTTATTTTGTACAAAGGAAAGAGAAATATTAACGACCCTTTTGGACGAAAAGAAGATGCGTCTTTCAGGTTCTTTACAGTTAACTTCCCTGTCCAAATAGTACGTAAAAGCGTAAGAACTTCTCCTGCTCTCTCTACTTGAGTCTACAGATAATTCAAAATCGCTTCTAAACCTTCTAATTGCGACTCCTGTCATCCATGAATTCTGCGAATTATAATTTCCGTTATTTTAAAATTAAAAGTAAATACACTGGTAGTACGAAATGATGGAGGCTAAGTATGCACTTCCTTGCGGTCGAATGAATTGCCAAAAAAAAAGAAAAAAGAAAAAAACATACCGAATTTTGTTCCACACGATAATGTATATAAACTAGTAGTGCTGCCAAAACACATACTTTCTCGCATTGGCTGCAAAATATACGCAATACTACACTACTAAATAAATCATCAAAAGTGAATTCAATCAGCAATTTTTATTCCGCTCCGAGACCCGATCTCAGTTCCTCAGAGTTAACAAGTTGACACTCATACCACTTCTACCAAAAAGAGTCGTATCGATCGATCTCTGGCAGAGGCATAAAAAGTAAATGGCTGATTCATGTAAAAAACCATCAACAATCAAAATGTCCGTTAGAAATTCTGAAAGCCTCCAGTCCGTTCAGCTCGATCAGGAAATATCAATTCTTGAGACAATCACTGAACGGTTTAGAAACTACAGTTGGCTACAGCCGGCCTGGCAGTGCTTAGGTTGATTGATTGATACTTATTCCGGACGCGCCAACTTCTAAGGACATTAGTCCCGAACATATAGAACATATTTTTGCTCGAGAGGTGCCTGTAATCTTCCCACCCTGGATGTTTAAATCAAGCGCAGACCAACCGTCGGCTAGCGGGATTTTCGCCAAGCAGACTACCAGAGGGTATCCTCCAAGCCGGGACAAGCTGTACACTCCCAACCGGTCTCCCGGAATATGTGGTAGTGTGGCGCATGTAAGTGAATGTAAGTAAAGGAAGCAAGACAGGGATTGGGGAAGGATCGACGATCGTTCGTTTGGTGCAACGCACGAAATGCCTGGTGTTGATCCAGAGACACTGAAGCTCTGAGTCAAAACAGCTGGCCTGCTTTCTGACATTGCTGTTGACAATGTGTCAAGCAGCTAGTCGAATGAATTGAATTCACAAGGGAGGATGTGAAAATCCTGTTACATTTTGTTTCCTTTTCATACAGCCTTTGTGCTGTCAATCTTCCCGACTATTTGCTTAATATTTCCCGTGTAATTACCTCGATTTATTTTTCGTCATCAATAATCAAATATCATAATTCTCTTTATTCCGTATCTTACATGGTTATTTCAACTACCCTCTACGCATTATCTTCGCACTTGTTCCTAACAACTGAAAAGCCACATGGTTGTGAGTTGAATACGATCGAAAGCCAAAAGCAATACTATATATTGGGACATTCACATCAATAAAAATTAGAAGTGTGTTTTCAATGTGTAAATGCATCGTGCATCTTTCTTCCGGTGGTTTCGCAACACGCGTCAGATTCATCCTCCACTCCCATCGCCGCTTCACAGAAGCGGCCAAAGCCGTGCAGGTGCTGAAAATTTCATAAGCGTAATTAAGTATGGAATTGAATTAACGTTCCTCGCCGTCGCCGGGCAGGGCGGGCGAGGCGAGCGGGCGACGGTGGCGGAGGGGTGGCCTGCGGGGGCCGGGGCTTAGCTCCACCCTTAATCCGTGTTTTTTCAGCGCTAGGCTGAAAGGCAGAGCGAGCCCTTTCCCTTGACCCCTCCGCCAGGCGACCGCTTCGCCTCTCGCCAGAAGCGCCTTTTCGCAGCCGCGTGCGCCACCGCTGCAGCCTCCGCCCCGCTTTCTTCTTTGACTGATCTCTTCGTGTTTCCGGGCGCGTCAACTGCTTTGGTCATTAGTCCTGTTAGTGTAGTGCATGTTTTTTATCGGGAAGGCGAGATCTTCCCGCTGGATGCGAGATCCGTAGCCGACACTGTTTCGGCTGGAGGGATTCCTAACTCGGACTCTTGCACCAGCGGGACACCGCCAGCCGGACAATCTATGCTCCGATCGGTCTCACGGACATCCGTGGAGTGTAGTGCAGTTGGTGTCGGTGATGGGTGAGGATAAGCAAGGAAGGAAGGAAAGATTACGCGCGGTCCGGGGCCCCCGTTTGTTAGGTACTGTCCGGCATTCGCCTGATGTTCATCGGAGGCACCACGGAAAACAACCGATCAGAGCAGCCGGCCACTAGAATTGTCCTCCAGACAGCGACTGAATTCGACCTCGCTGAAAAGCTACTGTCGAAAATCCTGCCGTCGTCAGGACTCGAACTCCGCCTCTGCCTCTACCCACGCCACACTCCACGCCGCCCTGCCCCCGGCCGCCGCTTACCCCTGCACCACTCTCCCCCTCCTTCCACCCCCGCTGTTCACCGACATTCACCGTTCACCTCCCCCATTCGTCTCCATCAGTAAACCTCCATTTCAATCATTACTAACCACTGCCTCTTTATCCCCGCCACTCACTCCTATTCTTTTACACCATTCACCCCACGCCGTGCAATCCTGCGTTCACACCACTACATCCACACCCCCTCCATTTAGTCTCACTTTTCAAAGTCTATTTCCACTTAGCCCAAATTCACCTCTGCTACATTATTCCGTCCTCACCTCACCTTCAACTCCACCCCTTTATCCCCGGCATTCACACATATCTCATTCTCACCTGCTACCTATACCTCTCACTAATTCACCGAGTTTCTCGTTCCCACTTCTTTAGCCTGCTGATTCATTCCCGCCCGTTTTTCTTATATTTATTCTCAAGAAACTCACCTCCATAATTCATCCTAACGTTCCTACGCCGCCATTTCGTCGCATCAATTCAACTCAGTATTGATCGAATTCTCTTCCATTTTCCATTTATTTTCGCTTATCCATATTCATCTCTTTATCCCACCCATAGATCTAATACATCGTCATCACCAATTCATTCCCCGCTAACTACAACAATTCATCACCACCCATTCAATTTGCACTGCCTTGTTCCAGCTACTCATTCATCGTGCCATCTCATTCCCATTTGTTCTTGCACGCTTCTATTGTGCATTATTTTATCCCCACCATCTAATACCCGCCTTATTCTGCCTTTCGTCCCTCCGCTGCCCCCCCCCCCGCTGCACTTCGGCGACTCGGGCTGCGTCGTGCGATCGCCCCTGCCCGCCGCCCGCCCGCCCCGCCCGCCGTCCTGGCCTCTGGCGGCAGGCTCCCCAACCTCACATTCGAGGATTTCGTTGAAGGCGAAAGAGACATGCGTATTTTAAGGGAAACTTTTTGGATATTCTGAAAACGAAAAATGTTAATTATTTAACAATACACTATGAACAATACATCATTACAATAAAGATAATATATCCATATGGTTGTGATCTTGATGCGTCTATTTTCAATTAGAGGAGTAACAGTGAGTCAAATTCTGCTTAAACGTTTTTCCGAATCATCAGTAAGTAATTGTGAATTATTAGAGAACATTTTCTCTTTAAAAATTTTCACCGTCGCTATACATATATATATATATATATATATATATATATATATATATATATATATATATATATATATATATATATATATATATATATTTCGCACAGTTTTGTACATTAAAAATCTGTTGCTTTGTTCCTAAAAAATGATTACTTTTCAAATATTAAAAATTACACAGGCCAACAAAAAAGAGGTTTCAAAAAACATTTTAAATCTTGATAGCTGGTTTTTATAATATTTTAGGTGCTGAAACCGCATCTGAACTGTTTCCATTATCCACAGTTTAGTCACAATTTGATGTAGTAAGATATGGGGAAAACATAATAAAAATGAAACGAAAACTACTTTCAAAATACCAGCATAAATATATTGAAACATAGAAGATGAATTTTTATTCCTAAAATTACATTCTACAAAGGCAATAACAATGTGTCAATTGTATATTGTCTTTGCCTCTTTTTTTTTAATACCCCTGATTTAGCTTTCTTCATCACGTTTGCAACTTTCGGACAAGTGACCAAGAATGTCCCATGTTAGTATTCAGCGACCATACTTTCTATCATTTTAGAAAGAAAACCCACATTGATTTCAATTACATCATCTAAATTGTCTGGAAAAAATTGTAAAAGTTTAAAAAGTGAACCCTCTGGGTCATTAAGTCTTCCAGTAGGGAAGAATTTTTGATAGTCTGAGTCGTTTTTGTTTTCTTATTTGCTGCCTAGTATTTACATGTTCAAATGCAATAAACGCTTCTATTTCATTAACTGCCATATGTAGTTTAAATTGGAGATAAAACATTTCTCTAATATCATACTCAAGGAAGATATCCTCTTTTAAACAATTTAAACAATCCTGCTTTAAACAATTTTTACTAGGACTGCTGATTTCATTCCCTACTATTCCTTTCTCATAGGACACAGTGGAATTTAGTAAAACTACTCTGCCTAAACATCATGTTTTTAAGTCACTACGTATGAGGAGTCCATATTTTCTAAACAACTGAAGTTTTACTCTTTCCTTCACTGTGTATCGAATGAGCGACAGGTGCATAGCTGTTACCAATAGAACTGCTCATAAACTAATTTTAGAAGAACGGACTTCTTCTTCTTTATATTCAATTCTGAACTCATTTATCAGACCGTCAATATTCGAGCAACATACTAAATGCTGTTCTTGTTTGAAAAAATGAGAAAATTGCTGCTCTCGTCTCCTATGCACAAGAATTAAAGTTCCGGTTGCTAAGGAATTCTTTTGTGCAAGTCTGGAGCCGAGTTCGAGCCCAGCTCTCGTAGAGGCAACACCTCTCCGAGCGCTCCGCACTTAACGCGTCTAGTAGTTGCAGTCTGTGCTATAGTTCCAGCTTATCAGTGGTAACCTCGAACGCGCACAGTGATAAGCCGCGCCAGTTCTGGGCGGCCCGCGGCCAAAAATGCTGCACTGCAGCATATAAC
The DNA here is from genome assembly GCA_964035755.1 of Teleogryllus oceanicus. Taxonomy (NCBI): domain Eukaryota; kingdom Metazoa; phylum Arthropoda; class Insecta; order Orthoptera; family Gryllidae; genus Teleogryllus; species Teleogryllus oceanicus. The sequence continues at coordinate 7,778,272 of CAXIVR010000007.1, forward strand.
GGCCAATTATTTAACTGTAAGTGTGAACATTTCTGTGTACTGTTTAGTGTAATCCGCGTCGACTGTGTGAAAGCAATCCATTTTTTGTGATGGAAAATGCCCGTGCTCACGAAGTGAACTTAACAGAAACCGGCTCTCTGGTATCGCAAGCTCTCCATGAAACAATTTCTCGCGATATGGATGTCGAAGAACGCATCCAGCTCCAGCAAATGCAGCAACAATACCGTCTGCAACAGCAACTACCTCAACAGCAACAAAATGGATACACGCCAGTACCCCCGCTTTCTCAGCCATCGCAACAACCTCCACAACCTGCAACCAAAGATGTAAGCAATAATGAACCTAATAACTCCAGCTCTACAAACGATCAACAGCTACATCACCAACAACAATTATATCTACAATTACAACAACAGCATCAACAACTCATACTCCAATATCAACAATTGCAACAAGCTACAAATGCAGTGATGTCTCCTCTGCAACTCCAACGACAGCAACTTGCAACTCAACCAGCAACTCCTGCTGCTTACAACGGTCAGCAACCGAATGAAACCTCAACAAATAATGTAAGTACTAGTGCCAATCCATCCAAAAACGCCGATGATCCCAGAAAACGTAAAAGACACCATTGTGACATTGAAACCCCACATTATAATGTGCCAACTAATAATCGTTACGAAATACTATCACATGAAGAACAAACTAATAGTGCAAACTCTAGCTGTAGTGTAAATCAACCATCAACCACTAAAATTCCACCCATAATAGTTCACAATGTCGACAATTACAGTCGTCTAATCAACGACATAAAAAGTGTGACAAATGATACTTTTAATACCACAACTGAAAATAACAATATTAAAATCATGTTCCATGATATTAGTGACTTTCGCAACTTTAGGCAATTTTGCGACAGTGAAAACATCCAGTATCACACGTATAGAGATCCGACTATTAAAAAGTTATTAAAAACACCCATGCCCATAATAGCAATAGACCTAATAGATGATGAAATAGGTAAAACGATCTTAAACCTCAAAGACTTATTCTATTGTAAAATCAGAGTAAACATAAGAAATAATACCATAGGTCCCATACAATGCAAAAAGTGCCAAAATTATGGTCAAACACAAGCTCACTGTAGGCTAAGTCCAAGATGTGAGATGTTTAGGAAAAGAATGCAAAGTCCCTAAACAAGGAACACTGCCTACCTGTGTTAACTGTTTACAACACCACACAGCTAGCTATAAAGGATGCCCAATATGTAAAGAATTAAACTAACCAAAACTTCCTCCCGCCATTTTCATAATTCTAATAAAACACCTCAGCCTCAAAATCTCTCCCGCAGGCCCATCAATCCCATCTCCAGTGCAGTAAATCCCACATCATATCAGTGGTTCAGAAACAACAATATAATCAATAATAATAACAATAGTACTACCAATATTGAAACTCTTATCACAAATATTATAACACAGGTGGTAACACAAGTTCTCACATCTCTTATGCCACATTTACAATCACTTGTTCTATCCTCAAGCCAATATGGCCAGTAATTCAAACATTAAGAGCTTACCATTTTACCATGTACTTATTATACTGTTCCAACTAATCTTAACAAAACATAAGATTGTCTTGTATTGTTTAGTTATAAGTAGAACCATATCTTTATTTTTTACAAACTTCCTAAGTTGATAAAGATTGTCTTAACATACTTAACATAGCAAAAACTCAAACAAAAATCTTTACTTTCAGAAAACCAACAAATCCACCTACATTGACTATCAGTAACAGTCAACTACCCTGGCTAAACAACTCTACCCGTCCCAAATACCTAGGAATATTAATTGATAGACGACTAACCTGGGAAGATCACATCAAATCTAACATACAAAAAGCTACAGCAAAAGCTTCTAAATTGTACCCACTCATAAATCCGACATCTTCACTAAAACTTGAAACCAAATTACTACTATATAAAAGTTCAGCTTTCTTCTTTATTAAGACCAAATATCTTCCCAAATCATGTATCTCAGTTTGAGTAAACAATTGAGGTTCCAAACTGTTTCCGGGACTCTGAAACTCATTGTCACTAAATTTGTCAGATGATATATTATCCAGATTAACAGTTGCAATAGACACTGGCAGTTCAGGAACAGGCACATATGCCTTATAGTCTATTGGCCGAAGAAGCTCCCCTTGCGTCCCTTGTTCCTTTTCGGAACTCCATCCACCCCTTTCGGCCGCTCTGGTTCAGAAACAAGAACGTTGCCCAGCCCAAGCCCTCTTGGAGGGGGAGTCTGCTACTTCTAATCGTGTCTGGCGTCTAAGGTCAGGACTTTGCCATCTGTCGAGTTTGATTCAGCCATCTTTCCACACCTCGCAAATATCGACCGCGGAGGGCGTACCACTCATCCGCGAACCGAACAACGGCTCTGGCTCCACAGCAAACTCTATAACACGTGTGACGCCAGAGCAACACGTGGGTTGGTTTGGTTTGGTTTTTCGTGTTTCCGGTCGCGTCAACTGCTTCGGTCATTAGTCCCGTAAGTGTAGTGCGTGTTTGTTCTCGGCCGATGGCGGTGATCCCCCGCTTTCTTCATTGACTGATTTCTTCGAGTTTCCGGGCGCGTCAACTGCTTTTGTCATTAGTCCTGTTAGTGTAGTGCATGTTGTTTCTCGGGAAATGGCGGAGATCTTCCCCCGCTGGATGGCGAAATCCGGCGCCGACCTACCGTCGGCTAGTGGGGTTTCCCCCTAACCAGGACTCTCCCACCAGTGGGACACCGCCCCAGCCGGGACAAGCTCTAAGCCCCCGACCGGTCTCCCGGAATATGTGGTAGTGTAGTGCATGTTAGTGTAAGTGTGTGTGTAAGGGGAGGATAGGACAAGGAAGGACAGATCGCGGCGGTCCGTGGCCCGTTTGTTAGGGTACTCTTCGGCATTCGCCTGGTGTTGATCGGAGAAACCACGGAAAACTACCGATCAGAGCAGCCGGCCGCTAGAATTCTCCTCCAGACAGCGACTGAATTCGACCTAGCTGAAAAGCTAGTGTCGCAAATCCTGCCGCCGTCAGGACTCGAACCTAGGCCCTCTCGGTCAGAGGCGCTGCAGTGACATCAGTTCACAACACGTGAGCTAGGACCACAAGTGAGAGGGGGACATCTGGATGGATGTTTTTACTATTAATAGAGTAAATGCAGAAGTAGAAGTGAACTCAAAGTAGACTGATTTTGTGGAGTTTTAATCTCTTCAAAAATTAGGGGAAAAATATGGAAGTGATAAATTCGGGAAAGAATCAAATGCAGTTGTAGAAGATTTTGCGACGTAAACTTTGGAACTAATTGAGAATGATCTTAAATTGAGATTAGAGAATAACCTAGAAGAGCAGCATACAGGTGATCTTTGTGCATTATTGTGCATATTGCCAAAAATGGCAAAAAAATTAGCTGTACTAAACTCGAAGTTATTCGTATCATCAATACTTTCAAGTATTTTTCAAGACGATTATAATTTTAAAATTGCTACTTTATCCATTCATATTCCGCATGGAGGTAACATACGAAGGCTTTAATTGTTAGGAATTTTTGAAGTGCAGTATAACATTATTAGCTACTACGATTCATTGATAAGTCCAATGCCAGATACTGTAAGAACATATTTGAACAAAGCTACACATTAAAGAAATTTTCAACGCATGAAAATATTTTAAAACAGTTTACAGCGTCGCTACACTTCAACTAATATAAATAGTAGAGAGAAATGTATATATTGCTGCGGACGCCGTTTTTTGGACGAAAACATTCGTATTGTCGGGCCGTGATACTGAAAACCCGATCGAAGCTGTGGATTTTTATGGGCGAAAAAATCCTTCGTACGCCTTCCTTCGGAGGGGAAGTAAAGCCGGCTCTCCCATGTTAGTAAATTTACTCATGTAAAGATCCTCAGCCTAATGACGCCTTGAGCTAAATTCAAATCGCCTTTCGTCGCCCAAGTAATCCCATGATTGGTGAAAGGAGTAACGAAATTTGCGTGGTCAGACGGAAGAGCAGGCCTCATGGCCTGAGTCTCGCCACGTAAAATAAGGCAAATTCAATTCAATTCAAAATGTGGATGAATTCTGTTCTAATATGTATTAAATTGCTCCCTCTAAAATGTTATTCAGAAGTAGATTTCATTTCAGGAGTCATGTAGTCAAATTTCACGAATAGTAAGCCCTTGATACCGAAAACGTGTTACTTTTTTTTCAAAACAGCCGTTCGTTCTTGGTCTGTCAACACCAGTGGCACTTAAACCATGCGTAGGATTTCTTCTAAATGGATATTCTCCGGTCAATCTGGTTCCACTCCCAACTCTCCCAACCACTCCCAACTCATTGAAAAATGTTCATGAAGTTTGTAGGGGGTGTCTTTACATAAAGCCCTTGCGACATTTTAAAAATATTAACAAAAATTCTCCAAATATTTCTTTAAATTTCTTGTAATAATATAGTAAAATACACTTGTAAGGATGGCATAGGCCTCACTCGACGCGAGTTTCATTGTTAATTCTGAATATCCAAAAATTACAAAAAAAAACGTTTTTCGGCGTAATTCTACAACTACAAAATTGAAGATAGAGATATTTCCTTCAAATGAAATTTCTTCTTCGTAATTAGCCCTTTCATTGAGGTCTTGGTATGAATATTTTCATAGTTTTTGAAAAAATTTAACAAATATGGGCAACATTAAAAAAATAAAAGTAAATTATAAATAAGATTTTCTCCAAGTGGTTGTGCGTGGCGGCTTCGGGTTCAAATTCGGCTGCCCACCTGGGAACCGTAATTTTCGAACGCCATTTATTCCCGTCTGGATTAAAATTAGGGAGTAGTAGTAGTATGGCGAGTTATATTACATCCTAAGGTGTCTAACGCATCCCAGCCTCCATATTTCTCTATCGGTGTAGTCTTCATTACTCAATCCTCTTTTCACCATTACCTCTTCTACTTCTTTTCCTCGTGTAAGTCTAGGTCTTCCTCTTCTTCGATGGGCAGCCGGTTGCCATTTCCACAGTATTTTGAGATAGCGTTCTTCGTTCAGTCTTTGCATGTGCCCATACCATTTTATACCTTTCACTTCTATGGTGTCAATTATATCAAAACGTACTCCCGCTTTACGTCTAATTTCTTCGTTCTTAATTTTATCCATTAAAGTCAGTCCGCAACTTCGGCGTCAGACGTCCATTTCCATTGCTGTCAATTTTTGTTTGCTCTTTCTTGTTACTTCCCATACCTCAGACCCATAAAGGGCAATTATCTCTACAACAGTATTATACAATTTTCTCATTACACTATTACGTAATGTATCTTTCCATATCAGTGGATATAGTTGTCTTATAGCTACTCTGCCTTTTCAATTTAGAAGTGTGCCAATTGCAATTAGGGAGTGTGCTGCTATATTTTTTATTTCAACGGCAGATATCTACGTTCTTATATAATTAGCATCATTCTTATTCGATTATGCTTATAAAATTCCTTTTCTACCGACCTTTAGCACAAAAGACGGATTTCTAAGCCCGTACCATTATCAATTAATTTAAATTTCAACAGTTCCGACACATCGCTCCAATCAGGTACTGAGGTCACGTTTTGTTCTATTTTCGAGGTGTTTGCTTACATAGGTTGATTGTTTGGCTTCTCGGATATCAAGGACGTTTTCAAGGACAGAATAATTCGAAATGCATTTTAGTTTGCTTCGGTTTGTATACATATACATTAGGTACGTCATACATAAAATATACATTGTAGGAATAAATATAAAGTGAAAATGTATAACATATGTTGAGAAACTGCCCTTGATCTTCCATTTATATTATCTTTTTTCATTCCTTGCCAATCATGCAAGAAGGTCAATTTCGGTTTCTATTTTTGGTACGTTTGCAAACAACGTTGCTGATTGGCTTCCTCGCTCGCCGGGGCCCCCCCGGGGCCCTTCCCCCCACCCAAGTCCGCGCGCCCCCCGCCCCCCCCGCCGCGGCCGGAAAGCCCCCGCGCGAGGCCCGACGCCCACTGATGGCGGCGCGGCGTCAAAGAGCTCGTTTCGTCAGGGGAAGTCGGTCGGGTGACGCAACAATCCCTCGCTAATGAAAAGTACAGATAGAGAACTTGCCCTCGCCCTCGCTCGCCGTGTTGCCTTCACAAGGCGAAGTCGTCGGCGCGGGGATTGGCTGAAAGCGAGTGTTTGGAGAGGCAGCTGAAGGAGACTGAGAAGAGGCCAGGGTAAAATTAGACTAGGTCGAAGGAAGTAATGATCTGAGAAGGAACGCAATGAAGAGTACAGTTAATTTTCATTCAGTAGTGGTCTCAAATGCGTAATCTAAGTCAAAAACACGAAAATAAAATACTAAACGTAAAAGGAATACCTATTTTGGAAAAAAAATTAGAATGTAAATTTACGCACTACGTTAAAATACTTAATATTTCCAGACCAGATAATTCTATATTCACGTAACAAAAAAATCTCAATAAGAAGAGAAAACCTGAAATATTGCGGTACCTATGTCATAAAAGCAGGAAGGGATATAAAACGAATGAGAGAATATTCATAAAATATCAAAACATAAGTTATGCAGGGATCTCAATAAGGCGTATGATGCCTGTGATTACTCCGGATCACCCATCCAAATGTTGCGTTGGAATAAGAAAAGTAGTTGCTACTACCATGTTTCTGCATATTGTGAAAAGCTACCGGATGGCATCCTCATCATTTTTATTTCAAATTTCATCCCTTTAGACCGTTCATTGAAGTAAATTGCGGTGGACGAAATGAAATTAATGATTACGCAGCGCCTGAAATCCTCCGTAACTAAATGCCACCGGGAGCGGTAGCTCAGTGCATCAACTGATGTCACTGCAGCGCCTCTGACCGGGAAGTCCTAGGTTACACTCCCCACGGCGGCAGGATTTTCGACACTAGCTTTTCAGCTAGGTCGAATTCAGTCGCTGTGTGGAGGAGAATTCTAGCGGCCTGCTGCTCTGATCGGTGGTTTTCCGTGGTTTCTCCGATCAACACCAGGCGAATGCCGGAGCAATACCCTAAGAAACGGGCCACGGACCGCGCGCGATCTTTTCCTTCTTCTTCCTTGTCCTATCCTCTCCCCTTACACACACACTTACACTAACATGCACTACACTATCGCATATCCCGGGAGACCGGGTGGGAGCTTAGAGGTTATCCCGGCTGGGGCAGTGCCCCGCTGGTAGGAGAGTTCTGGTTAAGGGAAAACCCCACTAGCCGACGGCAGATCGGCGCCGGATCTCGCCATCCATCGGGGGAAGATCACAGCCATCTCCCGAGAAAAAGCATGCACTACACTAACGGGAATAATGACCGAAGAAGTTGACGCGCCCGGAAACACGAAAAAATCAACCTATCAATCAATTTAAATATTGTCAATTAAAATGAGATCAAAATTTCGCATTTAAAGAAACAATCAAACGCTATTTTCTCAAAAATGCTCAATTTTTTTATTCTATTTTTTCAATATACGTATAGTGCTGATTATACAGTTTAACATGATGTAATGTTGATTTTGAGTTTTTTTTCAAAAAATTACACCGTGTAATATTTTTAAATATCTCTCAGGCCTTTAATAAGCATATTTCAATCAATTTCTATACATTATTGCATTTGTGAGGGTAAATGCTTCAAATGACTTCATGTGAAGTTTATCGAAAAGTCAATATATTCCTTGTGAATAGAGCTTCAAGTTTCGCAATTTCAGTAATAATTAATCACAATTTTTATAAAGACGGCTTTAAATTTTTCAAAGAAAATGTGCATTGAGAACTAGGATTTACTCTTCTTGAATATTCTTAAAGTAATATTTCGGGTCTGCTATTAGTATAAACGGTGTAAAACGGGACAGAAAGCGATGAAGTGGCAGACGCTGGTGAGGTCGCTGGGCATGGGAATGTGGCTGCTGGGAATGAATGGTGAGCGGAGAAAGGGAGCAAAAGAGGCAGGAGTTGGGTTGGGTGTAAGGTTGGGGATTGTGTGGGGACGGACAACGTGTCAGAGGTGAATGGTGAGTTCGTGGTTGCGGGCGTGGGTGCGGGGAAGCAACGAAGAAAGGATCAAATAGATGGATATGGGGAAAGGGGCGTATTTGATGACGGCTTCGTAGGTGGGGAAAGAGTCGTCGTGAATGCCAGCGGATGAGGGGGCCATGGATCCAGGAACTGTTGTGAGGCCATGGGTTTGCGTGAAAGCGAATAATGGAATTGTGGTTTACTTGATTTGTTGATTTTTTCGTGTTTCCGGGCGAGTCAATTGCGTTGTTCATTCCGTAAGTGTAGTGCATATTTTTTACGGGAGATGGCGGTCACCTTCTCCCGCTTGATGGCGACCTAACGTCGGCTAGCGGGATTTCCCCCTAACCAGAACTCTCCCACCAGCGGGGCACAGGGCCAGCCGGGACAAGCTCTAAGCTCTCGACCGGTCTCCCGGGATATGTAATAGTGTAGTGCATGTTAGTGTAAGTGTGTGTGTGTAAGGGGAGAGGATAGGACAAGGAAGAGGAAAGAAAAATCGCGCGAGGCCCGTGGCCCGTTTGTTAGAGTACTGCTCCGGCATTCACCTGGTGTTGATCGGAGAAACCACGGAAAACTCCCGATCAGAGCAGGCGGCCGCTAGAATTATCCTCCAGAGAGCGACTGAATTCGACCTAGCTGAAAAGCTAGTGTCAAAAAATCTGCCGCCGTCAGGCCTGGAACCTAGGACCTCCGGGTCAGAGGCGCTGCAGTGACATCAGTTGATGCACTGAGCTACCGCTCCCGGTAATTACTACTGTAATCCAGTCTTATTCATTCGCTGTTTTCAGCGAGAGTTGACAAACGTTTGGCATGGGCTTTTCAGTACCTTTAGAAGATCCCATCTAATTATACCAAAATATGATTCTAGTGACTATTCCACTCATGAAATTTCAGCCAATACGTGCAAGAACTGGGACTCTACCAGCCAATTAGGGACAACTTTACCATGCATATTTATCAGTTATTGATTATCACCTCCTAGGAGGTGATAAATTTTGCGCCTTGTTTTGTCTACAGATAGAGGTTATGTAATCGTCACTCAAGACATATTTCCAAATGAATGAGGAACACCAATCTTCAATTATTAATAAATTAAAACATTGTAGCGCTTCAAATTCGACATCTTTCTTAAAAATAAGCGAACAAAACACATTCCTTTCGAATTTAAACTTTAAAGATTGTGTATTCAACAACTGTTTTCAAATTATTTCGCTCTTAGTTTGTTTTATGTTTATTTTGTTGTTTATAATTGCCCTTATGTATATATTTCTGTTCGAATATTTTAATAAAACAATGTTAATTAATAATAGTTCATTAAATGTATGAAATTTCATTTATCCTCGCTTCGCGAGTCGGGGATTTATCGACAATTTCCAAACCACTCGTGGAATTACCTTTGGCAACTGCATCACTAGCGATAAACAGCTTGGATTACAATGGTAGGCAGTGCGACCACTCATGACTCAGTTTGTCACTTAAGCTGACATCATGAGTACCACAATCGATGCCCTGAATGCGGCTAAAAGATAAACCGTGGAGAAAGGTTGACTAGAAGAAGGTTTCTAAATGATCTCGCTTTGTCTTTTACGAAAGTTTACATAGTTTCTCAAGAGAAATTTAGGATTACGTAGGTTTAGGGTTACGTAGGTAGCTACATTGGATTACGTAGTTTCCAGTTAAGAGGAAAATACCACCAATTTATAAGAACAGAAATGTATGGAGGAACAGTGTGGCGTTTGTAAAACAATCATAGAAACATCTGTAGATACGTTCGTTCCTTGTAAAATACTGAAAAATAATCCTGATCCTGAATGTTATAACGGGGCGATACGGCGTTTAAAGAAAAAGTTAGACTAGCATTTAATAGGAGACATCACAGCATTACTGACATGATAACGTTTCAAAAATACTACACGAAATTAGAAAAAGAACAGAAAATTGCGCATGAATTATTTTAAAAAAATATTTTGGAGACAGAAAAAAATAATTGGACAGGCTGCCACAAATATGTCCGCAGACGCAGGAAGCAAGAACGCAGGAAGAAATTCGCGGAATTAAAGACGCAGACATCGCGCCACTGCACGACGACCAAGCGAAAGCATAAGCATTCGACGCGTATTTTGTATCGGTATTCAAACCAAAACTGGCGCAGGAGCTAGTTAATTATTTTCCAAATGAAAACCAGTTCAAGCTTCATGCACGGGAACACCGCAAACGAATAAATTCACTGGAAAACGGTAAATAACGCGGTCCAGACAGCATCTCGACAGATTTTATTAAACTCGATGGTGGGGAGTTTTGCCCTGTTTGTTAAGGTTAGTCAATGTTTCTATTAACCGAGTAGAACACGCCCCTCTTTCGTGTCAGTGCATGCACCTGGTCTCACAGACCCTTCTGCTTTCATTTTCCTTAATTCAATTTCCCCTTGTAATGTCGATCAAAGGAGTGTAGCAGAAGGAGATGGATACTATTTTCAATAATGATATACAGTTTTAAATAATTGATTACGGTATTTAGTGGTATGTATGCAAATTAATAAAACTGAAAAAATGAAATAGGTTGAAATATTATTTTCATTGCATTTGGTATATTTTACATATCTGACCACTTTCTTTCATTGAATGTTTTACAAAATGTTAGTCAATGCTCCAAACAAATAACATCTTTGCGTATTTGGCACTAATATTTTGTTAAGACGCGTCAAGTACTGAACGAAAGCCATTGCACGAGTGCAGTCTCCGAGACCCGTGCAACGTTTTGGGATGCTTCACCGCTAAAATGGTAACAGTATTCACTTTCTCAAAAGAAATGTGACTCGTATCTGTGGAAGCAAAAGGTACCTGAAAGCAGTGGTCACGGGCGGCCAAACTGCTATCACAATATTACCACCTCTCTACCACCTTCGTGCAGTGCCGGGTTAATAATGCAAGTATAGCAGACGATTGGAAAACAGAGCAGCCGTCCGCTAGAATTTTCCTCTAGATAACAACTGAATTCCATCTGCTGACTAGCTTGTGTTGAAAATCTTGACACCTTCCGTACTGGAACCCTAGAGACTCCGACCCGAAGCACTGCAGTGATATCAGTGATGCCCTGAGCCACCTCTGAGGGACGGTGTTGGTGAAATTTATATATTGGTGCATGGTGAATATATTATCCATTTTTGAAATTTGCATTAGTTCTTTAATCAATGTAAATTATTTGTATGGTCTGTTTTGCTAAATACTCTTACCTTTGTCGTTGATTTTTTTAAAGATCCTAAATAGAGTAATGCAATTGTCATACTTTAGTTCATTTAATTGTATACTTTTAATATATTTACCAAACTATTAATTTATGTAGTATATTATTCAAAATATTCTCTTTAGCTTCAAATTTCTTCCAAGGCATCCTAAAGTACTGAAATAACTTTTTTCTTCGATCAGGTTAGTATGTAACATGTGTAATTCCCCTTTTGTCAATGCTGTTCTGTTTAGAAGAGAATCTGGGCTCTTCTCGACTCCTTGCCTCATTATTTCTTCCGCTATTAAAAGTGAACAGTATGCGATTGCTTGTTTACTTAAATTATGGTCCAGACGCGCTCATACAAGAGACGGAGCGAGGAGCCAAAGTGACTCGGAAACTGTCCAAAGTGACCGTTCCGTCCGTGACGTCCCAGCCCGCACAAAAACCGCCGTCCATTCCGTTTCATCCATCGGTGCCGCACCTACCCAGTGGGGGCGTGGCGTAATTCTGCAAATAATTCTAGCTCACAGCGAAGATAAAGCTGAACTGAATACCATTAGCTGATAACGCGTAATAATTCCGATATATTCTAGGTAATTAGACACCGCCAAATTCCCTAACACGAACTACACGCTCCCGTTCCACAACGCAACACGGTACCCAGCTCCAAATGGTTAGCATAACATAACAGGAGCGTCTTCTTGAATTATCTCGTCATTGATCATGACATTTTACTTTCCAAATTACCTTCATATGGAATTCGTGGTATTGCTCTAGATTGGTTATGTTCGTACCTTAAACAACGATCTCAGAGAGTTGAAATACCTTACTGGAATGATGGAACATTACGTACGCACCTTTCCGACTCTTTGCCCGTTGCATGTGGAGTTCCTCAAGGATCGATTTTAGGCCCTACTCTGTTCCTACTTTACGTAAACGATATGCCCTCGACGATTCGAAACGGAAGAACGGTTCTTTTTGCGGATGATACGAACATCCTTTGCAATAAAGAAACCGTAAATAGTACAATATCAGATGTTTCAAATTGGTTCCGAAATAACAAATTAATAGTAAACGAAAAGAAAACGATTTTAATGCAGTTTTCTATTTCAAATAAAAAATTCTGTGCTCCATTGAAAATGAACAGTGTACCATTGACTGATGTTAAGGTAACAAAATTTTTAGGTCTCTCAATTCAGTCAAACCTTAAATGGAACGTCCATTTAAATGAATTGAACACAAAATTAAGTTCATTATGCTACGCGTTCAGAATTCTTGCAAATTCAGTCAGCCTTCATACTGCTCGTTGTGTATACTTCGCGAATGTTCATTCCCACCTGAGATATGGCATAATATTCTGGGGAAATACATCTTATAGCTCCAGACTTTTAGATTACAAAAACGAATTGTACGAATAATAACCAAATCCCACCCACGTGATTCATGTAAGCTCTCTTCATTAATCTAGGAATTTTACCATTACCGTGTCTTTTATTTACGAATCAGTGGTTTTTGTAAAAAATGACTTGCTCAAGGGCGGGAATATATTTTCAGAAAATGCCGAAGTCTATTACTATAACACTCGACGTAGAAATCATATTCATCAGGTGACAGTATCAACAGCTCATTACAAAAAATTCACATACAATACATGTACATTATTTTACAACACTTTGCCAGATGACATTAAACGATTAAATTCAATAGAAAAGTTTAAATCCCAAGTGAAATCGTTTCTGCTGCATAACTGTTTCTATACAATTAGAGACTAGACTGAGCATCACAAGAAAAGGAACATTAATTTTAACAATGATAGATAATGCATTATTTACCATTTGGACTGTATAAATGAGTATAAACAACCTGTAACAACTATTGTACTACAGCTTCCGGGTCAATGACCCCCATCTCGATCAGGTTTTTCGTCCAGTTTCCCTGATCCATTGAGCAAATGCTGAGATGGCCCCTTGTTTTGCTTCTGGACATAAATGTAACTTCATTTCTGTGCACGTCTTCTAGAATTCAGTGGGAAATACATTTATTCAAATTATCGTTTCCATGTTGTCGCGGCAGGAAGTAATAAGAGCCAAAATTTATTGCTTATTTTCTTTGAAAATAGATTTTATTACATGGGAGTTTTTTGTTGTTTTTTCTCCCTTTCAAAATTCAAAATTTATTGCTTATTTATCCTTGAAAATGGATTTTATTACATGGGAGTTTTTGTTTTTTTCTCCCTTACAAAAATTAAAATGTTTTTTTTTAAATTTTTTAAAAATTTAAGTAGTATATGACTTGGTGTAGAGATCGCAGAATTTTGAAAATGTGCACACATTTCACTTTTCCCCATAGCACGTCATACGCAGTTTTTAACTGTTTTTTGACGCAAATAAATAAATAAATAAATAAAATAAATAAATCTCCTGGGGCAGGGGCGGGGGGAGCGTCGGTTGCGTGTGTGCGCGTGGAAAGCGCTCGCAGCGAAGCAAGGAAACCGCCGCAGAAACCGCTCCCAGCAGCGGCTGCCGGTGGCACAGGGAAGACTGAAAGCGGTGCGCAGGGGATAAGTGATTTTGTCGAGTGATTTGATTGATTGATTGATTTTTTCGTGTATGCGAGGGAGTCAATTGCTTTGATAACTAGTCCCGTAAGTGCAGTACATGTTCTTTCTCGAAAGATGGCGGTGATATTCCCCCGCTGGTTGGTGAGATGCGGTGCCGACCTGACGTCGGCTAGTGGGGTTTCCCCCTAACCAGGACTCTCCCACCAGCGGGGCACCGCCCAAGCCGAGACAAGCTCTAAGCTCCCGACTGGTCTCCCGGAATACGTGGTAGTGTAGTGCATGTTAGTGTGTGTGTGTGTGTGTGTGTAACGGGAGAGGATAGGACAAAGAAGAAGAAGGAAAGATCGCGCGCGGTCCGTGGTTCGTTTGTTAAGGCACTGCTCCGGCATTCCCCTGGTGTTGATCGGAGAAACCACAGAAAACTACCGATGAGAGCAGCCACCGCTAGAATTCTCCTCCAGACAGCGACTAATGCGACCTAGCGTAAAGTATATCGAAAATCCGTCAGACTCAACTAGGAGCTACCGGGCAGAGGCGCAGCAGTGATATCAGTTGATGCAGTCAGCTACCGCTCCCGGTTTATCGAGTGATATTCCCTACCGAATCGCCCTAACTGGATAACGTTAACTTATTCTTACTCGTCAATCATTTCGCGTTACTGTCTGTAGTGATAAAAAATAAACTACCTCGCACTCTGCTTTAAATATCTCGACCTCGCCAATCCTTCGCTTCTTCTCTGAAACAGCGGTGTAGTACGTAGGAAAATTGACACGCAGGCGAAGAACCCCAACAGATTCCAATAAACGAACTGAGCTGGCAGCATGAAGTCACTCCAAACAGCCGGCCGGCGCTTATCAGCAGAAACAGTTCCACACTCCTAACTCCCCAGCAGTGCCGGCGCGCCGTTGCGGTGTGCCGAATGCGGAGGCCTATGCTGGTAGCCGGTGCCATCGCGAGACAATCCATCAATCGGAATTTAGTGCCGCAAATATCGGACATTCCAGCCACCTCCAACTTCAGCGGGAACTAATCTTGACTGCGTAGCGCGCGATATTGCTCGCATAAGCGGCGTGGAGCGCGGGCCGGTTGGCGGGCGTGGCGTGGCGGGCGACGTGTTTGCGCGCGTCTCGTTTGCATACGGCGGTGCGCGGGCGCGCGTGGCGTGTTTTCGAGTTAGCGGCGGCGGCTTGTTTGCGTTCGGGGAACTTCGCATGTTTCTCCTTTGCGCGCGCGCCGCACAAAGCCACTTCATCAGCGGCGCACTCGCGCCGCTCCGCCCGGCTGGACACCCCGCCCACCTGTCGCCCCCTCACCCCAGCGGCGTTGCCGCCCTGCCTTCGGCTGCCCACCTCCGCCTCCGCACCCACTCCCTCAACCATCACCACGATTCCACCGGGAGAGGTGCAGCAGTGCATCAACTGATGTCACTGCTGCGCCTCTGACCGGGAAGTCCTAGGTTCCCACTCCCCACGGCGGCAGGACTTTCGACACTAGCTTCTCAGCTACGTCGAATTCAGTCGCTGCCTGGAGGAGAATTCTAGCGGCCGCCTGCTCTGATCGGGAGTTTTCCGTGGTTTCTCCAATCAACACCAGGCGAATGCCGCAGCAGTACCCTAACAAACGGGCCACGGGCCTCGCGCGATTTTTCTTTCCTCTTCCTTGTCCTATCCCCTTACACACACACACACTTACACTAACATGCACTACACTATTACATATCCCGGGAGACCGGTCGAGAGCTTAGAGCTTGTCCGGCTGGCCCTGTGCCCCGCTGGTGGGAGAGTTCTGGTTAGGGGGAAATCCCGCTAGCCGACGTTAGGTCGCCATCAAGCGGAGAAGGTGACCGCCATCTCCCGTAAAAAATATGCACTACACTTACGGAATGAACAACGCAATTGACTCGCCCGGAAACACGAAAAAATCAACAAATCAAGTAAACCACAATTCCATTATTCGCTTTCACGCAAACCCATGGCCTCACAACAGTTCCTGGATCCATGGCCCCCTCATCCGCTGGCATTCACGACAACTCTTTCCCCACCTACGAAGCCGTCATCAAATACGCCCCTTTCCCCATATCCATCTATTTGATCCTTTCTTCGTTGCTTCCCCGCACCCACGCCCGCAACACGAACTCACCATTCACCTCTGACACGTTGTCCGTCCCCACACAATCCCCAACCTTACACCCAACCCAACTCCTGCCTCTTTTGCTCCCTTTCTCCGCTCACCATTCATTCCCACCTGCCACATTCGCATTCCCAGCGACCTCACCAGCATCTGCCAATTCATTCGACCTAGCTTTTCAGCTAGGTCGAATTCAGTCGCTCTCTGGAGGAGAATTCTAGCGGCCGGCTGCTCTGATCGGTAGTTTTCCGTGATTTCTCCGATCAACACCAGGTGAATGCCGGAGCAGTACTCTAACAAACGGGCCACGGACCGCGCGCGATCTGTCCTTCCCCTTCCTTGTCCTATTCTCTCCCCTTAAACGTACACACTTACACTAACATGCACTACACTACCACATATTCCGGGAGACCGATCGGGAGCTTAGAGCCGGGGGTTGGGGCGGTGCCCCGCTGGTGGGAGAGTCCTGCTTAGGGGGAAACTCCACTAGCCGACGGTAGGTCGGTGCCGGATATCGCCATCCAGCGGGGGAAGATCACCGACATCTCCCGAGAAAAGAGCATGCACTACACTAACGGGACTAATGACCAAAGAAGTAGACGTGCCCAGAAACACGAAAAAATCAATCAATCAATCAGTAGTAATTCACGCGACTACTGAAGGGTTAATGGATTACAAGAAGTGCTGAGCGATGGCGAGCATAACCATTCCATGCATACGTCTCCTCCTTCAATTGTCATGCGTCAATACGTCCGGTATAGAGGAAGGCACGTGAAACCCAGGGATATTTCTCCCTAAAATCAGTGCCAGATCTTGGTAAGAATAGTGAGATGATTACATCACAAGATGTAATTGTATAGTAACTTGCTTCTCATTATGAAAACATGTTGAGTTCGACGAATTATACTCCAGACTTTCTTTTGCTTAAAGAAAGAATGGAAAGCGGTTCTTTAGATTTTTCGAACACAGCACATACGTATTACAATTTTTCATTCTCCACGTCTGAAATACGCTCTACTTTGGTGCCTGCGAAAAAAACTGCCCTAGGTCCGGATGAAAACCATAACCTGTACATCGTCCTAAAACGGTCATGCAATTTATCCTGCGACTCTGCAACCGTGTCTGGGAAGATCACACTATTCCTGGTCCATGGCGAGAAGCCATCATCATCCCAGTTCCCAAAGAAAAGAAAGACCGATCATTGTCATCAAGCTATCGATCCATTTCTCTCACAAGCTGTGTATGCAAAATGCTGGAACGCATTGTAAATCAGCGTTTGGTCTGGTCCTAGGAGTATAAAAATCTGCTGACGCCAATTCAAACCGTGTCTCGAAGAAACCGCTCAACCTTGGACCACCTCGTTGCGTTGGCGACACCAATCTCTACATCGTTCGTCGTGAGGGAACATCATCCTGCCATATTATTTTGACAAAGAAAAGACCTACGACACCACTTCAATGTACGGCATTATGCACTCCTGGGGATTTCGAGGGAAGCTACCTCTATTCCTCCAGAACTTCTCGAATAAATTCGTGTTCGCCGTGATAACAGACTTTCTGGGAGTCACCTCCAAGAAAATGATTTGCCTCAAGAATCAGTTCTGAGTGCCTTTGTATTTACCATCGCCATTAATGGTATAGTGTGGGATAAGGATCACGGGATTGGTAAATTAATAAAACACACATTAGTTTGCCAACGTTTTGAAATATGTAATTCCTTCCTCAAGGGCTACAATAAACACCAACAACACAAGGAATGAAGACAACTTATCTGAACAACATTATTTAAAATCACCCAATATATACCATGATTCGACATATGTGAAAGTGTGTGTGTGTGGGTATATATATATATATATATATATATATATATATATATATATATATATATATATTGTGACGTCACGGGGTTATACGAACCCGTAACGCCACCATAAGACACTAGAAAAGACCAAAGAACTGAGAAATAGGGTACGAGGCGGAGCGATGGTCCGAGAAGGCGACATCTACCCGCAGGTTTTCGCACTCCGATGTCCAAAGTTAGCGGATAATATTTTCTCGAGAGGGCGCGAAGGAGGAGAAAATTCACCCCTCCAGAAATTTTCCCCAGGCGGAGTTGCATAAATACCGTGACGCACTTCGGAAGAGCTCTCTTACGACTTCGACAGCGACGGCGACTCAACTAAATTCTTCAGCGGTAGTAATCGGTTAGTGCAGGAGTATAATTTTACTTGCTTTAGTAAAGCTGATTTAAGAAACGCGGTGATAAGTGATAGAATTCAGAAGCAAAGTGCATGTACAGCATTTGCACTAACATTACGCGAGTAAGCAAGCGTTGTGACTGCTCGAACTTGAAATAGTTTCATCATCGAAGTAAATTCGCGCAGAAGGACTCTGAACGAAATCCAGTATTTAATTTTGTACGCCACGACCACGCACGCTCAAAGTGTGGTATGTCGGCCGAGTGCTAGAAGTAGTCAATTCAAGCACGTTAGTTAATTAAAACTGGAAGCGCGAGCAACGGGTACGCGGCAGCCGGCAGAAGGACGACTCCAACACTCAAGCGTAGGCGAGAAAGACTTGGACCACATACGTGGATGGTACGAGCCCGAGGACGAGAGAAAGGTTTGGAATTTGGACGTGTGGCGGCATCCGGAGATCGAGCGAAAGAAGTGGTGACCGTGGGGCGTCGAACCAGTGAAGTGACGTGGCGAGGACTACGAGCGACCGAACACTCCAAGGTTAACTGACGGCGAGCGGGAAGGAAATGTCGAGGTAAAGAACTGGCAACTCCTATGCGACAATTTGTTGGGAAACTGTGTAGCTTTAAACACCAGGCGTAGCGTCCTAAAATAGGTGAAAGTTCCAAATAGTTACTGGGGAAATATTTCGAACGTACGAGCGGCAGTTTTGATTTCATTCGCTGTACGCACCAGTAAATTCGTTTGAATGCCATACCTTGTACAACTTTTCTAAAGTAAATTATAATTTTTCATGTAATGTAAAATAATCTTATTGAAGTATTGTTTCCATTGTATGATATCAGGGATAATCAGTTAATTTTAAAGGGTACGATTTAGTAACGTGTGTGTCACGTTTATTATTGTGTTAGAGTTAACAGCGTTGTAATAAATGCGCAGCTCAAGGCTGACCTCTGTGAAGTCTATAATAGAATAATTGTAGAGAATCACTTAAAGGGCCGTGCACGGAGAAAACTTTAGATTAACCACAGTTAAATGAGGTACACGAAATAATTGAGAAGGAGGTCAAAGCAAAAGTATTGTAAATAGTGCGTATTGAAGTAATCAGGCAGTCAAGGTGACGCCTCTTATGGTTGTGTTATTTCTGTTCTTTTTGTTTCTGTTTTCTTTGCAGTGACCATCTACGTAAAGTACATACTTATTGTATATTTGTGCCACTGTGTAATTTGTTTTACTGAATATATGCTCATTTTACCAGAATTTTATATAATTCATTGTGTCAAGGGTTCAGACCTTTCTCATACCCGAAAGATCCTGCTTCCTGAGAATTTAAAGCTCGCTTCACGAGCATTCATAGTTTCACGCTTCATCGCCACCGGCTGGAAGGTAGTAGGTGGGCGTGTTATAATATATATATATATATATATATATATATATATATATATATATATACACACACACACCAAAGTATGATGATTAAAACGCCCAGTGTGCGAGAACCTATAAAAGCGTCCTTTTCAGAATTATTTTGCCAACATTTGTTTGTCCAGCAGCATCAGTGCGATCCATAAGAAAATTCAACTGGTACTTAACAAGTTCCACAAATGGAGCACGTTAATAGGGTTCTACTTTTCCACTACTAAATCTACAGGTGTGCACTTCTGCAAGATACACTAGCATGGCAATCCCGTCCTTTACTTACGAGGAAATCAGCTTCCGTTCGCTCAATTTGCAGTTTCCTGGGGCTCACGTTTAAGAAGTCCCTCACGCGGCGTTGTCATATACGTAGACTACAAAACAGATGTGTCTCCCCTTTAATATTCTTCGTACGCTGAGTGTAACAAATAATATTAATATTAACTTTAATTAAACAAATATGAAAATATAACAATTTCAGCATAACAAATATAACATCATGAAGAGCCGGTCGCATTAGCCTATTGTGGCTAGATAGAGCGCGTATCAGTTCAGTTTTGGATTACGATAGTGCTATTATTGAAATAAATACTATTGTTGACAATGACAACGCCTTCAATCATTTCAATTATGTAAATGTCAACTACAACTCACCACTCAATCAATATATTACGATAGTGACGTTGGTGAATGTGCAACTGCCTCCACTCTCCGAGCCATCAACAGCATCCACACGCAGGTCTTCTCGTCTCACCAGGTGCGCATCGCACTAGCTGTATCGAGTGCTTCATGGATGAGGGTGGAGTGTGCGGAACCTTCCTTAAATCGAGATATTTTCTTAGAGGTTTGTGGTGTTAAAGTATAAGGACGTTTTTTAACATTTTTGTCGCCGAATAATTATTCATCCTGAATTCGAGACCTTTTCGAATATATTCTTCGAACATCACTACCTCAGCGTTCAGGAATTCCATTTCAAAACCTTTTACGGGACCTTAATTCCGTCCTTCCCACCCCTGTGGAACCCCCAAGTAACCCCATGCCCCCTTAGAAACTCCTCTGCCCTAATTTGACTTCAGACTCTCCAATCTTCCCAAAAAAAACTATTATTCCCCTTGTTTACCACAAGCATTTTCAGAAAATGACGATAGCTTATCTGGATCGTATATTACACATAGATGGTGTTTTGTACAATGACGCAGTTGCATGTATTTTTTTTTGGGGGGGGGGGCGAGTCAGCAAATCATACTTCACTCTCAGATAATGTTTATTCATTTTTCAAATAAATTTGTCAGTTCCTTGCGCAGTAGTTCGCTTTATTCCCTCGTTTTATCGAGTGTCTCCTGTTCTTCCTCAGACTTCCTGAGAAAATCAGTTTGTTCTGATTCATCGGCTTCTGTCTCGCGGTTATGATCTGGTTCTCATTTGGGTCCCACTTCACTGCGAATCACAAGTCTTATTCACCAGGCTTCAGCAACGCGGAAAACCCATATTGCCATTACTTCTGTGCCATCGTCCGATGTCAAGGTCTTTTTGAATTGATCCATGTTCAGAACATAGCATAAAATGTCACAATACCATTTTCAAACTAAGTCTGATAAATAATTATTTTAATCTCTGGCGTTCCTCATTCCGAACTCTTAGACGTGAGGAAGTAATTCTAATCCGTCTTCGTAACAGCGTCTGTCACTTTTCCCATAGTTTCCTCCTTTGAGAGGAATCTGATACTCCTACAGAATGGTTCTATCTGTGGAACAAGTCCTCCTTCATTGTACGAAATTGGTTGGCAGCCGACGAAGACATAGCCTGGGCAACTCCTTATGGGAGCTGCTAGATGATGACAATTCCGCTCTCTTAAAGGTCTTCTGTTTTTTTTGGAGAAAGCGGAATATATTTCATTTGAGAGATAAAGCCAACAATGTTTTATATGTTTCTTGGCCCCTTTACAACCAGATCTACGTGTATTATAAATTTTGTCTTTTTTGTCTATTTTATGCGGATTTCAGGCCCTCCTTTTAAGTTATGTACACGCGTTGAATTAGTGGGTAAGTTGCATTTGGAACATTTCTTTTATTAAATCTATTTAAAATAAAAAAAATACTTTGACTCGGGCACCAATGGCTCCAGTAGTTGAAGCGCCCGCTAAACCACAATCAATCAATCAGCAATATCAAGTCAATAGATGCATATCCTCTTCGAAAATATGATCAGAATATTCAACACAAAATTTCGTTAATAGTTAACCCTAAGCTTTCTCATACAGTTGTATCAGATGTATGAAATATATAGAACGTGGGAAAGAGCCAACACATTTTACTTAGAGTAAATCATTTCAGAAGCAATAAAACTGAGAACAAAGATACTTGATAATTCCAATAGACGCCTTAAAGAGAGGTTAACTATCCCAAACATATTTGAAATGCAATTCGCGAAAAGTGGAGTTGAATTAAAGAATGTGAAAAAATCATAATATGGTGAAATACAGTAATATGTGATGTTATATGACTGAATATTATTTATAGAAGAATAAATGAACATTGATATTTTTCAATATCCCATCAATGTTTTCGAAATGGGAGCCAATACTAAGAAAATAAAGAGCTCTGCCATATTGAATACTCTAGCCATATTGAATACACACGAAATGCAAACATATTTGATTTCGTATTTCTGCTTGCACAGCTAATTACTGACGATGTCCCTATATCCATTTTCTTGGAAATAACTATTTATACTCTAGTTACATACTGTAGCAAGTTACTTGTTTCAATAACATATTATCTAGTTCGGGTAGATGTTCAGAAATGTCGACAGTACTTTTAAAATATGTCGAGTTCACAATCATACTTTAAAATAAATCTTTCTAAAATCTAAACACTGAATTGTTTTATATACAGCTACAACAATGTCTACAAGTATAATCTAAAGAGAATGTTATTTTGACTACATTGTAACTGCCTATAAAAAGAACGGAACGCGTGAACAAAGGTCATTAGCAACCGCCACATACGTTATTCACGACTTTTACATGTTACATTTATGTTACAATTATTACATTCCATTAAAGTGGTAGCTTTCTATGAAATATTTATAATGCATTGTTTTATAAATTTTCCACTTAATAAATCAGAGATAGAGATAGAGAAGAGAGAGGGGGGGGGTTCGGAGCATGCATACTTTTCGGGAATATGAAAATGCAATTTTATCCTGTCTTTATGAGTTGTTTCATTTAATATTCATGATTTTCGTCCAAATACAGTTTTATTTCTCTACTACATTTAATTAAAATCACGTTGTTTCCCACATAGAGATGTATGTGAAATGCTCGTTTGTAAAGTACACAGATTGCTTGTTTATCCTACGGCAATATTATCAGGCGGACATGGATGAAATAATTAGAAGTGAAAGTTCAAGTTAAACATTGTTAGTCATATAACACATAGCGGGGAGTAATCCAATCAATATTGAGAAACATACGCGCAAATGGGTGCATTAGTGGTGAAATTGGGTTATAACAACTATCAGAAACGTGTAATTATATAGCCTCTATTACCACACAAAAATTCAAGAAATTATTATAAAAAGTGTTAAGGATTAAACGCAAATGAAGTGCTTAATTAGCATAAATAAAACGCAATTCTAGTATTTACATCCTCACTGCATAAGAATGTATTTTTTACTCTTATTTTGTATAATGTTATTTTCATTTTTTCTACTCTAGAGACGTTAGTTATGCATTATCATATTGCTATTAAACGTTAGTTGTACACGAATTCTTTCTTGTGCCGCCTGTAGATAAGCAGATTTTGTCATTATCTTTTCCTCAATTTGAAGAAGAAGGGTTTCGTGTGTAATATTTGTGCATTTCATACTTAGCATGTACTAATTTGCAGACTGATACGTGACCACAATGCAGCAGGACCAATGTGCCGAATGATGCTCATCCTCTGTGCCTATCCCTCGCCGAGTCCGAGGCTTCGTCATCAGCTGCAGTGTGGGGGCGGCTGGGCTCTCCCCTCCCTCGGCTTTCACTGATTGATGATTTGAATTTGAATTGAATTGAATTTGCCTTATTTTACGTGGCGAGACTCAGGCCATGAGGCCTGCTCTTCCGTCTGACCACGCAAATTCCGTTACACTCCTTTCACCAATCATGGGAGAAAGAAGGTATTACTTGGGCGACGAAACAGGCGATTTGAATTTAGCTCAGAGGCATCATTTAGGCTTGAGGATCTTTTACATGCAGTAAATGTACTAACATGGGACAGCCGGCTTTACTTCCCCTCCGAAGGAAGGCGTACGAAGGATTTTTTCGCCCTTAAAAACCCACGGCTTCGATCGGGTTTGAACCCGCAAACTTGGGTATAGCAGTTCGATACGCTAACCGCTACACCATCGCCGCGGCCATGATTTCGGGGGTGTTAACCGCTGAAGTCATTAGTTCCGCAAGTGCAGTGCTTGTTTTCGTCGCAGGAGGTGGCGGTGAACCGGTGGTTGGTGATATTGTCGGCTTGCGGGGTCCCACCGCCACCATCTACCTGCCTCCGGCGGGGCACCGCCCCCAACCTCTAAGCTCCCGACTGCTCTCCCGGCGGATGTGGAAGTGTAGTGCATGATAGTGAAAATGTAAGTAAGGCGGCTACACCGTTCAGCCGATTTTCTCCAAAATTGATATTCCCCAATCGATCTGCCTGATATCATGGCCTCTTGAATTTGAAACCGATATTTTAATTTTGGGGTACTTTATATAAAGCCCCTGGGATATTTCCAAAATTTTCAAAAAATGGCTTCATTGATTTAGATTAATTTTTTGATAGTGAAAGGACGTTTAAGAGAATGGTACAGTCTCATATTCGTTAAATCCCTGATTTTTTGAAAATTGCAAACTGCAATTTGTTCGGTTAAAAATTTTTAAGGAATAATTCCCTTATTTAAAACTGTTCCTTAAACATATTTTGAAATAATTCACGTACAATTTTCGAAAATTTGAGTGTGTTTCCCATAATTTTGTGTTAAATTAGGGCGAGAAAGTATGTGCTGTTTTAGCATCTCTTGTTTTTGCGAGCACTACAGCTATAGTTAGAATAACGAAACTTACTACCGGTTTTAATTTTAAGGAATTTTACTTTTAATTATTGGGCAACCTAAAGATAACAATGATCACACAAGCTGAAACCCATCAGGTTTGAAGAGAGAAGGAAAATGAAAATTTATTGTAAAGATTTATTTCAAGGGACAACAAAAAATAGGAGAAAGAAACAAATAAATGTCAAAAAAGTCACTCAAGAAAGGAAAAATTTTGTGCTACACAAAGGAAATGAAATATGATCTTTTCCAGTAAAAAGAACATCTGCCGGTTCTTTTTCCAAAAGAACATACACACTTATTTTGTTTTTCACGAAAAACTTACGCTTCATGAAAAAAACTGCATCACAATATCGTTTTTTTTTCGGATTCACAGGAAAGGAAGGTTTACTCTTATGAAATGGACGAACAGACCGAACAATACTTATTTGTATGATACAATAATATATATCATGATATAATATTGATAATATAATGTATCTCAAGATTGTCATACTGTAAAAAGTAGTAGTTTCTACCAGTAAATCATTTAATGAGTTGAAACAGAAAAGAAAATTCTAGGTACTAGCTGAATGTCGCGTCGCTAACGATGTAAACTATATTTCACAGTATTTTACGTTGAAAATGTCTGTTATACATAGCTTTTTTCAAATAAGTTCTTATAGTATCAGCCATTAGACTTATCAATGAACGATAGTAGCTGATAATGTTACACTCTCGTTCTAAAATACCCAACATTCAATGGACTTGTACCTCCATAAGGGATAATATCTGGTAAAAGTGAAATTTCAAAATCGTAATCGGTGTAAAAAACACATGAAAGTAAGAATGATGCAAATTGTTAGAATTTAGTTCAGTAAAACTTTTACGCGTTTGCGCTAATATACATATACCAGTGGTGCTACAGAGTGGCACATACTTTCTCGTAGTAGTTAATTTTATAATGTCTGTGATCTGGGCTATGTCTATGTCTGGGGCTCCGTCCTCTTGGTAGCTGCCATCCCTCACCACCCAAAGTGCATTCAAAGGAATCTCAATTTTTTGGTTTCCTAATGGGAAAATTGAAATATTACTGTAGGAATTAAAGAAGAGGAAAACCTCGTACTATATAGAAATTTTCTTGAACAATTTAAAACCGTTTTTAAGGAAATGGCGTTTAAAGCATTACAGTAAATGCGAAATTTGAAGTTTTTTTACAATCTTTTGAGTTTTCGAGAAACTTCAATTAAAGTCATTTAAAGCACTTCCATTAACAAATGCAGTAATGAATTCAAATTTCTGGAATAATCATAATAAGACCTGAGAGATATTTAAAAAAGTATTACAATTGAGTATTTTTTTAAAACTAAAGAATGTAGAAAATTTAATTTAATGTCATCTTAAACAGTGTATGTACCGTACGAACTGACGATGACCGTACGGAAATTTTGAAGAAATAATTTGGAGTCGTTT
Source organism: Teleogryllus oceanicus (assembly GCA_964035755.1). Lineage (NCBI taxonomy): Eukaryota > Metazoa > Arthropoda > Insecta > Orthoptera > Gryllidae > Teleogryllus > Teleogryllus oceanicus. The sequence goes on from CAXIVR010000007.1 coordinate 7,804,408, forward strand.
TTCCGAAAATGGGGTTCTAACGTTTCTGAATATGCATAATTCTGAGCTCGTTTTACAGAAAAATTTGCGTTTTCGAGAAACTTTTTTAGACATCATTTAATGCACATGTACTCTTAAATTAAATAATGTTCACAAATCGCCACTAATATACTATTAACGACGTGAGAGAGATAACATTTAAAAAATAAAGGAATAGTGTAATTGCGTTCAAATCATTTCATAGAGTCATTACTATCCCTACTAAAAGTTTTAAAAAAATTTGGAGCCATTTTTGAGAAAATATTGTTTTTGTAATGTTTTAAAATTGCACATTTTGCTCGCAATATTGAGTGAAAACAACTAAAGTTTTTTAAAATGTACAGGACCTTAATGAAAGAAATCATTATACAACAAAACATAATTATGTACACCAATTTCATTTAAGGAAAACTCTCTTAATATTTAGTTTAAGAGACGCCGAAAAAACTTCATCTTTTCAATTTTCAAAACTCAGAGTTGACAGTGAAAATCGCACTTAGATCTCCTTTATCTGTGTATTTTACTCTATTTTTACAAGAAATTTAAAGAAAAATGTGGAGCCCTTTTTCAGAACATTTTGAAAATGTCCCGAGAGTTTCATAGAAAGTACTCCCAAAATTTAAGGAATGTTTTTTTAAAATCGCAGAGCGACTCAGGTCAGATGGACAGGGGTTTGTTGTATTTAAAGAAATCCTTCCCATGATTTAGTCGCTAGTGTTGTTCACATACACCAGGCAGACGGACATACAGATCCCCTAGTTAAAAGTTTAAAAAATACTTTTTTCGGTATCAGTGGTCCCCAAACTTGTATTTCTTTTGAATTCTGTGACCCAACATACCATATAATCCGCTCCTAGGCGGGTTATGAGTGTCCTGGCATGTTGAAAAACAGCACATATGAATATCTCTGAGGAAATAAAAACAATATAGAAAAAACAAGGGAACAAAGCATTATTTTGGCGGGTTACTTTGTGGTAATCATGGGTTTATTTCATTAATATGCAATTTTTTTACAAAAATGAATAAATATCTTTATTTTCAAATTATTTCAAAAAGGTTGCCATAAACAGTAAGTAAAAATATCACTGAATATTTGTTGACCATTGAACATGAATTAAGAAAACTATAAAAATAACAACCTGAACATTATTCCTCATAATATTACTCATTACTTCTCTCAGTTCAATATAGATTCTTAACGGAGCTCCCTGTAATGTCACCAAATTATAGGATCCCATAGATTACAAATAAACTTACTTAACTCGTCAATGTGAGCTGGGCGTCTCATGAATCTTTACGTGCCCCCCCCATTTTAATCCACATTAATTATTAATACCTATAATACAATTTATTACCCTCGACCTGTTTCTGTACCTCCCATTTGCCTCCCCTAATCAACTTTAAACAAATGAATTCTGCTGATGAGCAGGAGTACATGCGTCCACGCTCGCCAGCTGCGGTCGCCAACAGGGCGGAGGGGGGGGAGACCCTTGCCGCGATGTGCTCCCGCCTCGTCACCTTGCCCAGTTTGCTTTGTACCCTCCGCCCAGCTACATAATATGTATCATGAAGAATAATATATAATATATCAATTAATAAGTTTAATATGATTGACTAGAAAAGTTCCAAATATTTATTTATAGACAGTCAACTATTATTATAAAATTTTTATTTATTATTTCATATTAAAAACATAAACCGCCGTTACAACCTCCGCAGTCGGAACTCCCGCACCTCCAGCAGCAATAGGTGATTTCTGAGTTACTTGACCTCGGAATGGTGTCAACCATCTTGGTTTTTAGTTCGTAGTCAACGTTTCCCCAACGTATGTAAAATCAATGTAAGGCCACGGCCTGATGATGGAGGTACACCTCACCTCCGAAACGTTGCCGAAAATTCTTGTAAACGATTTATGTTTTTAATAAGAAATAATAAATAAAAATTTTATAATAATAGTTGACTGTCTATAAATAAATATTTGGAACTTTTCTAGTCAATCCTTACTAACAGACAGCCTATTGCTATCTTCTATAATAAGTTTAATAATTATAATTCATAAGTTTAATAATATCAATTCATTCGTTAATATAATATATCAATTCATGAGTTTGCTAAGACAATTCCTGTTAGACCTCCAATGGTGAATAAAAAACAAAGCCTAAAGATCAAAGTAAGGAAGGGTTATAAGATAATTTAGACCCAAGTAAAGCGGCTAGTCAACTAAAAATATTAATTCCCGTTGGTACAGCAATAATTATAGTTGCTGAAGTAAAGTATGTTCCAGTATCTACATCTATACCAACAGTATATATTTAATGAGCTCAAACAATAAAACATAATAATCTAATAAAGTATTCCGGGTGTTCCAAATGCTTCGTTTTTACCTCTTTCTTGTTTAATAATGTGGGAAATTATACCAAATCCTGGTAGAATTAGATTATAGACTTCCGGATGTTAAAAAATCAGAATAGATGTTGATCACCCCCTCCTGTAGGATGAAGAGAATGATGTATTGTAATTTCGATCTGTTAATATTATAGTAATAGCGGCAGCTGGTAATGCCGCTGGTAAAGGTAATAATGATAATATAATATAATAATAATATATAATAATAATAATAATAATAATAATAATAAGGCTGTAATGCCCAAAGCTCATACAAATAATGGTGTTTCACTAAAGATTTTCCAGGTGCTCGTACATTAATTATGATTTTGATAAAGTTTACGGCTCATAGAATTGAAGAAATCCCTGCTAAATGTAATGAAAAAATATCTACATCAACTGATGCTCCTGCATGAGCAATACGAGTTGATAAGAGTGGATCGAGTGTTCATCCGGTTCCTGCACCATTTTCGATCATTCTTCTGGTTAATAAGAGAGTTAGTGATGGTGGCAGGAATACAATCTTATGTCATTTATTTGTGGAAATGCTATATCAGGTGCTCCTAATATTAGTGGCACTAGTCAATTTCCAAATTATAAACGGCATTACCATAAAAAATATGACAAATGCATGTGCAGTTACAATAACATATGTTTGATCATCTCCAATAAGATAGCCTGGTTGTTCTAATTCTGTTCGAATTAAAATACTTAGAAATGTACCTACTATACCAGCTCAGGCTCGAAAAAGAACTATAAGATCCAATTCTGATGATTAGTAGAAAATAATGATTGTTGCGATAAAGTGGCTGAAGATTAGGCGAGGATTGTAAATCTTTTAATGAATAAAATTTTCTTATAATGGTTTAATATTTAATAATGATTTTAGACGCAATTTTAAGGTGTATTTTACTCAGACCTAAAACATAAATATTTTATTTTCAGCTTTGAAGGCTAATAGTTTAATTAACTTCTCATCATCTTCCTTTACGGATTCGGCTTATTGCCTGTTCCATTCTCTTTCATCTCCTTCTTGGCCTTCCAATGTTGGTCTTTCCTCTCGGCTTGTAATTCAGGGCTTGCACTGGAAGCCTGTCTTGCGGCGTATTTTCAAATGTGTCACATACTGCTGTCTGTACGTCTTAATTTTCTCATCTGTTTCTTTCCGCCGAAATTCTTCTCTTATGTTTTCACTTTTTATTTGATCTCTTAATGTACAGCCCTTTACTCCTCTCAAAAATTGCATTTCTGCTGATTCAATCCTCCTAAAATCTTTTTGTTTTTGAACCCAAGTAAAACTGGGAGGGCCATAATATCATAAAATTTTAATTGGCTTTCTTTTCGCGCTTTCTTTTCAAACGTTCTACTTATAACTCCACAAACTGCTTGAAATTTATGAATCTTGCTGGTGACCTCCAGCTCTCTCCCATGTGTAATTTCACACCCTAGGAGGCTAAAATGCGTCACTTCTTCTAAACCCATATTTTTAAGCACAATCTTTGTCCTTACTGATTTTTTTCCTTTAAAAACCATTATTTTAGTTTTATTAACTGATGATATCAGATTATACTCCAAAAAATTTCCGCCAGTTGGTAAATAGATCTTTGCAAAGCATCTTCGTTTTCCTGCAGGATCACCTGCAGGATTCAGGCATTTCATTTAATATATATGTATATATGTATATATGTGTATATATATATATATATATATATATATATATATATATATATAAATTACTCTTTTCCAAGACCTACTCTTGAACAGCAGGAGCTTTGCCTTCTCAACTGGGCATTAAATGCAACTGCAACGACCCTTTCTCTGATTTGTACTAGCTTAATTATTCTTTAAGACTGAGTCCATAACTTTGCCCTATTGAACCAGCTGGTTCGAGAATACCCTCGCTCCTGGTACGAAATAATCACAAAGATCTAATTATTCCACACTAAACTATTTACATTTCTTTCACATTGATTAATTAAATTAGCCGTTTAAATAATTTACAATCAAAATCAGCTATACGAATCCTTGTTCAAAAAAAAAAATTTTACGTGCATTCATTCACAAGAAAAAAAACCTTGCTTGAAGAGCACAAATTATTCATTGGTTTCTAAATTACAATTATGATTTCTAATTCATTAGTTCAATTTCTCTGTTTTGTCTTCGACGCCTTTTCCACGCACGGGTACTCACGCTTCTGCAATGGGAGTCGTGTAGAATAACCTCCAACTCATAAAGTCTTCCGAAAATATCCACTGTACTTTTCTTACGCAACCTCCATCGAACCGTCTCTCACCAATATTTCAACTAGACTTCTGTCACGCGACTTTCGAAGAATCGTCTCTCTCGAGGATTCCAACTAGACTCGCGTTTTTCTAACGGAAAAAAAAATCTTGTTGAGATTTCCCTCAGTTTTTCTACATGAGCCAATGGCAAGGTTTGGTTCCTGTTTTTATCTTCGGATTTTCTCGTTGGTTGGAGCGCATTCCGCTCGACTTGGTTTCTGCAAAACTCAGGCGACGATGTTGCCAGCGCGCCACGTTTGAACTGGCGGACCGCCCGAGGCGATCTTTTGGGAATTTCTGTTTCGGATCTGGTCCGTGGTCGGGGCACATAATCGAGTTCATATATATATATATTGTGACGCTGAGCCCAGGTGTGGGCTGTCGCCATGTGGGGTATGGGAGGCCGCGCGCCTCGAGGGCGCAGTTCGTGTCCCCCCCCCGGCGGCTATCGGCCGTAGCGGAGGGGCAGTGAAAGGAGGGGGAAGTAGGGTTGGGGTCGACGGGGGGTGCCGTGGATTGGAGGTGGAGCGTGCTGTGTTGGTTGTATATGGGGGTGTAGCCCGCCACCACAAAACGTGAGAGGAGGTAAAATGGAAAATTAATGTGTGAAGGTATTGTACGTGCAAGCCCTGGCATTTGAAGTGGCAAGGACTTTTTCTGACTGTCTTTTGCCGAATGTATAATATTCTTTAAATACAAGGTGTTCTGTTGCATTATTTTAAGTTGAGGACTTAAGAGACTGAAAAATGAATTTGTGCATATTAATGCATCAATTTTCAATCACTAATAGCATATGTGAATTGTGAACCGATCATTTATTAATAGGAAAAGAGCTTGAAAAAGGTGAACTTTCAATTTCATTAACTGGTACTGTTAACAATCATGTGCTCTCCATTTGTAACTTATATTGCAATTTCTTATATCTTATGATTAGTAGTGCCGTTATGAAGATTATTAAGATATACATATTTTGCTAGGTATTTCATATGAATTCCAAGACCATTTTCAACATTTTCTGGAAAATGGCTGAACAATACTTTTATGAATGATTTTATGCAGATCTTTAAATAATGTCATGAATTTTTAAAATATGAGTAATAACATTAAGAAGTCATAACAGTCATAACTTCAGTAATAACATTAAGAAGAGTAAAAGTATGTCTGGCATTCCCATTTGTTTTAAATAGAAAATTAAATTGTGATAGTACCAACATACCCATGAAGAGAGATATGAAATGTTTTTTCAATGTTAAATAATAAACATACTCTCCTACAAGCAAAAACCAGTATTATCTCTTTCTGTTCTGTCAATTAATCAATATCATCAACTTGCCCATAATTTCTGCAACATTTTCACGTATATCAGCCGACTAATATGTTACTTTCCGCTCTCCTATCTGTGAAGAGGTTGCGTTTTGTGAGCCAATGGTGGAGGTTTCCCATCGCCGAGGGTCTTCAATCCGTCCTCGCTATTCCGTCTCATCCCCCCCTCCTCGCGTTCCCTTACTAGACACTTTTTTGTTTCTCTGCGTTTAGCGTCTCGAGATAAGTGTTCGCCTCACAGACGGGTACCCTGACGCCGCGTTTTCCAAGGGATCGACCCGTCCAATTTTACAGCCTCGCTCGCGCATAAAAATGATGTGAAATACGTTGTCTGAGGGCCCCTTCCCCAGCTGAGAAGAGATACGACTTTAACGGGCCCTGCGAGCGAGCGCTGTTCAACCTTGACCTGGGAATGTCCGTCAGCCATTGAGCAAACAATGACTCTGGGCGTAAAGTCAGCCTTCGTTCGAGATTCGCTTATCTGCATACGCGGCGCTGACAATTAAAAACCCTGGGAGCGGGGAACGTGGTATAGTGTTATTCGAGATAAAATGTGAATAAAATAAGGCACTATGAAACGCCGCAGAAGACTTTTGACATACGACGCCTTCATTTCGTTCTCGATCGTAAAGAAATATAGAGAGATTGTCCGGTTAATGGAGCTTCATAAACGGAATAGTGCAGATTTTTTCGGTTAGGCACTGTGTTCTTGACTGACATTTTGCATCAGTAGAAAACGTTATGCCCTTCATTTCAAATGACACGCAATGAATATTTTGAAGGTTCTTCTTCTTCTTCTTCTTCTATTATTATTATTATTATTATTATTATTATTATTATTATTATTATTATTATTGTGTGTTTCGAGTTTTATTTATTTTATTTTATTTAATAGGTAATTATTACAGACAAATTAGAAACTTGATCCAATGTGGCTAGGCCGAAGGCCTTTAAGCCATTACAATACCTACATTCTACCGAGTTCTAACCTTTCGCCTTCTGGTATTCACCCCCAATGGTCTCTCCATCGCCTCAAAGCCGCGGAAACGAGACCATAAGGTACACTGAGGAAAAACCCTGAAGGGGAAAAACCTGCCGTCAGAAGCCGAGTACATGCTACTCTATCCGGTTTTAGACTATTTATTTATTTGGCGCGGGCGTCAGGCATTCTCCTTCCAGTGTTTGGCCTCCACCGCACCTGAAAACAAACAGCACCACAGAAAATCGTCCGCACCAACGCCTCTCCTAACATTTCCGATTCCACTTCCCTTCGCCCCCTAATGTGCTTTATTTTAGCCGTTTCCTTTTATTTTATTTTAATTTAATTTATTTTTAATTTATTTAACTTATTTTAATTAATTTAATTTTAATTTATATAACTTATTTTAATTTATTTAACTTGTTTTAAATTAATTTAATTTTAATTTATTTAACTTATTTTAATTATTTTAAGTTAATATATATATATATATATATATATATATATATATATATATATATATTGACTTATTTATCTACTTATACTTAACAATTGACTACAATTTATAACTTTTATTTTATTTTTATTTTTTTTTAAATTTATTTTTTGTACTGTTTACTAACCTAACATAACTTACTGACTAACTTAATTATTGTTAGTTTATTGATTTATTACATATTTCTCTCCAGTCTAGGCTCTGCTCGTACTAACCACTGCTGTTTTCCCACTCCTTAATTTCCGTTTCTCTAGTGGTCCGAACCTTTCGAGAAATTTTCCTAATTCTTTCATGAAGTTCGAGTTTTATTGCTGCATTGACGTCACGTTTATAATATATACAAAATATCGAAAGCTTATTAGCACATTAAACAAAATATTGCTGATTAAATAAAATTCTAAAGAGTGCGGTTAACAAAATAAAAATGCTTGAAGCATGAAGTAAATGATCTATATTCTATTTATTATTTGACCATACAGTCATAGTTCTGTGTTCCTGGAGGGGGCGGTGTTCCCCTCCAGTTGGGCGGGGAGATCGGGATTTCCCCCCCCCCTCGGGAACCTCGGATAGCAGGGTCTAGCCGGGTCAAGTTCCGACTGGCCTCTCGATGTGTGGTTAGTGTAGTGCATGGAAATAAGTGTGTGTGACAATCGGGAGAGGGAGGGGCAAACATAAAGGAAGAATTGTCCGTGGTCCTCTTTTTGATAGGGTGTTACTCCAGCATTCGCCTGGTATTGATCGCAGAAATCATAGAAAACTATTTATCAGAACATTCCCCAACCAGAATTTTTCTCCTGTCAGTGGATGACGTCGTCCTAGGAGTTTAGATCGGGCCGAAAACACCGCCACTCGGGGCTCGAACCACAAGACCTTCAGATCAAGAGACACTACAGTAACAACCGACCTGAGCTAATTCAGCTGATTTCAACTGTCAAGTATTATAATGTTTTCTAAGAGTACTTGAGAGTTATTTCATGACATTTCTGTAAATCCAATTGAAATATTACACTAACATCAACCACTGCCGCCGACCTGGATGGCGGAGGTGACTTAGAGCGTGTACCGACTCAGCGTTTCGGTTCCAAGGGTCGCGGGTTCGAGGCCCACCTTGGACATGGTGTTTGTCCCTTGACTTTGTGTGTGTTGTCGCGGAGGTCCTCGCGTTCTGCTGACCCCAGATCAGAGGAGCCCGCAAGTGTGTTGGTCTAGTGTATGGTCGAATATGCGTCCCATTACCCTTTAGGGTACCCGGCTGTTGGCTGGATAAAAGCCTTAGAAAAAAGTGGACCACTGCCGCATCAACTACTTTGCTTTACGTTTGAGTTGGTTCCTTATTGGTGCATTTGTTTGAATTACTAGGACTTCCACCAAATGTATTCTTACAACACATTGAAAAGAAATGATTGAAATGTGGAAAATAAAGCTTTTCAAGTTGATACACATGCAAATTTAAATATTTCGTTAACCTTTATTCTTATTTCGAGAAAAAATGGAATATTTAGTGCGAGACAAAACATCACACGCAACCTAATTCTGATTCAAATTAAACCAGACTCCAAGGGATCACCTGAAGAAGACAGAAAATTCTACGACTTTGATCACTGATGCACGAATAACACCATTTCCCTGTCTCTAGAGACTCGCTAGAGCTACGAAAGAAAATAAAATGGAGAGACATCTCAATTTCTGCCACGGCGAGGAAAAAAATAAAACCCCCGCCGTTGGAGCCTCTCTCGCCGGGGAACCCCCCCTTAAAGGGGTTCAAAGGTATCGAAACAAAACCGCCAAAGCGACCGCCTCGTCTCCGCGGCCCCCGAGACAGCGCGGAGTCACGCCCGCGGGGCGGCTCGTGCGTACAACACGCATGAATACGCTCGCACACGCGCGTTTGCGCGCTCCGCTGGGCGGCGCGCCCTGCAGGGGCCTTCAGTCCCGCCCCCTCACAAGCTTCATCCCGCGATCGCCGCCCAGCCCCCTTTGGATCGCAGGGCCCTCGGCCCGTAACCTCCGCGGTGGGAGGCGGTGGTGCGCTCAGTGAGCACGCAGAGGTCGCGAGGACATTTTAAAAGTGGTTACACTACACATACAACAAAGTCAAATGCGAAAGTAAAGTACATTGTGATAATTTTATATTATCGGTTCCTCTTGGGTAGTCATTAACATTCTTAAATGTTGGAGTGTGTTGGCTCATAGGCGGCCAAATTAATTCAAATTTTGCACGTACTTTTTACGAACAACCGGGAGCGGTTGCTCAGTGCATCAACTGATGTCACTGCAGCGCCTCTGACCAGAAGGTCCTTTGTTCGAGTCCTGATGGCTGTTCGAGTCCTGATCCTTCCACGAACACCAAAGACGAACGCGCGAACGTAGCTGATGGCACCCCACGCCCGTGGTGGACCCGTTATCTGGCCGAACACACTCCGCACGCTCGCGCTCGCCTCTGCGACGCCGCACACGCACACGACCATCACAGCGTGCAGGCAGGGGAGCCGAACACCACTGCACGCCATTCCGTCTCCCAGCTACACCGCACTTTGCACCACGTCTCATGTGCCCGACGATGGTTCGGCGTGAGTGGCAGTCGGGCTAGCAGTTTGCGCGATTGTAATCCTGCAGTAAGCAACCGGTTCGCAACGGTGTGTGGAGACACGTTGGGGGCCACATATGCCTGTTCCTCGGCGCGGGTGCCCGTACGGTCTGCCAACGCTGTCCTCACGATGCGTTGATCTTGACGTTTGTCAGTGCTCCGCGTTCATCCCAAATCGGGTCTACGGCTCGTCTACTCATCGACGTCGACCAATTAAACTAATTTTTGTGTAGTTAATTATCAATTAAATCACTGCACCGACGTCGCGTCACGGCCCAATTGCTCAGCAATGCGCCGTAATGACCTCCCGGATTCGCACAGCCCGACAATCCCACCCCGCTCAAACTGGTCCAATTGCTTAAAAGACGAATGATGCGACGCCGTGGCATACCTGAGTCCCGATTAGCCCTTATCGCAGTGGACAGCGCCTTTTCAAGCCGCGGAGTAGATGGTGCGTCCGGGCCCTTTCGTCACGCTGCCATTACGTCACCGGGCGTCTGTCATCCGTGAAATGTTAATCACGGCTTCTGTGACCCTCATCCCTAACTTCCTTTATCACGTACTTGATTGCTCGTGCCCTTCCCAGTGTTGCAATACTCTTTGCGCCAGTGTTTGTGGAGGACCTTTATGAAGACCAGTTCGTTTATTTCATTTCAATCTGCCAGTCAACCGAGCGGGTGGCGGCGGTCTGGCGCGCTGGAGGCCCGGTGGCTCAGTGATGACGTCAGCCGGGACAAGCGGTCGGGCGGCACAATTAATTGGAGTATGGACCTTAATTAACAAATAAATCGCTTTGTAAGACGGATATTTGGATTTGTGATAATCGATTATGGTAGTACCCGCTTAAATCTTAAGTGCTAGTTTACCATTAATTACTCAGAAATTTGAAGAGCAATCAAATTAATTTTTGAGTAGTTAATTAGCAATTAAATCTCTCTACAGGATGGAACATTTAGTGTTGTGGTATTGCCAGCATAATCTTAAGCCATTGTGGCCTTGCCAGCTTAATCTTAAGTCAGCTTACCATTAATTTCGCAAAAAATTGAAAATCCAAAATAATTAAGTTTTCGTAATTAACTAATTCATAAGCAATTAAATAGTTCTAAATGGTGGCATATTTGGTTTTGTGATGATTGTTGTAGTAACAGCTTACGAGAGGTTAAAAGCGTGGCCCTCGAAGAGCTAAGAAAAGCGTTTCGTCCCGGGATTTGTGTTCGTAATTCTTCGAAATTTCATTCAATTGGGTTGATTTTTTTTTACGCTCACAATTATGCGGGGGCTTCCTATTCGTCCTTTTCCCTGCTTTCGTGACTTGCGGCTTCTCAGGGAACGTCTGAGTGCTCTGATGTAAAGTGTTCTTAATACACAGAATATCGGAAAAGGAGCCTCCTCTTTCTTGAACAGCAGCGTCATTAACTCATATTCGAATCGCTTAGGCAAATTTCTTGATATCCCCATGCTTGAGAAAACACGGAAAACTACTGATCAGAGCAGCCGGCCGGAAGAATTCGCCTCCAGACAGCGACTGAACTCGACCTAGCTGAAAAGCAAGTATCGAATATCCTGCCGCCGTCAGGACTCGGACCTAGGACCTCCCGGTGAGAGGCGCTGTACGACATCACTTGATGCACTGAGATACCGCTCCGGGTGTGGTTGTTCAGAATGGGAGTATAATTGAGAGTCAGTGATCGCCACAGGCACATCGGCCATCAGGCTGTGGTATAAGACGAGCAATAACAAAGAAAGAAGGGAAATGTAGATCAGGGATATAAGGTAAGAGGATGGATAGCCAAAGCGTCTGATGAGGTATTATTCCCCATTGTTTGGAGAATTTTAAACCATCGGAGATGGCCGAGAAGAATATTGGTCAAATTTTGAGTTGGGTAGCCAGAGTTTGTGATTCAGCTAAGCCCAGATGACTAACTAACTACGGACGTTTGCCAGTTTACTGGTGAAGCAAAGACGTTGGTCAGCTTTATCGACACTCTCTCCGAGCCGAGAATCGAGCTGAGGGAAAAGGTACACTTGACCAACTGCAAGGAAAATATAAGTAGACCAGCAACCAGTTGATAATAGCAATCCAGGAAAGTAATCGCGACCTTAAAGTAAAAAGGTCCAACATTTTTTTTCAAAAACGACCTTTTTCAACGTTTATAATTGTACCAATGACATTTACATAACCTCTAAGTTACATTGATTTAAGTAGCTCAGTTTCTGAGGTACAGATAAAGTAAATAGGTACTATCTGCATAATATATCTTCAAGTTGGTGAAAAAAGGTTCTATCTGCTTCACCGCGCAAACCAAATGTGTTTACATGTTTGTGGACTTTGTATAGTTGGCTACCAAGTTTATATGATTGTCGCACAGAGTTCAAGTTATGTTTGTGGAGCAAATTAAAGTCCAATGTTGAGTAAAAGTGAAATTAAAGATTATGTATTTGAGAACTTTGGTGCTGAATGCGGCAAGGAGTACTGAAGAAGACGAGACACTCGGAAAACATGTTACTACAAATCATAATGCAATTTACTTTAGAAAATTTAACTATTTAATCTGCATCAGTTTTAATTCGGAACCACGCCGAATTTATAATAGTTCGCCTAACTAAGCTTGGAGAATTCCTTAGGATGCCTGAATCTCTTGGTAACTCTACGAATTTATACGTTACACGAAATTATCAACTTGTACTCCATTTAACTTTTCGAGATAATGTGGTATCACTGGTGGCTTATAAATTCAATTTACAATCCATGTTACGATGTTTTATTTCCATTCGGTTAATAAATATATAGTTAATTCGATAGTATTGAATTTGGTTTTATATTAGATATTACATTTCTTTAATAATAAGAAAGTCTATTGTTCAATTTAGAATCAGTTGCATATTTCAATTACCTCTACATTATTTACTATGTATATTAATAATTGTTGCAGAATTTTTCAAACTACTGGTGATGATCCTGAGATATTTTATTACATTTGTAGTGTTGAAGAAAATGTCATAAAGCTACTTTCATATTGAAGTTTAGAGTCAGAAAAGGAAAAATCTCCTATCAAAGAAAGAGCAAAGCACACCAGGAAAAAGAAACTTACGGAGAAGGATTGGAAAAAGTTCCAGTATCGAAGAAACATCAAACAAGCTTAGAACATACTAATTACAGGGGGAGGTCATTAAATGTAAAGAACTTAACAAAATGGCAAATTGTGAACATTTTTGTCGTCACAAAAACACATAAAAACTCATTTCAGAAGATCACTCAAGATTATTTCATTTTATAAATTGAAAGGTCATTTTGAAAAGGCCAGCTACGTACTGGGGCCATCAGATCGATGAAAAAGAAAAGACAGACTCAAAACTTGATTGAAATGATTGAAGGTGTTGTCATTGTCAACAATATTATTTATTTCAATAATAGCAGCTTTCGATAGCCATCATCATTAGTTTTCTAATACAAGAAAAATATATAAACAAAATTAGAATTAACAGAGTTACATAATTTAAAAACATCTTAAGCAATAAAAGGGGAAGAATTAAAGAAAGAAAGAAAGAAGAGGGCGGAAAGGTGGATATTTTAGTAATATAGTAGATTTTAAATCTAAGCAAGAAATGAATGAAATATACAAATAAAGTTTGAGAGAGAAAAATACAAAAAAGTAAAATGCCAATCATTTACTTCAGACTGCTCACACATTCAATCCACACACAGACATCCACATACTGGAAATAGAAAATCAATGTCATACCAGATTAACATTGGAAAACCTCCACATCCATCTCAATAATAACCTACTGAATGTAAGCATAAACTACAACCCCTCCCCCCTGATAAAATTATTATTTGACACCACCCTCACACCACACTCTTCGGTGGTGACACAACGCAGCACACCGCTCCCAGACTATTAACCCTCCTCCACCACAGAGCCGTACGTAAGCTGCTAGACCCGCCCGAACCCGCGGGGTCGTTTTTGTGACTTCCAGACAGCCGGTAAGAAACGACTCAACCTACTTTTTGGTATTTTTCTGGTATTAATAATAATAATAATTATAATACTATTATTATTACTATTATTATTACTATTGTTATTATTACTATTATTATTACTATTATTATTACTATTATTATTACTATTATTATTACTATTATTATTAACCTTTTAAGAACTTTTTTCATCATTCAACTATTTATAATAAAAATGTTGGGAAGAGAGTCTGTAACTCAAGAAAGCGTACGTAGATGATCTCTCCCAAACGTCACATACAACGTTTACTGTTCTTTGACTAAATAAATTCAAATGGGTGGAGATTTTATGAAGACTCTTTGCAGTAATACGTTAGAAATTATGGACTATCATATCTTTAGAAGCGGCCTTTAATCATAAAATAACTTGAATATATGAGCTACTTCAAATAAATAATTTTGATTTTGTTAATTTTGCAGGAATTCGTGTGAGAAGAATAAAACAAATTGGAAATGTAGGGAGGTAGGAAATTGTGGAAATCTACTGGAGGTAAGCGTTGAGGTAAAGGCCATTAACATTTCTAGAGAAAATTAATAAGAGTAACGTAGTTCATGTTAGAAGCTTGTTCGAGTCTCTTCTTCACGAGATCGTGGAATTCCCAAATAAACTCGGTATCGACCCCGTGTGCGCGACCGCATGTGGAAGAGTTCTACTCTCAAGAACTCGCATCAAAGTACACACGTAACTTAATTACAAATTTATTAAACGAAAAAACTGCAGGGGGCAATAAAGGAATTTTATTGAGAGACGAACAGAAACATAAAAGAACGAGTTTCTCCATCTGCGGTATCTCCCCCCACGCAACAAATTGGTGTTATTATTTCGATAAATAAAATGTTTCCGCGTCCTCATCTCCCGACCGCCTCGTTAAAAAGCCCTTCTGAACGCACAGGCGCTTAATTTGCATTTTAAAGGCGGAGCAATAAATTAAGAAGTTTTGAATGGCCCGTCTCTCGGAACGGAAGGTGGGAGGACGATGAGAGACGGGAAAATGGAGGAAGGGAGGGGAAATTGTGTACGTCCGACGCAGAAATCGCGGCCATACTCCCCCCTCCCTAGGCAACAGTCGAACTTTGTAGGGGAGCATTGTGTATTACTTATCCCCACGCACGAATACAAATCTCTACTATCGTAAAGTAGAGCCATTCCCCGTCAAATCGCCAATTTTTTTCTTAAATCTGAACATCAAAAAAAGTCACGTGTTTTATTTGCCAGAAGATTGATTCTTTGTGTAGTTATTTCTATGTCAAATTTTGGAATTTACGCTACTTTAAAAATATGATCAATTGTTGTGAATCAACTTAACACAAAAAATCTTGATTTATTTCATTCAATACTTTGATATGTGTATGTTATTCCTCTGTAAATATTTTTCCCCAAAATTAATATTTCATTTCAAAAATTGCATTAAAAAATTCTATGTAAACTAGATAAGATAAAGATTTGAAAAAAAATATGCATATTCCTTGTTCAATTTTCTACAAAACACGACAAGAAAATACTGGGCACTGAACACATACAGATCCAAAAAATCTATTGTAAGGATGGGGGCGCGCGCTTTCTGCCCCCTGCACTAACGAATTGTGTTCCGCCAGTCTTTGATACAAGTGCCGATGAACAATAAAAATAATGACTGTCTTCGCGATTAGGGTTTCAAGAAATATTAGTAACTCATATGTTGAGACCGTCCCCAGAAGAGAGAGGGGACAACGAAATGGAGTGCTTTTCCGCGAGTCAAATTAATTTTACTGCTCAGATCCTTTACAGCCTAGGTATTCGGTACCCTCGTGACTTTGCTCGTGAAATTCCGCAGACCACATGTGAAAGGACGTCAGTAAAATTTTCTGAACATCGTTGCAATACGCATCTTATAAAGAGAAAAGTGCTAGAGTTTGTTCTGTAAATCGTGTGTACACTATGTAACATGTGTGGCGATCACTATATGAGATACGAAAATTTTGAAGACTTGTAAACCACGATTTACTAGTGAAATTTGATTTCAAGGAGTCATTACGTTGCGAATTTTGTGAATAATTTTGGAAAAATTGGAGTCACGGATTTCAAACAACGGAAATTTGGTAACTTTTTATTAGAAGATTAGGAGGGACATCATAATCGGCCTCTTTACAACTTTAATGTATACGATGTGGAGGAATACGTCTATCTGCTGCTACTGCTACTACCACTACTATTACCACTACCACTACTATTACCACTACCACTATCACTACAACTACAACTACGACTACTACCACTACTATTACCGCTACCACTATACTACTATCGACTACTGCTACCACTACTATTACCACTACTACTACAACTCGACACTCCCTACTACTACCTTTTCTACTACCAATACTAATACCACTACTACCGTACTACCGCTACCAGTACTACCACTACTATTATTACTGCTACTACTATTGCTGTTTGTGCTCCTGCTTGTGCTTCTGTTCGTGCTTCTGTTTCTGCTACTCAATTATCGCCACTGGCCGATGCTGCGCTCTGGTGACAACGCTGCGACGCACTGTATTTTAAATGTAAATTTTCCTTGTGTTATTTTTTACTCTCAGCAATTGGGTTCGTGTGTTTTGGAGCAAAAAATATTTTGAGGGCTAGATATTTGAAAATGCAGT
Source organism: Teleogryllus oceanicus (assembly GCA_964035755.1). Classification (NCBI taxonomy): domain Eukaryota; kingdom Metazoa; phylum Arthropoda; class Insecta; order Orthoptera; family Gryllidae; genus Teleogryllus; species Teleogryllus oceanicus. Next base: position 7,821,139 of record CAXIVR010000007.1, read on the forward strand.
GTCTGAGCCCTTGTTTATGTCATGAAGAGCTTAAAATTGTGTGTTAGATGCAAGCAGATGCCAGCAATTGTGTGTTAGATGCAAGTTAGATGCCAGCAAAATGAAATAAAATGCGAATGAATTTTCTAAGAACGAAGAAGAATGATATTGTTATGTGATTTTATTGTGTCATGCGAAATTGTGTAGTTCTTAATTGGAATTTTTTTATATTTGCAGCTGTGTTGAGTACTTTTCAATGTGTTTCATGTTCGTTGTGCAGTTCTAGGAATTACGTAGTATACGAAATTAAAATTTGAGAATTGAAAGAAAATCAGTATGGAATTCCCGGTCTTTTCGCTTTTGGAAAATTAAGATCAGTAAGAATTTTTCGAATGACAGCAGAGAAATATTAATTAACAATTATATAACATTCACATCATGTTGTCCATTGTCCTTATATACAAGTTATTTTGTGTGAAAATCAGTTAAATTATAATATTAAGCTACATAATGATCAATTAGTTGTACAGAACGTATAATATAAATTATGTGTTACATAGGATATCATACGAAAATTTTCATTCTTAGAAAAGACGCGTTTCGTATGGTCTGTTTTATGCGTCAGATTAATCGGTTCAAAAGTGTGGCAAATTCATTAGTTGCACACAAATTAAATTATTGTAAATAAAATACTATATTCTGAAACGACGATTTAATGATGGTATTAATGCTGTGTGATATTACGATACGAGCAAGAAATGAGCGAGTATCGTAAACTTCACGCAAGTGCGTTAATATCCATTACGTCGAGTTTTAACTTTGAAATTGAATCGCTTCGTGGCAGTTGAAATGGAGGATTTAGCCAAGGCCACCTAGCGGGCAGCTCCATACCCTACCCACTGCAAGTGGCTTTGTTTCACCAGACGAAGAATAAAAGTTGCGGCAATAATTCCGACGTCACTATGTTCACTTTTTCTTTTATTTCTGGAAGTGTCAACTCTACTTTTGATTCATTAAGCATTTTAAACTAAAGAATTGGTCGTATTTTAATGACAACCACACTGTAGCAATATATAAAGGAAAATGACTTGCGTTTAGATCTTCACGTCAGTCGAATCATCACCTCCTAGAGTTATAAAGCCTGCTCACTAGTACGTGACGTCACTAAGATGGCGGCGTAGGTAGTCATGAGGCATGGGTGGTCTGGACGCAGGCATGTTGTTTTCATTGAATTCGTCTGGTGTTGTCCATGTGTTCGGTGCAGTTCATACTTGTATTATACTGCCGGTTTGATGTGCCGTTTAGATGTTTAGTTTCGAGGTGTCGAGGAAACTGCGATGAAGCCTCGAAAGTACATGTTTTTGGTTTTCCAAAAGATCCTGTTTTGGGGAAGAAATGGACGGCTGCTATTCGCAGAGAAGATTTTGTACCTTCCAAATCCTCGAAGGTAAGGCTGTGGTTCTTATGCACATGTAGAACCTACATTTATTATATTTTTATTTTAAATAAATTTAGTAATTACTAAGTTTTTTTTCTGTATACAGTTAAGTGAATAATGATAGTAGAAATTTGTTAAATAATCTTAGAATAGTAGCACTTAAGTTATAGTATTCAATTGTAAGTAATGCGTAAAAAATTCATAACCTCACAAAGAATCTTAGAGATTTCCTGTAACTTGTATGAATAAGTTACTAACACATAACAATAATTTATGTCAAAGGAATTACCTTAGGTAAGTATGAAAGCAAAAGTCTCAGTGGTGCATGAATTAATTTCAAATTAATTTTTTTTGTTCTTTGGTAAAATTGGTTTGAAAGTGAAACTTAAATTCTATGTACATATTTAATATTATGGACTAACCATTGTACAATTTTAGTTTACCCCTCATGCAATATTATTATTATTATATTATACATATAATATATTATTTTTTCTTGTTTCAGGTATGCCACCTTCATTTCCATCAAAATGACATTATTTGGGAGAAGGTGGTGTATAATGAACAAGGAGAGAAGCTGTCATCGAGACTGAATATACCGAAGTTAAGAAGTGATGCTGTACCATCTCTGCTCCCTAACTGTTCAGCTCACCTTACCAAGGGGTTTTCCAGACAGGAAGGGCCTTGTGAAAAGCGAGAAAGACTGGAAATGGAAATTACAGAGCAAACTACATACATTCCAATAAATTCAGTGATTATAAATAGATGTGTATTATATTGTAAATAATTAGGTTAATGTATTGTATTATAAAGAAATATGTTTAATAAAAACCATGTGCTCAGAACAAAGTTTTTAATCATGCATTGATATACTATTGTATTAAAAAAGGGAAGATAATTTAGTTTCCTGGAATATGCACTGAAGAAAATGTAAGATGAGAATGGGTGACTGCTCCCAATGACTCCTTGTAATAGGGAATGCTTCAAAAGTCACCAATGAAAGAAATGTTTGCTGTCCCACTATCTTAAAATATCTGAGAGAGAATTGGTTCATGATGCTTGCGTAAGTGGTCATTCAGTAAATGATTTAGTCAAACATTTACGCTGAAAAGCTGTATTTTGATAAGTTTTGTCAAAAAAATAATAGATTATAACATTAGAAGATAATTTCCAGTAAATTCATCAGTTGTATTCTCAATAAATAGGTTATAATATACTGTATTGAAAACCAATGTTTATAAAAAAAATGTACTTAAAAGAACTTTCATCATGAATTGATAATTTTTAATACAAAAGGAGTAAAAACGGGTTTCCTGGCGTTGAAAATGCTGTGGAAATGGTAAACGAGGAATGACCGACGCTCTCCATGACTACCTACGGTGACGTCACGAAACAGTGAGCAGGCTTTATTACTCTAAGAGGTGGTGGTCGAATGTTCTATTCAATTACTACCACTGCGCTGGTCAAATAGGATCAAAGGGAAATTACGATCCAATTTATTTGAAATAATATTTCACGTACAGAATTATTCGTAATAAAATAAATTAAAACTGAGAAGCAAAAAATAATATTAAACGCAATTTTAATATATACAATCGTAGGAAACATTTACTAAAGCGATTCCAAATGATTATCAATACGTGGTTTGTAAGCATGTCTGTAATAGGTCAAGAACCCGTATCATAATGTAATTATGTTGTAATGAGTAGCACTATGCAATGGGCAGCAATGAAATAACAAAATTGTACAATAGGAGTAGAACAATTTTAATTGATTTCGAATATTTCTGTGGGTATTAATTATGCATATATTCGAGTTATTTTGTACAGATACCATTGCATTTTAAAGTAATTATGTGTCTGGTTTATGTGTGGATTAGAGTAATGACTTTTTACTCTTTTCTCAAAAATTATTTCCTGTAGCCCAAATTATTTCCTGTAGCCCAAAGACGAGAAAAAACGTTCCGTTTACGCGTTGAATATGTTCCGTTTTATACTGAATAAAATGGCATTTAACTTTACGATCTGGAGACATTTTCCGATTAAGGCAGGTTTTCGGCTTGTAAAGGTTCCGGTTCAGATAGATTTTACTGTATATTCCATGGAAATATTGAAATAGGTTACGCACACACAATTTTTAAATTCCATGTTGTAATATAATTTGGTATCAACATTACTATTTATTAATTTTTTACCTAGTGTATACGTTAAGGCTTTTTCTATTTCAGTTCATGGGTATAAGGACTTGTTCAAGAAGAGCTCTTCAAATCAGGAGGAGAACAAGGAGACGTCGACAAAGAACTTTGTCAATTTTTAAGCGCCTTCAAGAAGACGCGACGTGGAAATTAATTGCAACGCAACGTGGATTGCACCATTGAGTAAACAGATCGCATTCTATCGGAAAACCATGTCATTGGACGCTTCAAATTTCTTTAATTCACTGCCAAAGGATGTAAAGAGATAAATGGTTGCATTGGTGTGGAGCTTGAATCCTTACGGAGCAAAATATTGGACTTACGTCATGTATCTGAAGAAGTCATTTGTGCAAAACTAGTAAACTTTCTGAAAGACTTTGAGTGATGTAGAAAGAAACAAAAGTTTCATCCATTGAATGAACTGTTTGACATGACCAAGGTGAAAGGCGGATGGATGAGCAAAGAGAATGAGAACCTCTACAAATTGCAAACTCAGAGCAAGGCTCACGTTGATTATTCCACTGGCAAAAACCATCCACCTATCCAAGTGAAGGAAGGCAATTGAAGAGTCTGTGTCAACATCAACACATTCCAACTCACTTCACGACCAGCTCCACTTCATTGTTCCAAAGGCTACACGGACTCATCCGACAACAGCAAAGACAGTCCTTTGGAGGACGAGAAGTAATTGCCACGTGTGCACAAGGAAGCATAACCCAACAGGCATTGCAAGGCGCTTTGTTATAAGGTTAAAGCTGTAGTCCTATGGAACAGCAAATGATTGATTGATTTTTTCGTGTTTCCGGGCGCGTCAACTGCTTCAATCATTAGTTTCGTTAGTGTAGTGCATGTTTTTTCTCGGGAGATTGCAGTAATCTTCCCCCACTGCATGGCGAGATCCGGCTCCGACCTACCGTCGGCTAGTGGGGTTTCCCCCTAACCAGGACTCTCCCACCAGCGGAGCACCGCCCCAGCCGGGACAAGCTCTATGCTCTCGACCGATCACCCGGAAATGTGGTAGTGTAGTGCATGTTAATGTAAGTGTGGGTGTAAGCGGAGAGGATAGGACAAGGAAGAGGAAGGACTGATCGCGCGCGGTCCGTGGCCCGTTTGTTAGGGTACTGCTCCGGCATTCGCCTGGTGATGATCGGAGAAACCACCGAAAACCACCGAGATCTGAGCAGCCGGCCGCTAGAATTCTCCTCTAGACAGCGACTGAATTCGACCTAGCTGAAAACCTAGTGTCAAAAATCCTGCCACCATCAGGACTCTAACCTAGGACCTCCCGGTCAGAAGCGCTGCAGTGACACCAGTTGATGCACTGAGCTACCGCTCCCGGTAACAGCGAATGTGTGCCGCCAGCCTTCTGATGGGGGCATTGAAACTCCAACCCCTGACAGTCAGAAATCCACACCACTCTCGAGAGTGCACAGGGGAAGAAGCACCTAGTGAGTACGCTTCATGTGGTGAAGTGGAGCACACACTTTGACGATGAACTCATTGATCGCTTTGAATACGTCGTGATCCTCAAGATTGAAGCCAAACAAATTAAGTAGTCTGTGCTGGAATGGAATGATTGGAAAGCCAAACGATCGCACAAGGACTCCAGGATATGTTACAGGAGTTCAACCTGTGGGGATCAGTTGTGATGATTGTTGCCAACACAACAACCGTGAATATCGTCAAGAAGCCAGGCGTTGTTTTTCGGCTGCAGCAAATGTTAGAAGAGAAAGGTCAACCCAAACCTATATTCATCATTTGCATCATGGATTGCGTTCTTCGTGTTGTCATGGACGATGAGCTCCATGGGACGACTAAATGACCAAAAATTGCGTACGTCTTTGGTCAGGACTTAAAGAGCAATTATAATAAATAGAAAGGAGTCTTCAGCCATGGTAAAAAACTGAGATTAAGGAAAGACGCGGCTGGAGAGGCGACATGAAGTTTCTCTACCGTGTCGTGTCTTCCATCACATCACTAAGAGTCTGCATAAAATTTGTCATTCGTTTCCAAAAAAAGATGCCCTATGTTAAGATTGAAAATATTGCCAATGCACACTGGAATTATCGTACCATTCTAGCCGTCTTGCCTTCTGACGCCTGAAATCAAAAGAGACTGCATAAAATTTGTTCATTCATTTCCTACTCTTGGGCTGACTATTGGTTCAGTAGTCAATAAACTATCTGCAGTTCTGAAGACTACTCTACAGGTCTGAAATGTTTGAAAACCCCCTGGAATACAGATGAATTTCCAATCAACATTCCCGTAGCAAACAGAGTTGTTAGCGAGCGATGAAAGTTATGGAAGACTTGCACAACTCCTGCAGCATCTTGGACAACCTCGTACAGAGATTCATCCTGTCCAATGGCATTATCTTGAATAACTAAGTTCCTTGTATGTTTGATGATCCTATTTAATGTTGTATATGTGAATCCAAAACTTGTGTTCAATATTATATTTGCTTATATTTACTGAAAAACGCAAAAAAGTTATATTTAATTTTTTTTAAATCACTTTGTGCAAGTGGTATTTTATGATATAATTTTGAAAGTAATATTTTATGTACTCTTTAGTGAAAGCTCATCAAATTATGATACAGGGAAATGAGGTGAAACAGTAATCACCCTAGTGTTGATCCACGTAGTATTTGTATAACCATTATTAACCGGCATTTAGATTACAAAACGTTCCTTCCTTTATTCCCTCTTCCTTTATTCACAATTTTTAAATGAATTTTTCCCTTACGCACAAGCGACAACAGTGGCTGTACCAGAGTCGTTTTTATACGGCTGTCTCTATTGGTTTTCCCGAAGCACATACCTCCCTCAGGACGACCGCGATCTTCCATTCAATGTTCCTGGATGATTTTTATTTCTGGCGGAAATCTCCTCCCCGAAGAACAGCTGCGAATTATTCGCGTCACCGCTTCTTCATTATTCACGTTTTCAGGGATTCTTCATCGGAGCTGCTTATAAACATTTATACCCGGGGGAAGAAAGGCGTTCCAAAATTTATTTACTATTGAATTTCCTCTCGGATTTATTTTGGCCTCACCTGCCTCGATCGTTAAAGGAACTCCGGGCAGCGTTCTGAAGCGAGGAATTTTTTTGTTTTCCGTGCATTCAGAACTCCTTGCTTTGCTAATGAAAAATCCTTTTTCCCATGCGGTTATAATGCAGAATTGTTTGTTCACATCAAGTATCATTTTCAAATTTCAATGGCAAAATATATACAGTAGTAAAAATGGATACAACATAATTTAGATATTCAAGGTATTTAAAACAGTTGATTATAAACAACATTACTAACTAGTATTTTGAAAGCAGATTTTTATCTACACCCTAGTATGAAACGCTCTATGTGAGCAACTGTTCTCGAAGACCTTATTGGAATCTACCTCTCATGTGAAAACATACATGATGACCAGTATCTGCAACTAATGAGACTGGATCGATGTTTCCGGGCATGTCAACTGCTAAGATCGTTAGCTCCGTTAATGTACTGAATGTTTTATGCCTAGAAATGGGACGCTCTCATTGGATGGTGAGAGGACCCGACCTCCCCATCGATTTACGGGGACTACCACCCTCTCCAGGTATCTCTCACAGCGGATCGCCACCGCCGCTGAGCAAGCTGAGCTAAAGCCTGAAGCGGTCTCTCATTATATGTGGTAACGTACTGCGTGTGTGTGAAGGGACAGTACAGGGCAAGGATCAGAAAGGAAAAATAGCGCGCCCTACGTAGCTCATTTGTTAGAATATTGCTCAAGCATTGGCCAGGTATTGTTCGGAGAAACCACGGAAAACTACCGATCATTTGCTAAAATCGGCCGCTGAAATTCTCCTTCGGCGCCTAAATTCGCCCTAGCTATAGAGCCAGGGTCGAAAATCCGCCACCGTCAGAGCTCGATCTTCTGGAGGGAGTTGCAAAAGAAACTGTGGCAATGTTTTCGGGCTCAATTCGGTCGGTAAGGAGACTTGAAGAAGGAGAAGGAAGAAGAAGAAGAAGAAGAAGAAGAAGAAGAGGAAGAAGAAGAGGACGGGTGAGAGCGCGGGGAATGTGGCGGGAGCAAATGCGGGTGGGGGAGGGGCGCGGGCGGCCGCCTGCACTACTGGCAGCTCCAGCGCGGAATGCAGGGGGTGCCGGAGGGCGGGGAGTGGGAAAGGGCGGGGATGGGAAGGGTGGGAAGAAATGGCGGAGAGTGGAACGGGTGGGGGGGAGGGGCAGGAACATCGGACTGCTTGGGAGGAAAGGGGGAAAAAGTAAAGGATGGATTGAGATGGAACGAAAGGGGCTGTGGGAAGAGGATGGTAAGAAAAACAAGCTCGCGCCCATTCACAGAATGGAACAAGATAATAATGTCGCGCCACATATCAAGTGGGAATAGTTTGGTTTGAACTATAGTTCTTCGAAATTTGTACAGGACACATACATTTACCAAAACGCAATTAAAGAATTTTGGCAAATGATGGAATGAGCTAGTTTTGATAGCAAACGCCTCAAAGAAATTATTAGCAATCCTAATACCTTATTAGCAACCTGATTAGCTTACCTGATAGCGAATAAAATCAGGTGTCGGTGGATTCTGTTTGTGTCAGTTTTGCCCTCCGGGATGTAACCGCACCAATGTTTGCTTAGTCCGGAAAACGTAAAAGCGTAGCGTTTCCGACCGCGTGAGATCGGAGCCGGACATAGTCTAATATAACACACACCTCTTCCATAAACTACCCGCCCCCCTGTGATTTATGTGAGGTGGAGCAAACTTTCATATAATGAGCGTTTGCCTTGAGTTTCAGGAAGAAAGCAAACGCCTGTCCTCAGAGCAACAATTTGAAGCAGTCACTTACTGCAAGCCTTATTAGCAAGAAATTATAAAATTTTGCCACAAACCGTATATTGAATAAAATATAATTATTCCTGCGATATTGACATGTAGCCATGATTGGTGTCAATTTTGTGTTTTAAAATAATTTGCTCGTTAGTGTAAACATTGTACCGTGTAAATATCTAATGAAGAATCAAACCTCAAATCGTAATGTAAATTACTGTAAAGTCGATAAAAGCCTTGGGTTGATGCGACAATAATAAATAAAAAGTACAAAATTGAAGGTAGAGATACTTGTTTTAAACAGACTCTGTTTCAATAAATCAGCTCTTTAAAAAGACTGTGTAAAATTGTTTGGAAAAACGAGTAATTTTCGTATAGTTTGTGCGCCCTTATAGTTGAATTGAAATACGACTTCAAGAATATTATAGAAGGGTGAAACCCCCTTTTACATGCAAATTTTTCATTCAAATATTTGGGCTGCTTCAGAAAAATGGCGTTTGAGCGTTTCTGAAAATGCGCAGTTTTGAATTCATTTTCTCAAAAATAGGTTTGAATTTTAGAGAAACTATATTGTAAATCATTTGAAGCCCTTGCACTCACATATGCAGTAGTGTATTAAAAACGCTCATAGTATAAGGATTTCACGATTTCGCACATGTAAAAATACATTTGTTGAAAACAATTTTTGAAAAATCAAATGATATATCAAAATGAAATTTATGTAATTTTATTCAGTGAATTTAGGTTTATCTGTACAGAACATTTAAAGAACAAATTGGATGCCTTTTTAAAAAAAATATTGCTTTTAATATTGATCGCATACCCCTACAAATTGCTGGAAAACAACTAATATTTTCAGGAAAATCTTTTTTTTTTATTGGTTTATTTAAGGTCGCTTCAACATCTAAGGCCATTAGCGACCACTATTGCTGTTAACGGTATGGTAACTATGTGGATGAAACGATATGGTGATTGATGATAAGGGGTGAAAGGACGAACACAATTACAACCATGCCCGAGGCGGGACTCGAACCCACGACCCTTCGGTCCGAGATCACTACGACACTACTGCCTTAGCGATCTCGGCCACCGGGCCGGCTGGAAAATCTTGATGTCATTTATTGAAGAACTTATTGTAAGGAAGTAGATTCATCAGAAGAAAACAATCTCCATCTTCAAAATGTTACAGAACACTCACACGTACTACAGTACCAGAAATGTCGGTAGACCAGTGGGGAGCTTAGCCCGGCTAAGGTGGTGTCTCGTTGGTGGGAGATACCTGGCTGGGGAAAACCCCGCAAGCGGACGTCGGTCGGCGCCGGATCTCGCCATTCAAAGCACGTTCGTCACCTCCAGCTGTGTAAAATCGTGCACTAGACTTACGGGACTAATGACCTTAGCAGTCCGTGTCCGAATCACTAATGAATAAATCAATTGTAAAGGTATTGTATCGCAGCTTGCGGGACAATGACTCCATCTCGAGATTTTTCGGCCAGTTTCCCTGATCCATTGAGCAAATGCTGAGATGGCCTCTTGTTTTGCTTCTGGACATAAACGTAACTTCATTATCTGTGCACATCTTCTAGAATTCAGTGGGAAACAGTTATTCAAATTATCGTTTCCATGTTGTCGCGGCAGGAAGTATTATTCCTTGACGAAGGATATCATGTATAAGAGCCCAAAACTTATTGCTTATTTATCCTTAAAAATAGATTTCATTACATGGGAGCGGTTTTTTAATTCAATATTCAAGTAGTATATGACTTAGTGTAGGAATCAATTCACACTTTTAACTGTTTTTTGACGCAAATAAATAAAACGGTCACCAGCGAATTGATAAGGATTGACAGGCACGTCCTAGTGCAGTCCTTAGTTATGAGTGGGTATTTAGTTCACAAACGGCCAATGGGCGCTTCAGGAACGCCAGGGAAGACCTGCGACGGAGAGTTAATCTCCGCCCGCAGCCGCTCCCAGCGGTTAATTGAACGAGCGCACCGCCGCTCAAAGGCCCCGCCCCCCCCGCAGGTGGGCAGTCGGTGAAAGCTCGCGCGCGCTGGAATGCCACAGAGGTAGTACGTGGGCGGTGATCACGCGAGGTTAACTCAGGAGCCTTTGTCAATTTGAGAGCGAGCAACTTGCGCGCGATTCAATTACAACGCACTCCTTTCAAATACAAATCTTTTATTCCCCAACATTTTTAGTCGTTAGACGTTACTCCATGTACATTCCTCATAGTACTTCACGCTAAAGATATCTAATTTTTCTTAAGAATCTGGATTGATTGATTTTTTCGTGTTTCCGGGTGCGTCAACTGCTTTGGTCATTAGTCCCGTTAGTGTAGTGCATCTTTTTTTCTCGCGAGATGGCGGTGATCTTCTCCCGCTGGATGGTGAGATCCGGCGCCGACCTACCATCGGCTAGTGAGGTTTCCCCCTAACCAGGACTCTCCCACCAGCGGGGCACCACCCCAGCCGGGACAAGCTCTAAGAGACCGACCGGTCTTCCGGAATGTGTAGTAGTGTAGTGCATGTTAGTGTAAGTGTGTGTAAGGGGAGAGGATAGGACAAGGAAGAGGAAGGAAGATCGCGCGCGGTCCTGGCCCGTTTGTTAGGGTACTGCTCCGGCATTCGCCTGGTGTTGATCGGAGAAACCACGGAAAACTACCGATCAGAGCAGCCGGCCGCTAGATTCTCTTTCAGACAGCGACTGAATTCGACCTAGCTGAAAAGCTAGTGTCGAAAATCCTGTCACCGTCAGGACTTGAACCTAGGACCTCCCGGTTAGAGGCACTGCAGTGACATGAAAAATAGGTTGAGGAAATATCTCATTGAAGGTTAATGGTCGGGAAAAAAAGGAAAATTAAAGAACAGGGGTAAAATAATAGTGGACAATTCGCTTCGAATAAACGCTCTCCAGGACTAGCTCACCTGAAAGCGGTTACAATTTTGAGCCACCCAACTATTTTAAGTGGGAGACATTGCCCGACATTGGAATCAATAGCTTTATTTCATTCCGTGTGTTTCTAAGTTTGCAATGGCAAAGGAAAGGACAAGGATTAAAACGAATAAATAGCGCGCGGTTCGTTATCATTTGACAGAGTGCTAATTCGGCATATGCCTAGTATCAGATCGGAGACACCTTAATATTATCTGTAGTGTTAATGATGTTAAAAAGGTCGTGTTTCAGAATTACTGTAGTGTCTAAGGATGATGTGTCATCGAAATATTTATCAGATTTACATTTACTAAAACTATCTCTGTTGACAGCTCTTGCACATTTTTCCCGGTCACATATTCTTTTTGTGTTTTCAACTTCCTGAAATAGAAAAAAAAGAAGAAGTTAAAAACATGAAAATAATATATATATATATATATATATATATATATATATATATATATATATATATACCCACATAATTTGTCAATTACTAATATTGAATTTTAACCGAAACATATTTGTTAATCATCAGCTATTTATTTTTGCCGGTATTATAATAAATTATTATCGCCTTAATATTTGTTAACTTTGGTTAATATTAACATTATACATTATTGTCTGATTATTTCCAACATTATAAATAGCTAGATGCAACAAATCTCTTTTTGCCCATCGCTAATAAGCCGCGTATATACCCGACCAGTAGATCCGTAAAGTAAATTGGAACAGTAGAACAGACATAAAAATTACAACGTTTATCCATCACTAGTGAAATACACCTGTACAATAAACATGATTTTCAGCCGGAACTTTCCTTGAAAACTCTGGTGAATCAGATATCACTCCCCTCAATTCACGCGTTTTCGAAATCCGTGACTATTTATTCTGCACCACAAAGTCACAACGCGAAATTCACTCCAGCATTCCATCTCGCGCAAACCACTTTGCGACGCGAGCGCTCGGCAGCGGAGGAAATGCATTATTTCGACTCCGCCGCCGATAGAGCGCAGTTCACCACGCCGTTCGCGTCCCCTCTGAACCGTTTTCCGTTTTCCCGCTCCGCTTTCATCGCCGCCATCCTTTGGACGCCTTGTTTGTCCATCACTCCGCCGCTGCAGCGACCGGCCGAGGATTAAACAGGCGTCGACGGTGGCGCTGCGCCGCGTCGCGCGGCGGAGCGGGGAAACTCGTTTACGGGCGCTGCTGTACGCGCTGCTTCGCGGGGCCAATTGGCTGCAAATTGGAGCGGAAAAGCAACCCGCGCTCGCGACGGCGGGTGGCGGCTGAGTCGGGCGCCGCCCATTTCGGCTCATTTCGTCCTCTCCGCGCCGGCCGCGATCACTCAGAAGCAGTAGCCCAGGCCGGGCACACGACGCTAATGACGCGTGTTCGAGTCCCATGTAGCACATGAGTGTAATTATTGGAAGGTTCTGTAGAATTTTTAGGCGGAAGTTTTTTAAATTTTTATTTTAACGTTTATTTAGACCAACATTTCGATTGATTGATTGATTGATTTTTTTCGTGTTTAAGGGCACGTCAAATGCTTTGGTCATGAGTCCCGTTAGTGTAGTGCATGTTTTTTCTCGGGAGATGGCGGTGATCTTACCCCGCTGGATGGCGAGATCCGGTGCCGACCCACCGTCAGCCGAGTTACCCCTAACCAGGACTCTCCCACCATTGGGGCACCGCCCCAGTCGGGACAAGCTCTAAGCTCCCGACCGGTCTCCCGGAATATGTGGTAGTGTAGTGTATGTTAGTGTAAGTGTGTGTGTAAGGGGAGAGGATAGGACAAGGAAGAGGAAGGACAGATCGTGCGCGGTCCGTGACCCGTTTGGTAGGGTACTGCTCCGGCATTCGCCTGGTGTTGATCGAAGAAACTACGGAAAACTACCGATCAGAGCAGCCGGCCGCTAGAATTCTCCTCCAGACAGCGACTGAATTTAGACCTAGCTGAAAAGCTAGTGTCGAAAATCCTGCCGCCGTGAGGACTCGCGCCAAGAACCTCCGGGTTAGATGCGTTGCAGTACCAACATTTCAAACGTTATTGGCCCTTTTCTTCAGGGTCTAATAGAAGTATATGTACATAAATTAAAACAAAAAAGTTTAATTGTTGAATGTCATAATAAATGAGATAATTAAAAGTATAAATTGGATTAACTACAATTATTCTATAGGACCTTCCAAAAATTACACAAATATAAAAAAGATAGTCTTACAAAATGTTATTACATATTAAACTTTGTGAAGAAGATACATGAGTGACTGCACTTGGTGCTGACTGCTTTTTGTTTCTGGTGCGTCCACCACGAGCTCTCCTTATTCTCATGGTCACCTCCATCAATGTCAATTTACTTGCTGAGATGGCACTGTGGCAACAACTGTACGTGGAGACATGACAAACTCACCGGGAGCGGTAGCTCAGTGCATCAACTGATTTCACTGCAGCGCCTCAGACCGGCAGGTCCTAGGTTCCCTCTCCCCACGGCGGCGGTTTTTCAACTCTAACTAGCTTTTGAGCTAGGTTGAATTCAGTCGCTGTCTGGAGGAGAATTCTAGCGGTCGACTGCTCTGATCGGTATTTTTTCGTGGTTTCTCCGATCAACACCAGGCGAATGCCGGAGCAGTACCGTAACAAACGGGCCACGGACCACGTGCGATCTGTCCTTCCGCTTCCTTGTCCTATCCTCTCCCCTTACACACGCACTTACACTAACATGCCCTACACTGCTACATATGTCGGGAGCATAGAGCTTGTCCCGGCTGGGGCGGTGCCCCGTTGGTGGGAGAGTCTTGGTTAAGGGGAAACCCCACTAGCCAACGGTAGGTCGGCGCCGGATCTCGCCATCAACCGGTGGAAGATCACCGCCATCTCCCTAGAAAAAAGTATGGACTACACTAACGGGACTAATGACCAAAGCAATTGACGCGACCGGAAACACGAAAAAATCAATCAATCAATCTATCTCTCTGCCCGCGATACCGCCGCTTGATCTCATTCGCACTTAGCGGCAGAAAGGCCACAGATTTCACACAGCGCAGACGCACGCCCGTCCCGCCCATACTCGTGTTACATTTGCTATCTTCACACCCGAATGTCTCAAGTACGCGTGTGGGTGAGATTTACTTTAACGTGTTATTCTAACAGTTCACTGTACTATATCCTACGATGACTAATCAGTGTCACTTTAACAGCTCGATCTCACTCTCTGTTATGGCTTGTTGAAACCAGTCTCAAGGTAAACATGCAGAACAATGCTTTGTATATGTCTTGCAAAATGTGTATGCCGTAACTTGTTAATTTCTTACCGCAGTGATCTGGTGAAAGCCATTCTCTCATTGTGTACAGTGTAGTGTGTTTTGATTGTTTGTGGTTGGAACAGTGATTGGTTGAACGAGTGATTAATTTAATTCCGTGGATATGATTGTTGCAGTCGCGGCACGCACTCTCACTCCACCTGGTACCCAGCTGTACTAACGCGGCAATGAACAGAGCATTATTTAGCAGGGTGAATATTTTCAACTGTACTCTGAGTGTCTGCTCCGCTTCCGCAGGGAGTCATAGCTATCAGAGATGGTCTTAACAGCTTTTCTTCAATAACTGTTATCAGAAAAACTGCTGACTCGTAATAGCTGTTATTAATAACAGTTGAAAAATAACAGGTCCATGGCCAGCAACCTAACATGGCCGACTGCTAAGAGTTAAAGCAGTTGTAGCGACTGCTAAATGTTAAACAACGCAAAAAGAATAACGTTGGTAGCTCCGTAAAGCTTGTGCAGCTACCTTACGGCGCTTCCTTGTACTACTTTTCTTAACATGTTTGGACAGAGAAGCAGCAGATATGAACGAGACTGGATGAACTGCCAAAGATGAATAGTAATTCATATAATGTGTAGCGAATGTGTATAGAATATAGTATATTACTAAAATGAAAGTGATTCGGGTTCAGATTGCGAATATTTTTTCAAATATGCACCTTGTGCATAGTGAAGGTGACGAATGCCAAATATAATGAGGAGAAACAGTGCTTTTGCTTACCTAGAGCTAAAGTGTTAATGACTGTCGAATATCAAGTGTTATAATGTCAGTTATTTGACCGTAATTCATTTTATTATATCGGACCTAGGGAAATATTAGTTTATCTCACATAAGCAGCAATGGGACATAAATTATTTAACAAACATATTGGACGGACTTAATTTAAAGGACAAACATTTTGTTGTAGTGTACACAATAAAATATAAAACTATTGTGGCACATGGTGTGAAATAATGATGAATTATGTATTAATTCATATATAATTTGAACACTGGCAAATTGTGATTGATTAGCTGCAGTGAAGTTGTTATCGTACAAAATGGTTGCCACAAAAGCTTGTAGGAGTTCGGATTAGGTCCAGTAGGTTGCAGTTCTATGTATTTCAACCAACAGCTGCCAATAACAGGAAAAACTAAATAACTGTTATTTGGCGTAACAGTTACGAAACGTTAACGGTTAATAAATAACAGTTTAGCTGAAGTCGTAGGCTTCCGCGGCCAGAGTCAATATTCCGTACCATCCGACCTCCATTCACGCCGGGCCGTCTGGCCGCGGACCGCGGCGCGCCGTCCGACTCCGGATCTGCCCGCGTCGTCCGACTGCGGACCGCTTCCTGCCGTCCGCTCGTGTGCCACGCCGCCATCCCGCGGTTGACAGGCAACCCTCTAGCTACGGTTGTCGTTTGTTATAAATAAACAAGGCATTACGAGTCCTGATGAAGATCACGACATGATCGAAACGTCGGCACCAGATAATAATAATGACTTTATTTATGTGGCGAGACTCGGGCCATCAGGCCCGCTCTTCCGCCTAACCACGTAATACATAAATTTATAAATAAGAATTGAATTAAGAGATACATTTAGTAAATAAAAACAAGTAAATAATAATACTTAGTAGTAAGTAAATAATACAACTTACAGATGTCATGCCCCTGGGCTCACAAACGCAACAAAAATACAACGTCCCAGCATTTGCCTCTAGAAAACTCTAAAGGTTTGCCCAAAAAAAACCCTTTAAAAGGGAAAAAAAATATATATTTAAGATAATTTAAAAAAAACAAACATTACTGACTCTGAAAAAAACCCAAAATATAAATTCTGAGAGATATTAATTTAGCAATACGTATCAAATGTTAACAAAAATCTCAAATACATTCATGAATCATAAAAAGCAATATGAGAATGCACACAACCACCCAGCCAGGACGACGGCTTAGGGCCGATTTTAGATTTCAACATCATGTACCAAGGGAAAAGACGCATTCAGGCAGAGCCATGACAAATTCAGACAATAATGAGTTTGAAAAATACTGGTAGATAATACAAAAACCTCCTAACCCTATAATATACTTAATTTAGACTAATTATACTATTGTTAATTAAATTAAGAACTAACTAAGAAAACAAAGAAAAGAACAAAACTGTTAAAAGCCCTATAAAATTTACATTTAACTTACAATTTTGAACTCACTTAAGAACTAACTAAGAAAATACAAGAAATGGAAAAACTGTTAAAAGCGATAAAAAAATTACATTTACCTTACCATTCTAAACACATTTAGTACACACTTTCACATCATACAATATCAGCTCAGAAAATAGTATTTAAATGTTTTTGAATGATCACTGAGTTTTACTTTTCCCTAACATTTACTGGAAGGCTATTCCACTCTCTAGTCGTTGCTACTAAGTAAGATTTATTGTAAAGTTAGTGTTGCTTTTAGGAATATTGCATAGCAAAGATTTCTCGAATCTTCTTGTTTTAAGATAAGAAATTTTATGAGAGGGGTAAGTAGGTACACCTTATTTAATATTTTGTAGAAAAGGCACAAACTATGAAACATGCGTCGGGCTTTCAAGTTTAGTATGTTATTAGCTTTGTAGTATCCCGATATGTGATCATACTTTCTGATATTATATTGAAACCTAACACACGCATTTTGAACTCTTTGGGAAAGCGTCAGCAGTTGATTTCTTTACGTTACTGTACACAACGTCACCGTAATCAAGCAGAGGAGTAAGAGGGATTTTACTAGTAGTTCTTTGGTTTGGGGTGGAAGGCATTTGTAACACATTTGAGTGAGTACATTGAAGCATACACTTTGCGGCAAGTTTCCGAATATGAGGTTCCCAATTTAGGAATTTGTCTATGATCAGACCGAGATTTTTAACTTGTGAGCATAGGGGAACAATAGTGTTATCCAGTACGATATGAGGAATATTTAGATTTTAAGTGCTTTATGGGACCAACAAGAGCCAATTATAATTGATTGAGATTTTAATGGATTTAGCTTAAGGCCGTTTCTCAGTGACCATTCATGTAAAGAGGCTAAATCCTGATTTGTTTTACTAATTAACTGAGCCACTTCAGAAGGTTTCCACTGACGTAGATCTGTAGGTCATCTGCGTACATATGATGATTGCATCTTGATAGTACTGACGGTATATCATTTACATAGATAAGGAAGAAAAGTGGACCAAGTACGGAGCCCTGTGGCACTCCGTGAAACTGATTTAGGTGACGAGAAAGTGTTTTCTACAACTACGACCTGTTGTCTATTACTAAAATAGCTTGAAATCCACGATAAGGTAGAATCAGAAAAACCGAGACATTTACATTTTGCCAGAAGCACGTCATGGTCTACTGAATCGAAGGCCTTGCTAAAATCTAAAAGCGTTAGCGTTGTTATATTGCCTTCATCCAGAGATTGACGAATGTCTTCGATGACTCTGCAAAGCCGTTTGCGTACTTCTACCCTCCCTAAACCAGATTGAAAATTATTTAGAGCATCATTTATGGTGAGATACTTGTTTATTTGTTGACGTACAACTTTTTCGAGGACTTTGGATAATGTTGGTAATATGCTGATAGGTCGATAATCACAAAGATTTAACGAATTTAAACATTTCGGGAGGGGACGAATGTAAGCTAGTTTCCACAATTGGGGAAAATATCCGGTTGTTAAAGAAAAGTTTATTATGTGAGTAAGCGCTGGAAGAGCATCTTTTAAAACCAATTTTAATTGCTTTGCCGTTATATCATCCGAGCCTTTTGAATTTGATTTGAGTGCCTTCACTATTTTTTCGACTTCTTGGCAGTCAACATTGTTGAAATAGAAACTATTGTCACAGCGAGGTACATGTGATTCCAGAGAGTGAAGTGTCTTTTCTTTAATAATAGGGTCTATGTTATGTGTAGCGGAAGCAAAATAGTCATTTAGGTCATCTAGGGGAATTTCTAATGAATTGTCATTTGATTTACGTTTGCAAATTCCTAAGTTTTTCAAAGTGTTCCATACTCCCTTCGTACTGGAATTTGTTTGGAAAAGATTATGATAATAACGAATCTTAGCGTTTCTGATTTGTTGTTTTACGAAATTTCAAGTTTTTATACTCCTTTTTATTTTCATCGGTTTTAGTAATTTTAAAACGGTTATATGCGGAATTTCTAACTTTCATATGAACTTTTATCTCATTTGTAAGCCATGGAGCAGCAGGCCGCGTGACACGAGAAGTTTCCCATGGACCGTGCTTGTTAAAAAGATTCGTTATGATTTCATTGAACATATTTACTTTCGAGTCTAATGAGTATTGTTGATAAACTTGGTGCCAAGGTGCATGTTCACTGTCTACTTGAAATGCTATAAAATCTAAGTTTTTGTAATCACGGTAATTGATTGTTTTGTTTTTGTATTTAGTACATTTAGCCGAATATACAACAAAGAGTAAATCATGGTTTGAAATACCCGGAACAGGAACTTGACCATGTAATAATACATTGGAAATATCTGAGACAATCAAGTGATCAATCCACGATTCTGCTTTAGATGAGTTATGAGTAGGATTCAATTTTAATATTTGCAAATTATACGAATTAAAAGTATGAATAAAGTTAGTGGCAGATTTTGTGATGGGATTTTTTAAGTCGCAATTAAAATCCCCCATTATAATAATATCTTGATACTTATCTGTGAATTCTGAAAGTGAATCCTCTAATTCTGACAGCGTCCGTATTTGGAGGCCAATAAACAACCCCCGACAAGTAGATGTTTTCCCAATCACCATATCAACAAACATGTATTCCAAGTTCGGTGAGTTACTAGTAGATGTTTTTTTTATTTACAATTTATATCATCACGCACAAACATAGCAACACCCCACCCGGGTTTCTCTTTTTAAAATTTAATTTTTATTATATTTCTATCATTTCGTATGAGTTTATATTTAGGGATCGACACAAGATCAGACGGCGCAGTAGATTTCAACCAAGTTTCACTAATTAATAATACGTGTGAGCTAGCTTCAGAGAGAACATGACAAATTTCTGAGTGATGTTTCTTTAGAGATTGCGCGTTAATGTGAAAGACAGACAAGTCACGAGGAAAGTGCAAAATGGACGCGTTGAGATCAGACAGTGTAGCAGGGCTTCGAGGGGTAGGTAGCAAGCTTAACGCCGGACAGGGGCCAATGTCCCAGGTAGGTATGTCCAGGGGCGCGGTTTCCGGCAAGACTTCGTCATCTACAGGTTGCCAAATTTCTGACATAGTATTTGAAAGTGTGTACTTTACAGGCAGAAAGAAATTAAAATTAATAAATTACAAGTAAAATTAAATAAAAAACAATAATCTAAGTCTAAGAGAGACTTCTGAAAACAGATTCTAAGGTTACGCGCCATTTACAGGTAGCGAGTCAACTTACACATTCTGGTGATGCGTCTTTTCCCCTTTTGTGGTATTTACATATATTGTCCCATCAAAGGACCACACATTTTTAAGCTGAAATTTTGAAATACATTTTCTCAATATTTCTAACCTACGTGAGGTTAAATCCTCTCGTATAACTTTTCCACTACCTGCAAGTTTTCTTTTTTTTTGAATATTTCAGCCCTTTTCCTATAAAGATACTAATTTCACTATAATAGGGCGGCACTTGCCATCAGTCTTAGGTCCTATTCTATGGCTCCTATCAATGTCGTCAAGAGTAAGACTGACCCCAATATCCTTTGCCAACTCTATAACTTTAGTATCGGTATCTTCGTTGTTTGACTCACTGATTCCAAACAAGCGGGGAGAATTTCTCCGCTGGTATTGTTCCAGCTCGTCCATTTTGTCCATGTGGGCCGTCCTTAGCGCTGCGATCTCCTGGCGTTGCTCGTCAATGACGCGGTTCTGCTGCTCGATGGTCTCCCGAAGTTTCGGGGCTCGTCCCGAAGCGTCTCGATGAGACCCTGATTAATCTCTTGACGCTCTCCGTTATGCGGGCAGCAACAGATTCGCTCACTGAGCGATGAAATTCTTGTTCTCGAGGGGGTTTTTGCAGCTTGACCCATGACGGAAAACACGGACAAATAATATTATAAAAATGAAAATAAATAAAAGCACACTTAAAACAAATTATAGTTTGTACGAGTTGAAACGAGCAAAAACACTAGGTTCTAGGCAGCAAGACAGACCGAGAGGGAAACAAGGGCAGAGTAGAAAAAAATAAACCAAATACGAGAAAGAAAGATATATTATCAGAAACGGACAAGAAGTGAGACGGGATAAAATCAATAGACAAGAGAATAAATTTAACAAAAATTTGAGAATAACACAATTCCGGAGATATAGAAGTAAGATATTATGATATCAGAGATAGTAAAACTGGGAGAAGAGAGTAAAAGAAAGTTTACTTGCCTAAAAATAAGCTGCTGGAATTCCCTGTAGCTTCAGAACTCGCCGCTCACCAGACACCTGCTATAAGCCTCGTTTTGCTACCTGCGCTCCGGCACGTCCTCACTCGACGACGGTCATACGACAACTGAAGATACATAAATATACCTTGACCTCCATATTCCTCTCTTCACCCACAATCAATAACACGAACAATTTTTAAACCACCATATAAAGGATATGAACTAATCATATAACTTAACGCGGCGTCACCCGGACAGCCAAGAATGTAATAACAGTTTAGCTGTTCAGGGCACATCCCTAATAGCTATGCATTCTTGCGTGAGCGAGCGCCGCGTCACGACGGCGCCAGCGGCGGACAGCGTAGCAGGGTCGCTCCCGGTGACAAGCGGCATCTACTGAGTGGGTGCCCCCTGCATCCTATCGCGCCCCTTCAATACATCGAACATCGATGCTTTGTGCTTTTTTTCTTACAGCATTATGTGTAAATTCTAGTCAATTTCGTTTTGTCATTCTTTTATTTTTATACATATAAACTATCTTTCAAAGATGTTTTCGAGTGTTTAAGGGCATATTATTACATATTTTTTTCATTTTCATTCATATTTTTCATTTATTTTACGTCAAAACACAGTTGAAACTGCGTATGATGGGGGATATGGGGAGAAGCAAATTCAGTGCACTTTTTCAAAATTATGTGATTCTCTACACTACTAAGTCATTTACTACATGAATTTTGAAAAAAAACCTCTCCTGTAATAAAATATATTTTCAAGGATAAATAAGCAATAAAGTTTGGACTCTTATCGATGATGTCCTTCGTCAAGGAGTAATACTTCCTGCCGCAACAACATGGAAACGATAATTTGAATAACTATATTTCCCAATGAATTCAAGAACACGTGCAGATATAATGAAGTTTCATTTATGTCCAGAAGCCAAACAAGGGGCCATTTCAGCATTTGCTAAATGGATCAGCGAAACTGGACGAAAAACTTGATCGAGATGGAGGTCATTGACCCGGAGGCTGTAGTACAATACTTGTTACAGGTTGTTTATACAAATTTATACTGTCCAAATGTTAAATAATACATTATGTATCATTGTTAAAATTAATGTTACTTTTCTTGTGATACTCGGTATAGTCTCTAATTGTATAGAATTAGTTTTGCAGCAGAAACGATTTCACATTGGATTTAAATTTTTCTATTGTATTTAATCGTTTAATCTCATCTGGCAAAGTGTCGTAATCTAATGAACATGTATTTTATATGAATTTTTTGTAATGAACTGTTGATACTGTCATCTGATGAATATGATTTCTACGTCGAGTCTTATAGTAATAGACTTCGGCATTTTCTGAAAATATATTCCCGCCCTTAAGCAAGTCATTTTTGACAAAAACCATTGATTCGTGAATCAACAGACAAGGTAATGGTAAAATTCCTAGATTAATGAAGAGAGGCTTACAAGAATCACGTGGGTGGGATTTGGTTATTATTCGTACAATTCGTTTTTGTAATATAAAAGTCTGAGAGCTCTAAGATGTATTTTCCCAGAATATTATGCCATGTCTCAGGCGGGAATGAACATTCGGGAGATATACACAACGAGCCGTATGAAGGCTGACTGAATTTGAAAGAATTCTGAACGCGTAGCATAATGAACTTAATTTTGTGTTCAATGCATTTAAATGGTCGTTCCATTTAAGGTTTCATTGAATTGAGAGGCCTAAAAATTTTGCTGCCTTAACATCAGTCAATGGTACACCGTTCATTTTCAGTGAAGCACAGAATTGTTTATTCGAAATAGAAAACTGCATAAAAACCGTTTTCTTTTCGTTTACTATTAATTTGTTATTTGGGAACCAATTTGAAACATCTGATATTGTACTATTTACGGTTTCTTTACTGCAAAGGATGTTCGTATCATTCGCAAAGAGAACCGTTCTTCCGTTTGGAATCGTCGAGGGCATATCGTTTACGGAAAGTAGGTACATTAATGTAAAAAAATAACCTCTGTTTGCTTACATACAAATAATATTAAAAGTTAATCTTGTGATATGATTCAGTTGCCCTGAGATTCTGTCCCAGAGATAAAATTACAAACTTCTACAGACACAGTTTTTCTCATCAATTTGGCTACACCCGAAGCCTGGACTTGATGTCGTGCGCGAACGAACACAACCGCAGGAGCGGAGCAGGCACCCCTAACGGGCGAGGATAGAAACTTCAGAACTTTTGAAACAACGCAACAACACGTGGCGCTGAGTTCATTACGCCTGCGGCTGCAACTTCCAGCAGCTGAAGCAACCGACAACGCCCGGCAAGCACCTCCCGAAAGACCTTGCTGTCGAGGAAAACCCGACGATGCTCGAATATCG
The DNA here is from genome assembly GCA_964035755.1 of Teleogryllus oceanicus. NCBI lineage: Eukaryota > Metazoa > Arthropoda > Insecta > Orthoptera > Gryllidae > Teleogryllus > Teleogryllus oceanicus. Next base: position 7,844,608 of record CAXIVR010000007.1, read on the forward strand.
CCCAACTGATGAACAGAGTTGCGCATGTGAGGTTAATGCGAAATGAAACCGTTCTGAGCTCTGAGAGCAATATAAAAGGCGACCGCCTTTTGTCTAAGAATTTTTCATGTGTTCATTTTCCAGCCACAGTAAACACCTGCTACTTAATGACAAAAGCTTCTTCGTGTGAAAAATTTCATACAATAATTATTCTTCGAATTATTAAAATTTCTTTCCATTTCGTGAGTTATGAGAAATTGAACTGTTATCCAATCGAGAACTTGAAATTCAATACTTACAGCTTCTAAGAAGAAATAGAAATAGCTTCAGAATTCCCACAACTTAAAGCTTCTGTTTTGGAAATACTCGCCCAACTGACTCTGTATCTCTCTCCCTTTCTCCTCTCTCACCTCTCGCTTGCTCCCTCTGTCTCTACTCTCCGTTTTTTTCTCTCTCTATATCTCTTTCTCGCTCCTCTCTCTCTCTTTCTCTCTCCTCTCTCTTTTTCTCTTTCTCCCTTTCCTCGCTCTATCTCCCTTCTCTCTCTCCCCTCTCTCTTTATTTCCCTTCTCTCTCTCCTCTCTCTAAGCCGTTCTATGAAGTAAGATTCATCTAGTTTGGGGCAAATTGGGAAATATTAAAAATAACACTTTAATGAATTTTAAATTAACTCACTATTAATTTAAAACTATATGAAAATTAGAGGGGAAATCCCACTTTATTAAGATACATTTGGGGAAAGCTGACTCTGTGTATTTGCTGCACTGCTGGAAACTAATAATCATAAGATAATTTAATAACTAGTAGCGCGATTGTTGCCCTGAGTGATGCTTAAACTGAGAGAAGCGTCCATGATGTAATAAATACTATTGGTTAAATGGTGATTGTCAGTGCGAGGCGTGTTCAAGTACAAGTAATTATGTTTTTATTTAGTACAAAAATATGGCATAGAATGCTTTGGAAATTATGAGTATTTTATTTTAACCATATAGGTCGAATAACGGAATTATATTATCGTCTTCGGCATGCCTAGCGAAGCGATAACTGTGCTTTAAAAGTAAACGTTCACAATAAAAAGAATTATTGCTTTGACCAACGATATATTTATTATTAGGCACAATATCTACATAAATAAAGTAATTAATTTTGAAGCCAAATTGCATTAGCAAGGAATAACGACTGAATCAAGTAATAAACTATAAATAACTATCAATTATTCATAATCACTAGTTACTCACTATGATCGTAAAATGTAGAGGTATTTTGTTCGTTCTTTCCACCCCAAATCCAGCCGGATAATTCCAGATTCAAAAATTTGGGATTCGAAAAATCCGTTACATTACGACCAAATGTCATGTGCTTCTTGTTAGAAACATAATCTGGTTGCAAGAACACTGAGATTGAATTGACGAGTGCCTGAGATCAGAACGTGAAGGAAGATGTGGATAAACAGGTGAAGGACAAGCTCAGGAGAGGGGTGAGGTCAACAAGTTGGAGAAACATACAGTGGCAAAGCGCCACTAGCTTTGAAATAGTAGATTCACTAATGTTAAGAGGTTTCCGGTTTGTTAAAAGATATCAAACGTTTCGCGGGAAAAAAAGTTTGCTGGTTCAGCTTTTGTAGGTTCATGTATTAAGTATAATATTGTCGAGTCGTTAAAAATAACGCGAGAGAGTATGTGCTGTTTTAGCACTACTAATTTTAGAACAGATTTCATTCCCGTCAAAATCGTCTTATTAATAATGCAATTATAACGTTTTGCTATTTTCGAAAATAGAGAGTACGCTGGAAATTGAAATATCACAATTTTTTTTACCGTTTCTTAAATCCAACGAGATTTCGTTCCAACGAGGTTTCGTGTAAAGTATCCCTCAGAATTAAAATATCCGTTTCAAACACCCACATTTGATTTTTTAAGTCATGGAAGGATATTAATATTTGAAAAAAGTATCTAGATGGTGGCTAGCGTTGACAACAGACAGACAAAAGTTTGGAAGTAATTTTTTGGTATCAAAGTCTCTTAAACATGGATTATGACTTAACAACGTGTTTGATGAAGTAATTTACTTCATATAATAACATCCTGAAGAGAGAGTTAATACAGCGGTATGGTGATTATTACGAGAGATTGAGGTTTTCTGGGTTTACTCAATCGCGTAAGGCGTATGCCGGGAAGAGATCCCTAGTCTTGCATCCCAACTATAAATGTAAATTCTGCCTTTCTTTTTCTTGAAATTTGTTCACAAATCAGGCATTCGGGTATAGGAGAATTTCTGACATTTTACGAAAGCAAAATTATTGACTTACCACGCCTCCCTTGTAAATAAGAAACCCGGGGTCTCTTTATACCATGTTAGCTTTAGAATCCAGAAAATTGACAATGAAAATACATTCACACTTTATGCTACATTAGTTATGTGTATCACATTTCTGTTAGCTAATACGATTGTTTCACTTTCATAAGTAACGTGAAATGTCAGTTATCACTATTTCCGCCCGAACGCCTCAATTGTAATTATGTAAATGTAAATATTTAAGTGGTTAGGCGGAAGAGCAGACCTCAGGCCCTGAGCCTTGCCAGAAATAAAGACATTATTATTATTATTATTATTATTATTATTATTATTATTATTTACTTATGCACTTCTCCCACGCGGGGGGGAACATTCACCTGCCACAGATGTCATTGTGGCTAGGCTCACTCGTACGGCTCAGAGCAAGTAACGAGCAAGATCTTCATTTATTTCCAGGACCTCTAACACTACATATCAGACACATCAGTGACAGATATTTTCTTACAATGTGACAGGTGTCTAGAATGACGGATTTTTGTACTGTTCCTAGTATATGCTTTATATTCAATTCTTGCAGATGTTTGATGAGGGATTTTGGTATTATTCCGGTTGTAGAAATTGTCAGGGGACGGATCTGAACCTCTTTTATTTTCCAAATCTTCTTTATCTCATCTGCTAGCTCTTGATATTTTCGGACTTTGTTCGTGTATGCGGAGTGGAGATTATGTGACAATGGTACCGTAATATCGATGATGGTGACGTCCTTCTTGGTTTTATTTAGCTCTATAATGTCTGGTCTATTTGCGGTGATGGTCTTATCTGTTCTAATCTCCCTATCCCAGTACATCTTCATGGATTCATTTTCCAAGACGGTGGGAGGTTGGTACTGATAGTATGGTACGTTTTCCACACTAAGATGTTTTTTAACAGCCAGAGATTGGTGAACGATTTTTGCAAAGTTGTTATGTCGTCGCAGGTATTCCGTTCCAGCAAGAATTTTACATGCCCCAGTTATGTGCTCAATTGTTTCCGTCCGTTGTTGTTATTATTATTATTATTATTATTATTATCATTTTATTATTATCATTATTATTATTACTATTATTATTATTATTATTATCATCATCATCACGGTTCAAAACAGTACGTTCGATACACAAGACCGTTTGCAATTGTATGTATTTGGAGGTCGTTGGTTGCGGCCGCTGCGGTGGCGCCGCCGGTGGCAGAGGGCCGAGTTGCGAGGGAAGGGGCGTCGCAATGGCCGCGAGTGTCGCCCCTAGCAGACCCGCACAGCGGAGCCGACGGCGTTGGCCGAATGCGGAGCAAGGATACGGCGGGTGACTACTGGGTCTGCGGTTGGTGGTTGGTGGGTTGGGAAAGGAAAACTGTTGACATAGAACGTGCCCTATTCGAAACCGAGAGGCAAACAGAAAGACAAGAATAGGAAGTTTTCGAGAAACTTGAAACAACAGATGAACTTCAATAGAATGTAATCCAAATCTTTATATATAAAAAAGGATGTTCGTATGTGTCAGAGAGGTTAACACCGACACTGTGTGACCGATCTCCATGAAAGTTATCACATCAACGTGTTTGTTCACCTAGAAGGTTTTTATTGTTCATTTTGTGGTAACGGGAAAAATATGGAAAAGAGATTATAGGAAGAAGAGGGAAAAATAGAGATGAGAAAAAAAAAGAGAGAGGAGTTTCAAGAAAAGAGAGAAAAGGAAAAAGAGGGAGAAAAAGAGAGGGAGAGAGATGATGGGAAAGAGAGAGTGAGGGAAGAGAGAAAGAGAAGAGAGAAAAAGATAGGAGGACAACGTCTGCCGGGTTCTGCTAGTAATACAATATAAGGAAATTAGATTGCTTGCAAAGCGATTCAGAACTTCAACATCGATACTTCTTTCAGTTTTGTTGCACCTATTTTTAAAACCATTGAGTTTAAAACTTCTTGAACGTAAACAGAAATAGAAAATAGAATATTCTACGACAGTATCTACTGTGGAAGCTGATGTATAAACATTTTATGAATACATAAATTTGAAATAGGAAACTAATTTAATTGCATTAATGATATAAAAGTACTTTCGGAAATCATTAATCTTATACAAGAGTATAATTTTTCAATTTTCCGCAATCTTAATAAAAGTAAAAATATTGAAATTGCAATATCCTAAAAAGTGGCTGTACAACCACACCAATTTCTGTAAAAGAGGAGTAGACTGACAGGAACTAGAAGTGGGAAGACAAAAAGTGGTGAAAAGTAGGGATTTCAATTTTGTAGAAATCGGGGAAGAAAATAAATTAGTTGTTCAAGCACATCAAAAGTAACGATCATGCCTGAGTAGTGGTTAATTCACATTACAAAGAAGAAAGTAAAATTCGAAGAGAAAGGATTAAAATACGTAAATGTGAGTTCATTCAAATTTACAGTTGAAAATTATTATGATTTCATATTAGACAAATAAAACATGGAAATAGTGACGAGTTAAGCCTGGAATGTGCAAAATCCCTCGATGAGATGGGACCATTTAAAACGTTAAAGATTCACCCCAAATGGAACGAAAGAAAATGGTATTGTAAAAAAATAAGTAGTAGTATTAAAACAGCACGTACTTTCTCGCTTTTAGTAATGGTCATGTAATACTATTTAAAATTTCTCTTTGAATTAATCCAATTTTTTTGTTAAACTCATTTCAAGTCGAATTTTCCGACATTCATGGGTGATTCTGTATTCTCCCGAAGTTTTCCTCGTTTCAGTTCTTGTTCGAATCAGTTCGAACTTCACCGTGTAGAATGGAGGGATCTATTTCTATTTTGAAGCTTAAGTATTTCCTCATTTGTGTCTCTAAATCACTGATAGAACTAGAATAGAGATTTCTATAGAATATTGTCACTATTTCAGCTATACTTTTTCGCGAGTGCACTATCTTCTGAGTTGTATCCTTGGTGCCCAATATCAGACGTTTGCCCATTGAAAGTTCTTTTTTAATGTTTCTCGTACGGAAATTGTAGGTAAGCGATGAGTTCGTTAGTGTTTTGACAATATTTGACGTGAAATTCCGAAGGTCAGCTCTTATACTCCTTTCTGTTAGTTTATTTAATATTTTGAAATTTGAGCTGTTTTTTAGTTTCGAATCTGTTCTTTTCTTCTGTTGTTTTTCCAGTGAGTCTAGAGTTTTTGGGCTTAGCTTCCCGCTTTCTTTGGGGATTTTGTTCCACTAGCTTTGTCGTTTGCGTTTAGAATACGCTTCACTAAGGAGTAGTTTTCCTGTTTGTTCTCGCTCGGATGATACATATCATTCATGTTTTTCTGTAATCGGGATTTAAAGAGACTTGTAATAGATATGGTTTCAATACTTCTATTAATTTTGTACTAAATCTCTTTTTGATGTTTATATTTATTTTGATCATTCTATGATCCCAAGTAAAGTTCATGCCATTCATAACAGTAAATTTTGAAACATTTTCTAAATGGTCAGTTAGAATAAAATCAATTTCATTTCTCGTTTTACCATCTGGTGTGCACCATGCCCATCTGTTAATGGGATTATTTCAGAAGAAATAGAGTTCACTGTCTTCAATCTCTTACTTTCCGCGAACTGGATTAATCGTCTCCAACTCCAAAAGGACCGACAGTTGCAACGCTATCTGTGCTTTATCTCTGCATCTTCCCGTTGATGTCACCGATTATGAAATTGAGAGGTGATCTGTAGTTTTCCACTATTTCGTCGAGTTTCTCAGAAAACTCTTCGATATTTCAAATTTTCCGAACAAGCAGTGGTCGGTGCGTGTAATTAAATCAGTCATGTTTTCTGTATTAGAATTATTGCCTCAGTTATTCTTTTGGATATTCCAATTATTTCTTCCATATATTGTTTCATGTCTTGCGAAAAGATAAAACCCACTCAGTTTCTGCCTTTTGTTTCTCTGATAAAGCTAAATATTTTTTCTAGGTTCTCTTAAATTACGTGTCCTATTCTTTAATTCCTGTGGGAGCAGTTTTAAGTTCATTATATTTGTATTCATCACTCATCTCAAACCTCTCATATTCAATGTTGCTATTTTCAAGTGATGATGACTTTTGGGCTAAAAGTAAGAAAGAGTTAGTTTTTTTCTTTGATTTCTTTAAGCTGCTCTTGTTAATGGCATCAACTTGTTACTTGTAGTTTTTGAAAGCCAAGTTTTACCGTGTTACCTTTGCACGTTGTTTTGGCCCCTGGCTCGGATTTTTCCTCGGACTTTGTTGTTTGGTCACATCGTCCTCTTATGAATCATTCGTACTCTTTCAATTTGCAGTATTTGTTTTTCATTATAGATATTTTTCTGGTGTCCTTATTTCAACCCGTGGCATACCTCTTCCTTTCCAGTCTTTGCTGATATAGACTGGGTTTCCACGGTCGATATCTACTCCCATTTTTTCGAATATTGTTTTCATCGTGTCGCTGATGGTTGAGGTAGTCGCTGAGGTTGTCTTTGTTTTCTTATACATCGATACAGGTAATAATTATATTATATTGTTCCTTCTTTCTTTCCTGTTGCGTACTTCCTCTTTGTTTTTGAGGATCTGTAATTTCGAATAAGTATACTTAAGTTTCCCTTTCATTTTTTCTTGATTTTGACTCCTCCATTTCTTTATTCCATGACTTCTCGCGTTTTTCAAATTCCTTCCTCAGTGACGCAAGCTCTTTTTTTCTTTTTGTTTTTGTTTTTTTATAATATTTATTCTCTTTCTTAGGTTCATTAATTGAGTCATAATTCCGATAGCATGTTTAGAATGATTTCCAAGGTCTTTGGTGCTTTCTTTGAAATTTTAACGAAGTGTTCTTTCTTATCTTTCCAATTTTGCACACTTTAGGTTTCGCGCTATATTTTCCTTTTCTAGTTCCAAGATGTTGTGAATTTCCTACGAGACATTCTCCCTTATTAGTCCTGACTTCGTTGTGTGTACTCTGGCGTCGCTCAAATTGTTAGTTCTTAATTCGCTGTAACGCTGTCCTTTAATTAGCGTTCGCGAGTTCGTGAACAGTTCTTCTTAACATAACCTACCTAGCTTGCTGTGTCGTTGCTTGTTTACAGTTTATTGCTTACAATTTACTGAATGCGCCGGTTTACCTTCACACGATCTTCTTCTTCTTCTTCTTGATATTTCAAAGCTAATTCTGCTAATGGAGCCCTCTTCTGTTCTCGTAAAACCACACAATAACGCTTCAGTTCGTTGTAAGTAAACACCACAAGAGTTCGTTGTGCGTAAGTTAAAGATGCTTAAACTTTAAGTTCTTAAACCGATAGTAGCGCTGGCCTCTATTGTGTATATAGGTTCTCCTACAGCCACCATCTTAACATAACCTTGTTGTATCGTCGATCGTTTAAAGTTTCTTACTTACGATTTACTGAATGGTTTACCGGTTTACCTTCACTTGATTTTCTTCTTCTTAGTGGTAGATGTATATCCATCAACCACTGCTACCAACCGTCGAAAATGTATGAATTTTTAATTTGCGCTTTAAAATATCTCGTCATTGTCACTTTTGTTCTTGAAGTCCAATTAAAAACTCCCAGACACAAAGTTTTGAGTAAAATGTTAAACATATTTTATATCATCACCGAAAGGTCTTCTGATGCATTACTTCTGTGTAGTTGATGTTTGTTTTGAAGTCGAGCCGCGCGCGACCTGAGACGGCGACGTAAAGCTGGACGGGAAACGTGACGAAAAGACAAGGCACAGATGCAGAATGTGTAATCCGGAGGGCTTTTATTTTTATTTATTTATTTTACGTCAAAAAACAGTTAAAACTGTATATGACGTGCTATGGAAAGAAGTGAATTCTGTGCACATTTTCAAAATTCTCTGATCCCTAACTAAGTCATATACTACTTGAATTTTGAATGAAAAAAAACACTCCCATGTAATAAAATCTATTTTCAAGACTAAATAAGCAATACATTTTGGGTTCTTATCTATGATGTCCTTCATCAAGTAGTAATACTTCCTGTCGCGACACCATGGAAACGAGAATTTGAATAACTATATTTCCCACTGAATTCTAGAATACGGGCATAGATAATGAAGTTACATGAAGCTGAAAGGAAGTGGTTGTTTATATTATGTCATCAGCGGAAAGTACCATCCAAATCAATACTAGAATGATCACAAGAAGCCTTTTCGACATTTTTATCTTGCTGGGTAAACTGGCCAGTCGATTTTAGGTAGATGTAGTACGTAAAGATGGTGGATGTATGGTGGTAAAGAAAAGTAGGTAGTACGTAATTTAGTGAATCATGTATTGGGTCAATTTTAACATATCTAAATAGATCGTAGGGCAAAGAGTGAAATAATTATGTGGTCAAAATTCAAAATATTCGAGAACTTAAAAGGAAAACATCCAAAAATGTAGTCAATGGTTTGAACAAAATTTTACAGAGCAACATACATAAACAGACATTCCTGCTTTAGAATGAAAAAGGAAAATGAGAACAAAGAAATTCAGAACCCCGAGAAAAATACAGTTAACTGGACTGAAGTATAAAATCAATAGGGAAATGAAGTTCGACGAGTTTGTACATATGATCTCAATTTCCTAGCGTTTCGATTTTAAAATATTCCTGAAACTATCGTGTATGTAATGAAATATGTTAATAATAAACTAACAAACGAGGGTATGTGTTTATTTCTTCATTCTGCCTAAATTACTATTTAATCATTCACCCTACAATTGCTCAAAGTGTGTGCCCAAGGTGTCCCGTCATGATAAAATTTATTACTGGGTCCGATAGACCGTCTCTATAGATATTCGGTGATGACAAATTTACGTTAGTAAATTCCCCTTTCACTTGGGATTGGGAACTCTTTTACTACTATTACCCAGGAACTTCCTTCAAGTTCCTCGGTTACTTCGAATTACTTCCTTCAAGTTACCTACAGTTCCATCTGAATTCTGCAACAAAACATACACATTACATCCAAACATGACAGTCGAGTCCAACAATGTTAAAAACAAAAATCATGAAACCCTTGTTATTATTATGTACTCTTCTGTTTCTATGTCGTTCCTCTGGCATGCATGGCCATTATCATTCTTAAATTCTAATCCAGAAATTCTTAATTTATTACAAAATAAGACATTCCTACAATAAATAATTTAATAGGTCTCTGATTAGGCATTTTCCTTTCGTGTAGCTTGTACCTTCACGATGTTTACGTCGTGCAGTAATGCATTGCAATTCCAGTTTTCTGAATCTCGTCCAGACCAATGGCATCTGCTTCCTGCACACACGCGCGTATAATTCTGTGTATATTTATATCATTTCACTTCTCGCTGGATCATCCCCATCCACCCCTAATCGCGCCAAAAGGTCCTCTGAGCGTTTCTTTACCATACAGGTAACTTTACAGGCATTCGCCTGTCTTCCTCTCTGCGCGAGATCGCATCCAAACAAGTTTCTCTTTCGTCCTAGTGCGCAAACCAGTAGCGGCTTGTAGGGCAGTGCCAGTGTGCCAGGGCACTACCAACAAAAAGGAAGAAAAAGAAAACGTTCACCACAATTGTGTATAAAATATTGTTTCTTCAAAATAGTTTTATTTGTAATAATTCGAGCACTTCGTCCTTCGATAGTCTATCAACACTCTCTTCAAACGCACAGGGCGCAGTGCCATCTGTCGGCCTCCTTCTTAACCTCTGAGCCACCTAGGAATTGGCAACGTGTATGTCCATGAATGCTATATGAAAAACTCAGTGTAGCGTATCGTATGCGTCTCTTATGGACGGCATGGTGCCACAAGCGAAGTGGCACAGAAGTTCACGTTCTCCTCACTAGAGAGTGCACTAACGGCACTATCTTCATCGCGCAGTCTATTTCTCGCTCAGGATGACCCCGATGTCCTGGTATTTCGTACGTCGTGTCGTGTTGTGATTCGCACATGGAGAGCCGGCGTATACCGCAGGCGTAAGGCTTCTCTTCTTCTTCCCGTACCAATCTTCAGCGACCTTAGGAAGCTGCGACCTCTTGAGATTTCTGTGGGAGCTTCAGTCTGAGTATTTTATTTGTTCTTATTATTTTTAGTTTGTTTTCAGTTTACTCTTCATTATAACTTAATAAACATGGTCACTGTAAAATTAAATTTTGTGCTCACGAATTTTATTTTAGAGATTACTACACCAGTATTAAAACATCACAACAATGTTTAAAAACATCGATGGTTTTAGACGGATGTTTTATTAACATCGATGTTACAATTTTGAAAATCGATGTTTTGTTACCGACGTCGCATCACTAACTGGCCCCACCAATAGAATTCCGAACCCGCTGCCATTGGCGCAGACCATTCCTCTTCACTGGCACTCTAGCTCTGTATTTGTTTATTCTTTGATTGTTGATTCGCAATAATTTTCCCAATTTACTTTCTCACTCACGGAAATTGCTCACGTGTCCTTTCACTCTTTTTATATACCAATATATTCTCTATTTACCTGTTATCAATTATGCTGTTTCCCTTGTATTCTCATTATTTACTATTCGATCCTTTGCTTCTCTTCTGTCACCATGCGCGTATTCTCCATAAGACCCATTGTACCTTCACCACATGAAAAGCCGCATAGTTAAATGTATGTATTTAGTGTAGTTAAATTAGTTAAGAAAAAGGAAATAGAATATTATAGCAGTTCCATTGAAGAAACAAAATAGTAAAAAGAATTGTGGAAAAATTGGAAATTAATAAAAACTGGGATATAATGACTGTGATATTAATAACTGCATTGTAATGACTCTGAGGATAAGATCTGAAGAAGACAGTAAAGAAAATGCAGCTAACAAAGCCAATAACTACTTTGTAAGTAGCTTTGAAAGAATAGTACAAAATGTTGACTTAGGGAATTAAAATATTTACAAGCAAGATGAAAGATGATGTGAGAATGATTTTAATAATTTTGATTTGATAAAAAACAGGGTTACTAGAAAACTTTTTCTCAGCGGAGGACATTTTACCAAAAAAGGAGGACATTTCAGTGAAAAGGATGACATTTTATTTTTTATAGTTCACGAGGTATTGACAATGTACTCAACAATTAGTCTTTGAAAATCACATTAGGCTTTGCTTCAGTAAAAATGAAAGCTGCCGACGGGATAACTTCGCTCCCTCACTCACCATCGTTATCCACAAAACAATAAGCATAAATACGTTTTATATCACAGTATGCCTAACAATCTATTATGGAGGTCATTTATTTGAGTAAAAATGTAGATATTCAAGACATGAAGTCCCTTTAATTAATTTAATTACTTGAAAGTTATGCCAGTATTATTTTCAATTCCACAGATCAAAAAGGAGGACATTCCATGTATTTTGAAAAAGGAGGGAGGGCAGTGCTACTAAAAAAGGAAGGCATGTCCTCCAAAAGGAGGACAAATGGCAACCCTATAAAAAAGGAATAATTACGTTGAATCATCTATGGATTAGCGAACAAAAAGGAAGAGACGAGGTTATTACGTCAAAAATGGCAATATGTGGTAAAATAATGTAGTACAAGGTATTGTATGTGAATTTTGTTGTAGAGAGCTGCTGATACTGACAGCTGTTGAATATTATTACGTCAAGTGTTATTGTTACATACATCGGTATTTGCATATTACCATCCTTGAATAAGTCATTTTTGACAAAAAGCACAGATTCGTAAATCAAGAATCAATGTATTGGTTAAAAAATCCTACATAAATCATGTCGTTGGGACTTGCTTATTATTCTTACAAATATTTTCTGTATTTTAAAAGGCTGGGGGCTAAACGAAGTGTTTTTCCAAAATATTATGACTCTCTCAGACATAATATTAATAAACGTTCGCGAAATATACACGAGTTGAATGAAGGCAGTGTGAATTTGAAAGAATTCTGAACGGGTAGCATAATGAAGTTAATTTTGTGTTCATTTCATTTAAATGTGTGTTTAATTTGAGGTTTGACAGAATGGAGAACCCCCAAAATATTGTTAACGTAACATTAATGAATTTCTCATTTTCAACAAATTATGTAATTGTTTATTTTTCGTGTAAAACTGCATTGAAGCCTTTCCCTTCTTACTTATCTACAAAACAAATATGATTAAATATCAGTTGTATGTAAATCAATATTTCTTCTTGATTGTCAATATATGTTTACAAATAAAAGTATACAAAGTTTTTTATGACAATCGTTTATTTCAGCAATTGCACAACGTTTCGTAACTCGTTTTGTTACATCATCAGGTGCTAAACTTAGTGAGGGAACGCTATCCCATTGTATTACCTCTGCAGCAGAACATTCAAGGAACGAAATACGAAATACCTCACTCTCACTCATTAGATACCACATAACTTAGTTATGAATCCATTTATGCTTTGTTCAGAGAGGTTTTTTATAAAAATACAAAAACTATCCACAGTTCAAAAAATGAACTTGAAATCATTTAGAGATTTAATGTTGATAAGACGATTGAATTGAGAAAAAATCAATATTAATGGCATAATATTTAATTAATGGCATACAACTTTTAATGGTTTTTCATCATTAAATTCAAAATTACGCACAATCTGCATATATTTTCGAAACATTGTTCTTGATCTTATTTAAAGCTTTAAGTTTTAATAACTGAATTCGTTAATAAAAGAAATGCTCATCATCATTATTGTAGTTTCACCTCTGAGGATTTTAATTCTGTACTTACTTGGCGCGAGAGCCGCGTACGGGTCATGGCCTACCAGCAGCGTCCCGGCCCGCGGCTTTGCGGGTACGTGTGTTTAGCACGAAGACATCCCCACGCCGAATTCTGGTCTTTCCTACCAGTGAAGTGAGATTCCTCAGTCTCGCAGAAACATATACTGGGACATAGCATGGAAAACGCACGCTATTTTCTTGCCTGACCAAGAATCGAACCCGGGATTGCGTCATAGAAAGCGAGCTGACTGCCAACCAGTGAGCGAGGGCGGGCATTTTCATTACTAAAGAAACACACCTGGTCCCGATGACTCACGCACGAATGAATTCTTGACGCGTGGCGTCCAAACAATTGACGTATGTCAAGAAATATCCACATGTCAAGAAATGCATAAACTATGAGTAGGATCTAAGAAGTCTCCCGAAAGATTAAAGAAATAGTGGAAAGAAATATTTTTAGGGGAGAATTCAGCATGTATTTTTTGTCATTTTTGAATTGCTAGTTACATATGGTTATCTATTGTACTGATTTCTTTTAAGTTTTAGTTGAATATTTTAGCTGTTACAAAAGAATTAACTTTGTGAGTGTGAAGCAAATTTGAATATGAATGAACAACAAAGTAAATGCATTACCTGTTCAGAGTAATTATTACATTTCTCAAATTTCACTTTAAGAAATATTAAGTTATATTAGAGGTTTTCGTAATCCCTGGCTATGGCTAAAGGCGTTTTTAAAAAACGGGTATCCGAAAATAAAATTAAGATTTGTTTCAAACAATTATTTTCATTGTAGAGTAGTACAACAACAATACAACAGATAATATAAGTAATAATTTCAAATCGGTATCTCCAATAGTTTGGGGGACAATCGATCATAAATATTAAGAATTTTACATGAGGTAACATAGAGGAGGAATCTTTTCCCTAAGCAACATAAGAAATCCAGCAAATTTCCAGCTGGAACGATGTCCACTTTAGCTAGTCTGAGAATGGTAGCGGTTGGCTGCTCTGAAGAGTAGTTTTTTAGTGTGTTTTTCGACCAATTACGTACGATAGCGGTGCACTGCCCTAGCAAAAGGACCACTGAGCGAGAGCGATCTTTCCTTCCCACCGTATCGATTACCCTTTTCATAAACACATTGACACATGCATACACTACACTACCACGGACGTTGAGAACGTGGATTGCATGAACATTGATTACCGTTGTTTCTTACCCCGGCCGGGGCGGTGCACCGCTGGCGGAGACAACGGAGAGGCAAATTCGAGTAAGTCAGCGCCGAACCTGGATCGGTAGCTCAGTGCATCAACTGATGTAATTGCAGCGTCTCTGATCGGGAGGTCGTAGGTTCGAGTCCTGACGGCGGCAAGATTTTCGACACTAGCATTTCAGTTAGATCGAATTCAGTCGCTGTCTGAATCGCTGGAAAATTCTAGCGGCCGGCTGCTCTGATCGGTAGTTTTCCGTGGTTTCTCCGATCAACACCAAGCGAATGCCGGAGCAATACCCTACCAAACGGGCCACGGACCGGACGCGATCTTTCTTTCCTCTTCCTTGTCCTATTTTCTACTCTTAACATTCACTATTCTACCACAATTCCGGGAGGCCGGTCGGGAGCTTGGAACACGCCATCTCCCGAGAAAAAAAATACTACACTTATGACTAATGACCATAGCCGTTGACGGCCGGAAACACGAAAAAATCAATCAATCAATGATCACCGTATCTCAAACATCAGTCTTTGGGCAGCTTATCACATGCAGTACAACGGGTTTAATGACTTGAGGAGTTGCCACCCATAGAAACAAGAATAAATCAAGTCGTAAGGCATGGCCGTTACTCCCGCCGCTACGTGTGCTGGAAACCACGAGCGTTCTGCTCGTGAATTGAAAACGTGTGTCCCCGACGCAGTCAGTGCGACCGGCGGGCGGCGTCTTCTTAAGAGGCCGAGTAAGCTCATCGCCGAGGCGTGGCGCTTGAGAGGTCAGAGTCGGCGCTCAGCGCCCCCCCCGCCTCATTAATTTGTCGCGCGAAATCGCTCTTCAGACGCATAATGATTACATTTGTTTCGTAGCCTTCCGCTTAATTGAGTTCCTTAACAAGTTGTATCTCGACCTTTCTGTTAATGGAGATGGTCGTAAACTTGGCGGAAATTGCGTCCCTAAGTGGGCTGCTTTGTTCTGGACTCCGGGGGCCAGAGAGCGGAGATGCACGCGAAAGGAGCGCACCCAGGCAGCGGTGGGGGCGGAGGCGGTGGGGGCGGAGGCGGTGGGGGCGGAGGCGGTGGGGGCGGAGGCGGTGGGGGCGGAGGCGGTGGGGGCGGAGGCGGTGTGGGCGGAGGCGGTGGGGGCGGAGGCGGTGGGGCGGAGGCGGTGGGGGCGGAGGCGGTGGGGGCGGAGGCGGTGGGGGCGGAGGCGGTGGGGGCGGAGGCGGTGGGGCGGAGGCGGTGGGGCGGAGGCGGTGGGGGCGGAGGCGGTGGGGCGGAGGCGGTGGGGGTGGCATTGCTGCGGAGGGGAGGTCGCTTGGGCGGTGGCAGAAGCAGAGGCGGAGTTGGAGGCGGAAGCGGCGACGGAGACGGGGGCGGAGACGGGGGCGGGGGTGGAGGCCGCCGCTCCCAGCTTCAATAAGGCTGCGTTTTACGACTTCTTCGCACGCATCCGCCTCGAAAGCAGACGCAAGGTTCAGAAGAAATCTGCCCGTCCACTATGGCGAGTAACAGAAGATGAAGAAAGGACGAGCGAAACTAAGAAACATTAAAAACAAAGGATTTTTACTGAAAGCTGTGTAGGAACCTAAATCTTTAGTATCATTTTCCGAAAGAGTCCTGTACATAATCACAAAGAAATAGAACGGATGTGAATTTCAAAGAGGTTAGTAGTATGTTCGGTGAGAATATACTTCAGTACAAGTAACAAAAGTTTAATGAGGAAAATGGATTCAAAAAGAGGCAATGTTGGTTTGAAAACGATTAAATGAATCAAAATATCGGAAAAAAAATGTTTTAAAGGGTAACAAGCTAATAAAACTCCTTAAGAGAGAACAAATATATATAGTCTTAAAAACAAACTCTGACAGGAGATAATCGAGGCTACTGAAACGACTGATTGATTAATATTTCCGTGCGCATTAAGTCCTGAAGTCGTTAGTCCCACAAGTGTAGTGCATTTTGCATCGCTGGAGGCGGCAGTGATCTTCCTCAGCTGGTTGGTGAGATCCGACGCCACCCTACACGTTGGCTAGCGAGCTTTACCCAACAGAACCTCCCCCCCCCCCGACCGGGACTAGATTCAAGGGCCCGACTGGTCTCCCGACATGTGCGATAATGTAGTGCATGTAAGTAAGCAAGATGTGAGGATAGCACAAAGAAAAAGGAAGGAAAGTTCGCGCGCGGTTCGTAGCCTGTTTGTTAGAGTATTGCTCCGGCATTCGACAGGTGTTGATCGCAGAAACCACAAAAATCTACCGAACAGAGCAGCCAGCCGTTAGAATTCTCCTCCAGATAGCGGCTGAACAAGTTCCAGCTGTCGAGCTGATGTCGAAAATTCACCCACCGTCGAAACTCGAAACTTAAGACCTCCCGGTCAAAGGCACTGCAGTGAAGTGTGTTGATAATCTATGCCACTTTTGCGTGTGTCTGCTGTTAAGAAAACGTAATCGAGTCGTAGCTATTTAAGAGTTGCAACCAACCAATTTAAATATTCACTCTCTACTTTTCTGTTTAAATCGAAGTATAGAAAAGAAACGTGTGTGGAGTAATGGAAGCAGAGAGTGAGTGAAGCGCGAAAGAGAAAAATACCATGGTGGCGGACGTGATGAACAGTAAAAACTACAGGTGTTACAGAATAGCACAGACTTTCTCGTACCAAATTTTTCTCATTTCCTTGGTGTGGTCTGGCTTTAAAGTCTTGCTCCATTCTCTGACCAGCTGCCATCTATCGACGCTCAAAGTACATTTTTTGACAATTTCTCACCTTTTTGTTTTCCTAGTAGTAGAACCGAATTATTACTTCAAGAATATAAAGAAGAGTAGAATCTCGTCCTAAATAGAAGTTTTCATTTCAAAATTTGAAGCGGTTTTTAAGAAAATGGCAGTTAAACATTACTGTAAATGCAAAATTTGAAGCTCTTTTCACAAGAATCCATTGAGTTTTCGAAAACGTTCATTTAAAATCATTTGAATCACTTCCACTCACAACTGTAATAATGCATACAAATCGATGAATATGACTATATTAACGGAGTGAGAGGTAATTCAAAAAATTACATTTGTGTAAAAGTGCAATTAGCACTATCCGTTGTAAAAATATGAAGAAAACATTTGGAGCCAATTTTGAAAAAATGGCATTTGAGTGTTTCTGAAAATGCGGAATTTTGAGCTCATTTGTACAGAAAACTGTTGAGTTTTCGAGAACCTTATTTAATATTATTTAAAGCTCATGCACTCATAAATATAAGAATGTGAAGAAATTGCCTTTAATATAAAAATTACTAACGTGAGAGACAAGATAAAAAAATACATTTTTGTAAATTTAGAAAAAACAAAGGAATCGAGCAATATAGCTTGATGTATCGTATAGGCTTCACTTTGCACTAACCTTACTAAAATGTAAAGAAAAAATTGGGAGCCGCTTTTGAGAAAATCCTGTTTTTGTATTTTTTTTAAATTGCAAATATTGCACGCACTATTGCACGAAAACTACTAAAATTTCCAAAAGCCTACAAGGTCTTAATGAAATAACTATTTGTGCATAACAAATTTTACTTGAAGGAAAAATATTTGTTTTCAATTTTATAGTTGTAGGAAGATACCGAAAAAATTCAAACTTTTTTTACAAGAAATTTAAAGAAAAATTTGCATAATTTTTGAGAACATTTTGAAATTGTCTGTGGGCATCATGTAAAGTCCTCAAATTTTAAAGAATTTTTTAAAAAATTTCAAAGCTTGAACTAAGTCGGATGGATTTACAGATTTTTTATCACTTCCATTTCACTAAGAATATCAATTTTGATTATGTCCTTAAATTCTCTTGTTTTCAAAACAGTAATATACCGAAACCAAACAATATAAATAATGAGTAGTATACAAATTCTTTATGATGACCATATCAATTGCACACGTGGATGTTTTCCGCAGGGGCCAATTTGCAAGAAAGTTTTCTGACGGAAGCACTTTCTCTCGTCACGAAGGCGTTGGATGTTTATGGGGGAACAAATCCGTAAAAAAGTCTTGATGAATACTTAACGCAATTTCGTGCAGCGCAGAGAACGTTTCAGATGCTCCAGTGAGTAAGAGACTTCATTTGCTTAGCAAATGAGGCACAGTTGCGCGGGAGAGAAACAAAAGCAATTACGGTTTACATGAAGAGACACGAGCTTTCTTGCCACGAGAGAGGAAGTCGGCATGCATTTACTAAATGCAACAAATGTATTGCATCAATGTTTGCTTCATCATAAATGAAAAAATCAAGTTAAACGAACACGTCATGATTCACGTAGACATCATTGTCATCATCTTTAAGGGAAATTTTTAGGCCAATTTCGTGTAAATGGGTATACACAATTTTTAGGGTTCCTTGTTATTATAATAAATTAATCTGTTAGTTTTCTTATCACCAATCTTATTATCAATAATTTTTTTGTAAAACTCATTACAAATCGTAGAATTTCTAGCCTTTAGAAATGGTTATGTAATACTATTTACACCACAATTTCTTTCCAACTAACAATTTCATTCATTTTTTTGTAAAACTCATTACAAATCATAGAACATTTAATACAAAAACTAAACATTTTTAAGCAAATATCAACATAATATACAATAGCAACTGCTTTTCAAACAGCTGAATGTTCCAACAAAGAAACGCAATTCACAGAAATACAACCGTCGAGTCGCGACGCGGAATGACATTGATGCATTCAATCTGATTTCCTGATGACTGTCATTTTTTTAAATATTTTCAATTAAGTTTAAATAATTACAAAAAAATTAAACTAATAACAAAAGCTTGAATGTAAGAAACGAAAAAAAATGAATTAGACGCAAATTCAAATTTACGTAGCCTTCAATACTTGGAACACACTCATATTAGGTTCACGAAACGCAGAATATTTGGAGTAGGCGACTATATTTAATGCCAAATGACAGAAAAAAACTCATATTTTTCAAAATTCAACATGATCTTATTTGAAGATCTGTTTTTGATAATATTTCATTAAGAAAAAATGTGTCCTTACGCTATCTAAAATAAAATTTAATGCAATCTTGAACTGTATTTAAGAAAAAATGTTTAAAGAAAATAAAATTGCCTGTTTGATACAAAAATTTCGCAAACAATTCTCACATTTTCGAAAAATTGAAAATTATATTATTTGTATATCTAATTTTGATGAACACATTTCATTAATAAAAATGTTCATTTTCATTGTAGTTGTAGGTAGACGCAAAAAGAAATTAAATTTTTGCATTTTTCAAAAATCAAAATATCAAATTCAATGAGACTCCCCATTTTCTTAACGTCTTATATCCAATCCCAGGTGAAAGTTTAGTCAGATTGTTGATACCGTTTCGAGAAAAACATTATAACAAAATTAAACATCACGTAACATTTCGCGAAAAGTACTCAAATTTTCGAAAAATTGAATATGATTTTTTTGAAAATATATTTTTAAGGAACAGATTCCATTAAGAAAAATATTGTATCTTCTTAATTGAGTTGTAGACAGATGCCGAAAAAATTCGAATTTTGCATTTTCGAAAATTTAGGGTTTTTAACGAAAATGAGACCTGCACCATTATTTTAAACGTCCTTTACACTAGAGCTCTGAATACCCGCACTCCTGTCAACACGCCCGTCCGTCTCAAAAAGTGCGGGTCCACCCCACGCGCATTCATACGGGCCCCATCCGCATAATACGGGTCGTTGATCTGATCTAAATTGTTATTTCTGTTTAGGCAACTACACAAATTCTTTCCAAAAGGGACCAAAAGGACGAAATGGACGGAAATGACGAAATGTCGAAACGATAAAGGACGAAAAGGAGAAGTACGAAATGGACAACAGGACTAAATGAGCAAACGGACGCAACGGACGAAAGAACGGAGAAGACGAAATGGAGCAAGGATGGAAATAATTACATGGATGCATAGGCGAAATGACGAAATGGAAGCAAGAACAGAAATGACGAAATAGAAGAAAAACGGAACGGACGAAAGGACGGAAAAGACGAATGGAAGCGAGGACGGTAATGACGGAATAGAAATGGACGGTAAGGAGGAAGTGACGAAATGGACGAAATGCACAAAATGGAAGACAAGACATTATAAACGTTACGAAATGAATAAAAAGACGAAACGTGCGAAAGGGCGACAGAACGAAATGTACGACAGGGGATAGGACGACAGGACAGAAAGGCCACTGTTTCCCCGGTAAGGGGCCGGGAGCGGTAGCTCAGTGCATCAACTCACGTCACTGCAGCGCCTCTGACCCTCGCGACACTGGAGTCTTGACCGAAAGGTTCAGTTCTTCAGTTCAACCAGTTATTTTCATAATGTCATTTACTTTTTTTGCAAATTTTACTAGTTATCGACGAATATTGATGAAACTTGCAACTGAACGAAAGTTCAAGAACTACATTGCTCTGTTGTAAATTCCGCACAATTCTCACATTGAAAATGAATTTTAGAAAATGATGGTGGACGGATTTAGCTCATGTGTGAACAAAAAAAATATTTAAGAACAAAATGAATTTAATGAAGATTTAAATTTATACAAATCAGGTTGATAATTGCATTTATTTTTATGCTATAAAATAACACATTACAGAACATTAATATTGTAAAAGTCTCAAATGCGGGCGAAATGCATCAGGGTAAAATTTCTTTATAAACAGCTGTCTGCGCTCTGAAGAGGCGTATCGAAAAGATTTTGCATTCATAGCTTGACAATCAAAACACAGTCACCGTTTGCAGGCAGGTCCGTTGCTAGTGGACAACCTCCACAGGTCGCCGAATCTCACCAGGCGCGTGTCCTCGATGGTTTGCCGGGAAAGTCTTCGACTCCGCGTCGGCAGCGGCGGTTGGCGGAGAATGTCAAAGTGACCGACGGCAACGGCGGCAGCGGCGACGGCGAGATGGGAGCGAATGATGACGATGAAAAGCGGAGACAGTCAAAGATCAAGTGCCAGCAACGCGATGATAATCGCCGCGAATGGACGGGCGACGCGGGCGTGATCGGCAGAGATCAAAGCGAGAAATTCGAAAAAGAGTGACCGCATGAAACGAATGTCCCAATTTAAAGCGAAAGGAGACAGCCTCTCGGTCATGTCAAATGACTGAGGCGACAACGTCAGCGCTCAACTCTCCACGTTCTGACGCGCCTAGACTGAATGCCACGTTCTGGAGCGCTACAATGGGAATTCCCACAATTGATGCACGATCTCTCCACGTTCTGATGTAAGGCTAATCGACGCCAAGCGCTCGACAGACTTTTCCCAGTTTTCAAATGTTCAGAAGTTCAGAAATTTTACTAAAACGTGTTCATGGCGAAGAGGGTCGATAGGCATCTGACGATTTGGTCCAATTCTGCGTTTCGCACGGTGATCGAGCGGAATTTTCCGTGATGGCCACTGACACTTTGGAGATAACGAGGTGATCCTCCGGAGTAGGACGCAGCACGCCTGCCAGCGATAGATCCCCAGGAGATAGGACGACACTGACGCAGGCGATGGACGAAGACGAATAGTCCTACGTTTGCTACGAGGATGCCGAGGTGCGCAGGCGAGACATTGGAGATGCGACAACGAATTATGTCCTAGACCGGAGGTTCAGAAAGTACGCAGCGCCTAGCTCGTGATTACGCAAATCATTTTAGTTTACGATTATCCGAGGCACAATATTCGGTATCGTTACAATATTTACAATTAAAAAAATACAAAAACAAGATTTACAAGAAAGAAGAAAAACGGCTCCAAATATTCTTTTAAAACTTTTGTTAGGAGGTAGTGCGAAATGTACATAAAAACCACATTCCTCTATTCCTCTTTTCCTTCTTTCTCCTTCTTTTCTTTCGTCGGCTCGTGGGGTTTCCCCGAACCAGGACTCTCCTACCAGCAGGGCACCACCCAGGCGGGAAAAGCTCTAACCTTCCGACCGGTCTCCCGGAATATGTGATAGTGTAGTGCATGTTAGTGTAAGTGGGTGTGAGGGGAGAGGATCTCCCGTCCTCCTTTCTCATCTCCAAAAACTTCATAGAACTCATACGCTGTACTGCAATATTTCCTGACGATATCCTGGTCAACTTCGACGTAGCATCCCTCTTCAACATGGTCCCATCAGTAACGCCATCAAGATCGTGCAGGACAACTTACTGCATCATCATCCGAGGGAGTGAGCCCAAATAACGACATCTGAATAATTAAACAATTAAGAAAATAACAACAATTTTCTAATACAGGCAAGAGTATTAGGCACAGACAGAAAGCACCGCTACGGCCTCACCGCTACCCCGTTTGTAGCAAATTTTTTCATGGGAACGTTTGAAGATTAGTCTTTAGAAAACGCGCCCTTAAAACCGTTGCTATGGCTGGGCTACGTCGATGGCATAAGGCCGCTCCACCATAGCCCGCGAACGGGAACGGGGAACATGAAGGTGAGGAGATGACTTATGATTCCAGAGATAAATGCACGCTTTAGAAACAGCAGTTCTGGTGACAACTACAGCAAGTACCATGCAGGTCACTCCGAAATCTCAAGAAGTACAATTAAACAATTCAAAATCAAAAACCAAGAGTCCAGGAGACTTACTAAAATAAACTAGCTAAGTTCCACCGATAAACCGTCTTCCGCGATTGGGCGTTAAAGCCAAACACTAACGCTCTGTCTGTTTGGCTGGCGGCGCCCGCTCTTAAAGCGGGCGGCGCTGGAGACTCGCTGCCCCACTGCTGGCTCTCCGGCCAGCTCGTCTTCCGCGATTGGGCGGCGCTTTACTGCTCCGCCGCCTCCGCCGCCTCCCTTGACTGCCGCTGAGCGCTGCTTCCTAGGCGCGCTCTTCAAAGGTGTTACACAGCCGCGACAGAGAACGGGAACGGCAACGGGAGGTACGCGCGCTTCACAGGCTATGAAGAGGCAACAGTGCTATGAACCAGTAGCGGCTAAAACGAGAACTTCAAGAAACAGTTGCCGAAACCGAATCACTTCTAGCCATGCTACTGTGTTACACTTTGTATTGCCATCTGTCTGGTGTGTTTGCGTGAGCCGCTATGAAGAAAAAATACTTTAACGAAAGAATATTATTTAGAAAAATATGACTATAAGTGCAAAGAATGCCAAAACTACTACGAACTTACCAAAACTTTCTTACAATTACGAGAAACTAAAATTTTGTCAATAAACGAACAGCTCCAATGTACTTTAACGAAACATTTTTTTTAAATTGTGGGAAATTTGAATTCTAAGTATTGATATGAATAGAAAAACAATTATTATACTATAAATACTAAAAATAATTAAAACAATCAATGCTAACAAAACCACTCAAACCCAACCTCGCAAATCCACGCTCTAACCTCAATATCGCCCTACACTCTCAATTCCGCTTCAGACCAGTGTCGCCTGTCGATCAGCTGGAGAGCTTCGCCGCCATTTGCTGCACTTTCATTGGTCGAGAGGCTTCGCGTTCCCGGGCTGAGATAAATGTCGACCATCCTTCCGTTCCGTCGTGTAGGTCGCTCTGCCTGAGATGTCCATCTTTTAACTTCTTCTTCGTTCCGTTCGTTCGTTTCTTAGCTATTGTGGAGCGGCCTGTACTCGTCATCTAGCCCCGTGGCACGATTCCTCGGACCTTCCTCGCACACCTAACATCCACCCGCGCATCAGTTCACCATGGAAACAGAACAGAACAAACAATACCCTTCCCTACATGTCCTAGTGACCATGCGCCCTGATGGAATACTCGGCCATTCTATTTAACGGAAACCCACCCACACCAATAGCTACCTACATGCCGATTCACACGACCACCCTGCCATGCAACGGGGTGTTCTTTCCACACTCACCCACCGTGCGTTCCTGACATGCGACGTCAACAGCCTTGATTCAGAAAAGGCACTACTCAGAGAGACCTTCCTGGCTAATGGTTACAGTGGTTCCGCCGTGCATCATGCCCTATCGAGGCTCGTCTCTTCTACACCGAGGGAACGGAACGAGCCTCCCAGTCCGGTCCACAAGACAGCTTGTTCACCTTACATCAAAAAGGGGCCACGGACAAGATTGATAGACTGCTGCGCACAGCCGATACACGCCCAGTGTCCCATGCGCGCTACAAAATCGGGGGAGCCAGGTCCAGGTGAACGACCCTCTTCAAGATGCCGGCGTGTATGTAATCCCGCGCACTTGTAGTCTTGTTTACATCGGCCAAACCGGGCGCAAGGTAGAAGAGCAGAAGCGGGAACATATGCCACATGACCAGCTACAAAAGATCCTCAAGTCGGCCTTAGCCCAATATGACGCCAAAACGGGTCACCTCGTCAATTTCCACGAGACCCGTACTATCTTAGACTGCTGGCCAGCTAAAAAACCGAACTAACGGGACAACTTTTGAAAAATGTCACTGTCGGATGAGAACATACATTTATACCTCGATTTAGTACGTTTCATTCGTTTCTATGTTGACTAAAGTTTTCCAACACCGTCACCAACTTCTCTCTCGCCTATATTCACACTTATCTGGTAGGGACTTATTTTAAAAATTTAGTTGGTGCATGGAAACAATCGACACTTCTGCAGACACGCAACTCTCCAGAATGCCATCAAGTGAAATTGTGTTAGTACGAGGAATGGCTGCAAAGATCTGATTTTGCGTTTGTGCTCTTCTGCCGCTTATGCGTGTTATACGCGTCAACTTATTATTTAGAAAGTCAGGCGTTTTGACTTGTATTTTTAGCTTCACAATTGCGTCTCTCTCAGTAATCCACTAGCTAAAATTAATGAAAATGCATAGTAGTTATTTGTGTTGTTAATGTCCTAGTATTTTTGTTTAGAATTAATTATATAATATATTATTATGTCTGATTTTAATTAAACTGGAAATTAATAAGACTCTAACAAACATCTAAGATCTAAGCTTGAATATGGAACTGTAAGATAACTCGTTCTGTCAAAGACTGTTTGTAATAATGTCTAAGTTAATGAAAGCTTACACTAATGATATTTCATTATTTTTTGAACTTACTTTTAAAAAGTCAATGAATAAATTGAATCAGATAAATTAAATGGAGTATCTTGACAAGATATTGACATAACTGGACTGTTAGAAATCATAAGCTATCTTAAAACTACCATTCATTTAATTAACAACAATATTGTGTATGTTTTAAACTGCATAGTAAAACTATTACATACCATTCAAAACGTGACAGTACTGTTAACCACATCATCTCAGCATTAATAAATAGAAGATCGAACCGCAGAAACTCTTGAGTTGTATTTTTCTATTTACTCTTGAACTTTTAGTAAACATTCTTAAGCTCTCAATAGTTGATAATGATAATTCTATTAACAAAGTTATTACAGAGTTAATATTCGTTTATAGATATACATCTTTTAATTCACTGAAAACGAAACATGTATTATTGAACAGTGGACAAGACTCGAGACTCGCCGAGTTGTGAATGAACTAACAAACAAAACAAAAAGAAGAGACTTGATCGAGTTATACTTTCATAAGTTGGAACTTTACATTGAGGACAGGGAAATCTTTCAAGCTCCATATTATTGAATTTATGCCTTGATAAGGCTGGAGTTAATAGAGCAGGTGTGCGTCATAGATCAAGAGTTTGAAAATCTCAAGGAGACTCCGCAAACTCAACAGAGACGATGAGCCCTGTTGTCTAGAAAAGCATCTGGAGAGGCATGTCACTGTTCCGCAATTTTTAGTCCCTGCTATCTGCGATACAACAACTCCCTCTCTCTGGAGTGCCAACAACGGCACGTGATATAGTACGTTTTCTTTGCGTTTCCTCCTGTTTCGACCATAAGTTATATTTTCAGATATCTCACCTTCAATTTTCCTATCTTCCTTTTCCGCACTAACTTTCCACCAAGGGCCCTGAGGCCGTCCTTCTGCCAATCGCAATCCACCTGGCTTCTTCCTATTGGTCGCCGTTGCGGCCAATACAATGCGACACGCTATACAATGCGACACGCTAGCCTCTCGGCAGAATGCGCAATCAGTTCCCGGAGAAGCTGCAGAAGCGAGCGGAGACGGCGCTCGCAAGGGCGCTGAGGCCGTCCGCTCCGCGCATCCTACGTGAGACCGGCGTAGCGGCCAACAGCGGCGTGCACAGGGCCTTCCATAGAAGAAAAGGTCCAAAGCACGTCGCCTTCACCTTCCGCGCACTTCCGCCGTACAAGCTCTCTGAGCTGTGCGACGCGGGGGAGCAGATAGTGCGTGGGAGGCGGTCGCCGCTCCCAGATGCCGGAATCCGCGTGGGAGGCGTGGAAACGCGCTCCGCCGGGCCCGAGCCGCCTAACACTGAAGACATCGCGGCGCCACGGACGCTTGAGACAAGTCGGCGCCGTGGCGATTAAATACGTAAAGTCAAGTGTATATAGTGCTTCGTAGTGTGGAATGAATGTAAATACAGTAAATATAGTCTAAGTATGAATAGGAGCGTGAATGTTTTAGTGAAAAAGTGAAGAAAAATGAACAATATAAAGAACTCAAAAAAACACAACAAAAATTTTGTACAGTAAATCTAAGCGTTCGCGCAAAGTGGAAAACTGTAAATAGATTTCGTTAACTGTAAGATAGTATTTTTAATATAATGCCTTCCTCCAAGCTCCAAAAGCAGCAATGCTGGAGCACAATGTATTCCCTAACATTGAATAAATTCTCTCCTCGCCAGGGTAGAGAAAAAATCTCGGCAGCAGTATATCTCAGAAGAAGGTCACAACAAAATAGACGAAACTTCAGCTCCAAACTAAGATGTGGCTCATCCCGGACAGGCAAGATTCCAATGAGCGTCATCACTTTCGATTTTTGTTTTAAATCATCAATGTAGATATTCTTACCAATTCTACTCATGCTATTTCTCCTAATAACACAACACAATATTGTTATGTTTTAAAACGCTGACAATGAGGTAAAAGACGACAGTACCGTTTCAGAGAGACCGTTGCATTTTCTCCCAAGTTATTTCAACCACACATCATCCTTCAGTCTCCTCATTAGAGACCTTCTTCAAAACTGCTTTTTCAACATCGAACTCCAAGAACTACATTGAGTTTCGTAGTTTTTCGATCCCTTTATTTACTTTCAAAGAAAGTTTTAGTAAATTCCAAGTATCTCTGTATCACGTTTTACTTTCTCCTACACATTCGTATATAAGGAGGTAATATACATAGTATAGAGAAAGTTATGTAACGCTGCGGAAAATCGATTTCGAGATTTCAACGGATATACACGTTTTGAGGTCCCCTGAAAACGAAAAAGTGTTTTTTGTTTTTAAACGTCCGTCAGTCGGACTATTCGTCCGACTGTGAACACTACAAGCACCTAAACCACACGTTGGATCTTTTCCAAATTGAAGAATCTGGCTCGATCTGGCTTTAGTTCCACCTTTTCAAATTTTGAGAAACATTCTTTACAATTTGAGGTACTTTACACAAAGGCCCCGGGCATTTTCAAAATTTTCTCAAAAACGGCTCCAATTCTTTTTATTATTTAAAATAATTAGCCACATTTGCTAAATGTGGTAAATTTTTAAAGGTGGCAGAGATCCGATTTTCACCATTAACTCAGAAGTTTCGAAAATGGCCAACGTTTGAATTTCTTCGGCGTCTTCCTACAACTACAAATTTGAAGACGGAGATTCTTCCTCCAAATGAAATTTATTGTCTATAAATAGTAATTTCAATAAGGTCATGTTAATTGTTTCGTAAATTTTAGTAGTTCTCCTGCAATAGTGCATGCAATATTTGCAATTTTATAAAAAAATTACAAAAACAAAATTTTCTCAAAAACAACTGCAAATTTTTTCTTCAAATTTTTGGTAGGGTTAGTGCCAAACAAACCCTAAACGATGATATAAACGCCATATTTCTCTATTCTTTTGTGTTTTCAAAAATATTAAACATGAAATTTTTTGACTTGTCAGTCAAGTTAGTAATATTTACAAGGCCATTTCTTCACATTATTATATTTCTGAGTATATGGGTTTTAAATAATGTCAAATAAAGTTTGTCGAACAAATGAGTTCCAAATTTCGAATTTTCAGAAATGCTCAAACGCCATTTTCTTAAAAATGGTTCCAAATTCAAATAAATCTAATAGCTAGTGATATGTGCGCTGTTTAATACGTAAAGTTCATTTTGGTGTATTTATTTGTTTTTTCCAAAATTACAGAAATATAATTTTTTTGAAATATCTCTCACTCCATTAATATGGGCATTTTCATCTATTTGAATGCATTCTTACAATTGTGAGTAGAAGTGCTTCAAATGATTTCAAATGAACGTTTTCGAAAACACAATAGATTCCTGTGAAAAAGAGCTTCAAATTTCGCATTGGTAGTAATGCTTAATCACTATTTTCTTATAAACCGCTTCAAATTTTTCAATGAAAATTTCCATTTAGGATATATTTTTACTCTTCTTTGATTTTCTTGAATTCTTCGTTTTGTAATCACTGTCATTGAATTAAACTCAGGTGCGTTATTATCTTATCTTAAAATCTTACGATTGTCATACTAGAACACATTATTTTTCTCTCTGTTTTCACTACCTGTAAATAATCCCTTCCTTCTTTATAGCATACAACTAGTTTTGTTTGCAAGTAGTATCTCCTTTCCCATTACACTGAAGCAGTACCAGCTAGCGTTTCATGCGGGTTAATGTGCAAGAGAATCTCTCACTCTACCGCTTCCTTCCCCTTCAATAACCCTCAGGTGCCTCTCCCGCCCACAACGCCGTAGTTCGCAGAGATGTTCTGGGCGCCCTCCAGATGTGCATGCAGCCATGAGCACCCACAAAGATACTTCTGCACATACTGTGCATGGATTGCTCTACACTCGCATTACGTCATTTCTATCATCCTCCATTTCGTCTTCATTCCTTATTATTCCTTATATCCCTTTTGTAGTATTTTCAATTTTCTCTCTCTCTCTCTCTCTCTCTCTCTCTCTCTCTCTCTCTCTTTTTCCCCCTTCATGACTCTCTCTATCTCATTGACTTTCCCAATTTCTGCCAATGTCTTGCCTTGCCTAGACACCATCTTGCCTTGCCTTGCCAACTCCACCGCTTTGCCATCCATGTCCTTTCGTTTTTAAAATTTTTTTCCACGTGTGCTTTAATGCTCAAAACACTGTCTCATTTCACCTCACACATTACATCATTCGAGGGATCGGCTAACGGATAAACTGTGTTTTTCCCATTCCAAAGCGCACAGCCCCTGCACCTTTGGCACATCGCTGGGTCCCCCGGCCGCGCTGAGCCGCGCCGTGCCGTGCCGTGCCGCGCCATGCCGTGCCACGCCGTGCCGCGCCGAGCCGCGCCGTGCCACGCCGCGCCACGCCGTGCCGCGCCGCGGCGCGCCGCTCCGTGCCGTGCCGTGCCTGGCCGTGCCGCGCCGTTCCGTGCCGTTCCGTGCCGCACCGTGCCGTGCCGCGCCTTGCCGCGCCGTGTCGTGCCGTGTCGTGCCGTGCCGCGCCGTGCCGCGCCGTGCCGCGCCGTGCCGCGCCGTGCCGCGCCGTGCCGCGCCGTGCCGCGCCGTGCCGCGCCGTGCCGCGCCGTGCCGCGCCGTGCCGCGCCGTGCCGCGCCGTGCCGCGCCGTGCCGCGCCGTGCCGCGCCGTGCCGCGCCGTGCCGCGCCGTGCCGCGTCGTGCCGTGCCGCACAGTGCCGTGCCGAGCCATGCCGCCCCGTGCCGCAGGTATCGCTCCGCACTCGAGGCTCTTCCAAGCGGAGCGAGCGGCGGGCGCGCGCAGCAATTTCGCAGGATCTCGCAGAGCTTCTCCGCCCGCGCTGCCAGCGCCTCCTCCCCCGCACAAGGCGCGGGGGCGCGCAGCCCAAAGCGGGCCCAAAGGCGATCGCCAAACACCTCAACGGAGGAAACGACCTCCAAGAATCTCCTCCTACCACACGTGCAGGGAGCGGTGGCTCAGTGCTTCAACTGATGTCACTGCAGCGCCTCTGACCGGGAGGTCCTAGGTGACACTCTCATCGGCGGCAGGATTTTCGACACTAGTTTGTCAGCTAGGTCGAATTGAAAGAATTCTAGTGGTCGTCTGCTCTGATCGGTAGGCCTCCGTGCTTTCTCCGATCAACACCAGGCGAATGCCGGAGTAGTACCCTAACACACGAGCCACAGACCGCGCGCGATCTTTCCCTCCTCTTCCTTGTCCTAATCTCTCCCCTTACTCACACACTTACACTAACATGCACTACACTACTACACATTCCGGAAGACCGGTCGGTCGCTTACAGCTTGTCCCGGCTGGGGCGGTGCCTCGCTGGTGGGATAGTCCTGATTAGGGGAAAACCCCACTAGTCGACGGTAGGTCGGCGCCGGATCTCGCCATCCAGCGGGGGAAGATCACCGCTATCTCCCGAGAAAAAGCATGCACTACGCTTACGGGACTAATGACCAACGCAGTTGACGCGCCCGGAAACACGAAAAAGCAATTAATAAATAATAAATAACAGAATAAAATAAAAGTATTAAATCCATATAGTTCGTCAGCGATTGTTAACCATTTTCACTATGCAGAAACGGTCTTGAAATGCCACCCAATCATTTCCAGTGCAGTGCGTGCAGAGTCGCGCAGGCGATGCAGCGTTGGATTTATTCGTCCTTGTAAGATGCGGATCTTGAGGAGAAAGGAAACCCGTGGAAAGAGTTAAGAGCAAAAATTATATTCGCGAGGGAAAGCGAATGGAGGCTGTGTCTCACGCAGTCGCAGAGAGGAAAACTGCGAGGAGGAAAAGAACAAAAGACGGAAGCTCTGCCCGTTGTAATCGTGGAGTATGTCCAAATTTACTGCCACTTCGCGTCAGTTCTATGCAGACGGGATACTTTTGAAATGATTTGGAGCCGACGTAAACAACGACATTTCAGTGAGAAGAGCAAAAGTGAGAAAATGTTTCATATTTGAAGAGCTTCCTGAGGATTTTTTACTCAGAAAACCACGCAGGTTTTTGAATGTGGTCGCAGTCGATAAAACACAATACTGAAGAATGGTCACAGAAAAAATAGATTTTCAACGCACGAGATGAATATTCTAGTTTTTATACGAAAACAGAGCATTGAGGTCGTGTTCAGTCTAACGACAAAAGGATTTTTCTTCATGTTCGTGCAATGCAACGTCTGTGCGTGAAAAAACATATAAAAGAATTCATTAGAAAAATGAAACAATTTCTGTTTAAGTCACGACACATTTCCATTATTTTGCTTTGCAACTTTCAGTGCCACTAACACAATCAAGAAGAGTTTTCGAAATATTGTAGTTATTTCAAAGTATAGGCATTTTGAGTAGCAAATACGAATCGACGAATTTTAGCGGAAATATATTAATTAAATTGAGGTATATATTGATATGTCAGACAATTGCTTGGATCTAAGACATATACTTAAGTTTTCAAAAATTACTAGAAGCAGAGGACCTGTAGTAATTTCAATAAACACACAACAAAACATATAACAAAATTGACAATTAGAACGCTTTCGCCTCTGCTTCGTTGAAGAATTAAAAATAAATACTACTGTCTACTTTTCCCCTTTTCCTGAACATATAAATACAATCCTGAAATAGTGTTACTATTTACTACCTGCCTGCCTACTACCTGCTATTACAAGTGAATAATATCTTTAATCAGCAGTGATTGAATATTGCAACTTACAAACAAAGCGTACTATAAACGCGTGTACTCAACACAACTCGTGTGACCGGGAGCGGTGGCTCAGTGCATCAACTGATGTCATTAGCTTTGTCGCAAACATTTAATTTTCAAGACTTATTTCATGTCTATTTGTAAGTTTTTAAGTGCCTATTGTCTGCCTATATTTGACCTTTTTAGTGAATACATGTCCGAGTTCTACTTATAATACTAGTTTACGTTCATTCGTGCCAGTTGAACGATCGTTTCCATTTAGTATTATACATTTAATAAATAAATTTGAGTTAGACTTATAAGTTAATGTTAAAAAATTATGATTGTCAATTAGTATTTATTGTAATTGTCAATTACAATAAATTGTTGCAAAAAAGTAATAATAAAAATATTGTAATTACTGTATTTTGAGTATTTGAAATAATTTAAATATGTATCTATTTAGCCATTCCAAACCTCAAGTATTTTGAGTATGTATTTAAATACTTATTTACGAAGTATTTTGGAGAAGTATTAAAATACTAAATTTAAAGTATTTTGCCCATCTCTGAATACATAGATACAATTCGTAAAAACGTAAACGTTTAATCACAAATACTACTGCTTACCTCACGATTTAATTTGAGACAAAATGTCTACGAACAATGGTTTAAAAACTACTACATACATTTAGCAAGAACGACAGCAAATGGCAGTTAAACAAAATATCTGTCACCCGAATCGGCAAAATTTGTCAATGGTGAGGTCTTTTGCAGGTTGGATGCTGGCAAATTGGAACAAAGAGCGCTCCTTCTTTGTTCCCGCGTGGGCTGCAAACGATGGATTCGGTCGCGGTAGAGCGGGGTTCCCGCATTGTTTGAGCAGCCAAAACTGCTGATAGCGTGTTAAAAGGAGATCATGAATCCCCATTCAATATGCACTGTGGTACTGTGTCAGCTTTTAAAGGATTGTCCTCACCACAGACCACCGCTGTGAAATATTCTGTTGGACACCAGCGCTCTCTTTAAAGTGGGGGAGCAATGGAACGTTTACGAAAGCTTTTCATATTTTAATATGCTGTTAGAAATATCAAAGTAGAACCAAGACTGTTATTAAATTAAGATTAATTTTATATTCTTCTGCATTGTTTAGGTCAAGGGAAAGATATGATTATAAATTGTAAACTTCCGCATCAAAAATACATGAACATTGCACAAACAATTATTCAACACCAAGTAACATACTGACATGCATAAATACGTACGCCTGTACGCCTTGAAAAAAAAAATATACACATTTAAAATAATGAAAACCCATCAAGGTGGTGAAAGAGATTTCCTTCACTTCCCCCTACTTAGTCATTTTTTCGTCCTTGCTTTTTGTTTAATGGCGGTGTTTTGGTTTAATTGTTTTGCGACCCATTAATACAGCGGCTGGTATTGCATTAGAAGAATAAGTAATAATAGATGAACAGAAAGCTATTGCATTTCAGGAAGTACCAGAATCAAAAGTGTAAATCAAAAGTGTTTATTTTAACAAAACAATGATATATAATGCATTAGTTAACATTTGTATATTTTTAAAAGACTTAATATGCTTGCAACAAATAATGTACTTCAGCTTCCGGGTCAATGACCCCCATCTCAATCAGCACTTTGTCCTGTTTCCTTCATCCATTCAGCAAATGCTGCGATGGCCCCATGTTTCACTTTTCCAGTTGTTTTTTTTTGTTTTTTTTTTTAACTCTCCTGCTTGTAGTGGTAGAAGTAGAGCTCGTGGTAAGTTAGTATTTTGTTAGCAATACACAAAAAATGTATCTTTAGTTCGTTTACCCACGCAAATACGTTTACTATAACTTGGGAACGAAACTGTCAAATTTCCCAAAAGTTCCTAATATCGCACTTTTTTAGTGTTTTTGACAAAATAAATCAATTTAAATCAAATCAAAGACACAGATTCTTTGCCAAAATATTTAATGAAAATAGGACTGGTATATCGAGCATTTGCATTTTGAATACCAAATGTAATGCAGTGTATTTTATTCAACTAAACATTGTATAATTTTCAAGTGATTTAGTTGGACAAAAACAATTATGCTAACGATCAGTTTTGCTGCCTTATCTTAGAGGTTTTGAACACTGCGCGTGATTTGTCTGCCTGTGAAATGTATGGGGTTGAATGATTGATTAGTGATTCAGGACGCTTCAACTCCTAATATCAATAGTTCTGTATGGTAGTGCATGTATTTGTCGGTCAGATAATATTCCACCATGGCTGGAGAGACACGAGGACGATTTATGTCTACGTACAGGGTTTTCCTCGACCACGTATCTCCCATTAGCGTCCCAAACGGGAGAGGCTCTAAACTCCCGGCACGTGTGTTAGTGTAGTTAATGTACATGTGTGTGTAGTAAGGGATGAGGATAGGGCAAGAAAGGGAAAGGTAAGTTTGCGCGCGGTCCGTGGCCCGTTCGATAAGGTACTGCTCCGGTATGATCCTCGTGTTGATAGGAGAAACCACGGTAAACTGTCGATCAGAGCAGCCGAACGCTAGAATTCTCCTCCAGACAGAGGCTGAATTCGATCCAGTTGGCAAGCTAGAGCCACTAGGGCCACAATTGCCGGTCAATTGTTTGATTGATTTTTTCGTGTTTCCGGGCGCGTCAACTGCTTCGGTCATTAGTCCCGTTAGTGTAGTGCATTTTTGCTCTTGGGAAATGGCGGTGATCTTCCCGCGCTGGATAGTGAGATCCGGCGCCGACCTACCGTCGGCTAGTGGGGTTTCCCTTTAACCAGGACTCCCCCATCAGCAGGGTACCGCCCCAGTCGGGACAAGCTCTAAGAAGCTCTCGACCGGTCTCCCGGAATATGTGATAGTGTACTGCATGTTAGTGTAAGTGTGTGTGTGTGTGTGTGTGTGTGTGTGTAAGGGGAGAGGACAGGACAAGGAAGAGGAAGGACAGATCGCGCGCAATCCGTTGTCCGTTTAGTAGGATATTGCTCCGACATTTGCCTGGTGTTGATCGGATAAAGCACGGAAAACTACCGATCAGAGCAGCTGGCCGCTAGAATTCTCCTCCAAACAGCGACAGAATTCGACCTAGCTGAGAAGCTAGTGTCGAATATCCTGCTGCCGTCAGGACGCGAATCTAAGACCTCCCGGTCAGAGGCGCTGCAGTGACATTGCCGGTCAATCTATTGGCTCTGTCAAGAGTGAGAACCGTCGGTACAGCTCAATCCCGGCTGTTTCATGCACTAAGGGTGGAGCTGCACTGTGCAGCGCTTGGTCGGCGCTTCGATGGGTCCTTTTGCCAAAAGCCCCATGAGATCTCTTATACTCAAAAAATAATGTAACAGTGAACGTTAACTATGTTTTCTAATTTAACTCTTCTTTTCAAAAGTTAAACATGTTCTTATTTAAATTTAAGTAAAACATGTGTTTTATTTAGCTCCAGAATCTCTTCCCCTACTTTTATTACACACTGCCTTGCGGAGCCTTGCGGGACGCCAGCTTTGATAATGTGTGGGGTGGAGCGGTGATTGTTGACTATTACTGATAATGTGCGATCTATTAGGAAACGTTTGATGATGTGAATAATGTAGATTGGAGTTCCAGCTTTTATTAGTTTGTAAATAAGTCCCGGGTGCCATATTCTGTCAAATGCTTGAGTGATGTCAAGGAATGTAGGTAGATATTGTGTTTGTTTTTTGTTGTTTTTTTTGTTTTGTTTTTGAAAAGCAGAATGTATGTGTTCTGTTCATCTAAGTAGTTGATGGACAGTTGAGTGGTGAGCAATGAAACCGAATTGATGTTTGGGAATTATGTTAAGGTATTTGAGATGCTGATATAATTGCGCAAAAGTAATACTCTTCGATCTTTAACATGTGTAAGCAAAACACAACACAGTTGGTTCCAAACATTTTATTCTTTTGACGCGGTTAAAAAGAGGTTACAGAATGGTGTCTGCTAGGG
This sequence comes from Teleogryllus oceanicus, assembly GCA_964035755.1. Taxonomy (NCBI): domain Eukaryota; kingdom Metazoa; phylum Arthropoda; class Insecta; order Orthoptera; family Gryllidae; genus Teleogryllus; species Teleogryllus oceanicus. Next base: position 7,880,405 of record CAXIVR010000007.1, read on the forward strand.
CGCGCTCGCTGCTATTTTCGGCAGGGGGTCCGAGGAGGTCTCCGTCCAGCGAAGGGCCAGCGGCGCTGCCCGCTGGGGGTGGGGGAAGGGCCGTCGCCGCCTTTGCTGCGGGGGCGGGGATGGGGGCGTGGCCGGGGACGGGAGCGGGGGCGGGGGCGGCGAGGGCGGGCGGGTGCCACACCAGCCACATCACCTGCGGAGGCCCAGCACCTCCACCACGCCGATGAACTCGACGAGGCCGCACTGGCCCAGCGCGCCGGCCAGCGCGCCCAGCCCCACGCCGCGGAAGCCCAGCAGGCGCAGGATCCACGCCACCCACAGCAGCCAGCCCAGGCACAGCGACGCGCGGTAGCAGCCGGCGCGCGCCAACGCCTCCGCCACCTGCCCCACCCACTCGCCCCACGTCAGCGCCAAGGGCGGGGGCGCGGCGGACCCACCGGCTTCCACCACCGCTTCCACCACCGCCTCGGCCGCGCTCTCCTGCGGAGCCGTCACGCCCATCATTAAGCAAAAAGGTCCCTGCTGCTTTGAAACGTAGTCACATGCTATTACGTTCTGTTGTTGAATGATTGATTGATTTGTTCGTGTTTCCGGTCGCGTCACCGGCTTTCGTTGTTAGTCCCGTTAGTGTAGTGCATGTGTTTTGCTCGGGAGATGGCTGTGATCTTCGTCAGCTGGATGCCGAGTTTCGGTGCCGACGTACGGTCGGCTAGTGGGGTTTCCCCCTAACCAGGACTCTCCCACCAACGGGGCACCGCCCCAGCCGGGACACGCTCTAAGATCCCGACCGGTCTCCCGGAATATGTGATAGTGTAGTGCAGGTTAATGTAAGTGCGTGTGTAAGGGGAGAGGAAAGGACAAGGAAGAGGAAGGACAGATCGCGCGCGGTCCGTGGCCCGTCCGGTAGGGTACTGCTCCGGCATTCGCCTGGTGTTGATTGCTGAAACCACGGAAAACTACCGATCAAAGCAGCCGGCCGCTAGAATTCTTCTCCAGACAGCGACTGAATTCGACCTAGCTGAAAAGCTAATATCGAAAATTCTGCCGCCGTGGGGAGTGTAACCTACGACCTCCCGGTCAGAGGCGCTGCAGTGACATCAGTTGATGCACTGAGCTACCGCTCCTGGTGCGTTTTGTTGTTGTTGTGGTTGTTGATTTGTGTTTTTAGTGGCTTTTGAAGGGTTCCTGAAAAGTAAGTTTTAAGCACTGTAATATACATTTAATATTATTACAATTCCTTAATTATGCATTTTAAAATTAAACATTCTCATTTTTTTAACCATCTTCCAATATCTTGCGCAATTAACAAATGCAATTACCTGCAATAAATGTCTTGAGTAACAAGTATTTTGTTACAAGTCAATATAACACTGTAACCCTGCCTAAATTTTCACTAATTCCATGTATGAGAGAATTATGTACTATGTATGCATGATTATCGCCTGCCGAAAGAATAAACTGAATGTATCTGAGAAGTAGTGTTCACAAAGCCACAGACGGAAAGAAGTGATTCTAGTTTTCTTCCGAAGCAAAATTCTTCACGGTCTGATAAATCCGTATGCTACTCTGATCTTATGCAATCGTAAGCGTGTTCCCGCCAGTGAAGTAGAGTGACGCGCCCTACAGGTCCAAAACGTCCCACCCACGCGCTCAGTCGTAGGCAGCTGCTAGGTGAGCGGGGGCCACAGTGGGGGCGGTGGCCACGGCCGGCGGGGGTCACAGGGCGGGCGGGGGCCACAGGGAGCGGGGCCACAGCGCTGGCGGGGGCCACTGTGCGGGCGGGGGCCACAGAGCGGGCGGGGGCCACAGGGCGGTCGGGGGCCACAGGGGACGGGGGGCACAGTGCTGGCGGAGGCCAAGGGGCCGGCGCGGGCCACAGGGCGGGCGGGGGGCCTCAGAGCGGCGGGGCCTCAGGCGGGTTGGCTTCAGGGAGCAGGGGCCACATGGTGGAGGGCCACAGGGCAGGGACAGGCGGCGGGCCACAGGGCGGGCGGAGGCCACAGGGCGGGTGGGGGCCACAGGGCGGGTGGGGGCATCAGGGCTGGCGGGGCCAGAGGGCCGGCGCGGGCCACAAGATGGTGAACTTAACAAGTATCTGGGAATAATGCAAGCTGTGGAAGATTCTCTTGTTAAAAAATTCTCTTCAGATGAAATTCAAAAATCGTCTACATTAACTGATGAAAAGTAATCTCACAGCGAAAAACCTTGTAAAAGCCATAAATACCTACGCAATCTCTGTTCTTATGTACAGCTTCGGTATTATTAAATGGTCCGCTACTGAGCTCAAATATCTTTACAGAGTAATTCGTACCACAATGACAAAATATAAAAAGCATCACCCATCAGCATCAATCAGCATCAAGCATCAATCTTGTAGAGAGAGGTCTATGCTGCCGAGAAGCCTGGGAGGGAGAGGCATAATTGACATCCAGGAACTACACTCAAAACAAATCACTTCACTTAGGGAATGCTTCCTGAATAAATCAAAATTATCATTGAAACACAAAGCAATTATATTAGTAGATTATAATCTTACCCCTATACATCTGAACGAGGGCTCTCTTCAAGAAAGTATCTTTCAAACAGGAAAACAAAAGTGGAAAAACAGAAAAAACAGTGGTCAGAAAAACAATGCATGGCAAAATCTTTCACGACCTTCACGATCCACAGACTTCTCAATCTCTGTAAAATGGCTGGCAGATGGAGATGTATATGGTGAAACTGAGGGTTTCATGCTAGCCGTTCAAGATAATGTTATTCACATCCAAAACTACAGAAAATAGGTTCAAATAGATCCCAAAGTCCAATCTGATAAATGCCGCAAATGTAACATGTGGACAGAAAATATCGATAACATCATATCAGGTTGTGCAACCCTCGCAGCAGACAACACAATGAGCCATAACCAGATCGGTTCCATTATACACCAACAAAGGTGTATAATCAACCACAAATTTAGTGATCATCATGATCATCATTTTTGACATGTCCCTCACTTACCGTTCAACTGTGACCGAATTATTTTCTCATAAACTGCTCAAAATATAGTTTTCGTTAGCGTATGATATACTTATGCAAATGATTAGAAAGATTAAAAAAATGATAATTTGTAGCTAAATTCCAAAACCAAAATATTACTGGGCACTACAACAATGTAAACAAATGCATAATAAAGACTAAAATAAATACACAGAACTGTTGCAGTCCTTTTTAAGTTATATTCAAAGTAAAGGTGATTTAAAGGCGGTAAAAAGATTTTGATTTTTTTAACTGCAGTTCAGCAATCGAAAAAATCAGAAAAAAATTCACATAATTTGTGTTTTAAGAGAAACGTTCGAGATTTTTTTTCAAGTCTGTTCCATGATTCTAAGACACAAAAATTTTTTTTCAAACATTTTTTTTTGTATTTGAATTTGGGATTGAGAAAATATTTTAAAAAAATTCTGCTAGCATAAATTGTTTTATTATTTATACAATTTTTTCAGTCAGATAACATTGTGTTAACTTGCCGGAAAAATTAAAATTAAAAGCACTTTTTTGGCTGTAGAGGGGTGGTGAGACAGGGGCTAAGAAACCTGTCAAAAATATTATTTCTATGTTAGAATTATAATGTAACCACTCATACGTCATTTGGTTTCGGGGAACTTTTTACCATCTTATCCGGCGATACTCTTTAGGAGAAAATCGGCTAACGGTTTAGCCACTAGCGTCGTTAACAGACGGACAGACATTTTGACGTGAATCATTTTTTGCAATCAAGGAGACACAAAATATGGATTCTGGCTGCACTTAGAACGTTTTTTTTTTTAATTTCAGCGGCTGGATTTATCCACCTTTCGTTACCAGTGCCCGACAATAAGAGTTTTTCTGCCAAACATTCGCCGTGCTTTTGCACATTACATAACTTTCCCTCTAGTCCGTGGCCGTATGCCGATTGGCAGCAGCTCGCAAGGGGGTCTGGTAAAACGGAAAAGGTAGTCCAAGCTAAGATACTAGAAAAACAACTAGATCGAAAAAATCTATGCTATTCTATAACATCACTGGTTCACTCAGGTTCTCACGTTTCCTTCGTGTGAGTATTGCAGCTTTGTGTCATCACGGGGAATCAAATTCACGTTTGGGATGGTGTAATATGAACAAACTGTGATATGAAAACAAAGAGTGCAAATGTCAGGAATGAAACTATCCGTATTAGTAATTTTAGCGTACACATGCTAAATAGCTTTCGATGTAATGTAATTCAATAAATTAAAAATGTGGTAGCAAGCAATGTGTGCTAACGTGATGTAGAAAAGCAAATTAAACCAGATATCTGCTTCTTATATGTTTATTTCGATATATTCTATTAGACCAATATTCTTTTAACATGTAAAATGGCTTTTATCTCTCGAACCATGACTGATTGCGTAATAAAGATGTTTCTGCATTGATTCCAAATTATTGTGCGCTTAGCGTCTGAAGTGGAACGTACTTTTTGCATACAGCATCGTAGGGCAACAAAATCATATTTTAGCATGTTATTTTAGACAATACATTCTAGCATTAGTTAGTGTTCCTTGAGCCTCTCATATACTGCAAGTGTGATATTTCATAGTTTCATTCAGCGATTCTAAGTTGTTTTCTTTTTCAAAAATAACATCATTGGCAACCCCATCTTGGAAGACCGAAAGCCATTTTTGAATCAACCTGTGAAAGGCTGCATTTGCCGCAAAAAATACTAGCGAATAGTCACGGATTAGGTGGTGTAGAAACAATGTGGTGCGAAGTAATTATTTTCAGATAAATTGTCTTAAGAGCAATCGAGATACTGTCATTGCTTACATTTATTAAAGTTATATTTTTTACCTACATTGTTTATTCCGAATTGTGTACTTAAACGAAAATATTCTCATTACTTTCATCACAAAGGTATAAAAGCTCGTTTTTGTTAAATTCGTTAGATGCATTTTTACTGTTGTTTCATATATAAATAATGTGTTCAGCGTACGTGTTTTTAACAAATACAGAAAATACTTTAAATCTAAATAATGTCAGCAAATGAAGGCGAGCTAAGATTAACCAAATCAATCATTGCCCAAAAGAAATTCGAAACGATTCTTCTTTTAGTCTTATCTTACAAATTGTCACATACTACTTACTTTAATCCAACTAATATTTATTAAGGCTTAGTAGTTATGACACATTACATCTTATATGCGCTAAACGTTTGTTAAAATTTCCTAATAATGTAAAATTATTGGTGACACAATCGTGGAAATAACTACTAAAGCACACAAATACATTTTGTTGTTTACCTTTTTCAGAGCTTCAGAAACCGGAAGAGGCAAATTCTCAGCCAAAAGAACATCTTGAATTTCGAGAACAGTTCCTGAATTTGCTGTCTCAATGTTTCTATCTCTGTCGTACGTGCAGCCTTCCTCATCACTGTCCGATGCGTCGACATCTGCCAGGTCAATTGTGAGTGGGACGGTGTCTCGATTGCTTTCTTCCAACGACGGGTCGGGGTCGAGGCTGGGCTTCTCAGGTTCGTCTTTGATGATGTCTTTCGTGACGATAGATGCGAGGCCCTTCCTGTTTTCGGCACTCGCACTTCGCCGCAATCCGCGCTTCCGAACGCTTGCCCGCACTGGTGCTTCGTTACGGATCTTGGGTCGCGACCTTGGAGACTGGCCCTTCGCTTCGTCGTCCGCATCTAACTTAATGGTGCTTTCACCAGTGGACTTGCTCCAATACTCCTCTCCGCTGTCGTTCTCGTCAGAATTTTCAGCGAATTCGAGTTTCGGATGTTCATCTTTCTTGGGAATGTCTCTCTTCTTGCAAGTTGCTTTCGTCTTCTCCTTCGGTTTGTCTCTCTGTGGGGAATTGTCTTTCCCAGGTGTGTTTTGGCGCTTCGATTCCATTCCTTTGCCCGCAGTGTATACATTCCGTGTTCCGCGTTCCTTCACACGTTGAGCTTTGTCCCCAGAAAATTTCGGATCGTCTTTCACTATAAATTTTACTTGCTTCCTGTCCCCAATATTTTTGGGCAGGGACTCAAAACCTGCATATTTCTCTACTTTTTGACACTTCCTCACATTTTTGGTTTTAGTAAAATTTTCACTTACCTTATTCTCATCTGTGAGCTTGTTGTTGTTATTCAAATCGCCTTCTTTTCTTTCCTCAGATTTCTGGCTTTGAATGTGTTGCAAACCTTCGTCGGTGTTCCCATTATCTATTGCGTCTCCACTTGGTTCAAGAGGTTTATGCTCGAATTCTGGGCTGTCGAACGCACTCTTCGAATTCTTTTCACAAATCTTTCCTTCAGCATGTACATCATGTTCTTCCTTCTCCTCGGTCGTTCCTTTATTTACGATGTCGTTTATCACTTCCTTTTCCCTACTTCTTGTCTCCTCCATATTGCCTTCCGATGAGTATTTCTTCTTAATGATCCAGAAGTATTTTGGAAACCCAAGTATGTTTTACTTGCGTGCTTATCCTGACGTGCTTGCGCTGGGTGTGTGATATTCCGTGGGAATGTGAAGACACGAACTCATCGAGCGGTGGACGGCTCAACCCGCAAGCGGCGTCGAGGGAAGGGAAGGGGCTATGTTGTCTCCAAAATTGCGCACATAGTGCGCTGCTGGGAAATGCGCATGCTCATGAGTCTTTCTTCATTGGCGCGAGCTACTCTCCAACTTATTCAATCAACATCGCAGATTAAACAGAAAATGGGACTAATAATTTGGTGAGCTAATTACCGTTCAAGAATCATACATTCTTGCATTATGTGCGTTGCGTGGTATTATAAGTATTGTTGTATTTTTGTTGTAACCCTTTATTTCCAACTGTTTCTTTTGGATGACGTATTTTCTATAGACTTATTCCCAAAGTCCCGTAATATCAAAATTATAAAGGATTTAATAAAGAGGAGTAATAAAATAGGACTGATTATCTTTATGTCATTGCAAATAAATTAGACAAAATATACATTCAATCTAAGGAAAACTGCTTTATTCACAACACAACATCGACATTAAAAGTAAGAGATCACAAACATCGTGTTAACGGTTACAAAGGAATATATTCGCGAAACAAAAATATGTGGCAAGTAATTTATTTGCGTATTGAATGCGAAATGAAATCAATGTTTCCTGCTCATTACTTTGTACAATATTCTCACAATAGCCCTTATAACACTATCGGACATTTATTTCTAATTAAATAGCTTAAATAAACCACGTGAAGATTTTTTCAAAACGGCAAACTTATAAAATTTTGACATTTATTAAGGCTCTACCAGTTATATAATTACCATAAAAATAAATATTGATATACAATACCCCTTCGAATAAATGACCAATTAAAAAATTTTTGCATGTCAACAGATTATTTCTAATCATATTAATTTCAAGCAATTTAGTCAAGGATCTATCCCAAAATTCGTCTGTACAGACATTAATACTCTGAATATTAAATTTCATCATCATCGATTGAACCTTTTAGTTCATTCCGTCTTCAAGAGTTACCTTCTATTGCCTAATTGTTCTGCCCCTACTCCTTCTCCCGTTCGGGTTATAGTTGTAAGATGACATTTTGCATTCGAACTTCCGGCATTCTAATTAATGATCATGGTAATTGTTTCTTAGTACGTTTATTTTCGCGCTTAGGTTGTAGATCTCTAATTTATTTCTGATGTACGAGTATATTTTATGGCCTACAGCCCGCTTAAGTTCCAAGAAATCTCATTTCCGCGACTTCTAGTTTTCTCGTATCTCCTACATTGATTCATAAAATTTCAGTTAAGTGTCTGTTTACGCTTTCTCTCTGAGAGTATTTTGTATGGTTCCACACATTCTCTAAAATTTTTGAACTTTTTTATTAATATAATTTTTTGGCAGTAGAAGGTATAGCAACGGTTGAAGTAATTTACTTGTTTGACCCCCTTATTATCAGTTACTATTTTACAATTTTAAATGACTTTTACCCTGGAATACCACGGCTTTCACTTTCTTTGTTGAAATTTGCAGATTATAGTTTTCTCATATTCTCTAAAATTGATAGGTAGCTATTTTGAGATTATCGTCTGAGGTGTTCTGGTCATCTGCTAATAAAATTTTACCGTAAACGGGGGCCACTTTGCGTCGCGCAGGTGACTTTGTGCCTTTTAAAAATCTATTGTCTTAAACTATGTTGTTTACTTTCTACTAGAAGTGTTGGTGGATTCAGAATGGACCTGATCAGTCGTGTTATCAATTACACCATTTATGAACTGCATTCTCATTACTGTGTTCGTGCGTTTTAGTTTTTAATTTTGTATCAGTTAACTTTGTTATCGCGTACCTCTCAATATATGTGTAATAACTCAGAATACAGTAACTTTAAGGAGAATAAAGTAAGAGCACTGTTTTACAGCATTATTCATTTATCTGGTACTATAGTATCTACTCTGGGATTCTTATTTTTTTGTATTTTACAGAGAAAGTAACTGACGGAAAATGAATGGGTGGCTTTGTGCCAGTAGCTCCAGAATATTCAATGGTATATTTTCAAGTTCTTGACATTTCTCCTTAAATTAGTTAAATTATACATTTAATTTCTTGTAAAAATGGGAAATTTTATGATGAACAATAAATGCAGTGATAATTTCCGAGGTAATAGCACTCACAGTTCATTACCTTATCAAATACAACAGCAGGAGAATTCGCAAAAGGTGCAAGATAATGAAGAGCTGTTTCCTGAGAAAGTCACTGTCATTGAAAGTTAATCGGCCCGGGTCTTGCATAAATCCAAGAGGTTTTGAAAAAGGCCGTACGATAGACATGAAATATTTTACAAATAAGAAGACATAATCCAGAAATTTATCAACCTGAGTTAAAATGGCCAAGCATTGAAATAATATTTTTAATGATACTATGTATTTATTTCACATATTACACTAGAAAAATAAAATCCTCATTTTTAATTTCTTTTCACTAACCGAAAGATATAGAAAAACAAGAAGTTGAGAGTAGAAGAAACATAATGAAAAAAGCCAAAGACGGAAAACGAACGACACCCTACACCTCGACACTTATTGACATCCGGGTGGAAAAACATCAAGGAACTTAGAATGGTCTCGTTACAGTGAGGCAGTGCAAATAAACAAAAGTGCTACACCACAAGATGTACCACCCGTGACAGTGCCGCCGATGAAGGGGCGGGGCAGGGTACAGAATACGATGCAGATTGATGAGATAGGTTAGGGGATAGGACTGATTGATGGGGAGTGGTCTTCTGGCACCTCAACTGAGATCTACAGCTTCGACGACCCCCCCCCCCGGAACCAGCACTAATCGATTATGCAACCTATCAGCAATGATACCGCTGCCATAAGTCTTATTTTCATTGAAGCACACAAAACTCTCGCCCGCACGATCAATGCTACCATGGAATAGGCGGTGTCTTTTAGAGGAGGATATCAAACTTCTAAATAAAATTTTAAAGAATATTCAAGAAAATTGTCTGAAGTAAACGAATTTTGTGTAACTACTTGATAAATTGATGACAATATTGGAGATTTGATGTAATTTGAGTTGTATTCCCAAAAAACACTAAAAATGCTGTGTGACGTGAGGAGGGAGAGAATATATACGTTTTCTTGAGCTTCCAAGTCCCTACAACATTTTTCTACGTATTTGAATAAAGAATAAAAGTACCAACACAACGTGGGTAACAACATTTGAAAATTAGAAATGATCGGTTCTGAGTAATAGAAAAATTATTAGTATTCGTAAAATAACAGCTGTTTTCATTTTAGAGAATTCGTAATAAAACGGAAGAACACCTCCATATATACTGTTGTCACAGTGTCAGAGAAAATGAGAGCTCATCAAAACGTGTGAATAGTAAATCTACAGTCATGTAGGGCAGCAAAGCAAGGGACCAGCTCAGCATTTGCTCAGTTTATCAGAGAAACTAGAGGAAAAATCTAATCAAGATGGCAGAAGAACAGGAAAATACAGAATCTAACTCCTATGAGATCTATAGAATGTTACAACGCATATGACACCTCTTGTGACAATCTTAACTAAATACCTGATTATATGTTGGATTTTAAATAACTTTCAAATAAATATTTAAAATCTAAAAATTAATATCAAATCATGATTAAATCTACTAACGCAACAAATCAAGAAGTAGACTGAAAATTTATTATTTTTGTTGTTAGTTGTGTACTTTTAAGGTGGTGGTAACATGAAAACTATTAAAAAACTACTTTATACACAGGTGAAGATATTAAAATATATATAAATTGTATTTCGCATATGTTTTGTCACTGATTTAAAAATGAATATTTAAAATCTCACAACTGAAGAAAAGTAAAAAATGCGAAAAGGCAGTACTTAAATAAGTTATAAATAAATCACCCACGTTTGCGTTTTTCAACAGGGTACGTAGTTTACGAAACATGTTCACACACACGCGACCATCGGAAGCAACCGATCACTATATGCGTATTTTGCACTTCTTCAGCGGATCCATCGCGTTGCAACGAGGTTTTCATCAATTCCGGCCACAAATGTTTGTGGGCAGCACAGTGAATAAATAAATCACTCTCTCCATAAACTGATAAATTCCCTGCCCACAATCGCTTTGCCGCCCGCCGCCATTGAAATGAAACTGAAAAGCGCACGCGATGCACCGACCGCAGAATATGACGCGCGCAGAGTGCAGCGAGGAGGTTTGAGGCTGTCGGCTGACAAGAGGTGGGCTTTGCTGAAACAAGCGTTTTATATTTTTTTACTGACAAAATCTTTGGTGTTATTTCTTTTAATGTAAAATACTTTACTATATCACGAATTAATATTTTTTATACAAGTACATCTTTGTAAATGGTCAAATTTATCTAAATTAAAATCAATAATTGAACAAATTAAAAAAAACAACACACACACAAGAACAAAGGAACATACGGAGAGAGGTTCAGGATCTCAGTATTTTAAATATCCTATTACTTTTATTTTATCATATCAATTTAACCCCTCCACGCCCCCACGAGTGACAGACCGATTAATCTCTACCGCCCCCCGCCCCCTGAACTAACCATTCACCCCTCACCGCCCTTGCCGGCCCTCGGGTCTTCACAGTTCTGCTACCTTATTTTGGACTGCAACACGTCCATCCACTGAATATAACTAAGTAATTATTTTAAAATATTGACGTGCTGAGTCTCTCTCCGCATTTTGCTTTGCCCTTGCGTATGTTTTTAAAATTTGTTAAATATTAATATAAATTATTTTAAAAATTAAAATAATTGATTTTATTTTAGATAAATTTGACTACTTACAGAGATGTACATGAAGAAGTTCGTACATGTAACAAAAGCATTTTAAATATATGTGTTTAAGGTGTTCTCCCTTTTAATCTATACCAATGATTGTCTCAAATGAGAAGATAAAGAAAAATAAATAAATATGTTATTGTATATTATGTTTATTGATTTACGGTATTAGAAACCAAATAAAGATACATTTCATTTCCCTTTCAAAAGATTACAAAATCCTATTTTGAAGCCCATACATTTTACTATGCTGGGGGAAAAGCAATGAATTTTCAAAAGAAAAGCTCTTACTGCCGGATCCTGATAACGAAAAAGTGGATAAATTTAGAAATAAGAATTTTTTAACATGAGGTGAAGACCGAATTCATAATATGTTGGCCGTTGATACCGAAAAATCGATTGACGGGAAAACTGTCTGTGAACATCGGTAGCGGGCAAACACTTTAGCCGATTTTTCAAAAATTGATGTTCCGCAATGGACTTGACGGATGTCACCTTGTCACTGATGTCAACACATTGATTTTTCGAAAATTGCAAAAGTTCACAATTTTTTCCGCGTCTCCCTACAACTAAATATTAAAGAGAGAGATTTTCTCCTTTTTTAAAATCTGTTCCTTAAAGATATAATGTAATTTTTGTACATCATGTACTATTTTTTGCAATTTGACTATTTTGGCGTAATTGTGTGTGAAATAGTAACTTATGTAATGCTTCGCGAAAAAACCGGCGAATTTTCGGCACAAACAATTCCTTCCCGGGTCCTGATAAAGAGAATGTGGATAAATCCAGTTGCTATATTAATAAAATAATCCTCTAACACCACGTGCAGTCGGAATCCCTTTCTGATTGGCCTTTGATGCAGGAAAAACAATTCAAAGCAAAACGTCCGTTCGTCTGTCCGTTCGTCTGTCTGTCTGTCTGGCCGTCCGTCTGTCAACACTACTAGCACCTAAACCATTCGTAAGATCTCTTCCAAATTGAAGAATCCCTTGTCGATCTGGCGAGATTTATGAGTATATGTGCTTTAAATAATGTCAAATAAAGTTTCTCGAAAACTCAAAAGGTAAGTAATAGTAAGTACTCAATAAGTAAATACTCAAATAGTAAGTACTCAATAAGTAAAAAAGAACTCCAAATTCCACATTTTCAAAAACGCTTAAACGCCGTTTTCTCAAAACTGGGTCCAAATTTTATTTCAAATGTTTCCAATAGCTAATTGCACTGATTTATATGTTGTAAAGTTCATTTTGGTGTATTCTTTTGTTTTTTTTTTAAACTTACACAAATGTAATTTTTTAACATACGTCTCGCGTCGTTAATATTCACATTTCCATCAATTTGTATACATTAATGTATTTGTGAGTGGAAAATTTCAAATAACTTCAAATGAAGGTTTTCGAAAACTCAATAGATGTCTGTGAAAAAGAGCTAGAATTTCGCATTTACAGTACTCCTTAATCGCCATTTCTTAAAAACGGTTGATTATTTTGAATGAAAATTTCTACTTAGGACGAGGTTTTACTCTTCTCTAATATTCTTGAAGTCAAGATTCGTTTCTGCTATTAAAAAACCGAAAAGTTGAGAAAAACTCAAGAAAATATATTTTCGGTGACGTTAGATGGCAGCTGGCCTGAGAATGGACAAGTCCTTAAAGCCAATTCCCACCAATCACTGATTTTGATTTTTGTGAACACCAACCACTTTTTTTATTGATCACTGATTTTGATTTGTGTGAATTGATATTACATAACTAACAGTTACGAACAGACACTCCATTCCAAGGAATGAATGACACCAACAGGCGTATGAATATGTAGTGATTCACTACACATTGTTAGTTGTATCACATAACTGTTAGTTATGTGATATCAACTGAGTGAGAGTGAGTTAATTTCGTAATGTTTCCTCGATGGTTCTACTGGAGAGGTAATTCAATGGGATAATATTTCCCTCACTAAGCACCTGATGATGTAACAAAACTAGTTACGAAACGTTGTGCAATTGCTGAAATAAATGATTGTCATAAAAAACTTTAGTTTTTTAATATCTTTAGTTTTGGCTTGCTTTTCGTCTCGGATAGCTACGATCCACCCTATTCCCGGCTGCTGCTTAATGGCGAGTAAGTAATTTATTTCACATTTTCTCAAATTTTTTGGCCCCTAAACGAATCAAAGAAATTTGCAATTTTTTGGAAAATTGAGAGTTCTCAGTGAAAAATCAGACCTGTGCCAAGTCAATTTCTCTTCTTTCGTACCTGAAAATTAAAAAGACTGGTGGTGCTTAGAACAGCCCGTAATTCCCAAGAGCAAATAATATCCTACGACTAACGTGATACATTTCACACGCACTAGGAATACAGACATCGCGTATATCTAGTAGAAACAATGTATACTTCAAAGGATAAACCATTAAGTATTTTCCGGGCTTAACTACATATTTATATTACTTGCGGACACTAATGAAAACATCAAAATGACAGTTACATTACTCAATGAAATATTCTTTTAGAATGGAAGTTACTCATACGATTCGAATTTTTTTGTTTTTTTACTTTAGTTTTTAAATAGTATGTGAGAAAGGAATAGCTTTTGCAGCGAACAGTTTCATGTAATCTGCGAACAAGTCCTTAAGAAAGGCTTAAATGACAGGCATTCTGTGGATTGTAGCATCGTGGATCTATTGTGAACTACACTCGAGACACGTAACCATTATTCAGATCTACATAATAGTTCCCTGTTTTCATTAAACCAATATTTCTTCTTGATTGTCAAAATATGTTTACAAATAAAAGTATCCAAAGTTTTTTATAACAATAATTTATTCAGTAATTTTTTTTTTGTTTATTATAGTCGCATCAACCAAAGGTTCTTAGCGACTTTTCAGTATTTTACATATTGCACTTACATTACATTACATTTCATTACATTAATTTCAGTAATTTCATTACATTACAATTACATTACATTACATTACATTGCAATTACATTAATTACAGTAATTTCACAACGTTTCGTAACTCGTTTTGTTACATCTTCAGGTGCTAAACTTAATGAGGGAACGCTATCCCATTGAATTAACACATCAGCAGAACATTCAAGGAACCATTACGAAATACCTCACTCTCACACAGTTGATACCACATGTTTCATTAAACCAATTAATTCCAACTATGAAACATGGTTGTCAGTTTGTTTGGTATCTCAGTATATAATATTTGGCTTGAACGCATTCTATGGGAAATTGGATTCATCTTCGAGGCACCATCTCCGCAGCCTTCTCAACGCGGTCCCATTTTGGGAGCGATAGGGCGGGCGGAGCCAGGGTATGTATCGGTGCGGCTGCTCGGTTTGAATTATACATGGGGTGTCTCATCTCACAGAAGAGGGTGCCCGCAAAGGACACGCCAAATGAGACGCGCCTTAAAATGCATGAATTTCGAGGGGTCCTTTCACGTCCATACGTTGTTGCGGCAGCAACGCCCCATCCATTCTCACATTGAATGAGAAGTAATGGAAGTGAGCAGTGCCCACATTTAGAAATAGATATTCACTGTTTTGCGTGTTGTAAACAAATTGGTTACTTTACGACAGAAACGTTTCTTTGATATTTGTTTCATATTAAGTATTATTTTGCTCAGAAATATTGAAATGTACTTTATGAGAGTCATAAACAACGGATAGTCTGAATATTTGCTCATGGGCGGTACCGTGAGGGGGAAAAGCAGCTACTGTATACCCAAGGAAGATATTAATTTCTAAAATGTAATGAAAATATTTCGGTAGAAATGTTCTTCTTGAATACTGAATCGGCGGTGAAGGGCAAAAGACTTCGCGTTGCGTCGGAGAAAACCAGGTCAGATACTCTGAGGACAGCGCGCGCCTCTTCAGCCGCCTCCGGATAGAGCACTCGCGAATTGACTTTGCCGATCAATTTTCCCTAAGAAAACCCACCACATGCACCGCAGTCGCACAGGGAGAAACCCACATGCAGTGCCTTCTTATGGGCATAAGGCGAACGTTGCTACGTTGCAATGACCGGGAGCGGTAGCTCAGTGCATCAACTGATGTCACTGCAGCGCCTCTGACCGGGAGGTCCTACGTTCCTACTCCCCAAGGTGGCAGGATTTTCGACACTAGCTTTTCAGCTACGTCGACTTCAGTCGCTGTCTGGAGGAGAATTCTAGCGGCCGGCTGCTCTGATCGGTAGTTTTCCGTGGTTTCTCCGGTCAACACCAGGAGAATGCCGGAACAGTACCCTAACAATCTTTCCTTCCTCTTCCTTGCCCTATCTTCTCCCTTTACACACACACTTACACTAACATGCACTACACTACCACATATTCTGAGAGACCGGTCGGGAGCTTAGAGCTTGTCCCGGCTGCGGCGGTGCCCCGCTGGTGGGAGAGTTCTGGCTGAGGGAAACCACACTAGCCGACGGTAGGTCGGCGCCGGATCTCGCCATCCAGCGAGGGAAGATCACTGCCATCTCCCGATGAAAAACATGCTCTACACTTACGGGACTAATGACCAAAGCAGTTGACGCTCCCGGAATCACCAACCAACTAACCAATCGACACGGGTTAGATTGCTCCGATCTCAACAAAATTTTTATACTCGTGTTTTTAGGTCATTTGAACAAAATATGAGGGTGAGCGTTCATAAATTAAGAAGTTGAGAAACAGGGGTCACCCTAATAAACACGCAAAAGTGTTGTAAACCAGCAAAAAGTATTTTTCGCGCTGAGACTCGAACTTCGTCTCTCGACTTAACTCACCCATTTCACTTTGCTACAGAAGAGCCGTTAAGTAGGAACTTAGGGTGAAGCTTAAAATTGTCTCAACCCAACATTTTTTATAACCGAATATTTGCAGTTTCCGTCTAAAATGGGACCTGCACCATATTTTTACTTATTCGCTGTGTAAAAATAGAAAGTCATGTAATGTAAAGATCGTATAATTCTAAACATCGATGTTCAGAATTAAAACTTCGACCACAGACCAGCGATACCTGGATAAGGCATCAATGAATTTACATGAGCGGGTGATCAATTATAAGGTGCTCTCGTTTATTACTTTCTCACCCTTACGAAAGTACTTCTTACGAAGATAAAGTAATGTACTTGTACGGAAAACAGGGAATTTCCGACCGAAAAAAAATATTTTCCTGTCCTGGTAACGAAAAGAGGATGTATTCAGTTTTTAAATATAGAAACAAAATCCTCTAACACGTGGTACCAGAATACATGTTTTGAGGGTCCTTAATAACGAAAAATCGATTACTGGCAAAACGTGTCCCTGCCCTTTTATGGTCAACCGTAGTGCGTAAAGCGTTGAGCGGATATTCTCCAAAATTGCTATTCCCCGACCGAACTGAATGAACTCGAGGTTTCCAAAGTTTAGATCGTATATTTTAATTTTTAAGGATTTCCTCATTACTAAGGCCTAGCAATAAGAGTTTTTCTGCTGAAAATTCGCCTTTTTTCGCGCAGCATTTCAAAACTTTCTCTCTGCTCCGTAGCGAGAAAGTAAAAACAACTTATTTTTCACCCTTAGTCTTTGGTGACTAAAATATTCAATTTTTGGGTTATCTGTAAGTTATTATGAAAGTTTGTTGATGAGACACATTTCATTTAAAAAACATCAACCACGTAAAAGTATCTAACACAAAACATCGGTGTTAAAAAACAATCGGCTTCAAAATATAGGTGTTAAATGAACGATTTTATAAAAACAATGATATTATGAAAAGATGACCATACATTTACTTAATAAAAGCAATTTACTAGGGGACCAATTTCAAGTAATCTTACAAACCTGACGGTAACAATGAGTGAAAATTTTAGAGCAAGAGAATCGGAAAGTAAAGGCGAAAAAAAGAAAAGTTAAAAACAATTTGCCATGGTCCGTAATAGAATAGTATAGTGAATAGTGCAATGATTGTAAAATAATTAATAATAATTATGAACTACTCAATGATGTAATAAATATCTTACCATTGTATTAGATGCAACAACCAAATTTCAAAACATTCCTTTTTCTTCAATGAGTCTGAAAAGCAATTTTAACATTTGAAGGGTGCAACTCATAGCTTCATGTACTAAATACAAATTGCTGCAGTTATGGGAATTTAGCGCTTTATTATTCGTAGAATCTGAGAAACAAAATATGAGAAATAGAAGAAATGTTGTTCACTTTATTACATTCTGCCAAGAAGAGCATGATAGTTTATTTTTTCATTAGTTTCATAATCTCAGTGAGTTAGAGATTCATAAATTTCCTTTTCGTGAAACATGATTTCAAGTGATACTCAACTAGTTTGAAGGGAGGTAGGAATAAGGGATACCAAGAAACCGTCTATATTTGTTCATAAACATCTCAGAATACATAATACACTTGCATATGCGCTTATGCACAAATCTACGAGTAACATATGAATCAATACAAAGTCTTCGGCCGCTTTTCTATCCATGCCTTTATGCGAGGAATGCTGTGAACTTTCTCCACCAGACTATGCAGAGTGGGGTAGTCTTTTGTAATGTCAAATTCCACAACTGTTGAGAAGTACTCCACAGAAGAAGCGAAGATTATGTCTGCATAAGAAAGCTGTTCCATAAAGAAAGGTAAAGAGCATTATTGTCTGTGAATAAACAAATGGATCATTAGCAATACAAGCCACGTCAACTATACCCTCTTCAACCAATGGAGTGCATCAAATTACGGCACATAGTTGTTTTCTTGATGATCTTTCTATGTAATATGAATAATAATGCAAGGAGAATAAAGTTGTAAAAGTCATTACTCAGCAATAAGATTAATAAGGGCTACGTGAGAAAATATTTTAAAGGTGGCAAAAAAGATAATTGTTTATTCTTATTGGACCATTCACAAATTGTAAGATCTTCGACCTACGACACTCTTTATAAGACCTTTGCTCGCGACATGTACCTACTGACTACAATAAATGTGAGATTAGTTTATCTGAAAGTCAGTCGATTAATATGTTTTCAAGGAAAATTCAAGCAGTTGAACACACTAAATTCTTAAAACGTTTGCTACAAAATATGAAGCATAACTACAACACGTTGACATTGACCACGTTGTTACGAAAACTGGTTTACCGGAACGATAGTTTGATTGAAAATGTTCGAGACAAACTCAGGTAAAATATGCGTTAGATACAGTGGAGAAGAAAGTCTGGAACTTCTTATAACCCTACTAATGAGAAATTGTTGTAATATATATTTATAAATAAATAGCCACAATTCTCCATATCGACACATAGGCGACCAAAATCAATTCAAATTTGGCGCGGTACTTGGAATTCAATCATTTATAGCAATTCTTTGGCGCTAATTAACAGCAAAGGGTATACATTTCAAACGTCCCACGTTGGATTTTGTTTATTTGTTTCTGTGAAACCTCTGGCGGTCTTCCAGAGAGTAAGGCAATACATTTTCACATGGAACTCATTGAAACGACTGAACTGCTTTGAAATTTTGAACTGCTATCTAGGAAGGCCATCAGAGCGCACCACGGAGCGGACAACAAGAAACGACCAGAAAAGATAATATTGCATATTGACGTAGCTTCGCGGAATCCTTGCCTCCTACCACTCGCGCAACTTTTCTTGAACGATAGATTGACGAAATGCGGGCGGAGTGGGGGTATTAGTTACAAAGACAGCCACTAGAGTATTTTCAGTAATGCCAACCTTTGGTAGATGAAACGCAAACCCGCTATGTGTGCGGGCAGGTCATCGCTCTGGGTAGGCAACAGCAGGGACAGTACATAGGAGTTTTAGGTGCCTTCCTTGAAGGTGCTGGACCTGCCTCAGATATTTCTTTAGATAATGGTAATAAAGCTGAACAGAAGTTCTCGACTATGAAAGCAACTAGCTTTGACTAGCTTCTGTTTCGTGCCAACGAAGTTTTAATGCTGGGAATGTTGTCATCATTGCTCGCTGCCTTCAGCTGTTTATGGCTCCAGGGAGGGAGAAGCAAGGTCATCGTTCAAGAAAAGGTGCGCGAGTAGTACTTGAGACGCGGCGGGATCGCATTGTTTGAAGATCGAGTGTTGTTGGCGTGTCAGTGTAAAGAGCGGAGGAATTGAAAGCGAGAGTTTTACGTTGGTAGTGCGTCTAGTTCACCGCATTGCAGGCTGCGTGAACAGCGTTTTGACGCGCAACCTCTGCATAGCTTTTGTCACTCCAGAATTACGACAGAAAACGATTTTCTTTTCGCCCAGAAAAGTTAATATTCTTCAATACTCAATAATTCTAGCGCGGAGGTAAACTAATAGATTTTAAATAATTGGCTTTCAGAATTTTGCTTTGTGTCAATGGAGTAAAAAGGCCGCAGGAGTCTTATTTTCAACACGAAACATCTGGTCTCCCAAAATACTCGAGCTATTTTGCAGCCTAAACACGCCATTAAACAGTTACCTTAAACAAAATATTAACTGAATCTTCCCTTTTATTCGTTTAAATATTGAAGTTGAATCATGAGATCAGTAACTTATTTAGTCTTTTACCTCCATGAATCACATCGACTGTTTTGCTCAGAGGTTACAGAGATTTTACTGAGATTACAGTGTCACAGACTAAATGCAATCGGGGCCTCGTGCATTACTTATTTTTTAAAAGTGTCTTATGGCTGTATTTCAAGTTCAATAATAATAATAAGAAGAATAATAACAATGTATTTCCAGTTTTTTAAGCAATTCAAGTGCGATTCACTAATTCATATTATTTAAATTTAAAATCATTTGAAAGTTAGGGATCAAACCTATTTTTATTATCCTTTATTTTTTCAGGACGATTATTTTCTGTGAGAGGTAAATTTTGACACTTGTGTGGGATCTCGAAGATACCCCATGCAACCATTTACGTTAAAATACCGCAGGAGCCTGGTTAAGGATTGTCATTTACCTTCCCGTTAACAAAATAGCCTTTGTTTTCTTTGGCAACTTTTTCGAGTCGCGAGAGGTTGTATGGCAACGTGTCGTTCACCAACGTCTCCTTCTTCTTCGGCTTGTCGGCAGGAGCGGTGGCCCATCCATAATCGTTGATTGCTGCACAACATGATATATTTTCGTAAACATCACAATAGAATCGATTATTTCGAAATAGCCACATCTGCATCACATCTACACGTAATGAAGCTACGAGAATAATCGTTGAAATTTGTAAATAATGGCCTCAGTGTCAAATAGGGACAAATTGAGTTAATATTAGGAATGTTATATATGGCTTTTTGCCTATAACGTATCAAATAGGCATACTACTTTCGCCATTATAGGTAAATACTTGGACACCTCACTGTTAGACGACAACTGAGTTATATGCCAGGAGATGTTACAAGGAAAGTGATGAGCAGTTCTAAGTCAGAAATATATGGCGGTGGCATTTGCTGATTTTTGCTGTTTTTAATATTCGAAGGCATTGATTGGTGCCATGTGAAAAGAGGTAGTCAGCCAAAGAAATGAGTGAATATTCACGGAAGAAAAGGCGAAAACGTAGAGAAGGCGGTGCACACGCAGAGAGAAAGATGAGATGTTAGGGGCTGCCGTATATAACCAAGAGGGGAAAGCGTGTGCAAGGACGATTTCCTCCGAACCAGCTGGTAAAATCAATATTCAAAAGTTGTGTTAAAATTAATCCTAGTATTCATGATTTATTATCAAGTTCACGTATCACACTAATCATTCTAAGTCAAAAAATTTTACAACTTACAATTTATTTTAAATGAGTAGTTCTCAGATTAACACTTAGAGCATAGAAATTGATCAAATATATTGTGCGAAAAAATGAGCAAAAGCATGTACTAGTAGGAACTCACCAACTTTGATGTCAGTCAGCACGTCGGCAATGACGTCGATTTCCAGCGCCTCCCAATCGTCGCCGCCTGCCAGGCCCGCTTGCTTTGCCAAATAGCGGGTAATGGCCACCGACTGGCACAGGGTCTTTCCGTTTATCTCAAGGATCGGGACCTTGCCAAAGGGTGTGCCTGTACAGAAACAGTAACGATGTAATGGAGATTCATTAATATTATTTGGCAATGTCTGCAATTTGTACATATGTTAGGAGCGAAATCTATTAGTTATTTAATCAGAAAATATGACTAAACGAAATATGTTTCGATGTTCTTGTGCAAGAAGCGATGACTTCCATTTTTAAAAATATTTATTAATTTGTTTGTTTGTTTATTGCAATATATCCCTCCAGATTCCACGGTCAAGAAAGAAAAGTATTTTATAATTTTACTCCAAATTATTTCGGTTCCTACCCATAAAACATTTTTTCGATTTTACAAAAAAAATATAGATATTTAGAAAAATGGCACCTTGTAGTGTTTTGGGGCACTGTAGTGTGAAGAAATGCCAGTAGATCAAAGATTTATTTTTTGTTTCATTGTGAAAACATAACATCAACATTTTGAATTGTCCATTAATATTTACAGGTTCTGATCGAATTGGTAAAAATTATGAAAGTATTTTTCTAGGTTTTTTTTGTGTCAAAGAACGCAATCTCGTGTTTGCTTCGTATTTCTTCCAGATTCTTTTGCAATATTTCTACTTGTTACACTAACTTCTCGGGAATTCTGAAATTTGAAAACATATTCCTGTACAATGGTTTTGCGAAACTGTTAGTACGTCATTTGGAGTCTTGATTTAGTTGATTCTTTTAGCAACCAACCATTGGGACAGAGCATCAAGGCCGGAGGCAAAGAGTAGCATCACTTACGACCTCTCAGAGATACTGGTAACGAATCAACTTCTCGTCAAACTTGTCTACAGCACCCATGTAAAGATAGTATTTCCGTATTGTATTTGGGTAATCAATCTTAACTTTTTATTTTCTCCCACAAACAATACCTATTTAGTCTACTTTCGATCATGGATGAATGTCATGACTGTTTGATAATGCTAAAATTACGCTATATATTACTTCTCTACGGCATCAAAAACATTGTTATAGATAATTGAGTGTTGATACTGCATGTTGTTCAAGAAATAATTTACGTAATAAAATTAAAGAGATCAATTCCATTTCAGAGGAATGTTACTTATTTTTGACTTCTATTTCAACTATCGACCACAACATCCTTTCAGGAAGACAGTTCATATGATTTGGGTCTTCTTTATCACTTCCCTTTCCCTATGAAACCTGTTCGCCGTAAAAATAAAGTTTTTTCAACGTTTGCTAGTTTACGAGTCTAACATCGTAATACTTCCCTCAGTGCGCAAAAACACCAACAGGTACCTCATCATTTTCGTTTTGAAACAGTTGGAATATAAATACTGCAAATTATTTCAAACAAATGTATTCTAAATTTCTGATAATTTAACAATAGAATAATACTAGCTGAGCCCGTGCGATTACATCGCACAGAAAAAGAGCTGAGGAAACGTTACCAAAATACAATACTGCACCATTTGTCAATTTTATTATTTTTAACTGAATATTTTCGAATTTTGAACTATGAATATTTTAAATAAATGTTTAAAGTGTACATGGAAACGCACCACGTATAATAATCCTGTGCTTGGATAGCAAAATGATACGTCATTTTGTCATGACAGAAGACATAAAATGTCGTAAGCCACTGTTGTTTGATAATGTTTAGGAGGCAAAAGGTGCATTTCTCTTGTAGTTTATGAAAAAATAATGCTGGCAAATTACAATAAGACAAAAGTCATATTATTTTGATATGTCACTTTTTAAAACTTTGAAAAAGTGACTTATCGTTTTTTCTTCATACAGATTTACAGAGCGAGATACACAGATCTATTACAAACGTTTTGTTACCATCAATTGGAGTATTTTCAGCTAACAACTTACAGGACACTAATCACACAAATAATTCAGCTTACAACAAAATTAAATAACATACACCTAATCTCTCTTTCATCAATATCACTATCATCATCATATATCATTAAAATACCTTCTATGCTATCAGTAGTTTTCCACTGACTTACCACAAAAACAATTATCCCTAACATTCAAATTTTGCTCTCAAGTCGGCAAGGGTTAATATCGATACCCGATGAGATCGCATTATTTGAAGATCTAGAAGCCGAGCGGTTTCGTGTCGACGCGTCTCGCTTGTGTAAAACGCGAAGCAGCAATACTCGTCTGGCGGCATTGAAAGTTAGCGTTTAGTAAAAAGTTATCGTTGGTAATGCGTATAATTCACAGCTATTTTGATTTATTCTTCTGAATTTTTTCAAAATTACAAAAATATATTTTGGGTTTGAAATTTCACTCACGTCGTAATATTTACTTATATGTTCTATACATAATTGCATTTGAGAGTATAAGTGCTTCAAATTAATGTATATGAAGTTTTTAGGTAGCCAAAAAATTCTCTGTAAAATTTAGCACATTTTTGTGCATTTTTAGAAACGCTCAAATGGCATTTTATCATAACCGGCTCCAAATGTGTATTAAAAATTGAGTATAGGACTATATTTTATTCTTCCAATTCTTAAACTTATATTTCAACCCTACAATTAAAAGGCCCGAAAGTAGAGAGAGTGTGAAAAAATATTATACACGCCGTTAGGTACAAGCTTGGAAGAAGGAGCGGGCAACACCAAAATGCTAGCCTGGAGTAAGAAGATTAGCAAACTAACCAGTGCGAAAACATCTATGCCATTCTATAGCACCGCTAATTTACATTTAAATATTTCACAGCTAATTTACTTGATATCCAAACATATTAATAAATAGTTTTAAATAAACATTTTGATTGTATTGAATACTGATGTAACATATACTGCTGATTGAAAATTAAGAACATCGAACTTGAACTTCACTACTGCGGATCTGTGCCCGAATTGCTTAATCACGCTCCCTGGAGTTACGGAGGTTAGCAACACGAGACACCGCGGGTTCCTGGATGAGGGTTAACTACTGGGATTTCCGAGGATGTACTAAAGGGCCTTGTTTAACAATATTATATACTTGTAAGTTTCCATCAAACATGCTAAAAAGTAAAGTAAGCAACTTGTACGAAAATTTCATTGGCGGCCTCATTTTAGAATGTCGAATTCGTCTCATAGTGTCACTTCGTCCCTCAACATTTCATTCCTATGCCAAATACTCACTTTTTCTACTTGTAACGTAAATTACTATTTTCCCTCCATCGTAGTTTTAATTGCAGAAATAAATGCAGTACTTACTAGATTTCACTTTGGGCCAGTCTTCATGATTAATCCTGTGGTCTTCGTATTCTACATTCGTGTACGCCAGGAGATATCGAATACATTCCGCAGCACCGCGCCCATCGAAATAAGTGAGCTTCGCTTTCGGGGCCATCGCAAAGGAAGCACTGTGCCTTCGTACCGCCAGCGCTTCTCTCCAGGCAGCTTCCAAAGCCTCACAGATAGCGCTTCCTCGCGGAGACGTTGATAAGGAAGACTGCACCATGACATTCACGCGTTATGCAACAACGAGTACGTAAGTAATGTTTGAACAGATTTTCTTCTTAATTAAGAGATTTCATTTAAGTTAAGGAAAGTTCTTATTTTACCCACAAAAATAGCTGCAGGAAAGACATCATGTGTTACATCCATTTATCATGAACAATATTTACTACTAAAGAGTTAATTATTCACAAAAATAAATATTGCAAAACAAGGGACTGTATTTTCGTGGAATGACCAAGCAAGGTCAAAGAATAATATTGTAGTATTGATACATAACGTACGTGACTTCACGGACCTTGATTAAGAATGTTTTGATACCGGCGGAGATTTACAACAATTACGGTCAATATTCTATTGTCTACAGTAATTCTAGTGATACAGAAAAATATTTATCCAGAATTAAAAATACATATCAATAATATACAATGTAACTCATAATATTTTGAAAAACGATATTAATTTTATTTTTTGCAAGAAGAGTGAAAAACTGCCTTGCTAGGTTTCTGTACATTATACTCAAAAGAAGAAAATGGAGTTTGCTGTGGTCTGAAAAAGCATTTATCAATGCTTTCAAGGTGATTTTAAATCACAGTGATTTTAAACACTCAAGTCAAGTACTGATTAATTGATTAGCGATACCAGTCGCGGCAACTGCGAAGGACATAAGTCCCGTGAATCATGTGCGAGCTTCATCCAACGGAATGTTATCTCTCCCCGCGGGATGGTGAGATCCGGCTACGACCTCCCTATCTGCTAACGGGATTTTCGCCAAGCAGGTATTTCCACCAACGGGAAACCGCCTCAGAGCTGCGGGATGCTCTATGCTCCCGACCGGACTCCCGGTATGTGCACGTAAATGTAAGTGGAAAATCGCGGAAAATCGATTTCGAGATTTCAACGAAAATACATAAATTTTGGGGTTCTCTGATACTAAAAAAGTTTTTTTTAAACGCCCATCCGTCCGTCTCTCTGTCCGTCTGTCCGTCCGTCTCTTCGTTCGTCAGTCCGTCAGTCCATCCGTCTGTGAACACTGCCAGTGCTTAAACCACGCGTATGATCTTTTCCAAATTGAAGAAACTTCTAAAATATGAGGATACTTTACATGAAACCTCCGGACATTTTCAAAATTTTCTCAAACGACTCCAAAATTTTTATTTAAATTTATTGTAAGAATATGATAAAATACACTTCTAAAGGTGGCGTAGGTCGGATTTTCACGATTAACTCTTAATTTTCGAAAATTGTAGAATTTTGAATTTTATAGGCGTCTTCCTACAACTATGAAATTGTATAGATTTTTCCTTTAAATCAAATTTGTTGTTCATAACTAGTTATTTAATAAAGATCATGTTTATTTTTTTGAAAAAAATGTTAGTTTTCGTGCAATAGTGCCTGCAATATTTGCAATTTTAAAAAATAACAAAAACAAGACTTTCTCAAAAACGTTTAATTTTTTTCTTTAAAGCTTTAGAAAATTCAATAGATTTCTAAAAATCAAATTCCGCATTTACAATAATGCTTAATCGCCATTTTCTTAAAAACGGCTTTAAACTTTTCAATGCGGTTTGACTTTTATTCACTTTAATAAACCGAAAAGTTGAGAAAATATCAAGAAAATATACTTTCGGTGACTATAGATGGCAGCTGGTCAGAGAATGGAGCAAGACCTTAAAGCCAGTCCCCACCAAGGATTAGAAAAATTTGCTACGAGAAAGTGTGTGCCACTCTGTTGCACCTCTAGTTTGCTTTCACGTACGTATACGTTCGTAGCGTAGAGAAAGTTATACAAGGCAGAGAAAAATCGAGTTTGAGTTTTTAACGGAAATACACGTTTTGGGGAAGAGTGGTTTTTGCAAAACGTCCGTCCGCCTCTCCGTCAGTCTGTCCATCAATCTATCAGTCATTCCATTGGTATGTCCATCAGTCTGTCCATGAATATGTCCATCAGTCTGTCCATCTGTGTGTCCATCAGTATGTTCATCAGTCTGTTCATCAGTCTGTCCATCAGTCTGTCCATCAGTCTGTCCATCAGTCTGTTCATCAGTCTGTCCATCAGTATGTCCATCAGTCTGTTCATCAGTCAGTCCATCAGTCTGTCCATTATTCGGGGCAACGTCGGCGGTGGCCTCGATAGACCCTTGAGCCTGGCCATTACTACCTTATACGAATGACCGCCAGGGGGCAGCACCCACCTCGTTTCTTATCTCTTTCCAGCGGCGATCCTTGATGGTCTTAATAGCTTTTGTGAAAGCTCTTCTACGCCCACGTAATTGTCTTTGAGAGTGTCATAATTTAGGCGATCCAACCCGCGTTGCGCCAACCGATCTGCAGTGGCATTCTCTGCAAAGTTCCGCAATCTCGTCAGTCCACCAGAACACCCGCGGACGGCGTCCATTCCTGAGGCTTTCTTTCATTGACGCATCACAAGCGTCAACGACCCGGTTCATTAGTTTCCTCGACATTCTCAGAGTATCCGATCAGCATAACGTTGCTCTCCATCATGGCAGCGAAAGAATTGCTATCGAACATCCTGTGGTTACAAGTGGCAGGGAGAAGTGTAGGTTGAGTTCTGCAAGGGACAGGAGGAGTCCTGTCCCTTGCAGAGCTTAACCTACACTTCTCCCTGACTTCATGTACAATAGCTTGGTGGTTGCTATGTGTATAATGATCGCTAACCTCCCGCGCCGTAATCCGTGTAGCAAGGGTATCACAAGCGAATGCCAAGTCAACGATGGAGCTACGACAATTCATGGCAAAGGTCAGGATGTTATCAATGTTGCAGAGGTCGACATCTAAGCGAGCAAGGCTGTCCAGGAGAGACATCCGACGTTGGTTTGTTACCCTGCTGCCCCAGTCGGTGGTCCATGCATTAAATTCCCCAGCAATAATAAGAGGCCTTAGTTTTCTCGCTTCATCCAATAATATATCGAGTAAGTCTTGAACTCCTCAAGCAACACACTGGGTGTGGCCAAAACACTATAAAAATGTATACCGAACCTCTTGATCCAGGTGAATCCATCCCCTGGAACTTGGAAAACTTCCTGGATCGGATTATTGCCACAAATGTACGCCGCAGCTCGATTAGATGCGTCCAAGAGCCATTGAAGACGGGTTATATTCTTGTATTGCAGAATCGCGACGCCTTATCTTGAGCTCGCGCACCGTCTGTCTGTGTTTATTAGATTCTCTCTCTCTCTCTCTCTCTCTCTCTCTCTCTCTCTCTCTCTCTCTCTCTGTGTGTGTTTTTTGTGCTGTCTCTTCTTCTGTCTGTCTGTCTGTGTAGTGTCTCTCTGTCTTTCTGTCTGGGTCTGAATCTCTCTGTCTTTCTGTTTGTCTGTCTGTCTGTGTGGTGGGGAGGTGGAGGGTGGGCAGAGGGTTGGAGAGGAAAAGCGCGGTGGAGCGGCTGTGGAGTGGGTGGGGTGGAGTGGAGTGGAGTGGCGCTGCGTGGGTGGAGAGTGCTGTGCGGGGTTTGCGGATTTGTGTGGAGCGGGGTTGGGCGGCGGTTGAGGTCGATGGAGCGAGGGGAGGTGCGGTGGAGTGGAGTGGAATGAAGAGGCACAGGGCGGGTGGAGGGCTATGTGGGGGGGGGAGGAACGTGATTGGGCGAAGGGAGTTGGGGGTTGGATTGTGCGGTGGAGCTCGGGTGATGGAACGCGTTTTGCTGGAGATGTGTATAAAATTACTATATTTATTTCATTCAAAATATATTTTCCGTTTTCTGTCTAATAAATTTACTTACGGGCAGCGCCGATTTACTTCCGCTAGTTGATAAATAATAATTACATGTTTCAATGCAAACTGAGAATGTAGCTTACCATAATAATTTAATAGAGTCCTGACGAGAGTTTAATAATTTGAAGAATGATAGTTATCTGTTTAGAATTGAAATGCAATGGTAATTTAACATAGATCGAAACAAAATGAATAATATTTCTTAGTTGACGTCCATTCGAAGAGCAACATCTTGATCTCAATCTTTTTCCTTGATTTCCAGAGAGCATTATACATTCATTCGGCGGAATCACAAAGTCAGGTCTGGGAAGGGTAAAATCGAATTTCAAAGAGAAGTAAAATACTATTGAAGTGGAAGTAGGAATTTATGGGAGTACGAGAAGATGGGCGGCTGCGATTCCAGAACGAAATATAATGTATGGGAAGTGGCAGTCACAAAGGGGAATCCAATATCAGGAAATCGGGGTCTTGGACGTGTTCCAATAAGACAGGAAGATAGCGGCCAAAACAAAACGCGAAACAAAGGCGAGCACCGCCACTCCGATGCTTGAGGTTATTTAGAGGCGCATCACTTTGGGAGTCCTCCAACGAAAACAAGAAAAATCGCATGCAGATGAAATGAAGTTGAGCACACGACTTTTTATTGGGTTTGATTCTAGTCGACAACGCGTCTTTTGTAATGCACAGCGCTTCATGTCATGTGGATGAAAGAGTGGTGAAGAATCCTTTTCGCGGTAAGTACATTGAGAGTATGTTTTGTATGTGAATTAACTCTAATGTGTTACATAAATTAATCAAATGTTAAATGTACTGTAAACATTTGCTGATTTTTTTTTTGTTTATTATAGTCGCATCAACCAAAGGTTCTTAGCGACTTTTCAGTATTTTACATATTGCACTTACATTACATTATATTTCGTTACATTTCATTACATTACATTGCTTACATTACATTACACTTATATTTTATTGAATATATTAATCTTCTGGCAGAATCTTATTATTTCCTGTTGATATGACTTAGAATATATAACTGTTTCTAATTGTTGCTCCGGTGATAGGCCATCTCGTTCTTCCTGGAACTTAGGGCAAACGTTCAAAATATGAGATACCGTTAGTTCAACTTTACAAGAGTCACAGAGGGGCGAGGGTAGTTTGTGAAACAGGTGTGCGTGTGTTAAATTAGTATGTCCGGAGCGAAGTCTGGATAGCACTACTTGTTCTCGCCTAGTCATCTGTTTATTTATATACACTGAGAAGAAATCTGATTGCGTTTTATGGAGGTGGCTGGCTTTGTATTTGGTCCATTCTTGATTCCAGTTAGTCAACATTCTTTTGTTCATAAATTTAAGGATGTCCGTTGTGGTGTTAACTAGGTTGTGAACTGTATTGTCTTGTTTCAGGTTTACCAAGAAAGAAGCCGCAGTGCTAAACTCTTGAGTAACGTTGTTTTCCAAGGATGTGGGGATCCAGGCAAATGAGATATCTTTTCCCGTTAATGATATCTGATAGTAGAGTTCAGTAATTGTTTGTAAGATTTCGCATTTGCGCTTACTATGATTTAACTGGAATAGAGTGCTTGATGAGTTAGTTACAATTGAGAAAGAGGGGTGCGTGAGGTCTTTGACCAGTTTTAAAGCCTGCATGATTCCATATAAACCCGTAGTTGTTAGGCTTACGTGGGGTTTGAATGTATACAATGTGCTGCGGTCAGCGGTATACACATTGACTTCCGGACCATCTGTCTTGAGAATGGGCTTGATACCGATAACAGTGTGTGACATGTATTTCTCAGCAAAATCATTGAGAACAGATTTCCTGTATTCTTCTGAGGATGAACTTTTCTCAAGTTTCAGTAAAGACAGGTCAATTTTGAATTCTTGAAGCAGCCAAGGTTGAATTTTGCATGGGCGGTGTTTTCAATCTGAGAGAGTTGAATATTAAGTATTTCAAGAGGTTCCTTGATTTTTAGATAAAAGGAATGATTGATTTATGTTTCTTGAAGAGATCCGAAGGTATGGTGAAACATTGTTGGTTATAATTGGATTGATAGACGAGCCAGCTTTAATTGCATACTTCATGCCGAGCAATTGACGTCGGAAGTGTAGAGATGGCTCCTTGGCTTCAGTAAGTAGGCTACCAATAGGCGTGGTGCGGAGGCATCCTGTACATAAGCGGAGGGCTTGATTGTAGAGTGTCTAGCTTGCTAAGAACACTTAGGCTAGCGGAGTTGTAAATGATAGATCCATAGTCAATCTTACTTCTGATAATTGTTTTATAAGTAAGAAGCAAGATGTCTATATTCGCTCCCCAGTTGTTGTGGTTAAGATATTTGAGAATATTAAGCCGTTTTTTACAGTTGTCGATCAGCTTCTGAATATGTTGTTTCCAGCTCAATTTGTTATCAAAGTATAGGCCTAGGATTTTAGTACAGCGGACCGCAGGTGGACATTGGACACCAGTAAGAGATGCGGCAAAGTATGGTGCCTATTCCTTGAAAATAGGATACATTCAGATTTTTAGTGGAGAATTTAAATCCTGACTTCAGGAAAATTCGGAGAGTTTGTCGAGCTTCTTGCATGTACTTTTGAGTGTTCAGCAGATTATTGCCTTTACATAGAACAATGATGTCATCCGCGTATTTCCTTATTGTAACAGGTAAGGCAATATCCTTGTCCACGTCGTTGATTGCGATAAGGAAAAGTGTTACACTCAAAACTGACCCTTGTGGAAGACCATTTTCAAGCATCCTAGGTTGAGATATTTGGTTATTAATTCTGACTTGAAGCTGTCTATTTAGTGTAAAATTGCGGATGAACTCGAACATATTTCCATGAACACCGATGTTGTGAAGAATTCTAAGTACTCTATAGGTCCAGACCATATCATAAGCCTTTTCTATGTCTAAGTTGACTGCAAGTACGTGTTGTTGATTGATGAATGCTTCTTGGATGAATGTGGCAGTATTCAGTAGGTGAGATTGTGTGGAATGTCCTTGACGGAAACCAAACTGGTTGTTAGTCAAAATTTGTTGGGAATCCAGAAACCAACGTAGTCTATTGTTGATGATCCGCTCAAGAATTTTGCACATATTAGATGTTAGAGATATTGGACGGTAGTTATCAGTTATAACCGGGTCTTTACCGGGCTTAGGGACAGGAATAACGGTGGCCAGTCTCCAGGTGCTTGGGAAGGTCTTTTCTCTCCATATAGAATTGTAGATGCGTAATAGAATAGATTTTCCTTTAGGGGGTAGCTTTTTAAGGAGAATATTTGGAATATTGTCGGGGCCAGGAGAAGAATTGTTGGACGCTTCAATAACTTCATCAAGTTCATGTGGTGAGATATCCACGTTAAGTTGGAATTTATTTGCTAAAATTTCATTCCCTTTAGGAATGAGTTTGGTTTCTTGTTCATTTTATGTGAAAGAAATTCGTGCATGTAGTTGTTGGAACTCGAGTTATTGAGAATGTCTTGGCAAATTGGTTAGCAATATCAGATGGGGCAGTAAGTATTTTATCGTTGCTTTTAATAAAGTGGATACAAGTTGATTTTTTATTTCCCTGAATAGCTTTGATTGTTCTCCATGTATCATTGATGTTACAGTTACCGTTTAATGATGATAAGTATTTAGACCAAGAATTGGTTTTGCTTTCTTTGATGACTCTTCTGGTGATAGCTCTGGTCCTTTTGTATTCAAGTCTGTTCTCAGTTGATTTATGTTTCTTATAACGGTTAAATGCATGTTTTGAATTCCTTATTGCTTCTTTACAGTCACTATTCCACCATGGTGTGTTTGCTCTTTTAATTTTGAAAAATAACTTAGGAATAGCCAAGTTTGCTGCAGTAGTAATCAAATTACAGAAGGCTTCGATGGTAGCATCAATATTGTTAAATTTAAAGGGTATATTATCGCCTATTGGGGATGCAGAAATGAAGTTCTGATATTCTTCCCAATTGGCTTTATTGAAGTTCCATCTGTTTACTTGAACTGAAGGAGCAGGTGTAATATTTATGTTGTTAATACCAATAAAAATGGGGAAATGATCGCTATCATATGGGTAGTCTGAAACGTTCCAAGAGCATTTGTGTGCGAGGGATGCTGATGATATAGATAAATCTATGGCGCTAAAATTATTGTTGTTGATGTTGACATGTGTATATTCTCCAGTGTTTAATACAATGCAATCGTGGTATTCCAAGATGTCTTCAAGTACAAGACCTCTGTTATCTGTTTTATGAGACCCCCATACAGTGTTATGACTGTTGAAATCCCCTAAAATGAGGAAAGGCTTTTCCAGTTTATTAATTATATTAATAACCTTTGATATGGCCATGATGAGAATCTTTAAAATTAGTTTCTTGAATGCAGATAACATCTGGCTGGGTAAGATCGCACAAATGCTGTAAACTTTCTAGTCTAGGATAGAAACCGTTGACATTCCATTGGAGAATATTCATTAGTTGGAGCTGATATCTGCACTGGAGTCTGATTCAGTACATGATTCTTCAGAGGGTGGTAGAACAGACTTCATTTTTTTACAAAGTCTGGTAAATCTTTTTATTGTTGCATTTGGAAGATGTTGGTACAGATTAGACATCATTTCAAGGAGAGCTGATATATCAGGTGAGTAATCTTTGGCAATGAGGATGGGGTCAACAGCATTAAAAGAATTTTCCAGAAAGGATTTAAATTGATGGTAGGTAAGAGGATATTTGCCTTCATTGTCTTCAATAATTGATTTTAGAGGACATATTTGTTCCTCTAGAGTTCTACTTTAGTTAATTCAGATTTCTTTGGCTCATTTGTTTGTTCTACTTTTGTTAATTCTACTTTTTCAGTTTCAGGTCTACTTTAGTAATTACAGATTTCCTAATTCATTTAATTGTTCTTTTTTCTTCTTTTCCTTTTAGGTTGTTTCAGGGTTTCATCTGTATTTGCTTTTCTGGTGGTACTTGAGGATTCAGGAACATGAGAGGAGTCAGATTGTGGGCCTCTTTTCTTTTAGGAGTCGGTTTTCATTTATTCTTTTGGTATAGATTTTTTTTTTTATACACAATTATTGTCATTATCAGATTCCTGTTGATTAATGGAATGTTCAGATTGATTATCAGTTGTAGGTGATTTTGTTTGGGGGATTTCTTCATGGAGATTAGGGGTAGTTATGTCATTATTTGGGAGGACAGGAGTGGAAGACTTCTGTTGATTGATAGTGGGGCCAGATTGGTTTTCATTGTAGGGGAATCAGTTTGGAGGGTTTTTTGGTGAAGGTTAGGAAAATTCTCATTGTCATTAACTGGAGGCCCAGTGATTAAAACTTCTGTGCATTACTAGTAGGTGCAGATTGATTTCCATATGCAGAGAAATCACTGTTATTGGTTTGATTTTGGTTAGAGGGACAGTGGTTAGCAATGTGGCCTTCCTGCTTGCATAGAAAACATACCACATTGTCAGTGGAAAAGTAAATACGGTATGTTGTGTCTTGATGGCATACCAGTGCAGAATCTGGTAACTTGTTAATATCATCCGGATCTATATAAATCTGCCTTCTAAAGCTCATAATATGAGAGAATCCAGGTTCCGAAATCCCAGCTCTGATAAATGACATCTTAGTGGAGGGTTTGATGTTGTTTCTATCGAAAATGTTCAGGATTACCTCATGAGGTATAACAGGACACACATTAGAGATAATAACCCGTACTTGCTTATTGATGAGTGGTCGTATATTCAGTTTTTGATTATTAATAGTGATAAATCTGTGTGTATTCACAATATGTTCAGCAATCTTTTGAGTTGAGAGGAAGAAACATATTCTATTATTAGAAATTCTTGAAACAAAACGAATATCTGAAGGGTTAACGATCGAGGCTATTTTCGATACATAATCCTTGATGCTAATACCTTCTTGGGCATCAATCACAATCGCTTGACTTTTGTTAGGGTAAATTTCCGATTGCACCGCAAGAGAAAGGTTTTGCTTACTTGTTTATCTGTCGGTTCTGAGGTTATGTTGCCGTTGGTGGAAGTTTCCATCGTGGTAGGATGCCAGCCGCTGGGGCAGCTGACTTTTGAGTAAAAGCTGACTCTTCTTGTTGAATGGATGGAGAACACAGCACTTAGAATTACAGGAACTTACTCGTGTAACAATTTCTCACAACCTCGCAGTGTGCACCACAAACACGTCTACCGTTCACGGACGCACCATAGCGAATCATTTGCTGATTATTTAGAATGAAATTGAGTTATGAGAATAGTAAATACACGTTGTAGTAAACTGAGTGGCTTCGAAATAATAATTACTTGTATAAACAATAATAAATTAACAACAGCCATAACCCTGCGTTGGTAGCTAAATTGCTTAACCAGGCTCTGTGAGAATACGGAGGCATACTCGAGGCATCAGCAATGTAACGGCGCAGAAGATCTCACCCAAGGGATAAAAATAACTGACTATGACTGACGAGGCCTATACTAGCAAAACGACTTCTCCACGTTCCACGCAAATAAGGGGAGAGCACAATGTTACAAATAAAACGTAACCATTTTTTTATAACACAAAACATTAAGAAAAAATGTCTGTCATCAATATTTTAAGTGTAGCAAGAAGTTCCTAAAAAATTGCGCCTTGTCAATTTTTGAAAAATTACGGATTTCAAGGAATATGAAACCTGCACCATTCATGTAAACGTCATTGACGCTATCCTGTAGTTTAAACAAAAAAATGGTGTCATATTTTAGAAAATTTTTAATTTTTTGTGGATTTAAGTAAAGTACCAACAAAAATCAAACTATCAGTTTGAAATTCCCAAGCGTTGTTTTCGTACACATCAATCCGGGAAAATCATTTTAGGAGAAAATCAGTTAAATGGTTTAGGCACTAGCGTTGACCTCCGACAGAATCACCGACAGACGGACCGACCGACAGACAGACGGACCGACAGATAGACAGACCAATAGACAGACGGACCAACAGACAGACGGACCGACAGACAGACGGACCGTCATACGGACCGACCGACAGATAGGCGGACAGATAGGTGGACAGATAGTCAGACAAAGATAGATAAATGGACGTATAGAAATGACGGACAAGGCCGTCAATCGATTTTTTCGTATCAAGGACCCACAAAACAGTGATTTTGACTAGATCAAGTTTTAAAGGAAGTAATTTTCTTTATGTAGCAAAAGTATTTATGCACCTTTTCGGTACTAAGGCGCTGGCAATACCTTTTTCTACCGAAAATATTTCGGAAAACCGAAAATGTTTTCTCCGTCACCCGACGTAATTGGAGCATACATTAAAGATGAAATATAAGCCAATGTGGGGTCAAATTCTGCAGTTTTTCATTTTAAAGCGCAAATATTTTATTTTACATTCTGGAGAAATTTCAAATCATGTTCTGAATTAATGACTATATTATATCTCCTTGGCACTCACACATCTAGAAACCCTTCTTCTAAAGACAGTTGTATGTCTTCGTCGATTTTTAATTCCTTCACTGAATTCACTTTATCTACTGTTTCCAGTTTCTCAATTTCTATAGGCAATTTAGAAAATATCATTATATATCGATTTTGATTTTTTACTAACACCACACTTCTTTTCCCTGACAAGAGGACTGAGAGTCTGCTCATGATTATATTCTCCTTCCATTCTCAGTTAGGAAGTGATATTTACTAGTTACAGCTCCCTGTACCTTGATTATCCTTCGTGACTCAATCGCCTCGCTTTGATTGATTTCGCCTTTGACGCTCACACACCACGTGTACTCGGCTCGGGAATCCTAACACTTGGGCCGGAGAGTTAAAATTTGCAGTAGACAACTGCTAGATTTTGATTGTTTTGGCGCGTCAACAAGGTCATTACTCACATAAATATAGTGCGTGTTTTGTCGCGAGAGGGGGCGGTGATCTGCCCCCGCTCGATCGCAAGATCCAGCGCCGACATACCGTCGGCTTGCGAGATTTCCTCCAACCAGGCATCTCCCACCAGCGGGGCACCGCCCCAGCCGGGACAAGCTTTTGGCTCCCGACTGGTCTCCCGGGATATGTGGTAGTGTAGTGCATGCTAGTGTACGTGCTTGTGTGTAAGGGAAGAGGATAGGACAAGGAAGAGGAAGGAAAGAGCGCGGTCCGTGGCCCGTTTGTTAGGGTACTGCTCCGACATTCGCCTGGTGTTGATCAGAGAAACCACGAAATACTACCGATCAGAGCAGCCGGCCTCTAGAATTCTCCTCCAGATAGCGCCAGACCTAGCTGGAAAGCTAGTGTCGAAAATTCCGCCACCGTCAGGACTCGAACCTAGGACCTCCCTGTCAGAGGCGCTGCAGCGACACCAGTTCACTCGCTGAGCTACCGCTCCCGGTAAGTGAAACTCAGATATCATACCACCTGACCAAGTACCGAGATCGCCGGACGGCCGTTGGCGACCGCGAAAATCATTTAAAAAGGGCGCTGCTGTATAAGTGACCAAGTGCGGGCAGCTGCGCTGTAATGGAAGCAGCGCGGGTGGGCTTTATGAACGCGCTCCCTTCCACCGAGGGGGGGGGCGGTTCCCTTGTTGTGGTAACTGCGTGCTGAGTGGCAGCCCTCGTTTGTGATGCGTTGTTTTACAAATACCCCCGAACCAAAATTGGTGTCGATGTTGCTGTAATGACATATCCGCTTCAAATTACAATAATAAAAATTAAAATTCAGGGATGTCCACAATATACGATTTTTTAGTACAAATGTCCAAGATCTTACTACAAACAACAATGCGCAAAAATTTATATTTATTTTGTCGTATAACAATTTTTACATGTAGAAATTTAAATAGATATTTGAAATCTCTACTCAATAATTTTTCTATTTGTGAGAAATATACTTTTAGCATTGTTTTTACTTTTCCCTCAAAATTATATCCGCGAAATATTCGTTAAAGTTACAATTGGGTTATTATTGTTTTTATTATGCATTTATTTTATTACTTAATTGCTTTGTTGGAATCCCAACTTTGTTGTTAGTATCCTCGAAGCTGCAATGCTTTAAGTGAAAAGCCATGGCTAACGAGCGGACAGTTGAGGAGCGATTAGTGGCGTGCGTGTTGGTGCTCGAACGACCACAGTCAAGGCAACCAATGCCAGAGGTAATGCGTGCGTTTACACTTGGGTTGGCCCAAGCCTCAACCTCTTTAGGGTTGGTTGGGAGGAACATGCTTTAGCTCCAGGCAGCATCAAAGGCAGCCCGCGAAGTTGTCGCTAGAAAATGCGAGAAATGTGTACCGCCATCGCCCCTGCAATTGATTGGTTGGTTAGTGATTCCAGGCGCGTCAACAACTTCGGTCACTCGTCCCGTAAGTGTAGTGCATGATTTTCCTCAGGAGATGGCTGTGATCTTCGCCTGCTGGATGGCGAGATCCGGCGCCGACCTACCGTCTGCTAGCGAGGTTTCCCCGTAACCAGGACTCTCCCACCAGCGGGGCACCGTCCCAGCTGGGACAAGCTCTAAGCTCCCGACCGATCTCCCGGAATATGTGGTAGTGTAGAGCATGCTACTGTAAGTGTGTGTGTAAGGGGAGAGGATAGGACAAGAAAGAGGAAGGAAATATCGCGCGCGGTCTGTGGCCCGTTTGTTAGGGCACTGCTCCAGCATTCGCCTGGTGTTGATCGGTGAAAGCACGGAAAACTTTAGATCAGAGCAGCCGGTCTCTAGAATTCTCCTCCAGACAGCGACTGAATTCCACCTAGCTGAAAAGCTAGTGTCGAAAATCGTGCCGCCGTCGGAAGTCAAACCTAGGACTTCGCGGTCAGAGACGCTGCAGTGACATCAGTTGATGTACTGAGCATCTACTGATGCTCCGGTCCTGCAATTGAGAGGTCTCTACGTAAATCCATACGCAAGAGAGCAGCTGAACTTCAATGAACGCGGTCAGCAGTGCATCACAACGTAAGATAATATTTTAAACTGAAATGGTTTACACCGATGTTTAAGAATGAGTTTATTTTACAATGCCGTACAGCAGCGAGTTGAAGCCTGGCGTGCTTTATTGGCTCCATTTGCAACAGCCATTTCTCGCTAGTGTATGTTATAATCTGATGAATATGTGAATTACCGGAGTTCTCATAAACGCAATGTCTTTTTCTGGACTCAAAAATCCGCATTATGTGCAAGAGGTGGACAGAAATCGGCCTTATGTTATGGCATAGGCCGGAAAGACGATACGAGTTCCATCACGATACGAGTTCCGACTGTTTTTAAGGATACAGGAAAGGAATTTTTTATTTGGAAATATTACAAACGTGTTTATTAACATTTTAGCTGCAAGTCAAAAGAATCATGGATCGTGTGTGGTCACAATAGCATTGATCTGCAGCTCACTTTGCTATTCATGTGAATGAGTCCCTTAATGATCAATTTCAGGGTCACTGGAGGGCGGGGAGAATCACCAGCATGTTCAGCTCCACTGGCCACCACAAAGCCAGTACCTTACCACTCCAGCAACGTATTGTGAGAGAATAATCAAGTTCAACGTGACTCCACTTCGGTACACGAAGAAACCTTTCAAAATGAGTCTCACCAAAGACTCATCACTACACCATGTTTTATACCATTAATTAAATAATATATAAACTTCAAATATCTCTAATTACAGATTATCTGATTAACTAAGCCTCAAAATATTTTACCCTCTTTCCTCACAGTCCAAGTCTATTGATGATAACACACGAACACATTATTATTATTATTATTATTATTATTATTATTATTATTATTATTATTATAAATAATAATAATAATAATAATAATAATAATCAATTATAATCAGTTCAAAACTCCTCAAAGATATATTCAAATCCCCTTGAAACAAAATACAACAAGAACCTCACAAGTTCTAAAGTCTGCATATTTCTCTTTCCTTAATCTTAAATAATCACGCGTCTAATCGAACTGAAAATTAAAAGACGGTACTTGTCGAGTAAGACATACAAACTCATTGCAGAAAGTTTTCACCCCAAATTCACCACAAAATCATTGTTCAATTCTTTTTATTTTACAACACTTTGCCAGATGACATTAATTCGATGGAAATATTTAAATACGAAGTTAAATCATTTCTGCTACATAACTGTTTCTATACAATTAGAGACTATACTGAGCATCACAAGGAAAGTAACATTAATTTTAACAGTAATATTTAATGTATTATTTCTTTGGATTGTATAATTCTAAACAATAAATGTATTGCATTGCAAATTACTTTTTTAAAGTATTGCATCGCAGCTTCTCGGGTCAATGACCCCCATCTCAATCAGGTTTTTTTGTCCAGTTTCCCTGATCCATTGAGCAAATGCTCAGATGGCCCCTTGTTTTGTTTCTGGACATAAATGTAACTTCATTATCTGTGCACGACTTCTAGAATTCATTGGGAAATATAGCTATTCAAATGATCGTTTCCATTTTGTCGCGGCAGGAAATATTATTTGACGAAGGACATCATGGATAAGAGCCCAAAATGTATTGCTTATTTATCCTTGAAAATAGATTTTAATATAGGAGCGGTTTCTTGAATTAATTCAAAATTCAAGTAGTATATGACTTCGTGTAGGGATTACAGAATTTTGAAAACGTGCTCAGAATTCCCTTCTTCCCATAGCACCGTTTTAACTGTTTTTGACGTAAAATGAAATAAATAACAAATAAAATAAACCCCATTACTCTATTTATATTTCTCGATTCTGAAAAGTTTTTTCGCTTTGAAATGTTGCTGTCGTACCGGATGTTACTGATCTATATAAATTGAAGTAGTAGTAGGGACTTTATGCCACTGTCCTCAGTAGGCAGCGTTGCCGAGGCGATCGGGAGTAGCGAGATGGAGTGCGTTTGCGGCACGAGACCATCACCTCGTGCTTGACTTCTCAGACCACCTCGCAACACATCTCAACCATCATCCTATCCCCTGCCATCTTCATACATAAAAAAATGTAAATATTGATTTTCCCCCTTTTTTGTATATTGTTCACAGTTGAGGCATATCGGGTAATAACAACTGACATTTCAGGCGAATTTAGAATTATTGGTTCTAAGTGGAAATAGCAGAAGCTCTTTTTTTTATCTCATTTTTGAAGAATGTTCCTTATATCATGTCTTTCAAAATTGTCTTGCAAAATTTCAAAAATATGGCAATAAACAAAAAATGGCAATAAATTCATTTGCCTCGCACAGATAAATTAATGTACATAGTAGCCACAAATTAATTTTTTTCCTCTGCGACATGAAAGGTCAGTTAATATTAATTACATCCGAACGCCTCAACTGTAATTTTGAAATTGTAAATTCATGAAAGTGGTTCGGCGGAAGACCAGGTCTCAAGGTGTGACCATCGCCACAAATAAAGACAATTTATTATTATTATTATTATTATTATTATTATTATTATTATTATTATTATTATTGTTATTATTATTATTATTATTATTATTATTATTCACGATTATTTCCATTTAAAGAGAGCGTTTGAACTTGAATTCCTTTATGATGATTGATTGTTTTTTCTCTGGGCCCATATTTTCTTCATGTGTTCACTATGTTGTTTCTTCCGCTCTGCTGTCCATTTACATCCTGGCCTCTTATTATTATTATTATTATTATTATTATTATTATTATTGTTGTTGTTGTTGTTGTTGTTATTATTATACAGTGAGGGGCACAACCTCGTGGTCACGTGCCCAGGAAGACCCGCCTAAATGTGGCAGCCTTTTCGCACGTCGATGCTAAGCAACCACGATTTACCAGTAGGTCGTAATAAATATTCCAGTAAACAATATTGCTCTAATTCTCTTTGAAAAATAAATGTCAAGAGATTAATTTCCCAATAATTAGATCTTTGAAAATGCTGCAGTTCATTAAGCATCAGTTCATTAGCATCAAATGGTCCTGAATTTTCCGAATACGCTGTCGATATGGTTTTCACTGCTTATCGTTTTATTCCAATTAACAAGAATCATTTAATATCTATTCTACACATGTTAATGTAGCATTTTAATGGTGTTTCCTTCAATGAGTAATGCACACTTATATGTGTCCGCAAGATACCAGTCAAATGATTGCTAGTTAATTACACAATGTATTCACACATTTCGTAACAACTTTTTGTATCTTTTCCAACGAATTACTTTATAATAAAAGTTTATTTACCTATTTGAAAAAAAATATTCTAGTGTTCCATTGAAACAATCTTTTTGAAATCGACATTTTTAAAAAAAATATTAAAAAGAAAAGGTGTTATTCTCAAGGCAAAATCACAGATATTCAAATAAAAAACATATAGTTTTCAAAAAAAATTGATATTCTCTGTAGAATTAAGCTTCTATACTTTTCTTCAAATATTCAGTTTTATTTATTAATATCATATACACTACACATATTTAATCAAAGCATAAATAATTTTATGTATTTAACATGTCTCAATGATCTTCAAATTTTTCGCAAAACGTATTGGCAAAGTTAAATCTACATCGATGAAATTTGTATCAACTAGTGCTTCATAGAGACACCTTAGCTACTGCGGGTATTACTCACTTCATTCAACGTGAATTATTGTGTTGGTATCTCTTTTCACTGACCATTTCTGATTTATTAGATTCCAAAGCAAACTTTCCTTTTACGTAGTTGACAATCTATAGGTTATGGTTGGTTCTTCAATGCCAACTGGACCACGGCCTACCAGCCCGGAAACCTTTACCATTATTGACTCCGGCCGTGAAAGCCTACGATGCTATGTAAGCTATAGGATAGTTAAGTATTCGTATTGTGTGTTTTTAAGATTTGTTTTTAAAAAGTTACGCCAATTTGGAGTGCAGTATTTCCTAATTATGGTTCTGGTAATATTTCACACTTTGGGAAGCAAACAATCTTACCCATCGTCTTAAAAAACACTTTACCACTTTATCTGGAATTTGAAGTTGAAATTCTCTGCATTTACTTATTATGAGAATCTTGCTTTTCCACTCATTTACATAGAGAGATTGTTTTCTTCATGACAACAAAAAATACTTCACTTTACATATTAAAGGAGATAAACTCGAGAGTTACAAATTCTTGTGGAATTAACAAACAACAGCCAATTTAAAGTAGCGACGAAATAATTACAGCAAAGTACAAAAGTAAAATGTAAAAGAGATAACACAGAAGTAATCAGGAAGTTTTGTCGCTTAATACACATCTCCATTTTGAAAGTAAAATTACCAACAGTGAGAAGAGAACACATCTTAAATTTGGCAGATGAGATCATATTCAACAATATGTATTTTTATTTATCGCTCTGTATTAAACACTGAAGGTTTTCAACTAATAGGTGACTAAATACTCTAAATGAGATATTGAATACCCCCGCCTCTAAAATAATAGGTTTGGAGACAATTGTATACAATTTTTGATAGACAGTATATTTTTTATTTCAATTTTAAGTAGTATATGACTTAGTGTAGGGATCACAGAATTTTGAAAATGTGCACACAATTCACTTTTCCCCATAGCACGTCATACGCAGTTTTTAACTGCTTTTTGACGTAAAATAAATAAATAAATAAAAATAGTTTTTCCAAGTCTTTAAAATGTTTACTCTCTTGCTCTTACAAATGTAAGAAGAGAAAGTATTGTAAGCGTGCG
Source organism: Teleogryllus oceanicus (assembly GCA_964035755.1). Taxonomy (NCBI): domain Eukaryota; kingdom Metazoa; phylum Arthropoda; class Insecta; order Orthoptera; family Gryllidae; genus Teleogryllus; species Teleogryllus oceanicus. The sequence goes on from CAXIVR010000007.1 coordinate 7,923,515, forward strand.
GGAAATGGCAAATATTCCGCATAAAAACCCTTCTTATTCCAATAGTAAATTACTTCTTCTAACACACGATGTAGAAATAATCCCTGTTTTGTAGATCATCGAGACCGAAAGATCAATTTACGGCGAAACGTCCGTCCACCAAGGTATGTCAAGATGGCCCAACCACTGGAGCACAATCACGTAAAACCAAATGGAATATTAAATACTAATTGTTTAATAATTTATTATCTAAAAATTAAATGTATTACTCTTGCCGTTTATGAAATAAATGTGGTTGTGTCGGCGAGACTGTCAACTTGGCATAGCCAAAATAAAAAAAATGAAAACAATCGGTTCAAACTAATACGAATATTTAGTACTCATTTATTATTAATTTATTACCCCAAAATGAAATGTATTACTGTTGCCGTCTATGAAATAAATATTGTTAAAATTGCATAGTTATGCAACACACCCACGATATTCAAGTATTAAATAACGAAGTATAAAGGGGCGCAAACAACTAAAACCTATTAGATTATTAAATAAAGTTCAATCTTAATTTATTACCCCAATTGAATCATAGTTGTTCAACCATGGCACAAATTCAACTACGATAATAGAGAGAACCAACGAGTGCAATGAAAAAAACCTAGAACATTATTAATAATACATTCAATATTAAATTATTAATCTAAACAGAAATTGATTACGGGTGCCGTTTATGAAATAAATAATGTTAAAAACAGCATTGTTATGTAACCACGCAGGATATTCGAGTATTAAACTTGGGTGTACGAAGGGGCAGAGACAATTGAAACCAATTAGATTATTAAATACATGTTCAATACTAGTTTATTATCTCGCTGAGAAATTTACAAATGTTGCCGTGTATTAAATGAATATCTTTAGAAAACAGAATCATAGTTGTGCAACCATGCCAAATCTTCAAATACGATAATAGAGAAACTCAACGGGCACACTCAAATGAAACCCAGTAGCTTAGTAACTACACATTACATTCAATACAAATTTATTAGTTCACAGAGAAATTTATTAGTTTGCCTTTTATTAAAAATAGTGTTAAAACTGAATTATAGTTATCCAAATATGCCAGATATTCAAATATAATAATAGAGATAACGAACGGGCACAAACAAATAAAATCATGTAAATAAATAAATATTCATTTTAATTTATTACTTGAGAAAATTTTTTTGTCGGTTACTAAAAATTAATGTTAAAATAAATCATAGTTCTCCCACCATGGCAGATACTCAAATATAATATGAAAAACGAACGGCCACAATGATATAAAAGCAAATTGATTTTTAGATACAAATTCAATAATAATTTTTTACTACAAACACAAATTTATTACTGTGACCGTGAATTAAATAAATATAAAATTATGAATCGTAGTTATCTAACTATGACAAATATTTATTTTTTTATTTATTTAATAGGTAATTATTATAAACAAATTAGAAAACTTGATGCGAAGTAGTTAGGCCGAAGGCCTTTAAGTCATTATAATACCTACATTCTACCGCGTTCCTACCTCCATTGGTCTCTCCATCGCATCATACCGCGGAAAAGAGACCATAAGGTACGGCTGACGAAAGAAAAACAGGAGGGGGAAAACCTGTCGTCAGAAGCCCAGTACATGCTAATCTATCCGCCTTTTTTGAAACTATTTATTGACTTGGCGCGGGCGTCACGCATTCTCCTTCCAGTGTTTGGCCTCCTCCGCACCTGAAAACAAATAGGGACACATAAGGTCGTGAAAAATATTCGAGTATCACATTGAAGAGTTGGAACGGGCACAATGAAATAACACCAAGTATGTAGCTAAATATACACTAGTTGTAATTTATTATCGAAAAAATATAGGATTTACTGTTGACGTTTATTAAATAAATATTGTTAAAACTGAACAATTGTTGTCCAATCATTCCTGATATCCAAGTATAATAACAGAGTTTTCACAATCATAGTCAAATAAAGCAGTAGGTAATTATGCGGACATTTAATAATAATTTATTTACCTAAACAGAAGTGTATTACTGTTTCCGCGTATTAAACAAATATGTAAAAATTGTAATATATAAATACATGTTCAATACCAGGGTATTACACTCAACAAAATGTATTATTTTGCCTGTTATTAAAAAGTATAAAGAACTAGATCATAGTTATCCATCCCTGTCAAATATTCAAATATAAGGAAATAAATTTGGAACAAAAAATTAATTTAAAATTAATTCAATAAACGGCCAAATTTTATTTGGGTAATACATTAGTATCAAATGTGTATTAATTTCACAGGACCGCGAAATAAAATTCAGGTTCTTTCGATTATGGTGAATGAATTGAATTCATTTTAGCTACTACTTAAAAGATCTGAAATTGATGTTTCTCAAACACAGAAGAATTTTTGTAATGACAAAATTTTTGTAATGAGGCTGGTAAACAAAAATGATTTCTGAAAGTTTGAAGAAACACATAATGAATTTAAACTAGATACACACAATTATACAGAAAGAAGTATAAATATGTATATAAGGGGTAAACAGCTTATGCACTTTCACAACATACATAACTACAGTTCATACTAAGAATGTCAGAGTCTTTGCTAACACTTTTTTTCGGTGAAATTTTGCTTCCTCGGACGTCTTTTGTACAATTCTATACTTTTCCTCTTTAAGGACCAACAGTAGTCTGCCATCATCACTTCAAAATATCTGCCCTGATAATGTTTGCCCATGTCTTGCAGATCTTGATGAAACTTCTCTCCATGTTCATCACTGAAATCCACCAGATTATCAGGGATGAAATCAATGATGTTGTGGAGAAAATTATGTTTGATGCTCTTGTTAAAAATAAATTCTTCACAGAAATTAGCATTTTATCCACCGTAGTTGTGAAATCTGGATGTTTTGTATTTCCTAAAAAAATCACGGAGACAGTTTTGAAACTTGACCAGGCTAGTCTTTCTTCATCACTCATTAAAGTTTCAAAGTGCTCATCTTTCATCAGATTTCTAATTTCAGATGCAATAAAGATTTCTTCTTTAAGCTTGACCTTTTGAATAAAAGGAAATTTTGATAAATATATTTAAAGCACTGTACATTCATATTCAGAGCCTTGACTTCGCTACCAGTAAAACGTGCCTGGAGTGAGCATATTTCTCTCTTTTAACTGTGACTCCGAGTTCTGATGTTCCGATTCCTTCCAGAGACCAAGATCTCGCCGAACTTGTGCCGATTGCTTCCAGAGGCTCAAATTCTTCTTGATTAAACAACTGAGGTTTTCTCTCTTCTTTGAGGAAGTCAGTAAAGTCCGTTTCACTATCACAACAAACTGAATAATCTGAAGAAGATGATGATGGTAGGTCATCAGATGGTGGGTTTGGTGTAAGAATGTCAGGCTCACAATATACGAATCGAATGGTTCTCTCCGGGTAAACTTTTTCTTTCATACTTTTCTAATTATGTCCGTACACTTTCACCATGTGAAAATCATAGCAAGATTGGCTTCTATACAACGATACTTAAGACATTGTAATATATTGCCAGCGTTCATTTGATATTTAATCAATCTTAAATTTCGAAGAAGTTAGTCGATAAGAAGAAACAGAATCTACATATATCTATATATAATATCCAATCAGGTTAAAACACCGGCTCATAAATAATTTAATTAATAATTATATTAATAAATTGCGGGTGAAAGTAGTAGTAGAAGTTTCGTAGCTCGGAAATGTACAGTTCTTGACGAACAAACTACCGAAGTAGCGTTGAAATTACGCATGAAACTTAAAACGGATGCCACCTCATGGAAACGATGCTACAGAATCCCCTTGTCCATTCTCCCACACAGCGAGAGCTCCCCTCCTATTATTATATTACTCAAAGTGCTCGACTCGAGCTGGTCTGCGGCGCGCTCTAGTAGCCACGTTGCAAAACTGTTCTGAAGCGTTCATTCTTGAACCTTCGCTTTGTTTTTATCTGCACTGAAGGTCGCGGGATTTGGAGCAAATTTCGCTTGAAATATACGCTCTTTAATTTATATCAAAGATGGGTTATAATTTTTTTCTATTGAAGGTTAGGCATAAATTTGTCTTATTTTCGCCGTTTTTGTGTAAATAGTGCCAAATACATACATAAATTAACCATGCCACAAATGATGGAATATATGTCAGCCAAATAAGATGTACCGTTCGGTTGAAATAATTGAACGTTATGAACTCGTTTACTTTTAAAATTTCTCATATGCATGTAGTAATCCAAAGTAATTGTTAAAATATTATTTATGAACAACAATACACTAATGTAACAATAAATGCTCTTCTCAAATGCAAGCTAATGTACGAAATGAGAAGTAGAAGTGGATGTATGACACTGAATGTAGGTGAAGATCATTTAGGAGAAGAATCAACACATGAATATAAGAAAGAACGAAGATTAATGTTATATCATAAGAATGCAGAATAATATAATTTTAGTAGATTGTTATAGTGTTAGAAGGTAATCATTAGGGTTTAGATTTTAGGGAGTATTGTTATTATTTCTTTGCATCATAACGGACGGTTCCAAATACAATAATAATCTTAAGAAATTACATAACCATAAAATATTAAGTGTAAAATATTTCAAAGTTTCCAGCCGTTTATATATGTAATAATTTCTTCACTAGAAAGGGGTCATAATAGAATATTGGGTTTTAGAAACTAACACTTTTATAACACATAATAGCCTGTACCATCACTAAATAATTACGGAATTAATATGCGTACTGTTGCCAAGAACCACAGGCGTCTTTGATCAGCAGAATTCTTGTGTAGTCTCCCTAATTCATGTCTTTTTAGTTCCACAACAAACTGCGGCACAGACAAAACACTGCTCATCACATCACTTTCACCCCTAACATCATCCCAGTAGGTCCTTTGTTCAGAATCTCTGAAGCTCCGACCCTTCAGTGGTGTCCGTTTTCCTTCTCCGGCCTCCCTTTTTACTCCCTTGCCCAGCCAGAGGCTTCCTGTCGGGACGACAGCGTATTTTTGTCTTCTCCTTAATCTCATTTCCTTATGTTGACGAAGTTGAAACATTGTCCTTTTAAGACGTCATATGCTCTGTTTCTCCTTTGCCATCCGCTCTAACGTCATTTCCGTGGCCTTTTTCTTCCTTCGTTCGCTCTCGTCCCCGCTCGCCCGCTCGCCCGCTGCCTTTCAGAGGCCGGGTGTGCGCCCTCGCGGACTGTCGCCTGCTGCCTCCGGCTGATGCCTCAGGACAGCATGCGCTGTGGATGTAGAGGCCACGAAAGCAAGTCAGCTCCGTCCCTCGCAGAATTAGGTGGGAACCTCAGCTCTAGATGTACCACATAAAATACGAACATGAGAGCATGGTTTGTCGCTGAAAAAGTAATGTCACTTCAGTTTCCCTGCTAATTGAGCTAGGAAATGTCTCCGAATGTGGCCTCTTAGGAGGGAAGAACGAGTGAGTCATTAGTCGCCCTTATTCGCATCAACAAATTCTCAGAAGAAACAAAAAACATCCTAAGTGTGCAATTCGGTTTTCACCCACGGTTTGACACCACCCATCAGCTGTTAAGCGTTTTGAAATCAACTGCCCAAACATTCGAAGGAAAAGAATAAACCACTGCTGTCTTCTTAGGCTACTGACAAGCGCTCGACTGTTTATGCCATGACGGTTTTCTGTATAAGGTCAGAACAATGGGCATTCCTGACTACCTTTACTATGTTACAGAGGATTTCCTCAGCAACAGATCGTTTTCTTTAAGCTCCGAATCCCAACGCTTTAAAATCAAAGGTAGAGGTAAAGGTAAAATCAAAGGTGTTTCTCACAGAATTTTGTTAGTTTTCGAAAAACTTTATTTGAAGTCATTCAAAGCACTTCCATTCACAAGTACAATAATGTATACAAATCGTTGTAAATGTGCATATTAAAGGCGTGAGAGTTTATTTCCATGTAATTTTATGCGGTTTTAGCAATTAGCACTACCCGTACGAAAAGTTTGAAGAAAAAAATTGGAGCCATTTTTGAGAATAAAGCGTTTGAACATTTCTGAAAATGCGGAAACTTGAGCTCATTTTAATAGAAAACATGTGTGGGATATTTAAACCTTGACTTTTTTTTCCACGTCCCATATACAATGTTTTACACACATTTATTTGAAACCCAATTTTCTCTATTCTATTATTTTACAAAACATATCTTACGTTTCTTGTTCTATCAGAACTTGGATCACTAGCAAAAATTGTTAAATATTAATGCGATGAGACTGATTTGTGTGATCAATATAATTGTTTTCTTCAATTTAAAAGAAATTTACAATTAATATACTTGTCACCAAGATTCATTACGATTGTCTTCCATTATTGATTTGCATATAATAAGAATAAATACTGAATTGTAGGTTCAAGATATTGGAGCCTTTAGAAACCATCCTGCTGTTCTAATCACTATTTGGTGAATAGACTTATAGATTTTCTTTTTATTAGCATTCTTTCCATGCTTCCAAATCATAAAGGAATCATTCACTTTGGGTAAATCAAATTTTTATAATTATAAACTTGATTTGTTGAAAGAAGAAATTATTTTAAAGTTATACCAGTCATGATTAGATGAAAATCTTCTAGAAGCGTATTATTTACTACTGAAGAACATTAATATGTCAGGTGTTACATTTAAAACTGTTTCTTGGGAATATCTCGTAAAGTGCGCATCAGTTCCATAAAAGTGGTTAATAAAATTTGTTCGTATCGATGGTGCCCATCCAATGATAACAAACTCGAACCCCTACCCCTTCACTAAGGATTTAGAAAATTCCCTTTTTTAGACATCTAAAATATGCGATTGAAAATTATGTATAATTTCTTCAGTAATCTAAAATATGGAAACGTTTTCACGTGAATTAAAGGATCCGTAAGTGACCCGTGTAAATTTCACTTGGAAAACCAAATTCCATTAAAGAAATAAATTTATCGACACTAAATTAATTCAATATTCTCTGAATATATGTTCATATTCTGTGACGTTGAATATCTGCAGCTCTTCACCCAGTGCCACTCTGACGAGAGTATCCTGGATTAAAATTCCAAGTCAAGGTGTAGTTCCTGTCCTTCTTATTACAATACTTCATTCCTTAGCCCAATCTTCTAATTGCTATATTTACATTTAAACCTTGGTTGTTACTGCGGAACATTTTCTGATTGCCGTTCTCGGCGTCCTGCCCTTCAGGTCGTGCCACTTGTGATAACTTTATTCGAACTTTATTTTCAAGATCTGCATTTCGCTTATCATCTCTCGTTATCAAGATTAATTGAGGAAATGGATTCTGCTGAAGAGGTTATTCCCTTTCTCCTTAGTCAACTTCTACAAAGTAAAAACAATAGTGCTAATGTCAATTAAATTACTGTCAACTGTTATTTATATATTGTTCAAAAAGTAACTTCTCGGAACAACCTTTGGTTCGTTTCAAGAACATCAAACAATAGTGTGTGCTATTACTTAGATTCTAAAAAACAGTGAAAGAATATACAGTTCGTACATTTATATCGATGACCATAAACACTTAGTCATGTCAAATCTGATCATTAATAACATCCTACAAGATAATTTTACTTGCAAAAGTGTTTCCAATCATAATGGAAAATTGTTTTAAAATATTTTGAGATAATAATAAAAATTTTTAATCAGTTACCTTTTAATTTATTTCTGTGGTCGAGCTATAAGTGAGATTAAATGTTTAATGCGAATATAAGGATTATATACATTTTACAATATTTTATAAATACTTTACAAATACATATTTTGTTACTTTTACGATTGGTACATATTGTTGAAGAACATTGTTCCCACGTGCATGTTTACGAGAACAACCAATAGTATTTGTTTTCATCTTCAGTTTCTTAGAAGAAATAGAAAAGAATTTGCTTGGTGATAATTTCTCATCCTGAAGTCGTAGGCTTCCGCGGCCAGTCATGTAGATGATCTTGGCGGTCCAGGTGACGCCGCGTCGAAGGCTGTGTTGCCGACGTTTAGACCATCTTATCGTGGTCTTCCTCAGGGCTGGTGTGCGACAGTTGTGCACAACAGCCCTGATAAATCTGATAAAGCTGTATGAATTCCACAATTGCCATTCGCAACAATGAAGAGTTTATTTGAAGGTACTGGAGTTCTGGTGAAAATAGCAGAAGTGTGAAAAAAAATTAAAACTATGATAGAGAGCGGAGTCAATTTGACTCCCATCTGTGGTTACAGGTTAAATACGACAAAAATACTCTAAAAAATGATACTACAAAGGTCCAGCTATTTATACAGATATCTCTACAGGAGTAATATTCTACTGTCAAGCTCCACACCCCTAGAAAATTGGTTTTCCTTCCCTCTCCCCCACAAAACATTCGTAAATTCTACTATTAGCAAAACCATTTTCCAGAAATTCCCAACTTTGCATTTCATTTTCTAGGCACTCCGCCGCTGACGCGACATTCACAACAAACGACCCTGTTCGCACCTCCCCCATCTACCTACGCGCAACAAAAACAACTCCCCAACATCATCACAAGTACGTGTTTCCAAATTCGCGCGCGGCAAATTGAATGGCGGGAACATCCGCAAGAGAAAACATCCCACTCGTGACGAATGGCGGGATCAACTCCGACGGAGCCGCAGTCCATCATTTCATCGAAATTCGCTATCGCCCTCTCGAATGGTCATTAGTTCTCGCGCGCGCCGAGTGATAATGACGTGGTGGCAGCACTGCGGCCGAGCGCGCCACGCTCTCACCTGAGTAATTGGCATGCAAATGACAGCCGTCAGCGCCCACGGCCTGCTCTTTAAACCCTTCTTTAGATTTAATGCTGACCTATTCATGATTTTTCAAGGCTTCGTACCGGCTCAGGGCAACAACTGATGCCACTGCAGAGCCTCTTACCGGGAGCTCCTAATGATTTAATTCCGATTATGGCAGAATGTTTGACACTATAGCTGAACCGCTCGCAAAAAAACATCATGGAGGACGTACCTTTGGTAAAGTCTTGGAGGCTGCCCCCACCCTGTGGCTTCTGAGATTTCCCCTCTCGGCGATAAGGGAAGCGCGTAGGCGAGAAGGAGAGGCGACTGCATGACGCAGCGATCGCGCTGACCGCCACTCGTCATCACTACCCTCTTCGTCAAAAGACGAAATCGCACTCCCAGGAGTGTCCAAAGAAATGAATACCTCGTATTGTGCAAACGCTTCTCTGCAAAACGTTTCCTTTTCTTTTAAGGATGCACCAATTTCTGCTGCCTCGCGCCCTTTTATAAATCCCCAAACAAGTTCTATTGGATTTAGATTTCGATGCTACGGTGGAAGACGGAGAGGAATGTGACCATGTTCAATTATTATTTGATAAACGACCTGTCGTTTTTTCATGGATATACTTTGAATTATTTGTAATATTTGGGTTTTTGTGAATAACAGCAGCTACTATGTAAAGCACACTGTCACTGCTCACTAGCCACGGTAAAACAGGGACTAGAGACCGAAACTCTTCTTCAAGACACGGATAATTTTCTGTTTATCGTTTGGACAACTCCTACTGTAGAAACACGAAAGCTGCCTATGGTCTAATCCTTCTCACTCATCAGTTTGTTATCACCAAACTCACCGTGTTGAATTACCGTGCGACTCACGAGAGAAAGACAGAGGGAGAGCTATGTTGTGACAAAGAACGCAGGCAGGCGGGGAAATATTAGGAGCTTTGGAGGGAGAGGCCACGTTCGGGCTTACGCAGTGGAAGGTTTTTTTTTGAGAGTGGTAGAGCAATAGCTACATAGCTATAGCTGTACCGCTCGCAAAAAGCCTTAATGGCGGACGATGTCTTGGAGAATTTTCCCGCCCTGCGGCGACTAAGATGTCCCCTCGTCACGATTGCGAAGCGCGTAGGCGACGAGGGGAGGCAACTGCGAGACGCAGCGATCGCGCTGACCGTCACTCGTCATCGCTGCCCTCATCATCAGAAGAATTCGCAGGAGTGTCCAAAGAAATGAGGCTACAGTCAATGTGTTGGTCCATCACATCTGAATTACGTATTATGTCGCCTCTATTCCCACCGGGAGTGGTAGCTCAGCGCATCAACTAATGTCACTGCAGCGACTCTGACCGGGATGTCCTAGGTTCGAGTCCTGACGGTGGCAGGATTTTCGACACTAGCTCTTCAGCGAGGCCGAATTCAGTCGCTATCTGGAGGAGAATTCTAGCGGCCGGCTGCTCTGATCGGTAGTTTTCCGTGGTTTCTCCGATCAACACAGGGCGAATGATGGAGCAGTACCCTACCAAACGGGCCACGGAACGCGCGCGATCTTTCCTTCCTCTTCCTTGTCCTATCCTCTCCCCTTACATACACATTTACACTAACATGCACTACACTACCACATACCCCGGGAGACCGGTCGGGAGCTTAGAGCTTGTCCCGTCTGGGGCGGTGCCCCGCTGGTGGGAGAGTCCTGGTTAGGGGGAAACCCCACTAGCCGACGGTAGGTCGGCGCCGGATCTCGCCATCCAGCGGGGGAAGATCACAGCCGTCTCCCGAGAAAAAAACATGCACTACACTAACGGGACTAATGACTAAAGCAGTTGACGTGCCCGGAAACACAAAAAAAACAATCAATCGCCTCTATTCCCTACAAATGCTCGCAACGTATCTTTCATTGTTCAGCCACGCTTCTCTGCACTCTTTCTTTTCTTTTAAGGATGCTCCGATTGTTTCTGCTGCCACGCGCCCTTTAATAAATCCCCAAACAAGTTCTTTTGCATTTAGATCTGGATGGTACGGTGGAAGACAGAGAGAAATGTGACCATGTTCAATGATTATTTGACCAACGACGAATCATTTTTCAGTGTGTGTACTTTGCATTATTTGTAAAACTTGGGCTTTCGTGAGTGATGTATCAAAAGAAATTCCATGACTATTTAGCCATTCTGTTGCCATCTTTCTTCAAAAAAAGCAGTTTCGGTTCCTGTGAATTTCATTGGTACTTTGTGTTGTCCATTACTACTACAGGCACAGAGGCGCAGGGCATTACTACAAGAGGCACAACCTTAGAAACTCTTTCAGCTTCTCCTCTAGCGGCCTACCCGACACACCTGCCGACGAAGATGCCATTATAAAAAGGACAATCATCTATTAAATTTGGCAATATCAGCAGAAATTGTAAAAAAAGCACTGTCACTGCTCACTATAGCCCCCGTGACACTGGGCTGGAGACCGGAAACTGAAACCGTTCAAACACGTAACCTGCCTTTCGTCTGATCCTTCCCACTCATCAGTTTGTTATCACCAAACTCGTAATGTTGAATTTCCGCGCGACCCGCCAGAGAAAGACAGAGAGAGAGAGAGAGAGAGAGAGAGAGAGAGAGAGAGAGAGAGAGAGCGAGAGCGAGAGGTATGTTGTGACAAGAAGAAAAGGCAGGCGGGAGAATATTAGCAGCTTTAAATGGGGGAGGCCACGTTCGGACATGCGCAGTTCTTTTGTCTGGTAGAGCAATAGGTCGAATTCAGGTATTGCCAAGAGATCGATGAGTTTCTGTGTTTTTTTCGATCTACACCTCGCGAATGCTGGAGCAGTATCGTAACTACGTGTGGTCTTTCCTTCCTCTTGCTTGTCCTATCCACACAACTAACGTGCGCACATACTCACATCAACAACACTACCACACATGTCGGGATCCCAGCGGGGTCGGTGCCATGTTAGTGGGTGATACCTGGTTGTGGAAAACCCTGCCAGCCGACGGTAGGTCGGCGCCGGATCTCGCCGTACAGCGGGAAGCGTCACCGCCACCTCCTGCGATTAAAACATGCACTACACTAACGGGACTAGGACCATAGTGGTTGACGCGTCCCGAATCACTAATAAATAAAACAATGAAAGAGTTATTTAATTGCCATCCTATCGCGCAATTTAAAATTGTTTCATTTTTAAGGAGTTCTTTAGTTTCATTGGCGAACTAGTGCAATTGTTTGATTTTTTTCAAGAGATATACGGATTACTTGTTTTGCTCTTTACACTTGTCGCGTTGTCCACGAATTTAATTTTCTGTGGATCTATTTACACTGAGCCGTGTTTTAAAATTTAATAAAAATAAAATTAAAATCATTTGCTCTAAAAGAATCAGAAGAATAATAGAGCCGTTTTTGAGCAAATTTTGAACATGTTAAAATATCATGATTATTATCAATATTGATTTTGGATTAAATACTACACTTGGTTTTGGCACTAGTGTTTGTTTCTAGACTGGCAGTTCGGTGGACGGTCGGTCAGACAGGCAAACTGCCGGACAGATGCACTGTTACGTCCGAATATACATCTGGCTTATTGCATTATTTATGCCATTGCACCCAGGGATCTCTAGCAGCACAATTATTTAACATTAGCTTACTCATGTACAAAATTGCGGTGTTTAAAAGTGTCTATGCTGGTCAATTGGAATCGTTCTGAAACGACAATCATTCGACAGGCCTTGAGTATGACATCATCTTCTCTCCGTTCCTCTGGTAGGCTGCGTGCGTGCAGGAGTTTCGCCAGCTGGTTGATCATTCTGCAATTTCTCCTCGTGGCTTCGCTGGCCCGTGCGGGCGTGAGTGGTGCGTGCGTGCCCGGGATTCATCTCCTCCCCACCAGCGCCCGCCATCAGAAACACCCATCAAATTGATGCAGGCGCCCCTCTGTGTCGTCAAAGGACATCACTACAGTCCACCACTTTATATTCATTCAAAATCTCGCAAGAACGAACGCCTCTCTCCTGGCGACCCCAGCGGAAGCCAGAAGTTTTACCATGTGATGTAAAACCTAATTTGTCTACCGCAACCTGTCGGAAGACGCTGATCTTCCACACTTGATTTGGGGTCGCAACTCTGGCGCCAACCCTGCCATACACTTCATGCTGCTCAACACTTAATCTGAGGGTCGCAATGCTATCCCCGCTCTATAGCCTCTTGCTGCTCTGCGTAAATGGTTTCATCCAACGCTCGTCAGCCGACATCCGCCGCTGCACGGAAGGCCATCTGACATCGGAGCTCCGACGGATAAGTGACCGGGCTTTCATTTTACATTTATTTCAAATGCATCAGAAATAATTTTGCCCTCAGTGCACTTCATTTTTGGTCATTTTGGATTCAATCACTGGAAGGGACTGAACATTTAAAGGGAATTTTAGTGTAAGGAAGGAAAGGACGTTTTAATATAATGGATTTTTTCACATTAATTTTTAATATTTTTTATGTAGAATTAATCATTTCTTTTTCAGCTTATATTTTAGTGATTAACTATTTTGTTGTTGTTTTTTTTCAAAATTTTATTTTCCAAATATGCAATACCATACAGCTCAATTAATTTTCTGTGTTATGTGTATTTGTTACATACAGTCTGCTGGTCCTTCGAATATCAAGCTATCAGGGATTACTCCACTTTACTTCCGTATAATCTTTTAAGCTCTCTTGTGATCTTATTTGATCACACCGCGACCGCGTGACCGCGATATGTCGGTCGAAACGTCTGCACCCCAGCCTTCGACGCGGCGTCACCCGGACAGCCCAGATCATGACTCTGGCCGCGGAAGCCTACGATATCTGTGTCATAGGTTAGCAGTACTGACAAAGAACTCTTGAGCACCTTCGACCTTAATAGTGTTTTCTCGCGAGGTATTTCTTTTGTATGGTATGTTGTTGCGGAAGTGATAAGTTTTTCTTGAAAATGCGTTATGTAGTATAACATATATTCCCACAAAGAAAAAAAATAGTTTCAAAAGTATACCGATGATTAAATTTCAAATATATACGTGTGAATACACGTCGAACACATTTGTGGCAGTGAATGAGTCACATGTTACTGAAAATGGTGGGAGAGAACTCACATTATCGTATAGAAATGTTTTAAAAACTCTGTATAGGTCTCTCGTACGCCAGAGAATGGTAGAAAATTAAACAATTATTTACATATATTGTATTGTTCATTTATTAATTAATTTTTTTGGTTTGTTTTTTTATTTATGGCGGGTGGAACAAGAATTGCAAGATTGACAATTCTCAAAGAAAGAGCTACGTAATATGGAATATATAAAAATTATATAGTACACTATCGATTCGATATCGTGAACTATTTGGTTCATCCGTAAGTTTACACCAAGTATGATTTGCCACTGCGATATACTACATGCGTATATGAGAAAGTAAAAAAAAAAAATGGAAGAAATATGAAGTCACGGGAAACTATCAAAATAGTTCGCAATTACCGTATTTAGGCTCCTCCAGTACAAGAGAACATTAAGTAAAAATAATTTTATCTGCTTTACAGATCCATCATCAATCCATCATTCAGCCTCCTCTTCCGGCCGCACCGGCTGCCGCAGCTTCATATTGAATTGAATTGAATTGAATTTGCCTTATTTTACGTGGCGAGACTCAGGCCATGAGGCCTGCTCTTCCATCTGACCACGCAAATTCCGTTACACTCCTTTCACCAATCATGGGAGAAAGAAGGTATTACTTGGGCGACGAAACAGGCGATTTGTATTTAGCTCAGAGGCATCATTTAGGCTTGAGGATCTCATATGGACCTGATAGCCTTCCATCTAATTCAGGAACGTGTCTCAACTCTCAATGTACTCAGTTTAATTTTCGGCAACAGCTTATTTTGCCTAGTTCGCCGCACACTTCTAAATAAACAAATGTCTACGTAACAACCGGAGGGTCCCCTCATCTCTGCCACACAATAGATCCCTCACGAACTAGAACGACCCGAATCCGCCTCTCCCATGCGCAGCTGGATCCAGTGGCTACCCAAGGACGGGCTGCAACTTGTCGTCTGGGTGGGGGCGGTGAAGGCGGCGGGGGTGGCGGCGGGGTGGCGGCGGGGTGGCGGGGGCGGCGGAGGGGCGTGGGCGGCGGGGCGGCGTGGGCGGCGGGGGCGGCGGGGAGGGGGGCGGCGGGGGCGGCGGGGAGGTGAGGTCGCGAGCGTGGGATACGACAGCAGAGCTCCAGCGGCGTCGCCGCAAACGCGAAATCCGCAGAGCTCGCTACAGCCTCCTCTCCGCCCCGCCCCCAGTGCGTGCATGTCCGTAGATCACGCGCGGCCCGCGTTCCAAAACAGCTGCGCGGGGCCACCGCATGAGGGACGGCTTCCCGTCCCCCACCCCTGCCCCGCCCCCGGCCCCCGCCGCCCCGCGGCGCCCGGAATTTCACCGGCAGAAAGCATATTTCATAATTTAAAGGCCTCTCTTGCTTATATTCAGTGCTTTACAACTTTCATCATTAAAAAGAAAAAAAGGAAAGAAAAAGAAGGATTAGGGGGAAGAAAAATATACCAGAGGCGTTTCGGAAAAATAGAAGACCCGAAGTTCGGGTTACGTAGCGGGATATTTTCTTGATATATTTTCGCCATAAACGGTGCATTATAAGGATGCAAATTTAGATTCGCGCATAGGGGCGCATAAAGAACTGCTTCATTGCCGAAGTTGTACAGGCGACGGGTCCTTCGGGACGCTGCCTGTAGAGCGAGCACTAAAGTACTCCCCACCCCCATCCCCGCGCTCGCAATGCAGATGCAGCCCTACGCGCTACATTTCTCGGAAATTCCAAACGATCAGGAAAATAATCATTAGTACCTACAAGGGTATTACTAATGTTTGCGTGTGACTATTTGTGTTCAGAAAAAAATATTTTTTGTTATAGCACGAACTAATCGTTTCTTAACATTGATTAACAAACATCACTATAATATACTATAATAACAATCATAATAATAAAATAATATCACTACAACAACAACACCAATAATAATAATAATAATAATAATAATAATAAATTAATACTCAAAATGGAGAGAACAAGAAGTGTAATGTTAACATGTCTTGTTGTGCACAGAAGCCAAGTAAATGTTGTCTTGTCGACCACTGGCCCTTCCACGAACCCAGGAATCCAGAGTCGGCAGCGGCTCGAAGTCATCATCAGAGATGGACAGGACGGGTGAATTATAAAGGAAGGAAGTGATGTGCTTTTACTATGCAAATGCGAAAAATGGAGGCTCAGAAATATGTTTTTAAGACGCGGAAAGAGCGAAACGCTGATGAGACCTACACTCTCAGAAATTACATTAAATTGAATGTAGATTTAATATACGACTGTACATTAATTTTCATGTACCTCCTATATTAAAGGGAGATTAAAGTACATGTACATTAAATTGAATGTTTAAATTAATAGCAATGTAGGTTTAAGCAATAATTAATATACATATACATTATAATTCCTGTACCTGTACATTAAATTTAATGGGCAGACAGGATAATTACTTTAATGCACTTTACATTTAAACTAATGCAAAAATTTTTGAGAGTGTACCCTAGATTCAAAGAGGCTTGCTAGTCAACGTCGACACAAAGCTGTAGAAAATTCACAGCAGAGCAGTTTGCTGATATTCAGGGAAATGCGGAGTATGTTATTCGATGAAACTTTCCAATATGATGAACATTTAGAACCATTTCTGAGAAAGATGGTCCTGGTCAAAGTTCATCTTTTTCCAATCAAGCATCCACCGGTAGTGATAATTCATTTGTCTATGAATCACGCTATACAGGCTTAACGCGAAATATTCAACGCGCGATAGAAAGAATTTGCTTCCATTTGAATCTCGTGCACCGTTCAGGAGAATATACTAAAAAGTCTAGATAAGAGAGAGATATAGAGACAACGAATTATGTTTTAAGTGGGGTGGTACAGACCACAGGTAGAGATCTATATATTACTGAAATCAATCGCATGTGCAACTGGATCTCTGATATCTCAGATAATTTTGAGACCAGCCTAGATAGAGCATACAGCTCCATACCCCCACGAGCGAAAATAATTATAAAATAGCCGACACTCGGCGTGAAATATCACTCTTAACCGGGATATCTTCTAAATCATCGCACACCTCTAAATTTCAACAAAACACGCACCATTTTGAACAAAAAATATCAAATTCGAAATAACACAACAAGGCTAATGGTAGCTGAGAAGCTAAGAGGAGAAACTTTAAGCATGGGCTCTACGTATTAGACGTTAGAAATATAGAGTAGATTTCTGAAACAGAATCGGCTGTTTGAAACAGACGCGAAGAAATTCTATCGCAATCTGCTTCAAAAATAAAATGACAATGCTGTCCTTCCTTCAAAAGATAACGTCGAAACATTTTGGGCGGAATCAGGGAAGAAAGCAGATCGTACAAAAGAGACGCATCTCCGCTTCAACTTTAAGTTGATGCTGCCAATGAACGTGTAGAATCCGTGGAACATGAGCACGAATTCTCAGAAGAAGACCTTTTCCAAGAAATTAAAGACGTGGGAAACTGTCAATCCCCAATGATTTATGTGATTCAGAACTATTGGATGAAGAAATTGACGGCATTACATTCTCTTCTAGCAAAGGCCGTTAATAAAATATTAGAAAGCCCAAAGCTACTACCAGAATGGCAATGGCAAATTTTGAGAGGAAGCAAGGGAGGCCAGACCTCCCCAAAAAATTGATTAACAACACTAAAATATACCAAGTTTTTGAACTTAAAAATAGTTTAAATATTAAACTTAAAGATGATTTGAGCTTAAAAAATTGTTAAAAATTTTTTATCTGTAAGTTATATAAATGTTTACGGCTGGCGAGTAAACAGTTACAAAAGTTGTTTCTCTTGTTGCAAACATAGAGTTACAATTCAAAATGGAGTCAAGCAGTACTATGCGTTACACACAGGTAGCACCACCAAACACTAGCACTGCTTTTGACTGCAGGATACCGGCGGCCTAAGCTGACGAGCGCCTCCTCTGTTGCCATGACAGCGTCCCCCAACCAATAAGAAAAGAGTAGTAAATGATCTTGGCTGTCCAGGTGACGCCGCGTCGAAGGCTGTGTTGCCGACGTTTCGACCATTTTATCGTGGTCTTGCTGAGGGCTGTTGTGCGAGGAAGACCACGATAAGATGGTCGAAACGTCGGCAACACAGCCTTCGACGCGGCGTCACCTGGACAGCCAAGATCATTTACATGACTCTGGCCGCGGAAGCCTACGACTTCAAGAAAAGAGTAGTTTCGTTTTGTCCAGCTTTGGACTTGCTTTGGCACGGAGGCTCTCGCCCATCTGACTTCCTCATGTGAAGGCTTGTTGGCAGTGGTTACGAAGGATCCATTGTGTGGCTGACCCAATATTTCAGGGGACAAAATAAAATCTTTATTCGAATGACGTTTTCGCGGTGAAGTAATCCTAAAAGAAGAGAAATATTAAATATAATTATTTTATTTGGAATGTCTCCAATAATCGTTTGCCACTAAACCGAAGGTCACTTTCAATTGCGCAATATGAATCCGTGCCTGAATTTGACTGGGCCTCACCAAGTGTTTAACCCACCGTCCGCCACTGCAGATGGCTCACGCGCGACATCGGGTATTTGCTACCGAAAGCGGAAGAGTTCTTTGGAGAACCATAGGCAAACCAACCACTTGTCTGCCAGTAATGTACAAAGTTATCACTGCAGCCGTAGCTAACAAAATGTAATTGATTGAAGGCGTTGTCATTGTCAACAATGGTATTTATTTCACAAATAGCAGCTTTCGATGGCTTAGCCATCATCATCAGTTTTCTGGTACAAGAAAAATATAAAATTAGAATTAACATAGTTACCTAATTTAAAAACACATCTTAAGAAATGAAAGGAGAAGAATTAAAGAAAAGAAAAAGACAGAATGAAAGAATTTCGTATTTTCGTATTTTCTCTCTCAAAATTGTACATGTACTACATTTTCATTTATTTCTTGCTTAAAATTAAAAAACTACTATATTACATAAAGATATAACTCTCCGTCCCCTTCTTTTCTTTCCTTTCTTTAATTCTTCTTCTTTCATTTCTTAAGATGTTTTAAATTATATAAATTATTTATAATGGTCACCTTGCCTGTCACCTTCTTGAATGCACGTACGCTCGGAGAATATGTTCCGCAGACGCACAGCTATCCAAATTGTGACCGTGTTACTGGGTAACAATGTATTTTAATAATTAAATTAGTTCAGAGAATTGGTCACCCCGACCGGGTCATCCCGGTCGGGGTGACCAATTCTTTGAACTAATTTAATTATAAATTATTTATATTATAAAGATCTAACTCTCCGCCCCTTTCTTTCTTTCCTTCTGTCTTTTTCTTTTCTTTAATTCTTCTCCTTTCATTTCTTAAGATGTGTTTTTAAATTAGGTAACTATGTTAATTCTAATTTTATATTTTTCTTGTACCAGAAAACTGATGATGATGGCTAAGCCATCGAAAGATGCTATTTGTGAAATAAATACTATTGTTGACAATGACAACGCCTTCAATCATTCCAATTATGTAAATGTCAACTACACCTCACCACTGAATCAATACCAAAATGTACTCTGATGCCTACCGAGTTCACAGAGGAAGGGCGTGGCGTCTTTTTGATGGATAGATACGTCTTGTCGGGTTTGTGGTGAGTTCTCCAAGATCACAATTTCTACCATGAAATCCCACACATTTAAGCATCGATACGTTGCAAGCTTGCGCGGCTGGATGCTCCGTGTAGAACGTGAGATCCATGAACTGCGTTTTATTTACTTTTGGGTGATATTGCAATTACCAATCCCTCCTTTCCGCACACCCACTCCCTACCTATTGAACAGACTGAAATTAAAGCCGTTTGTTTTAAATTAATCAGAATTTTAGCGGGTAACATGATTTATTTTTCCTAGGGCTTTTATCCAGCCGACAGCCGGTTGCCCTTTACGTCCCGAAGGGACGCATATTTGACCATACACTAGACAAATACTCTTGCGGGCTCCTCTGATCTGTGGTCAGCGGAAAGCGAGGCCCTCCGCGACAACACACACAAAGTCAAGGGACAAACAACCATGCCCAAGGCGGGACTCGAACCCGCGACCCTTCGAACCAAAGCGCTGAGTCGGTACTCGCTCTTAGCCACCTCGGCCATCCAGGTCGGCACATTATTTATTTAATAGTATAAAATGAAACTTTGTTATAACAATGGGCTGAAATTGGCAATGCACCTTTGAATGATACTATTGATTTTTTTCTATCTTAATTACTTTAGACACTACTTTATTATTTCTAGATTTAACATTTTGTCACTTGAGATGTCCAAATTAAATATGCCGTTGGCTAGTCGACAGATTCGTAAAACAGACTTAAAACAAAAATGAACATCAGAGAGTTTTTTTGCTGAAGCAAACAAATACAAAGTCTTCTTTCGCCAACCAATTTAGACGTTCCTGGGGTAACTAGAATCGACCCATTCCATTGGTTATTCAAAAATCAGCTGGACACCCTCTCATCACGTGCGTCTCCCGCGCACAAGTGAGCATCTGCCACTCGCATCGTTCTCCTAGGGAGCGCCCCACTTCTCTAGCTGTCAATTTATCCTCGGGTTGCCAGAGGCGTATACTGCTTTCATGGCCTGGGCTACCGCTGACTTCAGAAATAATCTTTGTCTATATAACTGTACATAATCTTCGATTATATAATTTAGTTAGTTTGTACTATTTTTATTGTAACATATTATTATTGTATATAATTATTTTTATAAACACAATTATTTTTACAATTTCTCGTTATACGAACGATTATAAGGCTTCTCCAATAAACACTGTTCAATACAACCATTGTCAACAGGCAAACTTTCCGAAGTTTGCTGTGATATTTTTTCAAAAATCTTACCAATTTGACAATAGTTATCTTTGACACTATCACTACTTAATATGTTGCAATTTTAAGACTTAGAACACGCTTAATATAATCTATTATGTATATATACACTCACTACCAAACGTGAATGTCTTGCACATGTAGTTTTCCCTGTCTACTTACTGCCCTCTACCTCCGAACTGCTCCGAGCGTGTGAAGAAACCGCTCGGGAAATCGGCAACCGGAGCCCTTGGCTGGCCCTTCCTTACCAGCAGGAGGGGGGAGTGAGTCATGCAACGAACGCACGCTGAGAGGATGCCGCTGGGTCTCAGAGGTTTCTTCGACGAGAGAGCGATTTAACACATATCAACAGAACAGGTTATACAGAATCTTCAAAAATATATGCCGTTGAAAAGGAATATGGCCAATAATTATTTTTTAATATAATTTATCTTGACATTTTTGCTCTCGTAATTTTTACGGACTACCGCCGGTATCATCGGTAGCCCTCAGGATATGCCACTGCGCCAATTTTCATGCTTTCCGCCAATTTTCACAATTTGTCCTAGGTATTTTTCATTCACAAAGGGCTCACAGACCAACCCCATATTAGCTACAATTAGGGTGGAAGGTTGTTCTTTGGTGAACTTCACAGCTTCTGAGAGTCGCCAGCAGTAGCACGAACTAGGGTTCTTTTTGGTTCCTTCTTCCCAGGTAGAACTATACTCATCTTGGTAGTTATTTGTCTCTTTCTGGATATTTTTCTCCATCTCGCACGCTACGCGAAGTGTTCTGGCCTTCCTCTCCTCACAAAAGACGCATCTCGTTCCAAATTCGTCACAGTAGAGGTAGTAAAGGCGATTCTTTGCTCACGCACAGCTTTTATAACATTCTGAGTAGTAGAAATGTCTTTTTTTAAATTTATTTTATCCTTGTTCGATTACTGACAGAATCTTTCAAGGTATTGAATACTTAATATAACTAATTCAAATAATAACCAATTGATATATACATTAACTAAATGATACAATTTAACTTATAATACACTGAGGGTACATAAACAGTGCATAAACACTGAGGGATACCCATACAGGGACCTCTAATATCTTGTTATAATTGATTAGATACATTTTTTATTTTCATAAAACAAAACGATAGTATAATATATTGGCAATAGTATAGTATTAATTATGTTTAGTGGTCAAATTAGGGAGGTTGTAGTAAGTCTTTTGAAAATTTGAATATAATTCTTGAATTTATTGAAAATGTTTTCCTAATTTAAAACGTCCATAAGCTGGGTTAATGTGTAAGGATAAGTAGAAATTTTTCGAGATTTTACAAATTGAGAATTTAGAAATGTCCGGATTATACGTTTTAACTGTTGACCGACTCGATATTGATGTGTGTTACATCACGGTACAGACACATGGAGAAGACCATCTGTCGCCATTAAGACACAGAGGATGCCGTAAAGGTTCATGTGGCTGTAAAAAAATATTGCTACTAAATAAAGTAATCTGGAATTATTTAAGGAAACGAAAACGTAATTTAAGCATGGCTTGGATTGACTGCCAGAAGGTCTTTGACAGTGTACCATATGACTGGATTTTGAAGACTCGAGAGATAAATGGATTTCATCCTAGACTTATTGAGTTTTTTAAGGGAAGAGTAAAGTCGAGGAATAACGGAATAAAACACGTGAAAAAAAACAACGGAAAGTATGTGGAAGAAACAAGAAGTATTCAGTTCGACAAGAGTGTTTTTTTTTTCAAGGAAATTCCGTATCTCCCAGGTGCGTAGGGTCATCGATGGGGGGTGATATATTACATACCCTGACATGTCTGCTATTTTTATTTTAAATTAATTTTAAATTGTCCATTTGTTATTTTCTTTTTATATTATGTTTTGTTCCATTCATATTTCAAACGTCGCGCCGTTAAAGAGTCGTTTCTTTACAAGAATGAACGACTCACTTCAAAATGCCGCGTTGCCTAGGCTGTGAATCAGATCCACAGTGATTCATTACATCTAGCGTACTTATGAAATAGCCACCGTGTTTCGAAGCTTCATTATTTTCTTCTGTGTTTATAAGAGAACAAGATTAATTTATGAGCACTGTAGTTTAATTTAAGTTTATTACCTTATTTTAGTGCATGGAGCATTTATTTGTAGCCAATTTAAGTTAGGGATTGTGCTAGTTCAATGGAGCAGAGTACGTTCCCAGGCAATACATATCGGTGACGTGAAACGGCGAGTTCAATACAATCCAAGTCTGGCTGTTGTGACACTAGAAAGTCACAATATAACCTAGTTGCACTTTTGACTCGCTTAAGCAGTGTAAGTTCTGTGACGAACATATAAGTAATCGCTCATTTGACTAGGGTAGTGGGGGTAGAAGCTTGAGAGAAGAGCAACAAGGCATAGGGGTAATGGAAGTTACCACGATTGCGTCTAGAGGTGTCTGAGAGAAAGGCGCTGCTTGGAGCCGGGAACCGGCCGAGAACATTCTGGTCTTCTCCTACCTGCATTCTAACATCGTCACTGATAAGTAGACGTGTTTACTTTTGCTTTATGCCAGTATTTGGTGAAAATAATGAGATCGGATCAAGCCAGTTGACTTTGGGATACTGAAGGATTGTTCGGCAGCGAGATTATTCCACAATAGCCTCTGAGTGAGGGCGTGTAGTACGGAGATATTATTGGTGCTACCACAACCGGTAAAGTTAATTTAGGTAGAGAAGACCACAGACAAACAATTTTATGCGACTGATTAAGCTTTAGCAATTGTAAGTCTGCCTCATTTCTTAGAATGAGGGAGAAAGTGGTTAAGAAGATTCATCTCAGTTGTTTTCATTGTAAATGAGAATTTTTAGTGGTTGCATGTTGAACAGTGGGCGTACATTTTTGTTATATTATTTGTCTTTACTTCTCAGAGGTATGAAAGATTATTGCTACAAGTCACAGCCTTTTGTTAATCATTATCATGCTTCCACTATAATGTGAAACCAATTTTGGGTTTAATATCACGTGTAATTAGAGTAAGTGTATGGTGATCAGGAATTAGAATCACATATGAAGGGTTCTCACGCTTTCACTATATTGTGAAACAAGTTTTTGGTGGAGACAAATGTGATAGAGGTCATGGTGCATAGAATCCAGGATAATTTTTGCGAGTGTTCTTTTTTTGAAAGAGTGAAAATGTATTTAATTTGTAAACAATCCAGTGTATAAATATGACTAATAACCTATCAATCAAGATCCCAAAGCCCAGAGATTAGACAGGTTCATTGGCTCAAGTTTGGAATGAGCATAAGATATTTTAGGCATAACAGAAAGTTAAGCTTTAGTGTGTACACATCCTGGAATATATAGAGATGGGTGTATGGTTACACTGCAAAACTATGGAATCGTATTTTTGTGCCATGGACAAATTGAAAACAAGAAGTAGGCCTAAACAGAATCTAACGTTTTTTAAAAAAATATAAAATCAAAGCTGGCCCAAAAAACTCTCAGAATCATTAAGAACATAAAAATCTCAGAAACATTTTAATAACAAAATTTATGAGAGGAATCATGGATGTGCGGATGTATGGGGATTAAAAAGCTTATTTGCTGATCTATTCTCAAACGAAAAACAGTGTAAAGTTTCAATATTTATGCAGTTTTAAATAATATTTACAAGGCTCTCAAGACACATTGTAAATACTCGTACATTGGTGAATTGGGAATATCTATAGGCTAAGCCACTGGTATCTCCTCTGCTGTTTTCCATTAGTTTGATTCCACTAACTAGAGACTTGTTTCCCACACACTTTGGTTACAGGCTTCCAAGTATCATATTTCTTTTACATTGATGAGCTCAAATTATTTACTAAGAATGAAGCGATTCTCTCCCAAATGCTAACTATCGTGGTTCATTTTGACAATTACGTCTGCAGGAGATTTGGTCTTCAAAAGTGAGCAAAAATCAATATAAAGAGAGGCAAAATGACATCAGAGAATATTGATTTTGATATTCACAATGAGATTCAATATCTTGAGTGAGATAAAAAACAGAAATATCTGGGAATTGAAGAATGAGAGAACATTTCAAACGACGCAATGAAAGAGTGAACTCGCAGGGAAGAACAGAAAAGTGAGACTTGCCCTGAAGCCCAGGAATAAAATTATTGCATTAGGTAGTTTGGTGGTGCCTGTAATCGAGTACAGTTTCGGACTAGAGAACTGGACTGAGCACGAAATTCGAATTATGGATCGACAAAACACAGCTCTGCTTAAAATGCATTATATCGCCCATCCTCGAGATGATGTATATAGACTTTACGTATCACCTAACGATGGAGGAAGAGGCCTCAGGCAAATTGAAACGTCCCAACACAATGCTATAGTCGGTATGTAGTCTGTCATCAAGATGGCAGAATAAGGGTAATCCCCTGCGATTCTCGCGCACCGCGACAGCGACAGCTGTCTGGTTGCCCAACCAAAAGGCTGTATCTTCCCCGTGTTAAATCGAAGGACCAAGGAGCAAATCAGTAAATTTATTAACACAGTCAAGGGCCAGGGTCGTGGTGCAATTTCTGGCAAGCCAACAGCACAGGACACCGGAGAGAACGCCAGTGGGACGTTCTTTGGTTTCAACATGATATCATATACATCGATATTGCTGCAATATCTTGAATAATGAATTTTTGAACAGGAAAGTGTATATTCCTAAGATATTATGACATCTTTTTCATTTTCTGGGTGTTGTGCACCGTGCAACATAAGCACGAGCCGATACTGTTTATGTGGCTTAAAAGGGCAAGAATGAAACGAGAATAGAAAGCAGTTGTCATAGTAGCCGAAGATCAAGCGTTGAGAACACACGATAAACTCTTCTCAAAATTTCCAAAAGATAAATGCCGCATTTGCCAGGAATAAATAGAAACCATTGATCATATTGTCTCAGCTGTCCAATTCTAACAAAGGTCGAATACATGAAAAGACACGACAGGCTCTGTAGTTACCTCCACTGGGAAATCTGTACCATTCTCGAAGTTCCAAATATGCTCCAAATGGTACGAACACTCAGCAAAACAGACGTCTGTTGAACTGTGTAAATGTTGTACAACAAACACATTCAAACTTTTTGCACGATAGAGACAAACTAACCAGGAATTGTTATCTGACATTTCGAGAAAAAAATTAGTATACTTGAAGATGTTGCTGTGTCTTTGTATATACACTTTCGCCTTTCTATGTACTTTCACAGAAAAAGTATTGTACCACTGCGAGGAAAACGGCGATTTTTACTTTCTCGCTACTGCAAACGCAGTAGAGATAAATTTATGTAATGCTACGCCGAGAAAACGGCGATTTGTTTTGGCAGAAATACTTTTATTACAGGGTACTAGCAACGAAAAAGTGGATAAATCCAGTTGCAAATTTTAGAGAAAACATTTTCTAACTCGTGGTGTAGCCAGAATCCATGATTTGTACGTTCTTAATACTAAGAAATCGAATGACGGCAGAACGTCTGTCTGTCCTTACGGCTCTTAACAACACTAGCGGCCAAACCGTTCAGCCAATTTTCTCGATAATTGTTATTCCATAATAGAACTGGCTGATGTTGCAGTCCCGTGAATTTCAAACAGATATTTTAATTATGGGGGTACTTTATATGAAACCCTGGGGCATTTTCAAAATTATCACAAAACTGTCTCCATCGTTTTTGATTAAATTTTGTTTTGGATATTGAGGACGTTTAAGAGAATGTGCAGGTCTCATTCTCGTTAAAAACACTGATTTTTCGAAAATTGCAAAAATTCAAAATTTGTCGGCGTCTCTACAACTACAATTATTAAGAAAGTTTTTTTTCAATGAAATCTTTCCTTAAAGATAATTGTGAAATTACTAGGAATGGAATTTATTGTAATAAAAATGTAAAATCTGTACATATATGTACTTATTTTTTCCGAAACATCCAAGAAAACATTGAAAATATGTCAAAATAAAAATTCATTATTATGTTTAAAATTGTTCTCACAAGTATTCCGATTATAGAACGTCGCCATCAGTTTTTAAAGATTTGGAGTGGCTGAAAGTAGGTTCTATCTCTACTGAAGTAATTGTGCACTAGACTTCACCACATATAAGAATTTTATTCGAAATATAAAATACGTTCATAGTACGTACTACAATGTTTACGAGGAGCCGGTGTACAAGTGAATAGTAGCATCGTGTAGCGAATGATGAATCCCAGCGGAGGTGGTTAAAAGATGTATATCCCACCCTCAAAATAGAACAACGCAGTACGACAATTTTCTGTGAAAATATTTGTTAGTTTTCGATCGAGTAACTAATGAGCAAGCACGGGGTAATTTATCCGGCTCTAATTAAGTCATTGTCCAAGTTTCCTTCAACCCTTCAGTGGTCGCGTGGATTACTATTGTAATCCAGACATGTCTGGATTACAAACCATTCATTAAAATATTAATTCGCTGATTACAGCGAGAGTTGAGAAACTTTTGGCATGGACTTTTCAGTCCTTTTTGTTGAAGGCTCCGGCTATTGAATTATAGCAAAACATGACTCAGGTGATAATCTGATAACCGCTGCACTAACGATGAGCGCCGGAAACAGCCTGGATTACAATAGTAATCCGCGTGTCCACTCGCGGTTCAGTTTCTGACATACGCGGATATCAGGAATATCGCTGCAATCAATGCTGTGTATGTATGTGTAAAGAACAGCAGTGAAGAAAGTTGTGCTAGGAATCCGAGAAGGGACCGAGAGGTGCGGGGAGTCACCAAAGGGCAACGTGGGACGTTGTTATCTCTGTGGATTTCAACGAAACAAGAGCACTCGACAGCGTAGTACAGCGTAGATTGTGGCCAGTGGGGGTGCCTAGAACACATTAAGAAAATATGTATGAGATGTTCATCTGTTGTTGACATTGAATCACATTCAGAATAGTCCAATTTTTTAAACAATTCTGTTAAACAGCGTTATTTAATATTTGTAATGAAAAGTATATCAAGTGCACAAAACGTATATAGTACAAGACCTTCAAAAACAAAACATCTACATGCATATATTTACATATATTTATTTAACGGCATGATACATGCAATTATGTGTAGCATTTATAGAATTTGCAATAAGCAACGCTCTCATAAATTTAATAGTATTTCGTAACTTGTTAGTGTTTTAAATACCATTACACGTTTATATCCGAACTAAAAGACGACTTTTATGTAAAATATTGTTAATAAGAATTTTTTAATGGATTACAATTGTAATCCGCGCGAACACTCGAGTTCCAATTTTGAGCGCGACCACTGAAGCAAGATTGCATTACGTAAAAAACGAATTCTGATTGGCTCAACGCCATTGAGCCGCGAAGTGTGCCATCTCCCGACCACATATTCAAACGAAACAGTCAAGCTACGATGTTCGTAGGAGACTCACCCACGTTGCGCTGCTCTGCACTTGTGCTCGCACAATGTTCTCAAATTAACTGCTCGGACTGATAAATTATCAATGTTTAATTACAACTAATGTGTAAAGTGAATATGTAGAGCAATTCTTGTATGCCATGTAGTATGCGTGTGCTGCAAGCGTATTATTAATCCATCGCAACTGTAATTGTGTCGAAACCATTCTCACCCATTGCAATGCACAGTGATTTTTTTCCTTACTGTGAAATTTTGCGCAAGCAATTATCTAAACTGCATCCATGTCACTATCACATATTCGTAGCACGTACAATTACGATTCTCGGGGATCAGTTCTACCAAACGTGGTAATGAGCAGTGCATCATTTAGTATGGTGGTTATTAACAATTCGAACTGTTCTCTACCTTTCGGCGAGAAGTTTGTACTAGAGATGCGCTTAACAGCTTTTCTTCAATAACTGTTATCACAATAACAGTTGACTCGTAATAGCCGTTATTAATAACAGTTGAAAAATAACATCTCCGTGATCAGCAACATAATATGGCTGACTGCTAAAAGTTAAATCGATTGTGGCGACTGCTAAGAGTTAAACCACGCAAAAAGAATAACGTATGTAAAGCTTGTGCAGCTACCTTACGGCGCTTGCTTGCACTACTTTCCCGAACATGTTTGGACAGAGCAGCAGCTGATATGAACGAGACTGCATGAATGCCTGTCCGAAACGTCCGAATTGATGAGGAACCTCGGGATCTAACGGTGTCGAGGTACATTGCCCTTGACGTGACATTTAATGGCTAAAAACAAATAAAAATACAATCTTTGTACTGAATATCATATTTGCTAAGTCAAACCTTAGGTAAGCCGATTCAAAGTTTTCCAATTATCAAACAAAGCAGAAAGGAAAAAAAAATTTTTTAAAGGGGGGGGTTTTGGTTTCCCCGGAAAAAAAAACCAAAAAAAGTTTTTTTTGAAAAAAAAAAAAATTTTTTTTTTTGGGGTTTTTTAAAAAACCCTTAAAAAAAATTATTTTTTAATTTTTTTTTTTGGGTTTTTAAAGGAATTTTTTTTTTCCCAAAAAAATTTTTTTTTAAAAAAGAAATTTTTTTTAAAATTTAAAATTTTTTTTAAAAGGATTTATTTTTTAAAAAATTTTAAAAATTTAAAAAATTTTTTTTAAAAATTTTAATTTTTTTAAAATTAATTTTTTTTTTGGGTTTTTAACCGGTTTTTTTTGGGGTTTTTAAAAATTAACCGGGGGGAAAAAAGGGTTAAAAAACCTTTTTTCCCATTTTCCGGTTTTTTTTTAAAAAATTTTAAAAATTTCCCTTTTAAAAATTTGGTTTTTAAAAAAAATTTTTTTCCCAAATTCCAAAAAAAAAATTTTAAAAAAAAACCCCCAAACCCCCCCCCTTTTTGGGGGAAAAAAATTTTAAAATTTTTTAAAAAATTTTAAAAAAAAAAAAAAAAATTTTTTTTAAAAAAAAAAATTTTTTTAAAAAAAAAAAAATTATTTGGAAAAATTTTGAAGGGGGGGGGGGGGGGGGTTTTTAAAAAAAAGGGTTTTTTTAAAAATTTTAAAATTTAAAAAAAAAAATTTTTTTGGGAAAAAAAAACCCTAAAGGGGGGGAAATTTTTTTTTTAAAAAAAAAAAAATTTTTAAATTAAAAAAAAAAAAATTTTAAAAACAAAAAAAAAATTTTTTTAAAAAAATTTGGGCCGGGGGAAAAATTTTTAAAAAAAAAAAAGTTTTTTAAATAAAAAAAAAATTTTTTTTTAAAAAAAAAAAAAAAAATTTTTAAAAAAAGGGGGGGGGGGGTTTTCCCGGGGGCCCAAAGGGTTTAAAATTTTTTAAAAAAATTTTTTTTTTTTTTTAAAAAAAAAAAATTTTAAAAAAAAAAAAAAAATTTTTTTTGTTTTTAATTTCAAAAAAAAAAAAAAAAAACCCGGAAAATTTTTTTAAAAAAACCCTTTTTTTTTAAAAAAAAAAGGGGGGTTAAAATTTTTTAAAAGGAAATTAAAAAAAAATTTTCCCGGGGGGGGAAAAAATTTTAAAAAACCAAATAAAATTTAAAACCCCTTTTAAAAAAAGGGGGCCCCCCCTTTAAAAAATAAAAAAAACCCGGGGGCCCGGGCGGGGAAGGGGCCGGAAAAAAAAAAAAACCCCAAAATTTTTTCCCAAAAATTTAAAAATTTTTGGGAAAAGGGGGGTTTTAAAAATTTAAAAAAAAAAAAGGGGGGGCCCCCCCCCCGGGGGGGCCGAAAAAAAAAACCAAAAAAATTTTTAAAAAAAATTTTTTGGAAAGAGGGGGAAAAAAAAAAAAAAATTTAAATTTTCCCGGGGGGGGGGGGGGCCCCCCCCCGGGGGGAAAAAAAAAAAATTTTTTTAAATTAAAAATTAATAAAAAATAAAAAAGGAGAAAAAAATTTAAAAATTTTAAAAAATTTAAATCGGGGGGGGGGGGCCCCCGGGAAAAAAAAAAGAAAAATTTTTAAAAAAAAAAAAAAAAAAAAAAAAAAAAAAAATTAAAAACATTTTTTTAAATTTTTAAAATTCCCTTTTTAAAAAAATTTAAAATTTAAATTTTTTTAAAAAAAAAAAATTTTTAAAAAAAAAAAAATTTTTTTGGGGAAAAAAGAAGGGGTTTTTAAAATTTTTTCCCCCCCAAAAAACCTTTTTTGGGGGGGTTTTTAAAAAAACCAAAAAAACCCCCCAAAAGGGAAATTTTCCCTTTTAAAAAACCCCCCCTTTTTTTTGGTTTTCGCAAAAAATTTTTTCCCCCCAAAAAGGGGGGGTTTTTTGGGGTTTTTTTTTTGGAAAAAAAGGGGCCCCCCCAAATTTTAAAAAGTTAATATGTTGAGAAGATGCCCCTTTTTTTTTTTAAAAAAAAAACCAAAACCCGGGTTTTTTTTTTTAAAAAGGAAAAATGATCTCAGTCACTGACGCGTACATCCCGCCATTGAGATATCTGAAGCAGGCAAAGTCGGACTAAATACAAACTGATCGCGTCTAAACGTAGCATATCTCTATTCGAAAAAAATTCAGTAATAATGTAGGAAAATTTGGTTTTTAAAAAAATTTTTCTAACAAAAAAAAGTGTAAAATAGAGAAAATGACAAAATATTTTTTTTGTAAAAAAAGGCAAAATATGTAATATAGTATCAAAAATGTAAAAATATGTAACGAAATATTTGCATATTTGTTAGGACAGCAACGATTCGCCCAGGTTATAGTTTTCATAATGGTAAGTAGGAAGACAAACAATATGTAATTACATAAAAGTCCGGTCTCTACACATAAGGCAAGGGTTTTCTGAGGTTAAGGGGGGGGAATTTTGAATTAAAATTTTCAAAATTAAAACATTATAAAAAAATAAAAATATGTGCTTTTAAATTCATTATGCGCAAAATTAAATGTAACATTTAGGGCGATGACTATTAACGAGGTAGACCTTACGAAATAACGAGATTTCCCTCAGATGAAATTCCTTTCTGGGTTGGTTGAAGTTATAATGGTACAAGGCAAGATGTACTTGGGGTTTCAATAAAAAGGCAAAGGAAAATCAATAAGCTGACGTTTCCGAAATTAAACATTCAATGCAGAATTTTTCTTTTTAAAAAAAAAAAGATACAAATATGCTTGTAGAAATATGTTTTCATCTTATTACAAACGTGATTCAATTTAACTCACGCTAAAAACTTCTATTTTTTTCTCTTAAAACACGGACTCTTGAAAATCGAGTAGCAGTGGCAGTGTAAATTTGAGTCATTTGGGAAAATGTCTTCTGGAGAGAAACTACCTGAAGCCCATTTTTTCCACTTCACTTGTATTTTTCCGGGGAGATAAAAGTTTTCGCCAGCGGAGGGGCCGTCTTTTAAAAATTTTGTAACGCAAAACTGGAGATTTTTTTACACCCTTTCACCCCGTAACGTTTTGTAAGGGGCGCTTGACTCTCTGAAATAATTTTGATGACACCCACCCCAAAACACATATAAAACATAAAACAATACACACATACACACACATGCCCCACATGCCCCACACATGCACACATACACACACATGCACACACATACACACACATAAACACAAAATTACACAAAAATACACATAAAAACATACACACACATACACATACACATAAAACACATACACATACATACACACACACACATCCCCATTTAAAACAACATTCACTGCATTTACAGTAAGAAAAAAATTACGTTGCAAAAAAAATTTGTGTGGTGTATAAAAATTATAGTTAATATCAGACTTAGTTGGGGATGCTGGTGGGCCAGCAGCATTTTGTGGAAAAATTTTTGGATGAAGGAGGGACAAAATGGGGGGAAAAAATTTTTGAAATGTTTGCACAGGGTGTCGCGGAAGATGTAAGGGGCGATAATTTATCCCCAATTTAATTGAATTCCATAATATATTATAACTCAGTTTTTTTTTGTTCGTAATTTAATAGATTCAATCAATTACCCTGGGTGAAAAAAAATTTCCCTTTTATTGTGAAAGGAATGCATGAAATTTTTTTTATTTATTTATAATTTTTTAAAAGATTTGGAATATTTTTTTTTTTATCATAACTCTGAATACAATGAATTACATCAGAAAATTAAATTTTAAAAAATTTGCAGAGGAAAAAATTAAATAACTTTTTTTAACAACAGCTTCCGCTGCCTTTAAATTTTTCCCTTTTGTGGTTTTTTTAATTTTGGACGACCACTTTCAGATGTGTGTGTGTGTGTGTGTGTGTGTGTGTGTGTATAGGGGGGGGTACAA
This sequence comes from Teleogryllus oceanicus, assembly GCA_964035755.1. Lineage (NCBI taxonomy): Eukaryota > Metazoa > Arthropoda > Insecta > Orthoptera > Gryllidae > Teleogryllus > Teleogryllus oceanicus. Next base: position 7,956,462 of record CAXIVR010000007.1, read on the forward strand.
TTTTTTAACGTTAGTATTTGCAAATGGGTTTTTGGGAAAGGGAGCAGTTTATTAAGAACACACAAAAAAATGAAACCAAGGGCCACTCTGCAGGAGGGAAATTTTGTCTGCAATTTTGAAACCAAGAAAAACATACTGTACAAAACATAAGAAAGGTATAGGGGAAAAAATTGATAAAAACATGAATTTTGAAAGTAGAAGATAAAAAAGTTTTTAGATTAGAAGTGAAAAAATGCCCCGGGACAAAAGAAAACCAACCCCATTCTCATATAAGATCTTAACTTTTTAAGGGGATGACACAGACGTTGTGTTTAAATGGCATGGTGGGGAAAATTTTGTTTTTTTTTTCTTTTAAAAAATGTATTGTGAACATGAAAAGGTTTTTTTACTTGTTGTTTCAATTTATTTTATTGATTTTTTTATTACAGCTTCTTTTTGAGCGTTCTTCCCCGGGAAAGATTAATGCGCGATCGGAAATGTAAATACAGCACAAAAATTTTTTTCAATTTTATTTCAACAACATGTCGTGAAAATATGCCTTTCAAACAAGTAAAAAAACAGAACTATGAAAATTCCCTTTTATTTTAAACCTGAATGAGAAATAACAAAGGGGATTTTTCGGGAATGAGACCGATTTTTTGTTTACTTTTTTTGTTTTTTTGTAATAGTTCTAAAAATTGAATCCTGGTGAATTTTTTGTTTTCCAAAAATATCCAATTTTTTTTCGTTAAATATTTTTATATATTTAGTACTTTATTACATATTTTAATACATTGCTATTTTCACATCTTTTATTCTTTCAACTTCTTTGAATTTATTACGATTTTTTATAAAACGTTTATATTATATTTACAAAATCAGTATTTTTTTCATTATTGGTGTAATTGGGAAAAATATCTCTGTCGCCACGTTTAGTGACCATTAACCCCAATTTTCTGAGAAACTGGCGAAACCGGGGGAGAACGTCGAAAAGAACTTTTGTCGCTGCAGTGATTATTTGCAGGTCATAAATATCACCTATGGTTTTTATTGTCTCAGTCTAGCTGGGAAAGGGATATGAATTTTTTTCATGATTTTGGGTTTTCTAAAAAACGCCTTGGATAAATAAAGGGTTAATCTTTTTCGACTGATTTAAAAATAGGGAAGGGTCGGGGGTGGATCAACGCGTCCTTTTAAAAATTTTTTTTTAAAACATGTGTATTTTTTTAAATTTTGTTTAGGATTTTTTTTAAAGTAATTTTGTAATTTTGTAAATGTGTTTGTTTAATTAATTTTAAAATTAAATTTTTCCGATTTTACTTTTTTATTCCATATTCTTATTTTTTCATTACATATTTATGGGACATATTTTTTTCTACATATTTTTCCCCGGGCTCTAGCGATGAGTATGAATTTTGGGAAAACGGTCCGTAATTTTTTAGTTACCTTTTGGGTGGAAAGGGGGTTTTGGCTGTTGCGCCACCGTGCGGGGTGGCGCGGAAAGATCGAGCAACCATATCAAAAGTGCCAGGCGACATCTGTCTCCTCGCGGCGCCTGGACAATGCTCCATTGTGTTCCCGCTGCGGAGGCTGCGACACAAGAAAGCCACGCGCGGGCGGGGAGGGGGCGGGGGGAGGGGGCCGGGCGCGACTTCCGGCTGCGCGTCAACGCCGTCGCGCGGCGGGGATAAGACTGCGCCGCCCCGCCCCCGCCCCCGCCCCGCCCCCGCCCCGCCCCCTAACGCCCCCGCCCCGTGGCGGAGCTGGTGGCGCCGCTGCCCCGCTGCTCCGCGCCTCTCTCAGAAAGGGCTCGTTGACACTGCAGCGCCTCTGACCGGGAGGTTCTAGGTTCGAGTCCTGACGTCAGCAGGATCTAGCTTTTCGCCTAGGTCGAATTCAGTCGCTGTCTGGAGGAGAATTCTAGCGGCTGGCTGCTCTGATCGGTAGTTTACCGTGCTTTCTTCGATCAACACCAGGCGAATGTCAGTACCTATCAAACGGGCTGCGGACTGCGCGCGGTATTTTCTTCCTCTTTCTTGTCCTATCCTCACCCCTTACACATACACCCACACACACCTACACACACTACACTACCGCATATTCCCGGGGAGACCGGTCGGGAGCTTAGACCTTGTCCGGCTGGGCGGTCCCCCGCTGGTAGTGTCCTGGTTAGGAAACCCACTAGCCGACGGTAGGTCGGCGCCGGATCTCGCCATCCAGCAGGGGATGTTCACCGCCATCTCCCACGAAAAAACATGCACTACACTCACGGGACTAATGACCAAAGCAGTTGACACGCCCGGTAACACGAAAAAAATCAATCAATCAGAAAAACTGGAAGGGTTCGCGGACGGCAGTCGTGGCCATTGCAACGCTCCCAGAGTTTTGGGTACCAATTCTTTAACGTTCGTGATCATCTCGGACGTTCGTGATTGAGTCATCACGAATGAAATGCGAGTTTCCGTATTCGCGTTCGCGATATCGCGGGTGGGGTTTGGAGAAGTGAGATTCATCACGAATAGTAAACAATATTAACATAACCTCGTTTTCTTCACTTGCTGAGGGAAGGTGCGTACTAAAATATAGTAACTACTTATCGTATTTTTTCTAATAACTTTGTATGCTCTTGGATGTTACTAAATATAATATCAACTATGATTTCTATATAAAATAACATTTATAATATAGCTTCATTAATAAATTAAATTTCCCTCTGGGCACAGACTCTTGCCGACAGCAGCGAGGTAAGCGAAGCGGCTCAACTTACTATTCAATTATTTCCCCGTCTTTGTAATAACATTTGATATTAATTATTATTACTATTCCCATTTCTTATATATATATATATATATATATATATATATATATATATTTTAGGACGTAACCGAATATTGGATTAAAAATAAATACATTTTTTTTTGTTATTACTGTTCAGAAGCGTTGCTCACCGGGTGCGACCTAAATCACTTCGCACGGCATCTACGCCGCTCCTTAGCGTCGCCGAGCAAGGGGGTGTAGTGTTTAGATAACGCCTCCGAAAACCCCCCCAGGGACCACCGACCAGGCTCCACGCGGGCGGGCGCGGCGACCGCTCCGTGTTTTTTTACAGGAAGTGTGCGAGGGGAGAGCGTTCTGGAAAATTCCATCAAATTTACCGAAAAGACGCGTAATCTGATTGGAGCAATTTATTTTCGGCGTAGTAACTTTCGGCCAGTAACAACACGTCTTCCAAAATTTCTGTAGAAACTTCTGAACATTCATGGAAATTGGGGAAAGAGGTTCGTGGGCGCTGAGACGCGCTGAGGGCAGACAGAAGCGGGGAGGTCTTTGGACAGAGGCGCGGGACCCCCAAGTCGTGCGGACACAGAGGCGGGGACGCTCATGTTGTACGGGTGTGGGACGCGGAGGTCATCCGATTTGTGTAGGCGCTAGGATAGCGCGAAGTAGCGATTAGAGTGCGATTTGTGGTATTATCGCACCGCGTGTCATGGGATTGAGAAAAAAAGAACTTTATCTAGTAATGTTATTTGTTTCTCTGCTCGTTTACGCCCGCGCCGTGTATCGCAGTTACGCGATTACAAAAATTACGATCTGTCGTCACCGATCTGTCGTCACCGCTACCGCCGACGTCCCAGCTGATGTCGTGGTTAACTCTACTCTCTTGAATGGGAGCAGGCTGCGAGGGGGAATCACCTCCACCCTAAAGGGCGTCCCCGTCCAGAAGAAGGAGCCCAGCTGTTTGCCTGTTTGAGGCCGTTCACCCCAGGGGTCCTCCTGCCGCAGCGGTGATTCTAATAATCTGTCGAGCTCCGACAGACAAAACAAACATTCATTACGCCCTTCAGGCTTACCGGGACTTTGTCAACATTCAGAAGGTGCAGGCCGCGCATTGGCCCCCTTTTTTTCTTTTTATTTGTTAGCGCATCTCTTTTTTTTTGCTTTATTTGTTTTAAGTAATTTGATCGTATTAGTTTTAAGATTGCATTAAAAAAAAACAAGGGTTTAAAAAAACTGAGCTCAGATAATAATGTCAATTTACCATTTTTAATTTCTCATTAAATTTACATTTTTTTGTCTTTAAACTTACTTCAATTGACCTTGTCACGTAGCCACGTCGTCCACAACCTAAATTTCAGGTTTCTCCCCGTCACCTGAGCTAGCCGGCAATTACAGCACAGGTAGGGGGGGGCGTCGAAATCTTTCCCAAGTGGGGCTCGAATTAGTATCTTTGATACCCCAGTAAACGCCCTCAAATTTAATTTGTCTTAAAATAAATATTGTTATTTTTTGAATTCCCGTGTATTGCTGACGACAAATTAAATTTGAATTTTTTTATAATATTAAGCAAGAAATGGATGGAAGGACGTTGCAGAGGTTAATTATTTGTGGACTTTAATGATATCAGTTGGATTTGATTCTGTTTGGGGAGTGTTACTTTTTTTTGTCTTGTTTGGGGAAAAATCGTGTGCGCGTTTCAAGAAAAACTGTGAAATCGCATAGTTATTCAAAATGCTGGACGAATCGTTAGACGGGGGAGGTATGACGGCTCGGGGGACAGTCTGCGCATGAAATCACCTTAAGTGATCTCATGCGAGTTCTAACGAAACAAGCGAAATTATGAAAATTTAAAAATCGAATTAAAGAACCAGTTTTCCCGGGAAGTATGGAAATGGACGAGAAAATTAATTTGCGATTTTCAGAACACGAGAAAATGGGAAAGATTTGATGGGATTAGATAACTTTTAGATAACCAATCCGCAAAACTTGAAAAATTTGGGAAGAAGTTCGACATGAAATCGGATCACTGAAAATCAACTCGAGGGTAGGTGCAGAAATTGAGAACACGTTGAAAAGCTAGGTCAAATTGGGAATTCAGGACCGAAACGAAAGAAAATTTAAAAACCTACAGTCTGAAATTCACCAGAAATTACGAGCATGCGACAATAAAATAGAGGCGTGTTGTAGTCAGTAAATGGAAACATTGCCGGGGTTACGGCCGAAATGAACGGCAAATTCATTCGGTTGGAAACAAAACTTCACTCTGAAGTTATCAAATTCACGAAAGGGTAGAAAAATTGAAAAGATAGGTGATAGTAGTGAGGAAAGTTTCGGGGAAAGGAAACTAAACTAAAGAAAGAAATAGATAAAAATGTGATTAATCTGGTAAAGGAAGAAGTACAAAAGAAAGGGAAAAATCATCCAATTACGAACGCGTCTGCTGGTTCTGGATTAAAATTTTCGTGGTCCCCCCAGAATTTTTGTTTTCTGGAAATCGGGCGAAAATCCGAAAGTTTTTTGGGTCGTGCCGAAAAATTTTATGAATTTGACAAAGGCGGTACCGCCTCACTTAAAACCCAAAATTTATGGGAACTTTTACGGGTAACGCCGCACTGGCTCACTGCGTTAACACCTTTCCCAGACTTACGAGGAATTCGAACTCGTTTTCTTTCACGTTACTGGGGAGAGCAGCGACGTTACGAGTTCGGGGAAAATTTGGGGTAGATGGATAAGCGAAGAAACCAATCATATTTAGATTACGCCATGGAAAAAATTTCGGCTATTAAACTTGTGATCCGACGACAGATGATAAAAGATTATCTGGTCCTAACCGCACATTCCTACTTACGTCAAAACCTTATTAACAGTGTACGATTTGACAATCTTGATCATTTTTTAAGAATTGCTGGCGCAATTTGATAGAACGCGGGCAAACCCTTATGAAGAGAATTGGGACCGAAATCACGGGTTTTCCTGAGGGAAAATAATCGGAACAGGCAGTCGGGGCGCCGGGTGATCAGGGTCAGAGGAATGGGGAACAACTCCCGTCCGCCACCAAACTCAAATGACCGTAATAATAACACAACTAGTAGGAATGGACATCAGGATTCCATAAGACCCAGTCCGTCAAACTAGAACCGTTTGGGCTTTCTGGGTATCTGGGTTCCAAACGAATTATCTCAAAAGATACCAATATTCAATACTGTGTCAGTCCAATATGCCTTTTTTGACCTAAACGACGACTTGAATGAACCTGTCAGAGAACAGGGGAGAAAATGTCCGGTTGTGGAGTTTCTTTGAAAATCTTAGTGTTTAGCTTTGATAGAACTGGCAGTGAAATCAGTTCAATTTCTAGGAAGTTCTACTAAACTTAGCGAGCGCTTCCAATACCAACCTGCCCACTATTAAATGTTTTGTTATTGGAGTAGGAAAGAAAAAATAAACCAATTACTATGCAGGCTTTGCTTTCTTTAAAAATCGGGGGAAATTTTATTTGATGTGCCATGTTTGATCATAGAGGATCTGAATTACGACGTAATACGGGGTTGATTTTTACGGGAAAATAATGGGGTAGTGGATTTTCTAGGAATCTTGTGAGCTTCGTGAGAATAGGAAATTGTAATCAAGGACGACGGTGATGACAAAATAGAAATCGGCATTTCATGCGTCCTGGAGTATGGGGATGACGGAGTGGGGTCATAGTGGTGCCGCATAATGATTTTCTGACCACGAACGGTCCCAGCTGCAAAGAATGCTTCTCAATATGTAAATGTTTGATCGTCCTGTACGTCCTATTAAAGACTTTTGCTTTCGAATTCGGGGCACGATGATTCACCTTTAAAATGAAAAAATTTTCCATTCCACAGTCGATGAGGGGAAGTAGATCAAACTGTTTAAAAATATGCTTGCGAGGTATAATTGAAAGATCTGTAACAGCTTATTTGAACCCTATTGTAGTGGTAAAGAAAAAAAGACGGGGGTAAAGGGTTTGTTTGAAAGCTCGACGGATCAACGAGGTTACTATCCCAGAAAACGAGGCACCTCAGAACACTGATGAAATTTTATGGAAATTTAATAAAAAAGATTTTTCGGCTTTAGATTTTTCAAGCTCGATGCAAATTTAATTCACCCAGACGACAGAAAATTCCCGGGGTTTTTGTACAACAGTTGACGTACGTCTGGAAAGAATGCCAGGAAGAGGAAGCCCTCGTAAAGAACCCTACCACTTTCACGTAGGTGACAAAGTACTTGTCAGGACCCCTAGAGTTAGTGATCAGCCTGCTGATTATTCCATAAATTTTTTTCCCCTATTTACCGGACCATTTGTTATTGAAACGATTCCGTCCCAAATGTATGCCTCTTAAAAAGACTTGGATGGGCCCCCGCAGGAAGTACAATTTTTTTAATTTGCGACCATTTAAAGGTTAAACTATTCTGTAGATTTTATTTAAACCACTGATTGACAATCTCTGACATAATTCTTTTGGTACCTTGGGCTCCGACAGTTTGGGTCTTCGGCCGCTGAGAAAAAATTTGGGAAAAATTTGATTTAATTATTTTATTCTGATTAAATAGAGTTAATAGTTCTTTTTGCTTTTATTTAGTAAAGGGTTGCCAGATTTTTTCTTGAATATTGAATGTTGTTTTGGTTCATTTTTTCCTTTAATTATTCACCAGTCATGAATCTAATATTCGGTAACGTTTTTTTTTTTTTTTTTCAACGAGATAAAACTCTTAATTTTTTAAAATTAAAATTCTTCAAAACCCGATTTTTATCTCTATCCGAAGGGAGGGGAAATGTGACGTAACCGAATATTGGATTAAAAATAAATACATTTATTTTTGTTATTACTGTTCAGAAGCGTGGGGCCCCAACCGGGTGCGACCTAAATCACTTCGCACGGCCATCACGCCGCTCAGCGTCGCCGAGCAAGGGGGTGTAGTGTTAGATAACGCCTCCGAAAAACCCCCCAGGGACCACCGACCAGGCTCCACGCGGGCGGGCGCGGCGACCGCTCCCCTGTTTGTTTACAGGAATGTGCGAGAGAGCGTTCGGAAAATTCCATCAAAATTACCGACAAGACGCGTAATCTGATTGGAGCAATATTATTTTCGGCGTAGTAACTTTCGGCCAGTAACACAGTCTTCAATTCTGTAGAACTTCGAACATTCGGAAATTGGGGGAAAAAGGGGTTTGTGGGCGCTGGACGCGCTGAGGGCAGACAGAAGGGGGGAGGTCTTGGACAGAGAGGCGGGGAGCCCAGTCGTGCGGACACAGAGGCGGGGACGCCCCGTTGCGGGTGTGGACGCGGAGGTCATCCGAGTTGTAGGGGGCTAGGATAGCGCGAAGTAGCATGATTAGAGTGCGATTTGTTATTATCGCACCGCGTGTCATTAGATTTTAGAAAAAAAGAACTTTATCTAGTAATGTATTTGTTTCTCTGCTCGTTTACGCCCGCGCCGTGTATCGCAAGTTACGCGATTACGAAAATTACGATCTGTCGTCACCGATCTGTCGTCACCGCTACCGCCGACGTCCCAGCTGATGTCTGGTTAACTCTACCCCTTGAATGGAGCGGCTGCGAGAGGGGAAACCACCCTCCCCCTAAAGGGCGTGCGTCCAGAAGAAAGGAGCCCAGCTGTGTTGCCTGTTTGGAGGCGTTCACCCAGCGCGTCCTCCGCGGCGGTGATTCTAATAATCTGTCGAGCTCCGACAGACAAAACAACATTCATTACGCCTTCAGGCTTACCTGGACTTTGTCAACATTCAGAAGGTGCAGGCCGCGCATTGGCCCCTTTTTCTTTTTGTTTTTTAGCGCATCTTTTTTTTTGCTTTATTTGTTTTAAGTAATTTGATCGTATTAGTTTTTAAGATTGCATAAAAAAAAAAGGGTTTAAAAAACTGAGCTCAGATAATAATGTCAATTTATCATTTTTTAATTTCTCATTAAATTTACATTCTTTTGTCTTTAAACTTTCTTTCAATTGACCTCTTCACGTAGCCACGTCCGTCCACAACCTAAATTTCAGGCTCTACCCGTCACCTGAGCTAGCCGGCAATTACAGCACAGGTAGGTGGGCGTCAATATATATATATATATATATATATATATATATATATATATATATATAATATAAATTTTGTTTTTCTTTCTTTTGAATATGAGAATGTATATTTCTTCACATATATTTATAACCTGAAATTTGAACTGCTTGTACCGGTATTAATTGCCCCCCCCCCCTCCCGTCGCAATTCATTTATGCAATTTTATCTGCTATATGTTCCTTAACTTTTGCAATCATACAATGTGTCTTTCTGTATTAATTTTTTGTTTAATTTGTACTGCAAATTTTATCTGCTATTTGTAACTAATACTTTTATATATCCATTAATTGTAATTTAATTTTCTATCTTATTGTGTATTTATTTATAATATTGTTGTATCTTTCTGTATCTTGTAGACTGACGATGACGGCAAAGCCGTCGAAAGACGGCTATCTTAATATAGCTAGTATGTTAAATCTATTAGTTTACTGTACTATATAAATTTTCCTTTTTTTTTAAAAAAAAAAAAGGATTACTATTGGTAGTACCAGTCGCGGTAATAGTAGTAGTACAAATCGTGGTACTAGTAGTAGCAGTAGCAGGAGAAGAAGAAGTAGAAATAGTAAATCAAGAACTGTATTCGAATATGCTATAAATCTCTTTAAACCGGGATGAAATTGGTAAACAGTCATTGGAGTAATTTAAATGAGAAGAATAAGCGAAAAAATCTAACAGAAAACGAAGAATTAAAGACAAAGCTTGTGGAGGAAGGAAAGCGGGAGCGGCAGGGGGGAGCGGATGTGGCCGGCGCGGCGCGCTACTGCGCTGTTTGCGGGCGGCGACTTCTTGCTCCCCGCTGCGCGCAGGCGAAGCGGCGAACTTCGTGGGAACAGTTCGCCTTATCTCGAAGGCGAACTGTCCTGGCTTCTGCGGCGGCGCGTCGACGCCCCAGCGGCTAACAACACACAACACACACACACACACACACACACACACACACACACACACACACACAATCTTCCCCCTCCCCCCGCTGGCGCCGTTGACGCCGCCAAAAGGGGTAGCGCGACGCAAATACAGTTATTACTGGGGAACGGATTTTCATGTAAATACATATTTTCACAGGGACAAGATACCAACATTCACTAATATTTTTGAGACTTAACACGACATTCTGAACGAATTGGAACCTATTTTACATATTTTGGTATAATTACATATTTTATCTATTGATACATATTTGGTATTTTAATATATTTATATGTCGAAAATGAACATTTCGCATACGATGTTTGAAATATGTTACTTGAAAACTAACTTTGTTACTGACATACTTAAGACAATACGCTTGTATTAATGTTGGACCATTGCTATTAATTGTGAAACTTACCTCCCCACCACCCCCATCTGCTTCTTGCAAACCACGTAGTCGGGATCAAGAATGAATGGATGTACTGAAGCAAAAGGAACTTTAACCACGTGCTTACTCGTGTTTCATATACCCCATGCGTAACAATAAAAATCCAGATCATATCCCTTTTCTGGAGTAGGTGTGTATGTGTGTGGGGGCGTATGCTCCCTTTACCCCCCCTCTTTCTATCGTAGGCTACACGGTACTACTTACTTGAGCGCCGGCTCCTCGTAAACAATGTATATAATACAATACAAAAGTATATATTTCGGATAAAACTAACGAATAATTGCTTCTGTAGATGTAAAACTTTCTTTCAGCTTCCCTGAATCCATATTAATATCTGATCGGCAACGTCTGTGCTCGAAAACGCTTGAAGAATAGAAGTTTAAACAATGTAACGTATTTTATTTCATATTTCCTATTTTTCTTACATAGTTTTGAAAAATAATTACATATATATGTACATATTTTGCTTTTATTACAATAAATTCCGTTCCTAGTTATTACAGAGTATCTCGAAAAGAAAAAACAATAAATACTTCAAGGACATCCAAGTGGGTGGAAGGAATCGATTTTGCAAATAAGTAGATGGTGCGTAGTCTAACACAAGTGACATTTAACTTCCATTGATATCCAGTTGGTGGTGCCGAGATCTCTGGTATGGTCGGAGGCAGTCAGACGAATATCGGATACTTACGTAACAAACTTCAGGGTTAAGATGAGTTTCTTCATCCAACAACTAGTGGTGCTGCAAGAGCACAGGCTTTCTGCAAAATATATTATCGTCATGTAAAGTTACGTCTTAATTCTACCTTTATTATACTTCAAATATCACTTTATCGCGTAGAAAAAGGAAGTGTGAAATATATATTTTTATTCAAAATTTAAATGAATATGTATTATAAACATATATTTCTGGTATTGAATTCGGTGTATACCGTATTCAATGTATTCACGAACATATGGGATGCGTAGCTTTTAAATATTTTGCGTAAGCACTATGAAAGGAAGTAAAATAACGAAAACTTAATAAATAATACGATACACAGGCAGCATCTACGGCTGCTGTTGCTTCACATTTATTTGGGATATAAATTTTCTAATCCATGGAAATGTGCATATTAACAATGTAAGAAATACCTCTACAAATTTACATTTGTGATTTTTTTAAAAACAAAAGAATACACCTAAATAAAGTTTACGTCATATTAAACGGTGCAATTATCAGCATCCATTTGAAAAGTTGAAAGAAAAAATATGGAGCCATTTTTGAGAAAATAGCGTTTAAGCGTTTCTGAAAATGCGGATTTTGAGCTCATTAAAAAAATGTTGTTTCAAAGAAACTTTATAAGACATTATTTAAAGAACAGTTACTCATAGATAGACCTAGGAGGTGATACAGAATGGCACAGACTTTCTCGTAGTATACTTTTTTAATTTCCTTGGTGTGGTCTGGCTTTAAGGTTTTGCTCCATTCTTTGATCACCTGCCATTTATCGTGTCTCAAAGTACATTTTTTTTGACATTTCCTCTACCTATTGCATTCCTACTAGCACAACTCGAAGTATTACTTCAAGAATATTAAAGCAAAGTAAATACTCGTCCTGTATTGAAATTTTCTCACAATTTTAAGAAAATTTCATTTGCAATCATTTGAATCACATCCACTCACAATTGTAATAATGCATACAAATCGATAAAATGTCCTTATTAACGGAGTGAGAGTATTTAAAAAATACTTTTGTGTAATTTTTAAAGAAACCAATGAATACACCAAAATGAAATTTACGTCATATTAAACAGTGCAATTAGCGCTATCCACTGGAAAAGTTTAAAGAAAAAATTTGGATCCATTTTTGACAAAATGGCGTTTAAGCGTTTCTGAAAATGGGTTTTTTTTCCAAAATCTGTCGTTTTATCAAAAAAAAGTTTAGTATTTGAGAAGTTTATTTCACATTATCTAAAGCACATGCACTCATTAATAAAATAATGTGCAGAAATCGCCTCCATGATAAGTATTATTGACGTGAGAGACAAGTCAAAAACTTTACATTTTTGTAATTTTTCAAATAACAAAAGAATAGGGCAATATGTCATATAACTTAGCGTCCAAAATCCTGCCGCCGTAACGACTCGAACCTAGAACACCGGTCAGAGGTCCTGCAGTGACATCAGTTGATGCACTGATCTACTGCTCCCCGTTTAATGCTTATACCAGTGGCCAATCCTGAATATTATTTCCTTTATGCAAGCTACCTCTACCGTTGTCTTTTATTTTGAGTTTTTCTGAAATCCCTAAACTTCGAAATTCCGACTATTACTCAAACAACTCGCTTCTGGATCATTAGCGCCCTCCCTTTCACAAAAACTTGAGAAAAGCGTAGCTTAAGAACTACGAGAGGACTGCTCACCGCAATAATTTGCCGTGACTACCGACTAGTGCTGGCATGCGGGCCCTCGCCTCCGATTAATTTAATCGGAGCTCGCGATAACAGCTCTCCTCCAGTATTCTCCGATTTCTTCGACGGAGGGAAAACCGGAACCGGAGGTCCGGTTGCTTTCGTTCACAGCAAGACCCGCGCAATTTACTGGGCCAATCAGAATGTGCTTACGTAACTGTTGCCTTCCGGTCTTAGCTTGATATAGGGAATAAAACGCTAAACAATTTAGACGCAGAATTTGTGATTCCCTTCTCCATTTTACATATTTTAGTAGAATGCAACAACAACGACGACGACGACGACGACGACGACAACGACGATTGATTTATTCATGTTTCCGGGCGCGTCAACTGCTCTGATCATTAGTCCCTTGAGTGTAGTGCATGTTTTTTCTCGGGAGATGGCGGTGATCTTCCCCCGCTGGATGGCGATATCCGGCGACGACCTACCGTCGGCGAGTGGGGTTTCCCCCTAACCAGGACTCTCCCACCTGTAGGGCACCGCCCCAGCCGGGACAAGCTCTAAGCTCCCGACCAGTCTCCCGGGATATGTGGTAGTGTAGTGCATGTTAGTGTAAGTGTGTGTGTAAGGGAAATGATGGGACAAGGAAGAGGAAGGACAGATCGCGCGCGGTCCGTGGTCCGTTTCTTAGGATACTGTTCCGGCATTCGCCTGGTGTTGATCGGAGGAACCACGGAAAACTACCGATCAGAGCAGCCGGCCGCTAGAATTCATCTCCAGACAGCGACTGAATTCGACTTAGCTAAAAGTAGTGTAAAAAATCCTGCGCCGTGGGGAGGAACCAACCTCCGGTCAGAGGCGCGAGGACATCAGTTGATGCACTGAGCTACCTCTCCCGGTGACGACGACGAGACGACGACGACGACGACTGAAGAATTTGTAGGATAGTAATGGTACAGTACATATAATGAATAACAAGTTAAATTACATACTTTACTAATATAAATATAACCATATGGCCACCGTGTAGTAATCATATCCTGGGGATGTTAGATAAATGACATGGCCATTCGTGAGTCAATATTCCGGGTGACGATTCACAGGAAACAGAGCCCCATCGTCTCAGAAGGTTATTTTCCTCAGACACAAAGTGTTGGTCAGAAATTCCTCCCTATTTACAGCCCGTCGGTTGTGAACAAAAGGTCTAGTTCACGGAAATACACGAAAATGGAAAATGGAAAATTTGAATTTCGTGGTCAAAAACCCAAACCGGAGGTCACTCGGAGGCCTGACTGAAAAGGCGGGAGAGAATCTGGAAGAAACCTATCACTCGTAACACTACACGACCGCCCAGACGCGGATTCTCCTCTCTCCCATGAAACATGAGGAGCTGTAGGCTGTCGCCCCTGACACGCGGTGCCTTCGCCTGCGCAGAACGATTTCTCTGAACAGCATTTAGAACGTTTAAAGTTTTCACCCAACGCAGTTCAAAGCGCGTATATAGCGGAAGACTGATCTTTCGAGCAAAAGAGGTTATATTTTCGCATGTTTTAAAGCTTCAAAATCTCGATAACTTTTTAGAAATTGTCAAACTAATTAAATATTTATTTACATTTGAATTACTATGTATATCGACGATATACCGATGTTTCGGAAAATTTCGCCACTTTTATACGCGGATTGACAAATTAATGAAGAGAATGGCTTATGTTTATACACGTTTGACGCGGTTAAGAACATGAAACAATTTTAAATAGAGTGCAAAATGTGCCCTGTGCAAAAAGCATTGTATGCAACACGACTAAAAAGTAATTTTTTAAGAGCTCTAACGATGTTTCTGAAAGTCATTTTCAGAAAAGTGTTTACTTTTTACTATTGATAAATAAATAACTCTTAACACTCATTTTTAAGTATAAGGTAATAGACTTTCAGCTCACAGTGACTTTATCACTTTACCTTCATCATGTAAAATCATTTGCTAAGTTGTTAGAAAGAACTGTACAAGTTTTGACGACGTTTGAGAGATTCGAAGAGGAACACGTCTAAGCCTGTGCCAATACGTTCTTTTTGAATTTTAATTTTGTGCCGAAGACCCTTAGTGAGATCGGCAGCAATTCTCAAAAAGTATTTTTAAAAGAGATTAGCCACTGTTGCCGGATCGTTCACATTTATATCGTTAATTTTAAAACAACATTCTCTACGGTTTTCTAGATGATTGGGTAGTATTTTTTTATTATATTCTACATTGCTTTTGTTTTATTATTTGAGTTCAAAATATCCTGATCGTTTTTCATGATTTTAGCCTGCCTTATGACTTTTTGTGAAATGTTTGTTTTTTTTAAAGTAGATAAAATTTTGAAATACGTCATGACGTTAGAAATAAATAGAGATACGTTTTTTTTTTACACGATGCTAATTCCTTTTGTAACCCAAGTATACTTTTCGTGAAATGTTTAATTTTCTTTTAATGGGAAAGCATCTTTAAAAAGAGAAATGAAAGCTTGAGAAAATAAATTATATTTTTCCTGAGCAATATTTCTCAAATCTAGTTTCCCAAAAAGGAAAAGTGGCAGACTACTTGGTAAAATAAAGAAAACTCATTTTAGAATGCACATATGGAAACACTTTAAGATATGGAGTCAGAAAATACATTGTACAGACGCCTTTGTAATCGCGGGTTAGCGCGCGGGAAATTTTGTTTCAGGAGGCTTGTCCCATGTCGCAGCGCCGACCTGCCTGACGATTCCCCTCGCAGCTGATTTAGTTGTGGTCCGCCGCGCAGGCGCCCGCCCCCGCGTTTTCGCCGGTCGCTCGTCTGCTGCTCGCCCCCGCAGCCGCGAGGGCAGGTGAATTGAATGCCGGGCGCGGAGAACAACGAAACTAATTTTCCCAAAGCGGCGGCAGCGCGGTGTCTGGAGAAAACGGCGATGTTATCCGCCCCGCGGGCTGGGGCGGGCCGCGCGGAGGGGGACAGAGCGGGCGGGGGAAAACGAAGGCAGAGCGGGGGGAGGTTGGAGGGCAACGGAGCGAGACTGGGACGAGGAGGAAGGGGAGCGGGGGTGCGGGCAAGCGGTGGCGGAGCGAATGGGGGGGGGAGGCGGAACGTAAGGCAGAGGGGAGCAAAGGTGGAGAGGAGGTTGGAGGGGGGAGGGAGCGGAGAGGGAACGAGGAGGAGGGGAGCGGATCGTGGAAGAGCGGTGGGGAGCGAAGGGGAGGCGGGGACGGAGCGAGGGGAAGGGAGGAGGAGGGGGGGTGGAGCAGGGGCGGAGTGAGGGTGAAACCGGAGGGCGGAGCGGGAACTGAGGGTGGCAGACCAGGCCGAAGCAGAGGGTGGAGCGGGGAACAGGACGGGAGAGCGAGGGTAAAACGGGGGGCGGAGCGGTGGGGAGCGGCAGAGGGGGTGGAGCGGGGCGAGCAGTAGGCGGAGGGAAGGTGGAGCGAGGGTTGAGCTGGGGCGGAGCCCGGAAGTGGGAGGGAAGGGGGTGGGGTGGTGCGGAGTGGAGGGTGGGAGAGGGGTTGATGGGGGAGCGGAGGTAAGGGAACCGGTGTACGATGCGGGGGAGATTGGGGTTGGAGAGGGGACGAGGATGAGGCGGTAGTTGCCATATTGCAGGAAAGGGGGTTGCAAATTCCTCTGCGCGCTGCGATTCATGAGCAGAATAGTGCCAGGGGGGGTCGAGGGATTGGTCGAGGGCGAGGAGATGGCGTAAAGGGGCCATGGGCATGGGGATAAGGTGGGGGGGGAATGAGGGCAAGGATTGCGAGGTGGTGGAAAGGCTGACGGATTTTCTATTTTGATTGCTTTTGAGTTTTGTACACAATCGCGTGTGAGTTTTGTCATATTTTAACTGAGGGGAGACTTTTCAGAATCTAATTTTTCTAAATCCCAAAAAATCCCCGAAAGGTCTTTCTTTCAAAAAGATTTTCCCTAGTGGTTTCTGTGCTCAATGATTATATGTGTAATACGGAACATTAAAACGGTAATCATGAAGAAAACTAAGGAGTTTAAAAGGGAAGAAAAAATCTGAACACACTTACCTCCACTTAAGGTTGTAAAGGAAAAAACAAGGTCGTAAATATTATTATACAAGGAAAGTTGAACATAACGAATAAAGCAGTGTCCTAAAAATTAAACCTCATTCTGAGCGACGAGCGTGTGTTCAGTACTAAAAAGAATGCAAAACTTTCAAGAATCGACAGGATTTTCGCATTCCATAGCATAAAAGTCTAGAGAGCCAAAGAGACTCCTGAAGTGGCGGGGGCTCGATGATCGTCAACGATGCGGAAACGGAACTTCGAAAGATGGGCGAAAGGAGGCAAAATGTAAAATAAAACTTTAAAATTATTAGGAAAATAAGAAAGTAAAATACAACACATGTTTGCAAAAGCACCAAATTTGAATGAATACAAACGACCCAACACTGTATTTTTATACAAGACTTAAATGACTACGTAGAATCAGTAAAGAACTTGCCACAACCATGCATAAAGTTTTTAAAAAAAATGGTAGAATGTAAGGGAGCACGTTCAACAAGTTCAAGAACACTTAAAATTTTATAAAATTTAGTTCTCTCCATTTCATTTTATTTCTTATTTATAATTTTATATTTTTTCTATTTTTATTTACAATATTTCTATAAAATTTGATGAAGGAAAAATTAGTAGAAGTAGTAGTAGTAGTAGTAGTATTAGTAGTAGTAGTATTAGTAAAATTATAAAGTAGTAAAATTAGAAAAAGTAGTTTTAGAAAAAATAGTAAAATAGTAGTAGTAGTATTAGTAGAAGTTCAACAATTTGTAGTAAATTAGAAAAGATGATATTTAGATAGGTAATAAGTTTATTGAAATTTAGATAGACTCAGAGGAACATTTGCATTTTGTAAATCACTGTTTGTAAGAGAAAATAGGTGGTGGAAAAGCAACCGACAAGAGCGAATTACATATTGTTTGGGATCCCTTTCATCGGTCAGATGAATTTTACAATAATATTACATTTCGAAAAAGGGAAGAGGTATCAATTGATGTCACAGCAGTGTCCTGACCTGAGGTTTTAGGTGACCTGACGGTGAAAGGATTTTCGACACTAGCTAAATAGCTAAATCGAATTCGTCGCTGTCGGGAGGAGAATTCAACGTCATCTACCATCTGTAGTTTCCCTGTTTTTTCTCGATTAATATCGGCAATTCTCGAGAAGTACCCTAACAAACTGGCACAGATCGCCCGCGATTTTTCCTTCTCATACTTGTTCACGCTCATATTCATTTACACTAGTGCACATGCCGGAGACCAGTAGGAAGCTAGACCGGCGGGACCTTTATCTAGACCTTGAAATATTCAGAATAGATTCTGAACAACCCCACACGGCGCACCCCGAGTTTAAATTTTCCCAGAGGTCGAATCTTTGGTCATAAACCCTCATTGTCCTCATCGCTCGCAGAAGGAAATTAAA
Organism: Teleogryllus oceanicus; assembly: GCA_964035755.1. NCBI lineage: Eukaryota > Metazoa > Arthropoda > Insecta > Orthoptera > Gryllidae > Teleogryllus > Teleogryllus oceanicus. Next base: position 7,974,529 of record CAXIVR010000007.1, read on the forward strand.
ATTGTGATAGGTAGAACACGTTCATGGGTATAAATAGTCTGAGGAAGGGGGAGCAAAGACATGAAAGATAATTATAAATAAAAGATAGAAGAGAGGAAATCCACGAGAGTTACAAAAAAGCACATCTGTTCCTTTCAGCAGTGACATCTCTATCTTTAAGTAAAACAACACTGCAAACTTAAACAAACAGCAAACGGTTAAGTCATAGTCGCTGTTCCGCAGAGACCCTGAGGTAAGTCACAGGGTTTGAGTCCAGATGGAGGGTATTTCCATACTAGCTACATAGCTGAGCGGGATTCAACGTTGTCTGACGAGAATTCTAGCGGCCGGATACTCTGATCAGTAGTTTTCCGGGGTTTCTCCGATCAAACCAGGCAAATGACGGAGCTCTACACTAATAAATAGACCGCAGGCAGCGCACTATATTTCCTTGTCTTCCTTATTCTATCCTCCCTCTACATACATTTACACGTACATGCATTACACACAACACATGGTGGGAGATCATTCGGAAGTTTGAGTTGTCTCTGCGTTGCGGCCGGAATGATAGGAAACCAAAGTATAGGGCCGACCTCGTTCGGCAGTGCGCTGCGGGCATTTGGGGAAAACCCCCCACGTTAGCGGGCCCTGCCGAGCCCAGTCCACCAATTCGTTGGACTGTTCTAGAAGGTTTCGAATCTGATGATCTGATTGGTCAAAATCAACTCAAATTTTCAGCCAGCATACTAAAATAGAATGAAAATTGTCTCCGGGGCGGACCGTTCTGCTTCTCACGTAAGGTTGTGTGCCTTTTACAAATCAAAGTCCTATTCTATGGCAGTTCGAATTAGCACCAAACGTCATATTATATAACGTGTATTTAAATTGTACTTCAGGGCAACATACTAAATTTTATCCTTTTCCCCAACTTTTAAAACGTTTGTTACTGCGCCCACCGAGCGAAGTGGCTCAGGCGCCGCGCTGACTTGCACTCGGAAAGCCCGGGCTTAACCCCCGTGCCCATCCTGACAGGAATTTTCGTGGTTTTCCCCACTCATCCAGGCAAATGCTGGGAATTCTACTAAAAGTCCACGTGCGCTAAACGGAGGCTAGCCGAATTCGCTACCTACGTGAAGTCACGAAGGATAACGAATTCGACACATCCGGGTTCCTGTAGAGATGGGCTTAATAGTTTTTTCAATAACTGTTATCACAATAACAGTTGACTTGTAATAGCAGTATTAATAACAGTTGAAAGCAACAGGTCCATGTCCAACAACCTAACATGGCCGACTGCTGAGTGAAAGTAGTTGTAGGACTGCAAGAGTTTAATCACGCAATACGAATAATGTTGGTAGCCCCGAAGTTTGTGCTTGCTTGTTTCTTTCCTAAACATGTTTGAGAGAGAAGCACTGGTATGAACGAGACTCTACTGCAAGGATGAATAGTAATTAACATAATATGAGAAAAATTTTATAGAATGTTACTAAAATAAAAGGATTAGAGTTCAGATTTAAATATTCTGCAAATACGCAACGTCCATAGTGAAGTGACGGGTGCCAAAAGTAATGAAGAGAAATTGTGTTTTGCTTACCTATAGCTAAAGTAGTAATGACTGTTGTATGTCAATTATAATGCAGTTAGCCCACAACTCATTTTATTTATTTGACCTAGAAAAATTAATTGATCTCACATAAGCAAGGGGACAGAAATAAGTTAACAAACATAACATGGACAGACTTAATTTAAAGGAAAATTTCTTATTGTAGTGTATAAAAAAATATTGTGGACATGGTGTGTAATAATGACGAATTATGTATTAATGAATCTATAATTTGAACACTGGTAAATCATGATGATTAGCTGCAGTGACACGTTATCGTAAAAATGGTTAGAAAACTTTTAGTAGTTTAGGTTAGGTCCAGTAGATTGTAAGTCTATGCATTTAAAAGATAACCGTCAATAACAGGAGAAACGAAATAACGTTATTTTGTATAACAGTTACGAAACTTTAACTGTTAAGACATAACAGTTTAACTTTTAAAGGGCACATTCCTAGTTCCTAGTGGGATAACTGGCAAGAACACGGGCTAACGGCACGAGGCTGGTTTTCATATTTGGCCACCAGATTTCAATCAAATTACTCTACTGAATTTTTAGGTTCCGGCTATATGTGTAACCCCATCATTATGCAGTTAACTTTAAAATCATTCGTATACTCACGACAAGGGTCATGTACAGTTCGAAAATGTGAGTAGTTGTCATGTACTTTATGTAATATATAGGCAATTTTTCCACAATTACTTTGTTAAAAGGGCCGGGAAATCGTTTCTTTAAATTTTTTTCTTAGTATGTAGGAAAGAAGTTTAATGGGGTTCTTGTTTTGCTTGCAACTCTGTAATTTGAAAATTATCATCATTACAAGATTTTTCGTAAACGAAATCTATTCAAAATTTAATAAGGTCTTGACAATTTTTTTAAATTGAATGTTCAGTAGTCTCAAGTTAAATTTAAATGAATCATCCAACCCATTTTCCAAAACCTTCCAATTTGAAAAATCTTTCTTTGTATAAATGTCACTAAAATGGGGGAAGTCTACTTTTCGTTGAATGTTCAGTATTTTTAAAATTGAAAATCTTAGAAATAATTCAGAAAGTATGTGCATTTGGGAGTAGCATTATAGTTTGGTGATTATCAGTTTCTACTTAGTCACAATGTTAAAAAGCAGAAAATATTTTACTTGTACTTAAACTCGAGTTTCACTTTTAAATTTTTTAATGTCATCTTTGAAGTTGTAAATTGTATCTACTGACCTGACTAACTCTGCCAATAAGATGTTTCGTTGGGAATAAAAACCTTTTATTCTTCTTGTAAATATTCTAATGCTTACTTAATTTTCGTTTAACTCTTATTCTGTTGACCCTTTTTGGTATGAGACGTTAGTTCTCTCTCTCTCTCTCTCTCTCTCTCTCTCTCTCTCTCTCTCTCTTACACACACACACTCACACACACACGTAGAAGGGACGGAAAAGGATAAGATCTGTTTAGGGTTGGGTGGATGCAACCTAAACTGAATGGCAATGTTATCTATGGTTTGCGGTGGAAAGGAAGATTGATTACATCCTCTTAAAAAGGTTTGCTCAGAAAAATGGAGAGGAAAATGGATGGGAAAAGGAAAACTAATCTACAACACAGAAATCCAACGCTCTGTCCAGAAATATTAGGTGATAATGGATGTCACTTTTTGAAAGAATTTAAAAATTACTAGAAAAGATTGATCTATTAGGGAAACGGGTTTTCAGGAGTAGGAAACTACTGGGTTTCCAGTATGAGGGAGCCTAGACTAGAGATGAAATTCAGCTATGATTGAGTTAATTAATTTAGTAAATTGATAGGTAAGTCAATAAACAAAGAGAAAACCATCAAACAATGATTTAATTTAGGGGGTTTTTTCCGGGAAGTAAGTACAGAGGCGATGGTGCGGGCAATCTTCTGTGGCGCTGTTTGATTTCAGGTTTGAGGAGGCCAAACACGGAAGGAGAAGACTGTCCACGCCAGGAAATAAATAAGTAGTTTATAAGAAGTCTGGTAGATCGTCTTCGACGTCACGTTTTCCCTCCAGGGATTTTGTCCTGAGTCGTACCTTGGTGTCTTTGGGGTTTGATGCAATGGAAAGACATTTGGGGGAATACGAATTCGAACGCGGTAGATTCTAGGTAAGTAATGGCTAAGATATTCGGCCTAGCCACATAGACTCATGTTGTTTAATTTATATGTATAATTACCAATTAAATAAATAAAAATATAAGTAAATAAATAATGTAAATAGAAATAAATCAAACACTACTATTCTAATAATAGTTAATACGTATGATCGCAACTTGATAAAATTTCACTTAAAATTCGCAAAGCCGATGGCATTTCCGGACGCGCCGCGCCTTGCAGACGTGGGGGTGCTGCTCGGTGCGCTAACGGCGCGGGGCGAGCGTGAAGCCATCAGCCCGCCGTGAGCGCCAATCGAAGCCTCTGTTGGGGGGGGGCGACAGCTCCGCCCCTACCAATGGGAGCATCGCCGGGCCTGAGAGCCTTCTGAGCGCCAGCCGGCCCCAAGGATTGTGCCCCCGCCCGTGACTCCAAGGACCGGACGCAGCGTCAAGACCCTGTAGCCGTAATCTCTCTTCCCCTCTCACACACACGCTCGCTCTCGTTGGCTCTACTTTCCCCATCCTCCACCCCGAACGCACTGGGCGCAGGTAGACTGCGGCTCTTGCATATCCTCTCTGGGGGGCCCAGCCCGTGCAGCGCCTCTGACCGGAGGTCCTAGGTTCGAGTCTGACGGCGGAATTTGACACTAGCCAGCCAGGTCGAATTCATTCGCTGCCTGGAGGAAAATTGTAGCGGCCGCTGCTCTGATCGGAGTTTTCCGTGGTTTCTGATCAACACCAGGCGAATGCCGGAGCAGTATCTACCAAACGGGCCACGACCGCGGAGATCTGTCCACCTCTTCCTTGTCCTATCCTCTCGTCCTACACACATTACACTAACACGCACTACACTACCACATATTCCGGGAGACGGTCGGACCAGAGTTTACGGGTGGGCGGTGCCTGCTGGTGGGAGTCCTGGTGAGGGGAAATCACCAGCCGACGGTAGGTCGACGTCCCGGGTCGCCATCCAGCGGGGAAAATCACGCCATCTCCCGAGAAAGAAACATGCACTAAATAACGGACCAATGACCAAGCAGTTGACGCGCCCGGAAACACGAAAAAACAAAGAAAAAAGCCCAGCTCCCAGACAGCTTGTTGCTTGCATTTCCCTTTCCCAAAGTGTCGAGGAGTACCGACTGATGGAAGACAAGTAATCCCCATGTTCAAGAAACTATTTTCTGACGCAGTAAAGATATTAATGTTGGTATTATAGTCGTAATCACTACTTCATAGATTGAAAACTGAGTATTTCATGAAAATTGAGGCAGTAATTAAATTCGTGTTCAGGTTGCTTTGCCAGATAATACAAATTCTAAATATTATGAATATGTGTTTTCCATTGATTTTCGTTCTGTAATCGAAGTATTCCAATATTATAGAATAGGAAATTATTATGAAATCAAAGGGGGCCCGTAGAGCGCTCGCTGGGGTCTGGCTGCGAGCCAACCAACGCACCGACGTCATCCTTGGGGGATGAATTCGGCAGCATGAGATTTCTGGCTGTCCGGCCTCTTTATCGTCAACAATCCGAGCACTAGATCTTTCCCGTCGATGTTAGTACCGTAACGATCATAGAAAGCGCCAGGTTTCAGATGCTGGGATTTCAGCCTCTTTAAGAACTCATGGGAATAGACTAACCAATTTTCGTCTTCTTTCAATTTTGTATCCTAGTTTTATGGATTCGCGCTTATGAGTGTTCAGTCAAAGTTTTAAAGAGATTGAATACATTATTTAGGCGGACTAGGTAATTTATTTCCCTTTAAATAAGTTTGTTGATTCAAAATGTACATTTGACTAGTGCAGTTTCTTTTGCAGAATCGTTGACCGTTGAAGAGAGGCCTCTTCCAGTTTTTCAGTGTCAGTGCTGCAATCTTCTTCGGGTCTTATGTGTTGTTCTGCGTAAAAGATCTCAAACACGTTTTGTTGTTGTTCTTGTTGTAAACTTCGTTTAAGTTATCGTTTCTTCTCGCTGGTGATAGTGACTACGACCGACAACAATTCATCTCATGCAATCATACGTCACAATTGAGAGATGTTATTGGATATCTCTTCAGAACTAAATTTATCAATGCTAAGATTTTACTGCAATAGGCAAACATTCCGAAAAAGATATTTCAGATTTTTCATTATTGCAAACGATATTAAGCTAGTGTAACTGCTCCAAAAAAGTAATCTTATTTTTTCCCTTTTCCTTCTAAGAACTTGACAAACTTGGGGTGCTTAAGAACTTTATGCTGAAACAGAGGGTTTCATAATAGCTATTCAGGAATAAAAATTACCGTAAGTTTATCCTGGGAAAAAAAAAAACATTCTTGATGATAAATTTTGCATGTGAATATAGAGAATACTAGACAAGCGGGTGTAGCTTTCATCACCCCCAAAATATAAAACAAAATTTCGGTGTAAATTGATTCATCAGCAACAATAGCTCAATAATAACCTTCTGATGGGGAACCGACACGTTTTGCAAGTGCATTCTGAACCACATTGATACAAGTGATCAGAACGTGAACAGGTCCATCATAACATATAAGTCCGCATCATCTAATAAACCGAACACTGTGCAAGGGCAAGAAAAGGTGTTTATGATTGAGTCGCTGTCCTGATAGCTCAACAAACCGCAGAAGAAAACTGGGAAAAATTTATAATAGCAACCTTTTAGCGAAAGAGAAAAAGGGAAAAGTGGAGGCAGTAAAATGGTGACGATTATATCAATAATTTAGGTGACAAGGCGAAATTCCCAAGACCCTGCGTGAATCTGTTAAAGGGCCCCTGAAGAAAGGGTTATACATCTATCTGCAGAAGATTGTCATACTAGTGTATGTACTGGGATTTAAAACACAGACAACTGCGCAATGTTCAAAAAGGTGAAGTAAACATATATGTTCAATACAGAGCGACTCCTGAGTTAGGATGATTGATGCCGAGAATGACATAGTAAGGATTTCTTATTTAACTTATTCTACTATAAATATTAATACGAGTGTCTAAGGAATAGTAATAATTATTCGTTTATATTTTTGTATTATTCGTTCATTGATTATGTTTTTTACGCGTAATATGCGATGTACATTTTTGTTCATATTTCATGGCCGCCTGGAAATATTGGCCACGTCTGTGTTATAGAGAAAAATTTATGATTTTTATCATTTTTGAGTTCTGATTGTAGTTGTGATGTTTTAATTGAATGTTTTAATTGCACGCATGCAGTAAACGTAGCGATAATTATAAATTATTATAATCAATTATTATAAAGAGATGTTTAGTTAACTCAACGAAAAATTAATAGATGACTAGTTTCCGCAAAGTTTAATGCAAATATAGCAACTACGAAACAATTATTTTTAATTTGTTCTAAAATCAGATAATTAAAAACGCCATACACTTTTTTGAGGAAACTAATAGTGTTTGTAATTTATACTTGAATTTAAATGTTCACAAAAAGAATTTTCAAAACGGTAGACTTTTTTCTTTAATTTTTTTCCACGGATCGAGTAAAGGAGACTAAAAAGATGCAAAGTCAAAAAACGAAAGTTATAAATAATTCAGAAAGTAGACGCGTTTGTTTTATCACTAGTTATTGTGAACAAATTTAGTGCTGAATATTCTATGAAAGGAATTTAAATTTTATCTTAACATTCATTAGTATTAATTTACGTGTCTATAGATTAAGAAAAATGATAGCTTTTCAGGGACCGTAGTTATTAAGATTATGTTTTTTTCCTTCTACGCACCTAATTAGCTGTCCCAACTGTCTTCAAGGACCCAATGGGAAAATCAATTTAATGACCTGTTCTGCAGTTTCTTTAGAAAGACGTTTCGAAATTTTGTCACATGCACAATGACAACCTTCCAAGAAATTTGATCTCCCAAGATGTTTTTTTCAGAATTCCTTTGAGAAAAATCAATTTTTTCGTCCATTGTAGTAATAGAGATAACCATGATACACGATACTTCCAGCATCAAATGGAACAACAATTATATTGTAGGTTGCAACTGCATCATACGTAGCTGGTGATTGTCATGAAAACAATTGTCAGAATGGTGGACAGTGCTAGCATCAATAATACTGAACAGCAGTGTTTCAACAGCTCATATTTCGGGAATATTTCCCAAAATCAATGTTCAACAATTCAATAAGAAATCGAGAAATCGAGAAATTAAGACTCACCATCTATCTAGCGATATTACTTCAATCCCAGGAAAAATTATGATTATGATTATGATTTACTTGCTTGAAAAGCAAATATTTGTCAAATTTGTGTTGATATTTCCTTCAAAATACTAAATTTGTACAAAATATTATACGAATTGTAATGAGGTTGACCAAAAGTGATATTTGAGATGTGTTAATTCGGGGAGCAATTGGGGTATAAATAATTTAATAACAATTACTAACGGCGAGTATTTCGCGCTTATTTAGTAACACAGTTTTTATTTAAGGTCACATTAACTGTTAGCGACCACTATAGATTTAACGTTAGTCATTTCCGCGCTCGACTGTCGAACTGAACGGACGTTCTTTTCGGTGTGAACAGTGACAACCGGGGCTTACTAAAAATTGTGAACCAGCGCAAATCTTGTGGTCTGTGAAGCAGTCCAATAGTGAGTGCTGAATTATGACAATGGATACGCCCGACAACCGGGCAGCTCATCAATAATGCTCTAATAACTCTCAACAGTGATTATTCCATCCAAGACCTAAACACATCGATGCTGTACGAACAAGCAACGGCAACCGTCAGTGACGAAGTTACATCAGTGGAACCTCAACCAAGTCAAACGACAATTGAACCCCAACCAAATCAACAGACATCGCTGGGACAGCAAAACCCGGATACTCTACAAGGTAATGCTTCAGGCCAACATGCCGCAGGGCAAAATTTAAAGGACCTTCAGATAATGATACCGCGTCTAGCGAATTAAAAGGTCTAACCTGCATCCCAAAACAAAACGAATAGACAGTTCAACGTTTAGTTATTCGGTCCAAACTTACAATAGATTTGAAGAACTGAACAGAATACCCGACCCAAAATCAAAGAGTTAAAATATGAACATCGCCAAGTTCAACCCGTTAAAATCCAATTATGTACCAAATATAATTTAAAATCACAAATTTTAGGAAACAATAAAAAGTAACAAACAGTTTCACACTTCAATTATAAAAAAAGTGAAAATACACTGAAAAATCAGTGATTTCAGAGACATAACCAAATTTTAATTAACACAGGAAGACAGTTTCATACCTACAAGAACCCAGCAAATAAGATATTCTCAGTTCATTTAAAATCTACACACATCCATTACAGAAAAAAATCTACACTGAATTGAAAGGAAACATCCATCACTCAAGTTACTAGACTCGAAAAGACAGTAATCTAATTCCAGTAATAGCAGCCGAATTCAACAAGAAAAATAGAAAATATTTTAGAAGTAAGACAAATTTGTAATCTCATTGTAAAAGCTGAAAGGAAAGACTAAGGCCCATTCAATGATGAGATGTCTAGAGTTTAAGCATACAAAAATAATTGTAACCACAAAATAGCATGTATTTACTGTTCCAAAATTATTATTCTGCAACTTTCCCCCTACAAATGAACCATTTAAATGAAACTGTAAGGAAATCACAGAAAGACCTCAGAACAAGAATGCCCCTATTATAAAAAATAACAAAACCTAACTCAAAGATCCCCCAATTAGATCTAGCAATGGTCGTCTAAGTACCACCCCAAAATAACCAAACTAACTTCCCATGTCTAACACTCAAAATATCCCAAACTTTAACACTAACAACAAAAATACAGAACAAATAAAAATAATTCTGTAAATCTCAAAATCAAAGTCAAACACACTGAACGAAAATAACTTTTTAACTCTCTGATCAATACAATAGCCACTCACAATCAATATAATCAACTCAATTATCCCAACCATAATAAATAACATCCATTCATTTATCTCAGAATACATTAATAACAATTACGCAACAAACAAAGTTAATAAGATTACCATACCAATTGGAAAAGCAATTGGTATAATCAACAAAGTTCAAGAACTAAAATATTTAATGGAAGATAAGAAAATTGATTTTGCATGTATAACTGAAACACACTTAAACAATAGTACAAAGTCCAGCATACCAGATTATAAAGTAATCAGAGCAGATATACCAAACTCTAATGGAGGAGGATAATGATACTTTAAAAAAGGCACAATACCTTTATCCAATAATACTACCACAACCCCAGGTATCAGACAGCACAATTAAGTTTATTAATAACAACTATCTGGGAAAATACACTCATAGTAGCATATAAGCCCCCAATGTGAAAATTCAGGATACCAATATCATTGCATTTTTATGAAAACCCCAACAATTGTCCTAGGTGATTTTAATCAAAACATATAAAGTGGGGATGTAAAAATAATAACTCAGCTGGGACACAACTACTACAGTTAATAAACAACAACAAATTAAGTTTCATAACCCCTAATGAACCAACCTGCTACTTATTTGATCACTCTAGGAACCCTGATCTGTTAGACATAGGCAAACAAATATACAACAAAGGTTTTCCATCAGACCCATGAAATGGACTCAGACCATCTACCAGTAATAATCACTACACAACAGTCACTTCCACACATTCACCCACCCACAACCCCAATACTCACAAAAATTTAAATTTGGGAAATATTTAAAAAAAATGTTAAAACAAACATCCCAAAAAATATTAAGTACCTCTAGAAATAGATCAAGCAATCAAATACTTAATAACATTATATTAAGAGAACTAGAGAAAGTAAACTAAATAAATCACCTACAAATACACAGAATAAAAACAATGAACTACCCAAAAGCATAAGAAATCTAATTCACATAAAGAATAAAACAAGAAGGTTATGGAATTAGCCACCCTGAAATTAACAAGGAACTAAATCTATTAACATATATTACCAAAAAACACTTTTCACACACAAACAGCAACAATATAACACCATTCAAACATTAGAAAAACAGGAAGAGGAGGCCTTGACTCAAAAGTATCAATTGTAATAGCCTCTTACAAATTTTGTTAAGATTCTTTAGCGGTACGGATCGGAGGAGTGCGGCGAGTTATTTGACAAGTTTAGGTTAAGTGAATAATCTTGCTTTATTTGCAAACTGTGTTTGAAGTGAGTGTCTCAATCAAAAACTGAACTGTAAAGTTTACACGCAGCGGGGGCAGTTTATCTGCCTTCCACTAATTTTCTGAGAAAATGGATACACCTAGTGAAATGAAAACCTACAAGATGCCATCAGAGAATCTGCAGAAATCGTACGCCAATGTGTTACAGAACCACATGTATCCAAAAAAAGAAAGTGCAGTAATTATTGATTCTGTTGAAGGGTTAAATGTACAAGAATATACTGTAGCGATCGGACAAATAGTTGGACCAGAAAATATACGTATGTATCCGTATTTCTCAAGGTAGGATATGCTTTTACCTCGCAAATCCTAGCATTGCAAATAAAGTAACTGCAGAAGGCTGCAACAAAATAAAAGTTAAAATCATTATTTGGAAATAAGGCCCTGATCACAAAGACTAAAGAGTCATTTTTCTAATGTTTGTCAGTTATACTAACTATGTTCTTATTGAAAAACTGAAAGAATTCAATATTAACACCAGTGCAACTATTACCTATATAAAGCTGGTATAAACAATCCTGTTATCAACATATCTTAAGCTTTAGAAGGCAAATATATCTGGAACCAAATGAAATAGACAAACTTCCTGAATATATGTCAATTATATACGATTCTACCAAGTATATGTGTATATCTCTACAGATAAAATAAGCTGCTTTCTATGTCAAAAGAAGGACACACGGCCAAATATTGTACAAGATCTAACAATGATGAAACAGGGACAGAGAACGTAGGTGTTGAACCAAATGAAAATGAGAGTCTGTGTAGGAGTAATGTATTAAGCAGTGATGTACAGGTTATGGAACAGGAGAACAATGTGACTGATGCTAGTAAAAGCAAGAGTAGTAACCAAGAGGATAATACGGAAGTGGAAAGGATGCTCCTACTAGTGTTGAAGAAATCATTGAACAAAGCGGGGCTAATATTAACTCGCCTAGTGTTTCCCATACAAAAGTAAAAAGTGTGGATAACAAGCTACAACCAAGGAAGGATACAGCTAAAACACAGGATACAGACAAAGGAAAGAGATTGCATTCAACAAATAATTCCAGCATCTCAGACAGCAATGAAATTGCAGAACGATCTCAGAGTGTTAAAAAGAAAGTGAAAATATCATCAGTACCTGAAGATCTTGTGCAACACTTCAGTGAAATACAAAATCAAATTTCAGATACATTAATTTCAATTTTTCCCATCCCAATGGAAAGTGCTATTGACTTTATTGTTAAATCATATGAACATCCATACAATGACATTCCTATGCTAGCTAAAAAATATACAGAGAATATTCCAGGACTGGTTGTCATGTTACAAGAGATACACAGATATATAAATAAGAAAAATGTAAAAGGAGAATAACTAATATTATGAAAAATTAGTAAACAATGAACAAGAATCAGAAGTGTCAACTGAGGAGTTGGAAAACAAAATCTAGTTATGATCAGAAGTCCAAGTCAACATAAATTCCAACTGTGATTTAAGATTATTGTTTGGAATACTAGAAGCATCCTTAGAAGATCAGAGGAATTGCAGAAGACCTTAGAAAATATGGACATTGTGATTTGTGTTGAAACATGGCTTACAGAAAATAGAAGTGAAAGTAATATTGATTTTCCAGGATTTGTAATAGTCAGAAAAGATAGGGTTCAGCAAAGAGGTGGAGGAATCATTTTTATTGTAAGGAAAAATATAGCTTTTGTAGAGATTAAAGACCTAAAATATCCACACAGTATGTGTGAACTAGGTGGAATTAAAATTACTAATGTGAAAGAAAACTTGAATATTATTGCTGGTTACAAGCCTCCAAAATTTAATATAAGTCAGGAAGATTGGGACTCAATAATGGGAAATGCTTATCCAAACAGTAAAACTATAATCATGGGTGACTTTAATGCTCACAATCAGCTATGGAACTGTCGCCTTAATAAAACAGATGGAAACCTGTTGAATAACAGTGTTAACACACATAATCTGTTTCTGCATAATTCCAGTTCCTATACTCATGTGGACCTTACTACAGGTGCTAAATCAAACATTGATTTAGTTTTTTCTACTACTGATATTTCACACCTAATTCAAGTGAAAGTAGAAAATGAAACTTGGGATCAGACCATTTCCAGTATATATAAATGTAAATGTGGAAAAGATTACTATCACAAGAAAACATTTAAAATAAACACAAAGAAAACAGACTGGGAGAAAGTGAGGAATCATCTTCAAGATAACTATTATCAATTTGGAATGACAGAATATGTTAACTCCCCTGGTACTGTAAATATAATATATTTGTAGACATTGTGACAAAAGCAGTTCAGGACAATACCCTGTGGTAAAAAGAAAGTTAAAAATAATCACAATCCTGTGCCTTGGTGGGATGCAGAGTGTGATAAAATGAAAAGATTAAGAAAGGCAGCATATCGAAATGGGAAATCACCAAAGAATTAAAAGATCTTATTGAATATAAAAGGAATGTAGCTGCTAAAACTATTTAAAAGGAAAAAATTGAAAGTTTCAGAAATTTTGCAAAATCAATAAATATTAATTCTAATCTAACATATACATGGAATAAGGCAAAAATATTCAAAAATAAATGGGTAAAATTAAGACTAATAATGTACATGAAAATTTACAGCAAGAAAAAAAGTGGTTAGTGCTTTATCAAAAATATGCCCACCTTGGTTCCTACTAATCCCAGTATGCTGCCTGTATGTCAAAATACTCCTTTCTAGATAATCCCTTCAACTTGTTGAATTCAGCAGAGCTATGAAACAAGGAATAAGAACGCTGCTCCTGGCATTGATGGTATTAATTATGAATTATTAACTAACCTACCTGGTAATTATCATATTATGCTATTGGATATATTTAATAGAATGTATGTAGAAAAAAATTACCCAAACAGTTGGAAGGAAATATATGTTCATTTCATTGAGAAGCCAAATAGTAACAATCTAAGACCCTTGGCTCTTACATCATGCATTTGTAAATTATTTGACAAAATGGTAACTGAAGGTTAAAGTGGTGGTTAGAAAAAATAATATAATAGCAAAGCATCAAACTGGGTTCAGACAAGGTTTGTCTTGTGCTGATAATATTACTGCCCTGAACTTATGTGTTGAAGATGCTTTTATGCATAAAGAAGATGTTCTTGCTGCTTTTTTAGATGTAAGTGAAGCCTTTGACAATGTTAATAGTGACTTACTTATGGAAAAGATAGCTGAAATAGGATGTCCTGAACGCATGATAATGTTTTATAAATTTTTGACCAGTAAGAGTATTTATACACTAACGTGTTGAGGGTGAATTTCGTAATGTTTATAAAGGTGTGGCTCAAGGAGGAGTGTCAGTCAACTTTATTCACATTGTACATATCTAAAATAATGAATGATCTTCAGAGTGTATTAAAGTATCTCAATTTGCTGATGATATAGCTTTATATATGAAAACTAAAAGACCAAGTAGTGATAAACAAATAATGGAGAATGCAATTGAAACTATAAAAAGAACTACTAAGGTTAGGGCTGGAGCTCTCACATCACAAAACTGTTTTATTCATTTCAATCAAGAAACATACTCCAGGAAATTGATATCAATGTAGGAGGCTCCAGAATAAAATCTTCTGAATCTGTTCAGTTTCTAGGTCTAATATTTGATTTCAGAAAAACTTTTATCCACATAAAAAGTATATACAAGAAAAATGTTGTAAAGCAATGAATATCATTAAATTTCTCAGAGGTACATGGTGGGAGCTAGGCCTGTTACATTATTACATTTTATAAGAGCTATGTGAGATCTATAATAGACTATGGCTGTTTTGTTTATTACCCCAAACAAAAACAACTAAAGGACAAATTAGAAAGATTACAGTACACAGCGATTAGATTAGCCTAGGATACAGGAATAGCACTCCCACTAATGTACTTCTGGCTGAATCCAAATTAATGAGAATTGAGGATCTGTAAAATTTTTATGTAATAAATTCTTAATTAAGAGCATTACTCACAAAAAGTCTGTAACATATGAAGGAATTCAAAACTATTTTAAAAATATTACAATTGATCACAGGAAGAAAGTCCATGTATTACAGAATTGTATGAAAAACATTATATGTTTAGAAAAATAGTTGTAGCTGATCAAAATTTTCCATTATATAGTTTAATTATGACACTTTAATGTACCAGGTATTCTTGGATAAAGAATATGGAAAATTGTTAGTGGATGCAAAGAATCCTAATGAATTCTTCCAAAAGTCAGTACTAAATTCACAAGCTATATCCATTTACACTGATGGAAGTAAAGTCAAGGATGCCAAAGCAGTTGGAACTGCTTGTATCTGTCCTGATATCAATGTTCACGTAATTAGAAGTCTGCATCCATATGCATCAATTTTCACCTGAATGTATAGCTATCAGAGATGCAATGGACATAGCTTTGAAGCACAAAGACAGAGATGTTGATATTTACACTGATTCCTTAGTGTTTATTAACATTAGAAAAAGACAGTAAATATAAGAACTAATTACTATTTACTAGATATTAAAAATAAGATAAAGGAATTTCATACTGACAATAACTTTAAAGTTAATATTATTTGGATACCTGCACACAAAGGATTAGTGGAAATGAAATGGCTGACTCGCTGGCAAAACTGCTACAACTAAGAAACCTTCAAATTTAAAATACCTTATACCGATTTTCATTATATTTTTAAGAGCAGTGCTATGAAGGAAACAGTTAATAGTATTAAGCAAGCCAAACATCAAAGGCAAGAATACTTTGCATCATTTTATAAAGAAGCTGAGAGACCTTGGTTTCATGGCAAATCCATTGAGAGAATTTTGCTTCAATGGTGAACCGATGTAGAGCTGGCCATTACAGTCTAAACTCTTCATTATTTAGAGTCAAATTGATATCTGATCCAGCATGTAATTGTGGATACAATAATCAGGATCTAAATCATGTAATATGGCAATGTTCAATATATAAAGAGGAAAGGGAATACCTAATCAAAAGATTGAATAGATAAAAATATTTTTTCCCTTAGATGTCAAAATATTCCTTGCACAACCTTAATAGCACCGTATGAAATACATTTATGCATTTCTGTCATTATGTAAAATAAAAGTATAAGATATATGGAATTGTTGAAACAGAGAATTTACTGAATGTAAAAGTTGAAATGTAGTGTAAAATGTAAATCAATGTAATGTATAAAAATTGAAGTAATATGTATTGTAAAATTTAAGAAAAGCAAATAACTTCCTTAAGGAGGTTAAAAAGCTTTAAATAAAAAAAAAAAAAAAAAAAAACATTCAAACATTATGCTCAAGTAACAATACACTGTGGCAATTTAAAAATAAAATACTAAAGAAAAAATACCATTCCTCCACTTAATACCAACACAGGGAAAAAAATTCTCACCCTTTGAAAAGCTGAAACACTAGCAAATCATTTTGCAGATACATTCAAACCAAACGACTCACTCCACACATTTCAACACTAAACAATCACACAGATAGTACAGCTCCTAATTACAATGTACCATCAGAATTAGATTCATATCTCCCAGGAAATAATAAACATAATAAAACACTCCCTAATAAAAAGGCTCCAGGACGTGACAGAATAAACAACAAAATCCTAAAAAAATTGCCACATCAAGCCATAGCATTCTTAAATAATATTTATAACTCTTTATTAAGAACAGGTTACTTCCCACTATTATGGAAACACTCAATAATAATACCCATTCCAAAACCAAACAAACATCCATAGAATGTAGAAAATTATCGACTAATCAGCCTGTTACACTCCCTATCAAAAATTCTTGAGAAACGTATTCAGAAAAGACTTAGTAATTACCTCAATAAAAATGACATCATTCCCAGACACCAATTTGGATTCACAGTTATCAACCACACATGAATTATTAAGAATCACAGAACATATCCATACAGCATTCTAAAGAAAACTACATACTATATCAACCTTTCTAGATATTTCACAAGCCTACGACAGAGTATGGCATCAAGGTCTCATGTACAAACTAAGAATCAATGGCACACCCAAATACCTAACCAACATCATCAATAGCTTTATAAGCAATAGGATCGTTTCAGTGTAAGTAGATAATCATCTCTCAAACCCCAAACCAATATATGCTGGTCTTCCTCAGGGCTCCCCATTGTCACCTGCATTATTTAATCTTTACACAGCTGATATCCCTACATCCAACATAGTGTAAACAGCACAATTTGCAGATGATACAGCATTGTATTGTTCAAACATATCACTTGACAGAATAAGAAACACATTATAGCAACATTTAAATCAAATAGTCTTGGTCAAGCAAATGGAAAATTAAATTAAACCCATCTAAATCAACAGCAAAAATATTCTCATTAAAAACAATTTCAACACCACCACCTCTCACACTGAACAATAACATCATTCCTTGGACTCCACAAAACAAAACAGTGAAATATCTAGGTCTGCATCTAGACACTAAACTCAACTGGAAAGAACATATAAACATTAAAGCACAACAAACAAAAGTCAAACTATTTCAATTAAAGCCATTAATAAACAACCACAGTAAAATAACAATAGAAAATGCCCAACTCATATATACAGCCATAATTAGACCCTTAATACTTGCCCTGTCTGGATCACTGCAGCAAAAACTAATATACATAAAATACAGGTCATACAGAACAAATTCCTTCGAACAATAACCAAAGCACCCTGGTTCATTTGGAACAAACAGCTTCATAAAGAAATTCAAATAAAACCAATCATACACCACATCACTAAGTTATCCAATAATTTTTACAATAATATGTCAACAATTACACAACTATCCCATTACAATCTAGGCAAAGCACCCATAAACCCCACCAGAATAAAATAGATTTTCCAAACATGTATTTTACATCCAATTTGCAGATTTAGATGATTCTTTGTGAGGTGCCCAGTGGGTTTCCTCTCCCTAAGTAACAACTGTAAAGTAATAATAGTTTAGTTTTTGAAAACAGATTATAAGCATCAAAAACATGTGAAAGAGTTTGTATTGTAAAACTGAACCATGTATACCATTCAAAATAATAAAATAATTGAAAAACAAAAAAACAAAAGAAAACGTCAGTGTTTTCTGTACACTGAATGAAGCGATACAGTGATGATAAGGGGTGACAGGTCGATCACAAATACACCCATGCCCAAAGCGGGAGTGGAACCAGCGATCTTTCGGCCCGAGATTGCTACGGCACTACTGCCTTAGCGATTTCAGCCACATGGATTGGGTTTTCGAACATTCATGGCCAACAAATTAGCCTTTTAGGCATGTAATAAATTCTCGGCTTTGTAAAGTGCCTCTACTCATCAATTAGACGTAGAACAATTCAGCAAAACGCAATTGAAATTTTAATCCTCATATTTCATACAGGCAGAGGCAATTTATTGAGCAAAAATAGTAATGCATTAAATACGAATAATGTGTGTGTTGCAGAATGTGTATGATGCAGTTTTCTTCCATTTATTTATTTCGCATGAAAACCGATCAAAAAGATTAGAAATATGGAAATAACTTGCTGTAATTTTTCGGAAATCTTTGAGTTTATGGTAAAAAATACTTTTATAAATTTTCTGATAATTTGGTTTTAATTCCGCAAAAATAAATATTTCATAAAAAAATATCCCATTGCTTCCAAAACGAATGATTGTCAACCTTTCTCTGTAGACAAAAACTGACAGTAACATAAAAGGAAGAATCAATAACCAATGGAAAGGCTACAAGCGGCGCTTATCGCATGCAAAACTAACTCTTCAGTGCTAAAGTTTAGTGCAGAGCAGGGAGCGCAAAGTTGGATACATACATACATACATTCTCTCTCTCGCTCTCTCTCTCTCTCGCTCTCTCTCGCTCTCTCTCGCCCTCTCTCGCTCTCTCTCTCTTCTCTTTCTCTCTCTCCTTTCTCTTTCTCTCTCTCTTTCTCTTCTCTTTCTCTTCTCTTTCTCTCTCTTCTCTTTCTCTCTCTCTTCTCTTCTCTCTCTCTCTTTCTCTCTCTCTTTCTCTTTCTCTCTCTCTTCTCTTCTCTCTCTCTTTCTCTTTCTCTCTTCTTTCTCTTTCTCTTCTTCTCTTTCTCTTTCTCTCCTTTCTCTTTCTCTCCTTTCTCTTTCTCTCTCTCTTTCTCTTTCTCTTTCTCTTTCTTTCTTTTCTTTCTCTCTTCTCTTCTCTTTCTCTCTCTTTCTCTTTCTCTCTCTCTCTTTCCTCTTTCAAAAGGACGCCGTGCTGAGAGTATTGTAAGGAAATGCGTTATAGAGCATTTGAATTTAATGTACTGAATTTTGTCGTGAGAGCAGCGAAGTTCTAATAGGACACATGTGAGAGACGGAAAGACAAAACATCAATATGATCGAAATCAAATTGAATCAGAAGAATTGTTTTTTAGATTCGGGATATTTTCTGCTTGCATACCCAACGAGTCGCAACGAGTTACTGCTTGCATACCCACCATAATTTTTCTTCGAAAGTGAATGGAACCTACAGAGAGCTACGGGAAAGTGTCCTAGATGCATTGTTATTTATAGCATATTAACGATATGTGACAGGAATGGATTGAAAAATACAAATCTTGGTCGACGATATTACGATTTGGAGAATTTTCCACAGAAAAAAATTCTGTTGCCAGGCATGGTATTTAAAAGTGGATAAATCTTGACTCTAAATTGTTGGGAAGGGATTCTGAAACTCAAGAAAGCGTCCGCAGATGATAAATAAATAAATAAAAATCTATTGAAATTTTCTGCTTCTGGAGAGGTATTGCGACCATGTTCCGCGCAGTTTGATTATTGCTGGCTGTAAGCGTCTTACTTTCTCGTATACAACGGAGTAATATTCGTAGTGTAGAGAACGTTATTTAATGCTGAGGAAAATCGATTTCGAGACTTCAACGGAATTACACGTTACAACTGAAAGAATTAGTTTTAATTTTTTCACACGTCCACATCGTTTAAAAATCTGAAAAAATATACATTATAGAATTTTATAAGACGCCATTTAAGGGAAACAATTAAACAGACTCAACGTTATCACGCCAAAAATGAATTTAAAAACGATTATTTATTTATTTTATATATGAATTCGACGTCCAAATTCGTTGACAGAAATATTTTCAAATTTAACTACGTTTCCCGTCTCTGCAATTTTTTCAGCCTGATTCACGCAATAGATTCTGAGAAAAAATTAAAACATGCAAAACACATTTCTCTTTGTATCCTGCTGAGTTATTTTTTTATAAATAAATTGTACTGATATTTGAGCACAATGGAGCTTTAAGAATAAATATTTACTCTATGACAGTAATTAACACTTATTGCCCCACAAACGAATGAAATAATTATTTGTTACAGATGTTTCAGGTAGTATGACGGATATGTTCTCCCGATCTGAGATTGACACGTAAGTTTAAAACAATTTACTTATATTTATAAATTATTGTATATAGTTCGATCATTAAAAGAAAAAATTTTTTTTGTTTAGTTAATACAAGACTTCATAAATGAATTGCAGATTTTAATTCTTTTATATTAGGTATTAAAAAAATATCTAGTAAAATACTCACAGCTCAACTCCTACCACTACTGGCAATAGTTGAGCTCAGAAAAAGGTGCGTATAGTGAAGCTACATTTTGTACAGAAGCAAAAGAAGGGGCCAACTCAGCATTTTCTCAAAGGAAAAGGGAAACTGAACAAAAACCCTAATCAAGATGGGGGTTATTGGCCCTGAACTGAAACACATTATTGTTACGGCATATTTTCAGCAACACTATGTATTTTAAAATTGGAAAAAATTTAATATTAATTGAAGCTAGAATTTTTACTTAAAATGTTCTAAAGGAATTTAAAAAAAAGGAGTAGTCATTACGTAATAGAGCTTGAAATTTATGCAGTTTAAAAATAATTTCTGAAAAATCACTCCAAATTTTTTCTTCGTTTTTTGTCATAGATAGTTGACAAACACGTAAAAGAATGGCACAGGTCTCTTTTTGTTGAACCCTCTAATTATCAAAAGAAGTTAAAAACGCGAGAAAAAGTTACTATAGTACAAATAGTTTTCTATCCAGATTGGCAAATTACAACAATATTTTTGTATTTTGCAATGTTGTTAATGGCATAAAGTGTTACTCTCGACTACAAAACAAGGCGTTCGGTATTCACCCGCTTCTTTCATTTTTCTTGCGACCTGCCAGTCTTCTTCATGTCGCCCTGTCAATAACTCCCGACAATCTCATCTCCGCCTCCCGAAAGCGCCTCGGAGGCCCCGGGGGCGTAGGAAGACACGATGACACGGCCCGGCCCGCCCTCTTCTCCTCCAGCACAGCCCGCCCCCCCCCCCCCCGCCCACCCGCCCCCAGGAGACGGGCCGTCAACGTCTCGGGCCACTGCCCCGGAACGGCCACGCTGCTCTCCCTGGGGCCATCACACCATTCCAAATAGCATTCCCTTTTCGGATTTGGATTTGTTCTCTCGCCTTACTACATTAGTAATAAAGAGGAAGTACTGTAACCTTGTGTTGCAATTGACACATTTTTGCGACAGAAAAATTTTGTTGTCGGACTCTGGTAACGAAAAAGTTTTTAAATTTTGTTTCTAAAGGTATTAAATTACAAATAATGTAGTCAGAATATATGTTTTATAGGTTCTTGATTCCTAAATAGAGCCTAAACAGCGCCTAAATAAATTTGAATGATTTTCTCCAAAATTGATACGATTTTAAAGAGATTTAAAAGAACGCAAGGCCCTGCGAGTTTTAAACGGATATTTTGTTTTTGGGACTACTTTCAAGCCTCATAAGATTTTTTCTAATTATTTAAGTAATGGCCTCCCATTATCGTCTCCTATTTTCAGTAGTTTATGTACCATTTGCCGCCCTCTCCCTCAACATATCTTTATAAATAAGGTCTCTAAAGAAAGAGAATTTTACAAAGAAAATATGAAGGTTTGTTTAAAAAAGCATCTAAATATTCATGTAAAATGCAAGCCGTAACACTCTTCCTCATTTTTGATTCTATATCGTTAAATAACATTTCCAACATTTATTATTTCTAGAAACATCATGTATTATCTGTCTGGGGCTTTCTTTACCTTTTTTATCAGTGTATGCTCTTGTATTTTTGACTACACTGCCGCGCAAAGCAGCTGCATCACAGAGAACACATCCAAAAGAAGTCGTAGGCTTCCGCGGCCAGAGTCATGTAAATGATCTTGGCTGTCCAGGTGACGCCGCGTCGAAGGCTGTGTTGCCGACGTTTCGACCATCTTGTCGTGGTCTTCCTCAGGCTTGGAATGATTGAAGGCGTTGTCATTGTCAACAATAGTATTTATTTCACAAATAGCAGCTTTCGATGGCTTAGCCATCATCAGTTTTCTGCTGTCTGGGAGCCACGAACGGACTGCAGGCTCCCAGACAGCAGAAAACTGATGATGAAGGCTAAGCCATCGAAAGCTGCTATTTGTGAAATAAATACTATTGTTGACAATGACAACGCCTTCAATCATTCCAATTATGTAAATGTCAACTACACCTCACCACTGAATCAACTTCCTCAGGCTGTTGTGCACAACACAGCCTTCGACGCGGCGTCACCTGGACAGTCAAGATCATTTACATATCGAAAAGAAGCTTCGAAACAAGGCCCCGAAGTCTTTAACTCATTTAACCGAGTTATGTACACAGTCTCCGGAGTCACGTGCGCCAGGGGAAAGTCCTCCGGAGAAGCGCCCGGCGCCCGGCAGAACGGGGGCACTTACCTGTTTGCTGCACGAGTCAGCGCAGTTCCCAGGACCGTGCCCCATCTGCCTGCCCCTTGGTTTTTTGATTCATTGATTTTGACATGTTTCCGGGCGCGTCAACTACTTGGGTTTCCTGCTAGGGTTTCCCCCTAACCAGGACTCTCCCACCAGCGGGGCACCGCCCCAGCCGGGACAAGCTCTAACCCCCCGACCGGTCTCTCGGAATATGTAGTAGTGTAGTGCATGTTCTTCTAAGTGTGTGTGTAAGGGTAGAGGATAGGACAAGGAAGAGGAAGGAAAGATCGTGCGCGGTCCGTGGCCCGTTTGGTAGGGTACTGCTCCGGCATTCGCCTGGTGTTGATCGGAGAAACCACGGAAAACTACCGATCAGAGCAGCCGGCCTCTAGAATTCTCTTCCAGAGAGCGACTGAATTCAACCTAGCTGAAAAGCTAGTGTCGAAAATCTTACGCCGTGGGGAGTGAGAACCTAGGACCTCCCGGTCAGAGGCTCTGCAGTGACATCAGTTGATGCACTGAGCTACCGCTCCCGGTCTGCCTGCCCCTTGGTCATCCCGATCTCTGGTCATTCCTAACCTTTACTCCTCCTCCCTCCCCCTCCTCTGCTCCGCGGTTTATAGCGTAGGAGATGTACAGATTCCCCTTATGATTGTAGTATATAAAGACTGTACTGTCGAGCTCTGTACGAGCCAGCTCAGACCTTGTATTGTTTTCGACCGGCGTTTACGCCGCTATTAAATGCAGTGAAACGTCTTCCTTGTGTATTATTCATGGCAACGTGAGCTACCCGCAGCCTCTCCTCAAGTCGTCATCAGAGTTGAACAAACTTTACTACCGCATGCGGTCTGCAAAAATGTCATTCATTGCAACGCGATCCCGCTGCAGCTTGCCCGTCTGATGATTGTTCAATGTGTGCAAACGGCGCCTTAAATAGAAAACCAGATATTTTTCTTGGAAAAGCCATAATATGAAGCGTCTGACATGTTATCAGGCGATGTTCGCTTCGGCCCTGCCCGGGGAAGTAGTACTTTCTAAGAGCCTTTTGCAGAACAGTTCCAGCGCTTATTCCTTGTCCCTTACTTGTTTTTACTTTCTCGTATAAGTACGGATATACGGGGTAATACAAGTAGTATAGAGAAAGTTGTGGAATGCGCAAAAAAAACGGCGGATTATCGGCACAAAAAAATGCATTGCCGCAACCTTACAACAAAAAAGTGGATAAATACATTTGTTAAATGAAGAGAAAAAATCCACTAACTCGTAGTGTAGCCAGAATCCCTGTTGTATGAGGCCTTGATGCCGAAAAAACAATTGAAAACAAACGTCCGTCCGTCCATCGGTGAACACTACTAGCGCCTAAACCATGCGTGGGATTTTTTTCAAATAGAAGAAACCACTGTCGTTCTGGCGCTAGTTGAAGCTTTGAGATTTTGAAAAACATTCTTTGACATTTGGAGGTACTTTACACGAAGCACCTTAGTATTTTCCTTTTCTCAATAACCGCTCCAAATTTTTTCTTTCAATTTCTTAAAAGAGTAGAGTGATATTCACTTATAAAGATGGGATAGTTCCAATTTCCACAGTAAACTCTGAATTTTCGAAAATTGCACCAGTTTGAATTTTTTTCGGCGTCTTCCCACAAATACAAAATTGAAAATATTTTTCCTTCAAAGAAAATTTGTTGTCCGTAAGTCCTTTTTTCATTGTCACTTAAATTTTTTTGAAAATTTTAGTAGATTTGTAGCAATATTGCGCGCAATTATTGCAATTTAAAAAAATAACACTAACAATATTATTTTTTTTTTTTTTTCAAAAATTACAGAAATGTATTTTTTTACTTGTCTCTCCGTGATTAAATTTACATACGAGTATTTATTGTTCTACACGTCTCTTAACACATAGCTTCAAAGTACTAATGATGTTTTTTAAATGTCCGTAACTTCTCCGTAATTGTTGAGTATAATTGAACTGAATTGACGAACTTTCTGAAACGCTTGAACCAAATTTTCTCAAATACTATGAATAATTTTTCACCAAAATTCTCCACAATGGAAAAGAGTTCAATTCTCTCCGATATTCCAAAACATTGGTGCCCCAAAATCAAAATTATGCTGAGAAATGAGGGTGTTTTTAAATGATAAATAGCATAAAAAGTATATATTACAGACAAATGGAAAGTAAACCATCGTGTCAGCTGAAAAATTATAAATATGTTGTTTTATAACGTTTTCTCAATATATTTAAATATTACCGGAAATTTTTGTGAAAAGACCGTTGTTGCTATAGTCTGAATAGCTATTATCAGCAATCATACTCTGAAACTAGGGAACCGAAATATTAATAAATTGCGACAAATTATTGTTGATGGTGATAGGAATCAGCCGGGAGGAGAGATGGAAACCGAAACCGAAAATCAGACGAAACATGTTAGGAAACTAACTGGTACGAGATTGTCTGTGCTATTCTGTAACATCACTAGTTTTCTTTACACTTTTTCGCTCGAGATTTAGGGGGAATAAAAAAATCTAGGACGTTCTACGTGTGAAATGTACGATCTTTGTTCTCAATTCACACCAAGGCAAGTTTATAATTATTTATGTTTGACAGTAGACGCCAAATATGACTTATTGCCGCCGTCTCATATGTAAACAGCTAAGAGTAGTCCCTAATTCAGTGCGTTGAGATATTAAACATATTAAACGTAAACATATTAAAAAACGAAACTTTTTCACAATTTTCTTTAAATTATCTACCATTTTATTGGGCTACAAACGATGATCATGTATGAATTGTCGTGGTTCATCAATCAAATCGCTGGTTTTGATAGATATTAAACGAAGATAACGTAGGAAGGGCAACGTAAAATTGTATGTGTATTGGAGCTAGTTTCGGGCTTGTCTCTTGTAGACAGCTATCAGGGAAGAAACCAAAGATTATCGGATTCAAAATATTAATGAAGCTGAAAACGTGACTCCGTGGATGGCCAGGGGACTTGGAGACGTCCCAAAACCGCGGCGATAGCCCGTCTCTCGCCAGACCTTCCCGCCTCGAAGGCAGGGTCTCAGGGGAAGGAGTGGGGAGAGCGCCTCTCAGGAGGCACTGTGGGTGAAAAGTTGCCACCGGCAGAGGTCTCTGATTTTTGAATGCTAATTAAACGAAATGCTGAAATGTTCTGGTTTCCATGCATCGAAGTTTTCTAATTTGCTGTGCGTCATTCAGTGTGCGGTGTATTTAATTTGAAAGTTAAACTTTCAAAACTGGATACCTAGACAATCATTAATCGATACTTTCCCTCTCGTAAACGTTCATCAAGTATCTCTGACATATAGATGAAATTTCTTTTATTTGTCGTTCGGTCCACTTGCAGAAAACGAGTATTGGACTATTTTCCTACCCGGATTTCAGAGTTCGGTTTACTGTGCAGTGAACTACCGTTTTTTTGTGTAGGTTTTGGATTCTTTCTGAGAATCGGGGGGAAATTAATAATTTCCTAACTGTACCTGCTAAATGTGATTTATTTTCGGTTTGCATAGGAATTTAATGTTGTGTGGACATCGGTCAGGATTTTACATGCCACAAGCGTGACACGGCACACTCAGGTTTTTCCGGTCCACGAAAAAATCCACCTTCCCTCAACCACCAACCAATCCGTAAACTGGAGTTTTAAAAGACACTGTGCTAGTCCCTGAGCCAGCGGAAACGTCAAGAAAATAATAATTAGACTGAAATCGTGTCCCTGGGGAACACCCAGTCTACAAAAAACCGGTGACGTTGGAGATACAAGGCCGCAAAATGACAGGGGGCGACCGCTGCGTCCTTTCCTGTCCCTGGAGGTCCCTTTTCATCGCCGCTCCGCCCACCCGCCCCTCCCCGCCCATCCCCACCCCCTGGGGGCTGCGCAGGGGGCGTGGTGCGGGCAGCAGGTGCCACGGCCGCGACGCGCGCCGGGTTAAAGCGATTTGCCGCCGCCGAAGCGCCGCTCTAAGTGTATTACCCCGGCGTTATTTATTCTAATACGGGGCTCTATCTTTCTAAGGGTGGGCGCGCCAGAGCTAGCGCCAAGACTAGCGCCAGCGGCCGCCGCGGGGCACTCGGACGGAGGAGGAGGCCTCGCTTTTAAAGCGATTACTCCGCTGGGTCCCCCGGGCGCCGCCCCCTCGCTTGCCCTAAGGCGCCCTGGGCCGCCTCGCGGACACGCCCCCGGCCCTGCAGCCTTCGCCACGTTTTTCTTCAACGCACGTCAACTTTTCTTAATTCTATTTTCACTCATTCATCTCTCTGTAAGCCAGTCTCTCCAAACCTGTTGTTCATTTTAATATTCCCTTTCACTATTATTCCTATATTATCGCAATTCAAATTTTCACAACTTTATTTTCCGTATGAATTATAATTTCCATTAATGTAGCCTTGGATTTGGGAGTGGTCTCGGGTAACTGGTGTGTCACCAAAATCATAATTTTGTTTAAAAAGAGACAAGATTCATGACACACTAAACTATAGATCCATGGCGCTCACTAATGGAATAAAAAACTATTCACAGCAATTCTAACAGGTTGCTTGATGACTTTGGGTGAAGCCTGCAAAGTTATTCCTAATGTCAAATGGATTGAAGAAACATAGGTCTTGTGAGAATCATATTGTTATTCTGCAAGACCAAACCCTGACGAAAACTTAACAAGAATGGAAATCGTACGCAGCCTTTGTAGGCTTTTGACGTGCTTTCGACTTCACAGTCTACTCTATCTTTTAGAGAACACTCTAAGGAGTTGGATTTAGCGTGTAAATAATCAGACTTCTACAAATGTATACAGAAGCGAAAATCAAATGTAAACTCAACGAAATAAACGCCTCTAATAAAATTATTGTAAGTTTTCCAAGGAGACTCTTTGAGTTTCTTGTTATTCATACTTTTATTGCCCGATATTGACATTTCGCTTGGTCTAAACATACATAGACAGTCGGGTAAAGATACTACTATTCGCGAACGACCTCATTTTTCTTACGAACGATATAGTAGATGTCCAAAACAAACTTGACACGTTCGCAATTTTGTCGTTACAAATATTTAGTTAAGACTGATGTGATAGAATTTAGAAAGGCTAGAAGAACCCAGAAGTAATGAGTTATAAAATACAAAGGATTAAAATTGGCAGCCGTTGGTTGCTAAATCTACTTAGGTATTCCATTTTCAACTTCAGGATCTTACAACGTACCCGCAAAAAAGCAGTAACGAAAGATAAATTGATTCAGTGGAGAGTTGTAGTTGACATTTACATAATTGAAATGATTGAATTGGCGTTGTCATTGTCAACAATAGTATTTATATATAGTATCATCGTCACTGATGATAATGGCTAAGCAGTCGAAAGCTGCTATTTTTGAAATAAATACTATTGTTGACAATGACAACGCCTTCAATCATTTCAACGAAAGATAAAACCAGGGTTGGGGGAGATCTGAACTGCTCAAATGAAGGAAACACGACAAATAGAGCTTCCAAAAAGATCTTTAATTGTGATCGTAATGTCATCTGTTCTGTATGAAGCAGGAATTAGGAGATTGAGATACGTAAACGATAGAGAGCATTTTTTATCGAAACATTTTTTATTAAACGCATACTCCAACTTTCTAAAAGCATACTAGAATAACTTCTGAGGTGGAAACAGGCACGTTCAAATTGATATGCGAAATTATAAATGGATAAATTTATTCTGCCAATAGTTACAAAAACTGGTGGAGAAATTTAATAATAATAATAATAATAAATAATACAATAATATAATGTAATAATAACACAACAATAATATAAAACATAAATAATTAGTAACAAAAGAAATAAAAGCAAGTGAGAACCATAGCAACACAACTATTGCATCAATTTTGGGTACGATATTATTGCCGTTTTGCATTTCACTTTACTTCACCTCACCTCACACATTACACCATTAAGCTACTTTTATGCCCGGCCATTTCACCTATTTTTCTTATCCGATTTTCTCACTGAACCCAACACTGCATCACACTTCACTACAGAGCACTACACTGCAACTTGAATATTATCTTGGCTGTCCGGGTGACGTCGCGTTGAAGGCTGAATTGCCGACGTTTCGTTCATCACCGGACTTTGTGTCTAAGAAATATCTATCAAACACGTCTGAAACAAATAAACGGAAATACCTTTAGAAGATGGCATAAACGGGAGTGAAAAATTAAAATTAAAAACACAGCAGCGTATGAAGCTTTGGAAAAAAAAAAAAAAAAAAATGCTTATCAAGAATTACTTCAGAAAACAACAGAGAGAGGAAGAAAACTACATAGAAAAAGGAATCACGCAAACAATTAATAAAAAAGCTCACAAAGAATTGTGGGACCTTTTCATTCAGCACAATTGAAAATTATGTCCATAATAAGTAGAATCTGGCTTACAAGATCATGAAACATTTAAAATCAGAAGAAAAGGACAATACAGAACTAAATGTAATAAAGAAAAATGCTGAATAAAGCATTATAAAGATCACCTCTATTACCCAACTATAATCGGTGAAGATAAGTCACAATACAACAACCCTCAGATACACCCTTTGAGCAAACATGAAATGAAATATGCACTGTCAATCCTGAAAAATAGAAAAGCTCCTGGGATAGATGGTATCAATGCAGAACTGCTAAAATATGGAGGTGAAGAACTGAAGAAAAGACTTCCGAACTATTTGGCAATTGTTGGAGAATATGCAAAATACAAGATGCATGGAAAAAAGCAAAAGTCATCTATCTTTTTAAGAAAAGAAAAGAAGCTCACCACAGAATTACTGAAAATTTTAAGTTTACACAATAATAATAAATAAACGGCTCACAAAAATCTCAGATTCACGTTATTAGAAGAACAAAGTGGTTTCAGGCAAGGAAGATCATACACAGACTATGCCTTTACAATAAACAAAATTATAGAGAAGAGACGACAGTTCAATTTGGAGACCCACATAGCTTTTATAGATTATGAGAAAGCGTTTGATAGAGTTGATCGTGAACTTCTCTGGCAGATTCTTCGAAAAAGGGGTCATCTTTTCCACTTGATAGAAGTTATTAAACCCCTCTATCACAAAACAGGTATTAAGTTAGATGTTGGGAACGAAATGTTAGAAGAGTTAAAAGTAAACAGAGGTATAAGATAAGGGTGGAGCTTGTACCCCACTTTGTTTAATATTTATATTGACAACATTCTAAGAGAATGGAAAAGTTTAAAAAAACAAGTATTTGGATAAATCCAAATACACCTCTGCAATCACTTCTGTATGCTGCAATCACTTCTGTATGATCATATAATTATAGGTGAGAACGAAAATAAGTCGGAAAAAGTCCTTGTACCAGCTAAATAGAATATGCAAACCAAATTGTCTCTCAATATCTGTCTCTAAAACTAAAGTGATGGCATTCAGAGGCAAGTATCCTATCAGAACTAAAATAATAATAGAAGACAAAGTAATAGAGCAAGTAAAACAATTAATTATTTGGGCTGTGAAATCACATACGATTACAGCGATGATATGAAAACCAAATTACTACGTTTCCAACATACTTGCGGAACAATAAACAAATATCTTCTCAATAAGACTAGAAAAGTGACACTTAAAATTTTATAAAGTCATGGCAGTACCACAACTGCTCTACGGGTGTGAATCACAGACAATAAGAAAACAAGATAAAATGAAGATACAAGCCTCGGAAATGAAATTCCTCCGGAGAGTAAAACGCTGCACCCTAATGGATAAAATACAAAACCTGGGTATAAGACAGGAACTCTACATATTTTCTATCAATGAAAAAATAAAGCAGGGTACAGATCACGGTGGGTTCAGCACTTAGGAAGAATGTCAAGAAAGGATCCACCGACCTGCCTTTATGTACAGACCACGGGGAAGAAGGGACATTGGCCGTCCACGACAGAAATGGGGTTATGAAACCGGAACAAAGGGAATCTCTCTAATCCATGAAGTGAAGAAGTTTGTAATTCCATTTTCTAATATGTCAGGGTTCCTTGAATTGTCATGGGGGGAGTATGTAGGTTTCGGTGTAGTTATTATTTTTAATGTGCAGCTATTTAAGAAATATGCCGCTCTATGACGTAAGTTTTGTTTATTATCTCCTAGTCTTAAAAAAATTCTCTATTTGAAATAGATTTTTAGCTGTTTATGTATAATTTCTGATCGAAGGCTTATAAATTGTTATAATCGTCCAAGTTGTTGAAGTTTTTCAGCATTAAGTGTGATTATTTCAATTTCTTGAGGTTGGTACAGGTATGAGATCATTCATGTTTGACTTGATTGAATTAAGACCCTTACTCTTTCTTAGTGATCATCTTTTCTCACTGTGACAAATTCTGGATAGTAGAATTTATTGCTCGTTTTAAATGGTGTCGTAATACAAGCCACGTGAACATTATAAATATAGAAAAATTGCGTCAATTCTCTTTTTTATTAGAAATACTATTTGCATTCCAGTTCATGATGGTAATTTAATTTAAGCTATTTACTGACATTGCTATTATTATTACTTTGGAGTGAAGATATGGAATTTCGAATAGAGTTGATTACGGTAGGCTTAATGGATTTATAGAATTGTTTTTACAGATGTGATTTCGATAATGCTATTCATATATTGAGATATTTTGTAGGTTTTATTTGGAATGTTATGAGAGTTGCTACTATTGGGTTCAGCAGAAGAGGGGTTTGTGGAGGAGAAAGATTTTGTTGTATCTACAGGATTCAGTGTGAATTACACATTCAATGTTTATAAGTTATTTACTGTCACCACTTATTTACTGCTACCTTGCGGTAGCTGGCGGCGGTGGCCGCCCGAAGTCCCCTCTTATCGCGTAGCTGATAACGCCATGACTGGGCGGGTAGCGAGCGGCGGCGGTGGTAGGTAGGTGAGGTTATTACTGAACGAGGGCTCCGCTCCCGGCCTGTGACATTATACCCCACGGCCCGGCGAAGGGGGAGGGGAGGGGCTGTGCCTCTCCACTAGTCCGACTCGTCTTCTGATTGGGGGATACCACAGATTTGATATGTGTGAAGTTACGAAGTTGTTGTGATACACGTAGAGAAGGTAATTGGGGTGGGGAATGGATGTTGACTGCGCCGCTGATGGGGTAGTTGGAGATATATTTGTCATGAAGTTGCTGCTGTAGGCACTAAAGGTGCTGTAGTATAGACAGGGATTTGATGAGAATCCTTACAATTCTCACACATGGGATTTGGGGTTTTATTTGGACAAAGAACTGAGTAATGATTTTGAGAACGGAAAGCACAACTTATGTGGTGGTAACACTTTTTCTTAGTGTGTCCAAAATTCATGCAACATTAGCGCTACACTGGTCCTTGGGTTTCTCCTTATTCTGTTGACACCGTTTGGTTACAGATATTATCAATGGATAAATATTTTCAATCGAGATTTTCAATTGAACTCAATTGAATTCAATTTCAATTTCTGTTGCAACGGGATTGGGGCGTTGTTCTTCGTTAGCCTATTGATTTCAATTAGAGAAGTAAATTTCTGCTTTATTTCCTTGAAAGTTTCCGGTTGTGATATCGATTGATCCAGATTCTTAAATACTACTGAAAAGTTCTTATTTGCCGGGTTTTATAAATGTGAAAGCTCTGTTTGGAGAAGTATTTCAAGATTTTGTGAAAGTTCATGGTTGATTGGGCGTTTACCTTAATTTTCTGATTCTTTAAAACTGCTACGAAATTGGTAGAAACGTTACTTTTTAATTATTTTACAAGTGTATTTAAAATGGAACTTTTCGCGACCAATAAGTTGCAATCCCATTAGGAGTGTCCATTGGTTCTTCATCGTGGCTAAATTTTTGTCTGGTAAGCTGGGAAAAAATTATTTTGCACTGCCACTTTGTCCTATATGTTCAGGGTTCTGTGGAGACCCACTTACGCTGCTTCAGGTCCTGAGCGCTTTTACGTTCTCTTCGCGAAGCACTCACATTCGATAATCATTTGCGGGTGAACGTTGTTTCCGGGCTAGGGGACAAGTCAGCCAGCTGGCCGGACTGTACCTCCATGGTCAAGACACTGACCTCGGACTCGTGTTGTAGGTGCGTAGTTTGTTGCTGGATATCCATATCACCCAGGGTGACGCCCGCGAGAGAGGTGACAGATCCATCCTCTGTGTTCGATGTAATGCTGTCTGCATTTTGAAGGGTTCCTAGAGTGAATCGTACTACTTCGCACGTGTTTGGATTTATGGTGAAGGCCATTGATTCTCTGTACGTGGTGCACTTCACAGTTCGGAAACCTTGGACGTTGATGACAAGGCACATCACTCTATAGAATTCCCCAAATACTCAGAACATTTTAATATTCTTAAACTTCTGTGAGAAAGTAAGATTCATCATTGTACCGTGAATGATTGATTGATTTTTCGTGTCTCCGGGCGCGTCAACTACTTTGGTCATTAGTCCCGTTAGCGTAGTGCATGTTTCTTTCGCGTGAGCTGGCGGTGATCTTCCCCCGCTGGATGGCGAGATCCGGCGCCGACCTACCGTCGGCTAGTGGGGTTTCCCCCTAACCAGGACTCTCCCACCAGCGGGGCACCGCCCCAGCCGGGACCAGTTCTAAGCTCCCTATCGGTCTCCCGGAATATGTGGTAATGTAGTGCATGTTAGTGTAAGTGTGTGTGTGTGTGTAAAGGGAGAGGATAGGACAAGGAAGAGGAAGGACAGATCGCGCGCGGTCCGTGGCCCGTTTGTTAGAGTACTGCTCCGGCATTCACCTGGTGTTGATCGGAGAAACCACGGAAATCTACCGATCAGAGCAGCCGGCCGCTAGAATTCTCCTCCAGACAGCGACTGAATTCGACCTAGCTGAAAAGCTAGTGTGGAAAATCCTGCCGCCGTGGAGAGTGGGAACCTAGGACCTCCCGGTAAGAGGCGCTGCAGTGTCATCAGTTGATGCACTGAGCTACCGCTCCCGGTTTGGACCGTGAAGCTGCGCAGTATGTTAAATTAGCACTTAGCTGTGATTACGTAGGCTTCCGCGCCGGAGTATGTCTCTTGGCTTCCGGACACCAAGCACTTAGCTGGATTCCGACGCGGTAGGCGATACCACTGTTTTGCTTCACCCTGCGCTTGACCTGAAGGAGTGAACAAGAGCTGCGGATCACGTCAGAACTCCACTGCGGTCCGATAAGGATTGATACCGCAGGGGAGCTGACCACACCGTTGCCCGGCGACTGGCGGCTTGTCGACCGAGCACAATTTTCCACGATCGCAGTACACTAATGAAATCGTTGTGCAAAATCGTTCATGTGCGGTTTATTGCACATCGACACACCGATCCGTACAATTTGCCCCTAAAATAGATCAGTCGCAGATTTAGATTGGCCAGTAGGAAGGAGCGGTAAGAAAAATCTGGTAGAATAATCGATAAAGGTTTTTAAGATACACCATCGTGATTGGGGAATAGTATATATAGTTAAACACTATTGGTTTTAATTTCACGAGAAGAATACTCTAGACAAATTCTGAGTAAGAAAGAAAGTTTACGCCTTTATATTACGCCAAAGTGTACAGTTATCAGAATCCGCGAATATCACGTCGTGTCAGTATGAATAAAATTCAAAGGTTGGCAGAAAAGTTCTCGTTCGGTAAACAAAGCACGTTCGATGGCTTGTTATGGGAATCTCTAGAAACGCGTAGCAAAAAGGTCAGCCTTTGCGCTCTATTTAAAGTTCACATAGGAGAACCGCATGGGTTGAAATTTGGAGCAGAATTGAGAAACCATTCCACTATGGATGAGGGGAGCACCCTAACAAAATGAAACGAAAGAAACAGAAGACAGACGTTACAAAACACTCGTATATGAATCTAACGGTAATGGATTGAAACAGTTACCTTCGACAGTCTTTGAAACATTTCCTTGGTCTGTAAAAATGTTTATAAATAGATTAGATCGAATAAAATTTACTTGATATGAATAGTATTATCTAGTTTTTATTTGCTATTTAGAATAAGTAATGTACTTGGGGTTACGTTGCAGTGTAAGTGAAGTCATAAAGTAGTTTCCGCGGCCAGAATCATGAAGATTATCTTGGCTGACGTAAAGGTCATTTTGGTGTATCGTTTGTTTTTTCAAAAATTACACTAATGTATGTTTTTCGAAATACGACCCTTTCCGGTTATATGGACATTTCCATCGATTTGTTTACATTATTACATTTGTGAGTGGAAGTGCTTCAAAGACTTTAAATGAAATTTTTCGAAAACTCAATAGATTCTTGTAAAAAAGAGCTTAAATTTTGCATTTACAGTAAGGCTTAATCCACATTTTCCTAAAAACGGTTACCAAATTTTCAATAAAAACTTCTATTTAGGACGAGGTTTTACTCTTCTTTAATGGTCTTGATGTAATAATTCGGTAGTACCACTAGGAAATCAACAAATTTTGAAATTGTCCAAAAATATACTTTGGGCGACGATAGATGGCAGCTTACCAGAGAATGGAGCAAGGTCTTAAAGCCGGATCACATCACAAGAATTAGAAAAAATGGAACGAGAAAGTCTGTAGCACCTCTAGAATTCCCTAAAATGGGTCTTATAATATTCTAAAACATATATTTTTAAGATTTTTAAATAACGTGGATGGTTGTACAAAAATTAAGTCAACTTTCGTTACAAATTGTTGCCGTTTCCCCGCTGAAAATCACTATTATTATAGCAGAAGAATTATTTAGGTTACCTTTGCCCTGCTCACTTGTTAGGGTGTCTTGCGGAGCACTTCACTTGTTATACTTTCCTCGTTGTCATCTTCGTTGTCATTAGGCATGTAATGTGAGTCGTCCCTTATGTCGATATCACTTGTGCTTTCTTCTTCTTATTCTTCTGTTTCTTCTACGATAAAAAGTTATATGAAATTCACTTTATTTAAAATAATTATATCCTGCAATTTTTGCACTCCAACACTGTCCAACATTGTTTACTAAATTGTGTTCTAAATGTTCTACACTTTGTTCCTGCGTCTTCACCGAAATAGGAATAATATTTCCAAATTTCCCTTACCCTTTCACCTTCACTTGTTTGCTTGTTTTAATTACTACTTAAAATGTTTATAATGTTTCTTTTTCTGGCGCATAGCGGGATCATTACACTCTAGTGTAATAAATTAATCAATATAATAATTATATTCGTATTTATAATTATTCAAAAAATCTATTTAAAAGTTTGTCAGAGTATGATTGTTAGTACTTCATAACTGAAGATATTTAACACCTTTACTAAACAGAAAAACTTTCTGATTTTTTTGATTTTTTATTGAATACTTTATTAACAACAGACAGTTGCGCATTCTAATTCTATCCCCAATCATACAGAAATTCTGGTAAATTGAAAAAAATCGTTATTACGATTCACAACACATACAATCCTAATCAACAAACATTCCAATATCGCAACCGTTACGCAAGCCGCGACCTGGAGCTCTTACCCTTGTTTCATCGGTACACGTTGGCTTCGTGAAGCGAAAGCTAAATCAGGGGAATGATGAAGTATCCCCCAGGTTCCTTAGGTTGCCCTGGACCAATCAGGGGCCCGGGAGAATCCCCAAGGCACTGCGCTTGCGCGGATCGAGCCTTCGCAGCCGCTCCCAATATCCGCGCGGATTTTGCCCGCAACCAAGACCCTGCGGAACGCCAGGGTTCCCGGCCGTTGCAACGCAGACGTCGCAATAACTCTTTATTATCCAACTTCCCGGGATTATACCAGTTTAGATATGCTGATCCATATTTATGAGTCCGGGAGAGGAGAAGGCCTTTTAGAATTTATTTACCGGTTCGCGCGCCTGCGTTCGATCTCTCCGTCGTTCCACGCCTCGACCTCCCTCACCGCTGCCGCTGCCGCAGAGTCGATCCCGTTCGGCAGCAGTTGCCGCTCGCTCATTGGCTCCCGCCTGGCTTCTTGTCTCGTGCTCCGCCTTCCCATTTCCTACGTTCTTCTCCTCGTCTTGCAATTCCTCTGACCACTATAACTATACAACTAGTCATTCTTTCTTTATTGCTTTGTTTTTTTTTTTTATTATTCTCGTACTGTCAGCTATTTTGCTGATCTCCCTTTGTCCCTCCTCTTTTCCTCTGACTACTATAACTAAACAACTATTCATTCTTCTCTTTATTGCTTTGTTATTATTCTCGTACTGTTTCAGCTATTTCTGCTGCATCTCCCCTTTTGTACTTGTTTCCTCCTCTTGTGTTACTAGTTTTGTTAACAGTATCGTTCTCGTCTTCTCACTTATTCTCTATTCTCTTTTTGCCTTCCTCTCTACTAAAATTTCCGCTGACTTCCTTCAGTCATATCCCTGTTTCACGTCTTTTCCACGTGTCTGTCAATACTTACTTCCCGTAATAATGACAAACAAATGGCTTAGTCTCACGTCAACGTTTTCGCGTTTCGTAGTTTTATTACTATCGATGCAACTGACGTATTTTCAGTACAAGATGTCATCAATGCAAATTTAATTTTCTATTTGTTTCGTCTTCTGTTTTACATATTTCTCTCTTCCACCTGAGAATTTTTTCGGTTTCCTTTCCATTTCTCAAATCGATTAACAACATTTTTTATCTTCTGTTATTTCTTGTCTTCGGTTTTACAGAAATATTCCTCCCACATGAATTCTCTTATACCTTTGCCTTATAAAGTTTATATTTCTTCACCCATCGTTGAATGGGAAGAGGTCTTCCTTCCAATTCAACTGTTTTCTCATATCGAATGCAATCGCTACCTCCATTCCCTCCCACTCTCCATACGGCCGCTCATTCCCCCCTTCCTTTCTGCGTGTCGCGGACGGCGAGGAACAGGTGGAGGTGCAGAGGAAGGGTAAAAGCGTTTGGTTTATTGATACTTGCTTCTTGGCACGTCAACTGCTATGATCATGAGTCCAGTATGAATTACGTTTTATCCCGAGAGATTGTGTTGGTCCTCCCACGCTCGATGAAAAGATCCGCCCCTACTTACACGTCACTTTGCTCAGACATTCCTCCTCCAAGTATCTCCCCAGATGGAGCAAGCTCCAAGTTTGACTTCGCCCGGGAGATCTGAGAATCCGAACTGTCCCATTCCCGTTGATGGCAGATTTTGGATATCAGCTACATAAATAGGTCGAATTCAGCCGCTGTCTGAAGAATTCTCGTCGTCTGCTCTGATCGCTTGTTTTTCGTGGTTTCGCCGACCAACGCCGGGCGAATACCGAGACAGTACCGTAACAAACTGTACCCAGACCGCACAAGGTTTCCCCTAATCTTCCCTGTCCTAGCCTCTCCCCTTATTTATACTCTTCTTCATTAACATATGCTGTGTATATGAATATAATATATAAATACATAGAATTATACATATATATATATATATAAATATAAATATATATATATATATATATAATTTATGTTGCTCATATTATGATCAACTTTTTTGGCAACTCTTACCTTTCGTGTGGTGAAATACAACTAGCTGATGTCATCCTAAAGTACTGCTTCTCCCTCTGTGACTCCTGTAATCCTTCTTTCTCTGTCTGTTACTTCTTCAAAATGGTTCCCACGATCCACACCCTTCGGTGAGGAGAACCAACTGTCGCTGGCTCAAAGAAGACCTTCAGCATCCCACGTTCGTTGATTATCAACAGTTTCTTTCTACATTTAAAGGACTGATATTTCAGTTCAGTTGCGTTCTGTTCGAAAGTTTTGAAGCACATTGATTTATATAACATCATTAAAAGGTCATTTTACTTCGTAGAGCTACTTTTTTAAGAAATCGTTTTCGTAATTTTCGCGGCCAAATCCAATTTACCTAAATTATGATGAATAAAATATAATAATGACGTTAGTAAACAATTTGGACAATTGATTAATTGATTGATTTTTTCGTGGTTCCGGGCGCGTCAACTGCTTCTTTAATTAGTCCCGTTAGTGTAGTGCATGTTTTTTTCGCGGGAGATGGCGGTGATCTTCCCCCGCCGGATGTCGAGATCCGGCACCGACCTACCAGCGGGGGAAGATCACCGCCATCTCATGAGAAAAAACATACACTATACTTACGGGACTAATGATCAAAGCAGTTGTCGCGCAGGGAACACGAAACAATGAATCAATCAATAATGTGAGTGATGCATACAAGACAACCACAGACGGCACGCTGATTGGGACGCAGCAGTGGGCGAGTGAGCGGTGGGGAGGGGTGAGGAGTGAAGGGGCGGGGCGGGCGGCTGCAGCCGCTCCCTGGAGTTGCGCTTTCGGAGCGCTCTAAACTTGGCGCGTCTCGGGCCGCCGGCGCACGGAACTTGTCCCGGCGCACGAAATATGGAACCGCGCTGCGCGCCGCTCGGCTCCGCTTGCTCCGCGCCGGTGCGGGCGAGGTTAAGCCGGTCGCCTTAGATAATCGATGGCTCCTCGCCGCCTGCGCCCGATCTTGGGAAGCGCCAGGTGATCCACCGGGCGCAGATGTTTGTCACGGCGGAAACACCTTTCTAGTTTACAAACGTCATTCCTCTACTATTAGAGCAAGTTCATGTAGTTTTGCAACTATTGGGAGTTATATGGATTGATTGATTTTTTCGTGTTTCCGGGCGCGTCAACTGCTTTCGT
Source organism: Teleogryllus oceanicus (assembly GCA_964035755.1). Taxonomy (NCBI): domain Eukaryota; kingdom Metazoa; phylum Arthropoda; class Insecta; order Orthoptera; family Gryllidae; genus Teleogryllus; species Teleogryllus oceanicus. The sequence goes on from CAXIVR010000007.1 coordinate 8,013,852, forward strand.
CATTAACTCCGTAAGTGTAGTGCATGTTTCCCTCCGGGAGATGGCGGTGATCTTTCCCCGCTGGATGGCCAGATCCGGCGCCCACCTACCGTCGGCTAGTGAGGTTCACCCTAACCAGGACTCTCCCACCAGCGGGGAACCGCCACAGCACGGTCAGTGGCCCGTTTGTTAGGGTACGTCTCCGGCACTCGCCTGGTGTTGATCGCAGAAATCACGGAAAACTATCGATTAGAACAGTCGGCGTTAGAATTATCCTCCAGACAGCGACTGAATTCGACCTAGTTGAAAAACTAGGGTCGAAAATTCTGCCGCCGCACAGTGGAGTATTTGGTGCCAAAACCTGGCTATAAGTCGGAAAACCAAATTTGAACTGAGGAAATATTTAGCATTTCCAGCATGAATTGAAAGGTTTGTTGCATCGTGTTGTGCAATATTTTGCCCCTTGGGAAAGGCTAACGGCTGTTATCATCGGCCTGCTTCCAGCCGTGGTGCGTGCTAGTGTAGCTTGTCCAGCGCGTGTCTCAGTGAGTGGTTTCAAAACCGCCTTTGTACGATTTTTGTGTTTTCTGAAATATTACGTTGGTAATGGATATTATGTAAAATGTATGCACTATTGCTTTAGGATAAAATTTTTCTCAGATATCGACAATTACTAATGTTATTGAATATTTCACATTTGCCTGTAAAGTATGTTAATTTCAAGTATTTTTTTACCAAACATTAGCATTTTAGTTGAACAGCCGGATGGTGTCGAGCCATAAATTTTATACCAATTGATAGACAATTTTAGAAGCTATTGGAACATGAGTCAGGTAACCACAAAATCCACAACATTTGTTATAAATTGTTATTGTACCACTTGATGGCACCATTTTGATTAAGAAATTGAGCGAAGTAATATTTTCATTTGCAGAATCAAAAGAAAATATCAAGAATCTGACTGCGAAAGAACTAATTAATCTAAATACGGTTCTAAATACTTTGGTGAAAAGATAGATCATATGCAAAATTGTTTATAGGTTTTTTTGTTAGTCAAAGTCAATGTTTTGAAGAATTGCGACACTTTAAAAGCGAATTTGAACAAAAGAAGACGGCACGCCGTCAGGATTGGAACCTAGGACCTCCCGGTCAGAGGCGCTGCGGTGACATCTGTTGATAAACTGAGCTACCGCTTCCGGTTTGGGAGCTATACAGAATGAAAGTTTTAAGCGTGGGAAATAGATTAATATATTTATTACGTGTCTTTCGCTGAAACCTTTTAACTAGTACTTTACTAGAGTTCAAAATAGGTAATTTCCAGTACTATACTATTTTTTCTATTGCCTACGTTAGCTTTCATCTATATTGACGAGAATGTTTCATACGTGGGATTGTTTTCTTGGCGAGAAATTCAAAAAATATTTCTTGCTTTTTAAAAATTTCTTTTATTTTAATTTCTAGATTCAAATTTTCGTATTTCTTTGATCTAATCAAGACTAAGTGTAGAAAGATCTGTGGAGGCAGGTTTGAATGGCCAAACACTCCCAAAAATTGAACATGAACTTACTTATAGATTCGTCTTTAAGGAACAAATTTCTTTAAGGAAAAACTTTTCATCAGTAATATAGTTGTAGGATGACGCCCCCAAAAAATGCGTTTTTCCAATTTTCAAAATAATTGTGATTTCAACGAAGACTAGACCACCACCATTCTCATAAGCATTCTTTACACTACCCTAAGAAAATGTTTGGTCAAAAATTTGGTGCCGTTTTAATAAAATTTTGAAAAATGTTTTTGAGGCTTCATATGTACTTTCAAAAATCAAAATATCCGTTTGAAACTCCCAAAAGCTTGAGTTCATTCAGATCGATTGCAGAATATCACATTTTTAAGAATGTTTTTCAAAATTTCAAAGATTCAACTAGAACCAGATCGACATAGGTTTTCTTCAGTTTTAAAAAGATCGTACGTATGATTTGTGCGCTAGTAGTGTTCACAGACGAACAGAGAGACAGACATACAGAGACAGAAAGACGGACAGACAGACGGACGTTTTGCTTCCAATTGGTTTTTCGACATCAAGGACCAACAAAACAGGGATTTTGGCTACACCACGTGTTAGCGGATTTTCTTCTCATAATTTAGCAACTAGTTTAATGAACTTTTTCGCCACCAGAACCAGTCAATGCATTGTTTTCGCCGAAGAACCGTCGTTCTTTCGCGCAGCATTACATAACTTTCTCTGTTTACTCCATATATACGTATGTATACGAGAAAGTAAAAAGTGGTCACAAATTGAGAATTCATAATTCTTGTTATGACAAAAATGAAGACGGAAATATAATAATAATACATAATTCTTGTTATAATATAAGAAGACAAACATAATAAAGTGGAGCAGGACCTACTGCCAAGACCGCGCTCTGCGAAGAAATGCCTAACGGGGGTACCGCAGGGGCGGGGGGAGATCTGAACAAGGGTGGCGGTTTTAGTGGGTTAAGTTTTGAGAAATTCCTACACAGCCACGAAGGAGTATCGTGGTGCCTGTCAAAGGTTTCCGTATTGCCATAAACAAAAAAAGATGTAGATATAGATATAGATGTAGATCTGTAGAAATAGATGTAGAGGTAGATGTGTAGATGTAGATGTGTGTGTGTGTATATATATATATATATATATATATATATATATATATATATATATATATTGTGACATACCGATATGTCACGTTAAAATAAATTAACATTTATTTGGAGACAATATGGTGGAACATGCATTACGAAATATCACGAGAGCTAGAGCATAGCAACGACCGTGAATAAACAATGTAGTTTTTGTTTTTTCTAAATGCATTAAGAGATGGGTTGATGCCGAAAGTAGAAACTTTGGGATTGGGCGGAGAAGTTTAGACGGTCAAATGTTATGAAAAAAATGAAGGTAGTTTAATACGAAGTCTTCGAGGGATGAATCATGCAGGAAGATTTCATTCTGCTCTGAAACGCGCTACTGAACTGATCGTAGATATTTTCATGTGGAAGCAATATTGAAGTATAAATTGGAACTTTGTCAGGAGTGGTAATCAAGTTCGGGACTATGTCATAGGACGTAATCGGACTGGTAATTTTGATAGTTTGAGAACAGCTTGGATAGGGAAGAAGAGGATTTCGTTGGAACTTTGGACTACGGCAAGATCGCAAGATATTTCGACTGAGAAGTCTACGAGGACATCAACGAAGAAAGATAAGTTAACCGCGGTGTAAAATTGTAAATTGAAAGAGATCATGATCAAAGGCCTAACTTAAATTCATTAAATTGTTTGACAAAAAAGTAAAAATAAACTTTGTTAAATTTTGTTCTATAGAAAAGAAAGTGATTTTTCATTTAGTCAATCCGAACAGAAATGAACTAGGAATAGAATCATTCTATTTCAGATTCCCAGCTGCGCTGTATAGTCGGCGGATCCTATAATCCATTATAGAGGTAATAAGGATTATAATTATATCGTGAAATAGATAGATAGATGGACGAAAACCGTACATATATATAAAGATAATAAGATATAGATACGAGATATATCGTAAATATAGATATAGATATAGATGTACGAGATATATGTAAATAAGATATAGATATACGAGATATATCGTAAATATAGATTAGATATATAGATAAAGATACGCGATTCCGAGCTACCGCCAGTGGAAAATTGCACTTCTGAAAGGAGGCACGAACACAGTGATAATCTCTTGCATTGCATTTTCGCCCCAAACATCTGTGGTCGGCTGCCGGCAGCACGTGATAAGGCGAAGACCAAGGAATTTAAGAATTCATCTAGACCAGTGCACAACAGAAAAGCCGCTCAGGAGCAAGGAGCTGCTACCAGTGGTCGGAAGGCAGTCAATCGGTTCCATTTCACGAGAGACATTGCTCAATTAAATGAATGAATGAATGCCTTATTTGACGGGGCGAGACTCAGGCCATGAGGTATGAGTATTATTATGTATTATTATTATATTTCTACAGTCCCTCGACAAGGGCAGCGACCGCGCGCCGAGGGGCGCCACAGTCTGTGGGCGGCGCGCGAGCGGTCCATACGCATCGAGCGAGCGGAAACGCTTTCTTTAAACGAGTCCTGCGAACCACTAATTGGTAACTCAGGTGTAAAAATTTGAACATTGACAATAACCGACATGACAAAAGTTTGTTTTCAAGCTATTACAACTGCTTGCAAATAAACGCACATGCCAGACTTTCTTGCATGATTATGCGCACTATGTCTCTTTGAATTACACTTTTAAACCCATTAAAAATGTAATGACTATGCAAACATTACTCATTTTCTCCAATTCCAAATAATAAAGTACTCGTCTTCCGTGTCAATTTTAAGTATCATTGATGTATTGTTTTCACATACGTTTCCTTCTTTCGGTAATTTTCAGGCCAATTGAATTGCGTCGATGGTGTAACAATTAGCGTATCGGACCGTTATACACGAGTTCGCGGGTTCAAACCCAATCGAAGCCGTGGATTTTTAAGGGTAAAAAAATCCTTCGTACGCCTTCCTTCGGAGAGGAAGTAAAACCGGCTGTCCCATGATAGTAGATTTACTGCATGTAAAAGATCCTCAAGAAGATTCTGAGCTAAATTCAAATTGCTTGTTTGGTCGCCCAAGTATTACAGTCTTTCTTCCCTCAAAGGAGGTGAAAGGGAGCGTAACGAAATTTTCGTGGTCAGACGGAAGAGCAGGTCTCATGGCCTGAGTCTCGCCACGTAAAATAAGGCATTCATTCATTCATTTAATTGAGCAATGTCTCTCGTGAAATGGAACCGATTGACTGCCTTCCGGCCAATGGTGGTAGCTCCTTGCTCCTGAGCGGCTTTTCTGTTGTGCACTGATCTAGATGAATTCTTAAATTCCTACAATATCCCATACAATTACATAATATTTCACGTTTTCAAAAGCAAAACGATGATCTGCAAAATTTTGCGACGGTTATGAGAGAGAAATATACTTCTTTTACAGAACATAAGAACTGATGAGAAGCCATTGCGTCTTTCAAGTGAATCCTCTTTTCCGAAAAGACCGCGTAAATTGGCTTTATTATTCCGATACATAAAAATGTTTTTAATGCCGTCATTTCTGGAGCCATTCCTCTAAAAAAATCGTTAATAAACATGGACAGCAGTTAATTTTCATTTCAAAGGTAAGCATTGACTGAAGTAAAAGTTTTTAAATTGCTGAAGGAAAAAAAAGAACAACATTTCTGTTGCGAGAATTTATATTTGATGCTTTCTTCCTTGCTCAGAAATGAACTAAAAATATGTAGTGCAAATGGAAATAAGTTTCTTGAGAGGTGTTCATGTGTAGTTTTAACTTCAAAAGAGTTTTCTCTCTTCTGCCTTTCTTGACTCAAGCGAAATATTTAAGAAATGCTCTCTTCCTCCTTAAAATCATTTTGAAGATACATTTGCAAAATTGTAGTATTATTTACGGTTTAATGTTTTATTTATTTCTAATTAATTGGACAATATTAAATACATTAGTATAATTACCGAATTTTTTTGTAACGTCATGAAGATTTTATATTTGCTTATTACTATTTCTCATTATTATTATTATTATTATTATTATTATTATTATTATTATTATTATTATTATTATTATTATTATTATTATTGTTGTTGTTGTTGTTGTTTTTGTCTTTATTTCTCAACTAAGCACAAAATCTGTCTTTGGTGTCTTAGAACCAGATTCTGCTCTTATGAAAAGGGAATTTTCCCTATCCCACTTGAGCTTACTGTAAAAACCTTCAAACAATGTGGCAAGTCAGAAGTAAGACTGTCTTTTGACCAAGTCTGAAATTTTATTGGTAGTTCCTAATTTCTCAAATTCTTTTTAAATGTTTTCGACATCACTCCTTCCGATTACATCACCAAGGCATGTATTAAACCTTTCTCCAACCGCCAGATCTGTTTCAATTGCATTGCAAGCTTTTCAAACTTCCTGATCTTCTGTAATTCACTTTTCCTGATGATGAGTCAGAGAAACTGCAAAATCATTTATAGAGGCTACTTTATTGGTTTTATCAATGAGGAGGATATCAGGCCTGTTTTAATCCATGTTCTGTCCGCGATAAAAAATCGGTTCCAGTACATCATATGTTTCTTTGTTTCCAATACAAATACTGGACAATATTTGTAAAACGACATAGAAAAGTCAAGCAACCCATGTTTAACAGCAAGTTCTTGATGTATTAATTTTGCGAGTTGGTTGTGTCCTCCATGATAAACGTTGTCTGATAATTCCGGACATCCCGGGTTTCTCCGATCATCACCTGGCGAATGCCAAAGCAGTACCCTACAAAATGGGCAACGGATCTTTCCTTCCTCTTCCTTGTCTTATCCTCTCCCCCTGCACACACATACACTAACATGCACTACACTACCACATATCCCGAGAGACCGGTTTGCAAGAAGATTCGCTTCGATCACTTTTCTCACATTTCATGCGCGAAATGGGATGTCAAAATACGCAAAGGCGCACATCTGGCTTTATTCCTTCTTTCCACCGGGAGCGGTAGCTCAGTGCATCAACTGATGTCACTGCAGCGTCTCTGACCGGTAGGTCCTAAGTTCGAATCCTGACGGCGGCAGGATTTTCGATAGTAGCTGTTCAGCTAGGTCCAATTCACTCGCTGTCTGAAGGTGAATTCTAGCGGCCGGCTGCTCTGATAGGTAGTTTTCCGTGCTTTCTTCTATCAACACCAGGCGAATGCCGGAGCAGTACCTAACAAACGGACCACGGACCGCGCGCGATCTGTCCCTCCTCTTCCTTGTCCTATCCTCTTCCCTTACACACACACACTATCACGAACATGCACTACACTATCACATATTCCGGGAGACCGGTCGGGAGCTTAGAGCTTGTCCCGGCTAGGGTGGTGCCCTGCTGGTTAGAGAGTCCTGGTTAGGGGGAAACACCACTAGTTGACGGTAGGGTGGCGCCGGATCTCGCCATCCAGGGTGGGGGGAAAATAACCGCCATCTCCCGAGAAAAGAACATGCAGTACACTAACGGGACTAATGACCAAAGCACTTGACGCGCCTGGAAACACGTAAAAATCAATGAGTCAATCAATGTTATGACCTAACATATAGGATCAGATTTCACCCTACTAGAGGAACCTAGAAGAAGTCATATATTCATACGAAGTCATAATTCTACCACTAGGGATCCGAAAAATGAAAAAGAAAACAACTGAAAAATCTCTAGAGAAATAGTGAGGCAAAACTGAAAAAATACTCACAGAGAAGAGATAAGGACATTCAGTAGTACGAAAAACCTCTGTGCCATGCTATTGTACCACTAGTTTAACATTGTTAGAACCAAGCAGAGAATCCAGGGCTATTATGAATTGAGTTTTAAAGCAATTCCCAGGGCAAGAAATCTCCCGGGTTGTAAATGGCATAGAAATGATCATATTTATACCGTAGGCTGACAGTCATGATCTGGGCTGTCCGGGTGATGCTGCGTCGAGATGATCATTTTACTTATTTAATTACGAAGTTCAAAAAAGTCCATTATTATTTTTTGTAATAATTTCAAATTTAAATATTTGTGAGAACCACTTAGGGTTGCTTCTTTCGACTCAAATTTATAAATTTTGTAGACCAGATAACTATCATTATAGAACTTTTGTTAGTTTTTTTAAGAGAAAGAAAACTAGGCAAACGTAAATTTATATCTAATTTATAAAAATCAATATTCGTTGGTATTTTATGTACCGTTTATCCGATTGCGGTATAATATTGTCAACTTATTTTCTGCACTAGCACGAAGTGTAGGCAGAATACAATAGGAGTGTGCGTGTGTCTGTTGCACACGGACGCAAAATGGGACCGTTGTTGACCACGATCTACGAGTTCATGACGACTTAAGGGCCCCTGAACAGCAGCTCCACGCAACCCGCTGCACCCTCAAGTATTAAGCTCTTCTTCGCTGCATATTCTGCCCCTGCAAATGTGAAATGCGGACCGGAATTATTTGAATGATACCACTGGCAAGTAAATCAAATTTCTCAAAGACTTTAACATAGCGAATGCATGCAAAACTAGGGAGAACGATTTTAATATCGGATACTTGACAACCATGTGCAAACCAGGACATGAAGAAACCCATACTCTCGAAAAAATATTTCATCTATGAAAATATTTTAATACCGTAGCGTAAAACGTGATTAACAATTACGTGACCAGTCGCGTGTGAAGTTTAAAGCACTGCAATAGCGAAGCGTTTTGCAGTTCCAGTATTGATCAATATTTTTTATAGATTTATAGAAATAAAAGAAGGTGTAGGAATAAGTCACCATTGTTCGTATTGTAACCCCTCTACTTTTTCACTATATTCACTAAAAAGCCTACAGAGAGTCACTCAAGCAACCTAGAAGTATTACTTGATCTGTGACTTATGACAATGTCTCACCAAAAATTAGGAATGGTTTTATATGTCCTAACTGCCATAAAGGAGTGGATTCGTCTTTTAACCTGGTTTTGTAATAAAAGAAACATAGGCAAATTAATGTTTTAACTATGAACAGCGTTCTGAATATATTCTGTTAAATACTTAAATACAATTTTAATCTAGCATTTAGACATTGCATTGAAAAATTCTATCACTTGCCCTACCTTTAGCAATTACGTGATTACCTAACAACTGCAGTTGCGTTTTAAAACTTGCATAAACACTTTACATAAAATTATATTACCCTTCACTTCACAAAAAATACAATAAAATAACTGTACACAAGATAATAATACATGGAAACACAAACATACTGAAAAAGAATCACGTACCAAAATACCCTTTACATACAACTTCACAAAAATTATCTCTTGAATAGTGAATGAAATATGTACAAGACGTTTTACTTTCACGTAGATTATTACATTATACAATTTAGCCAGCAAAGAAACAAAATGTTTTTATGCAATGTACGTACAATTAATAACTCTTACTAATTGTTGGTTTTGAACAATTTGAAAACGATTATACAATAAATTGAAAACCCACACTAAAAGAACTAATATTATCGTTAATAGAAAAATGAAAAAAATAGGTTTTTACAATTCTTTACAGGAATTAGCTATCTGGCTTCCTTTTACGACTGCAATATTGTAAAAGATTACGTTTAAATTATTTTAATATAATTACTCAACTATCTACGTCTGTAAGTGAGGTGAATTCTATCTCTGTAGAATAATTCTCGCTTCTTTAAACAGTTGTTTTTTTTAGAATTTCTAGTGACGTTTTCTGACTCACGACACGTCGTATCGAAGAAATATTTCCACAGCTTGGAGTGGCGACGGCGACCCAGATCCTTTCAAGGTCGTGGTAACCCCTTGCTTCGGCGAACACGTGCTCTGGGGAATCGCTACCACAGTCCTTCGAATTTTATACAATATGACTGCAATATCTCCGCGTAATGAATTTCTTATGTGGTAAGCCAAGTCGAAAGACAAAATAAAAAGCTGAAAATAGAAAGAATCATTTCCTATAGCACAAGCTTTCTACTTATTCCTAAAGAACAATTTGGATTTACCGAAACATTGTCTACTCAACACCAGTTACTAAGAATATCGGAACATATATACACGGCATTCCAGAAAAAAACATCACACAATAAGTGTATTGGTAGATATCACTCGGTGTTTGATCGGACCAAGCCTTAATGTACAAGATCAAAAATATTGGCATCCAATACTACATAAAATCAATTATAAAAAGCTTTCTCAATAATAGACTTTTTTCACTTAACGTAAATAATCATCATTCCAACCCCAGACTAATTAATGCAAGCACTCCCTCACGGCTCACCACTTTCACCCACATTATTCAACTTATACATTCAACTTATACATATACTTAACGAACATTCACATATTGATTTTTATCGTCGGAAGCAATGAAGGCACTGTGTCTTGTTTTTCTTCTCGGACGTTAACTTATAAATGAACACGATATTGATCCAGAAATTAGCAAACCTGCTGCAAAACAGTTTTCAAACCATCTCTGGTACGTACTTCGCATGTGGCTTGAGCCTTGTTTGACAGTGTCGCAACGGAGGGTAAGGCAAAACTCGACTCAGGTTATTCAAGAATAAAAGATGATGAAGAGGAAGAAGGAAAGAATCAAGCGAAGAGCTACATTCTGCATCAAAATAATCATACTTTCTCTACAAAAATTGAGTTTCCGTCTTTTGTAACTCCTGGTAGAAAATCTCTATTCTCACACTTTTTATCTGTGTAGATTTTTGCGGTAAAGAGCTATATGGAAAGATAATCTTGTTTGCTAATGTGAAATTAAACATTTGAGAACACAGGTGTTGTGAGTGACACTGAGAACTACTTTAATTCATTTACCATTATAATAAAATTCGCACGAAAGATGATAGACAACAATTTTTTTTACAAATAGTCGCCGAATATCGTAAAAAATACCCAACTACTACTAAATCCTCTCTTAAGAAAAAATATTGTTCGTTCCTTCAAATAGTGTTTTAATTCAGACAGCAGTTTTGCTGTTTTTCTCTTCTAGATCCGTGCACTATTAAAAAGCTAATATTTGGTTATTTTTCATGTAATTTAAAAAATATTGATTGATTTATGAGTTTTTGATTTAAATGTTTTAAAAATAGCTGGGGATCCTGAATGTGACTGATGACTCATTTGTGACTGGAGAAAAAAAGAATATGTTATCGGGAATAATATTTTATTCCTTTTTAAAGGAATTATTTGTTGTGTGTACAAAGTTCAAATTTTCAGGCATTCGCGGATCGCCTAGAAATTGTCCGATTATGCTGAAATTTTCAGATAATTTTTGGTCGAATGAAACCGTAGTTGGGCGGGGGGGGGGAACTAAACTTTCTCAAATTTATCCTAGAGCTATGGGTCACCCTAGTGTATATGCATATCATTTAGTGATCAAGGCCACAACGATTCACGCCAATACGAACACGAACAATTAAAACACACTTTAAGAAAGTGTTTCTTTGTCAGCATAGTAACTACCGGCTGTGGCTCGTCTTTGCAGGAAGAAGAAAAATAGAAAGCAAGAGAAATCGCTTTTCTTCTTCCCTCCTGTCGATTTTTTACTTTTGAAAAATGAGGAAAGAAAAACTTCCGATATATCAGAAGAACGAGAAGGACAATTTATGTAACGGAAAGGAACAGGAGAAAATATCAATATCTGAACCTATAGAGGAAGTTTTTCACGGTTCAGTGTTTTCCGATTTTGTGTAACACAGAGAGGGGAACGAGAAGTCGTCGAAACGATTGAAAAGGGGCGTGTCTCTGAAAAAATCGAACAAGACACCGTTAATTTTACCGTTCTCCGAGAGTAATTAAGTACTTCGCTGATTTCTTATCATTAACAATGATAATTTGAAGGTAGTTCCGGTCGGGAAGAAAAGCGTAATGACATACGACTTCGGAAGAAGCATTACACTATAAACGGGTAAATTTGGAGGCTTTCGCAATGTCAAAGATAGAGAAAGAAAATAAATGTGTTTTATATCGGGGATTGTTAATTACAAGTAGAACTAGTGAGAATGTACAACATACCAAAACTTTTTCTGTTTGTAATATTCCTCAACTCATTCTTCTTGAAGTTCATGACATTGAAAAATCTATAATTGAGAGAGAAATTACCAATGAAGAAACTAATCTTGGGTTAATATTACAAGTGTAGACAGTTTAGTATTGAGACTCTACCAAATTATTTAAATGATCTCTCTTATAAAAGTTTTCTAAATTAATTAGTCAAATATTAAACAAATACACCCAATAGTGTAGTATACTCTTTCAAACATACATATAAATGCAATACACGAATTGAATAATACATATAAATGCTATACGAAAATTGAAAAATCGGTCCCAAATTCAAGAGGCCGAAATATCAGACGGATCGATTGGGGAGTATCCATTTTGGAGAAAATTGGCTGAACGGTTTAGCCATCAGCGTTGCTGTCTGACAGACAGACAGACAGACAGACAGACAGACAGACAGAATATGTTTCCCCTCCACAGTAACCCTGAGGAGGCGGGAATTTATTTACATATTGGCATACAATTTCCGCTGCCGCCTTGCGGTTTAAGAAGCTAAGAGGGAGAGGTAAAAAAAAGCTAATACTAACTAAAGCTAACCTAATTCTAGCGTAAATCTAATTTAATAATTATGTAGTAGCACTTTGGCATACTTAAATTACACGAAAAATATTATTATTAATTATTTTTTCTTAATTCTAAGTAATGTTTTTGTAGGGTTTGCTAGGTGATTCTTTTCTAAATTTATTTTTCATTCACGCATCATTCATTCATTCGTTATATACATAACCATTCATTCATTATATACATAACCATTTATTCCCACAGTACTGCATTAATTCCTGTTCTTCTGTTCGCCACGGCACGGACTTCGCTCAAAGTGTCTGTGGCGCTCAGGCCCTTTGGGAGGTGTGGCAGGAGGGGCGTGTCGTCGTGTTGCCCTCGCGTGCCTCGGCCGAGGGCGAGTCTTCCTCTCCGCGTTCGGCTGCCTCCGCTTGCTCGCACAAGGTAGCAAGCGTGTCGTGAGGCAGCGCACGGAAGGTGAAGGCGACGTGTTTCGGTCCTTTCCGTAGATAGGACCGATGTGTGTCGCGACAGACAGAGACAGACATGCGTTTTGGCGTCATTCGATTTTTCTGTATAAACGGCTCACAATACATGGATTCTGGCTACATCACGGGTTAAAGAATTTTTTTCTAAATTTAGAAACGTTCGTTATGAAGGCGCTGTAATATTTTTTGCCAAACATTCGCCGTATTTTGCCAGCATTTCAAATCTCTCTATTCCATAGCTATAAAGTAATATATAATAAATCCTTAAGTTTTGGAAACTTTCTTTAATTTTCAAATCTCAAAATGTGACCAAAAAGTGAACCTCATTTTTATAAAAAATGGATAATCGAGGTTCTAGCGTTTTGCTTTATCCTCGTTGAAATTTTGAAAAATTATAATATGGAATATATTGCTGGTGAAATGCTGAAATATGCTGTAGATCAGTGGCCATTCGTTCAGTGAAAATATGTCTGTTCTGTACCTCCCAACACGAGAAAAATATAAAGCTTGACTGCAAATATAACAGTTCTACTCGTATCTTATCGCCACACCATCTCGCCGTTGAACAATGAACTTCTCAAAGAGCCATTGCGGCATTGTTGCGCAAATTTCGATTAAGATTTGCGGATGGGATGAATGAAATACATCAATACACCGAGAATCCAAATTGTAGAATAGAGTTAATATTGGCATTTTGAATAGTAAATTATAAATAAAATTAAATTGATTATTTTTCATATCCCTTGGATCCACTTCTATTCTCCGAGAATTTTCCTCGTGGCCCGTAGTTGTTGAGACACATGTTGTTCAATCTTCCCTCGCGGCCACCCACTATTAAGAACATACTTTCGCCAACCTTCTCAGAAGTCGCTCCCAGTGTATGCCAGCACGCTGCTGCGCATTGAAAATCTAACAAAAGGGCAATAAAAGCAATTACCCAGTGTCTTCGGCGCAAACCGCCGTTCTCACGGGCCCACGCCCGCCGAGAACATTGACCGCCGCTTCTCGGGGCCGCCACAGCTGCAGATTTCTGCTCGTTAGCCTAGGGCAGGGCGACCCCGGCGCGCGGCGCCCTTCACTCCCCCATCGTTCGCTATCTGACAAGCGACCCAGAAATGTATACAAATATTTCTGGGAATCGCTTCGGGCCTCCCTCGCAAATACAACCTCGTTAATGTATCTCGCCGACAAAGAGAGCTTCAGGTGCACTGCCGGCGTGCCGCCCCGCTCCTTGGCCACCTGCAAGCCAGATGCCTCAATTCCCGTTGAAACAAATCTCGAATACAAACGGGCCGCCATCGCGGGACCTCACGTGCACCGCCTTCCTTCCGATGCCGCCAACCGGGCCCGAAGGCATCACACGAATAGGGGCAGCGGGCACGTCAAACTTTAGGCCCAAACATTGTCACGTACTCTCCCCTCCACGGTCTCAATCACACCCGCAAATCAAATAAATACTGTGACTTCGCTCTTACATGAACAGAATCGAAAGAGACAATCGACAGAGGAGAATCAACGGGAGAATCCACAGAGAATCGACAAACATAATCAACAGAACTTCTCAAACAGCACTGCTCAGAACTTCCAAACAGACTGACTAACAGAACTCAACCGAGCGCCTGTTCCTGTTCGCCTATCAAGGCGATTAGTACGGCCAAATGAAGCCTGCCTCAAATTCAGGCCACTCGCGGACCGCAGCCGCCACCTGGCCGAATTCACGGCAAACTCCACCACCAGCTCCGGTCATCTGAGTGTGCGCCCATGCCAGCTCACACCACCGAACTGCCTGGAGCCAACCTCAGCCCGGACATCGACACACTCAGCCGACTGACTTGGGTTGGTGCCTTCCTTGCTACAAAAACTGTAAGCTGTTTCCAAGTGTACTTCAAGAAAGAAGAGCAGTCAGTAAAACTATATAAACTTTCAAAGGTCCTCTGGCTTACTATTAACCAAAAGCAGTTGTATTTATGAAGTTATCATGCAATAAAATTTATATTTATTCTCATTACATATTGTCTATCATTCCCCTGAAGGCAAACAATCCCCTGAAACTCGTTCTGATCCCCGTATGTAGTCGCACTCGCAGCACGGCACCTCCCACGTGCAGCATCAACTACACTTGTATATATTTCATTAATTTCATGCAAAAATTATGCGAAAACTATTAGTTTTTTGAAACAAATATCCATGAGAGTTTTAGTAATCTGATTTTTTAGAACATTTTTTGAGACCAAAATCTCTCTCTTCAATTTCGTGGATTCTAAATGTTAAGCTTTTGCAATTTTCGAAAATGTGGAGAATTCGACAAAAACGAGACTTTCGACATTCTTTTAAGCGGCCCTTCTTCTATTCTTAGAATTTTTTAAAAAATTGAAGCGGTGTTCGAGAAAATATTTTTTTAGAAATTGCGTAAATTTTAAACGCAAGTTACGCAAAATACTCTTTTTTAAACTGTACATTATTTTTTTAAAAAGCTGATTTTTTACATCGGACTATCTCAGGCTCAAATTCATATCTTCAATATTGCAGTTTTGAAATGTAAACTTTCGCCGGTTTTCAAAACACCGAGCAATACCTGAATATGCGACTAGCACCATATTTTTTACCGGCCCTTATTACATATGTGGAGAAAATTGAGAAAAAATTGGAGAAAATTTAAAGAAAAATTTGGGCATTTTGGAATTTTAAAATTGCCTATCTTTCCGGCAAAAATACACAAAAACTACTCATAATTTAGAAAAGTTGAACATGAACTCATTTCTAGATGTGTCTTTATATTATTTAGAAAAAAATTCTCAAGCTTCGCCAAATTCTCAAATACCTCCAGTACATTTCTGACGGAATTTCAGGAGATGAAATCCACGTGTTCCGGCTATAACTTCATATACACTGATGGTTATTCCTAAAATGGTAAAATAGCAAACTGTCATAATACCACGTGGAGTTTTGGAATAGACTTTAAAAGCACCGTTTATACTGCAAAGAAATATGCGCTATTGGATGCACTAAGTTCGATGAATCGATATCATTAAGGGATGCAGTGATTCTAAAAGCTCGCTCGAATCCATCTCTTCCTTCTCTTCCTGTGATTCTCTGAGAATGAACGTTCAACACCAAAACCATTTATTGGCGCGTCGGTATAACTTTGTTTTTTGCTGGATCCTTCGCTATGTGGGGGTAAAAGGAAACCATGTGCTTGCCTGGCAGCAAAGCTCGCCCCAAAGGGAACATCTTCGCAACCCCAACAAATTATATCAAGCGGTTGATGAAACGCTCTGTTCTAAGTGCATGGCAAACAGAGTAGCAGAACTTGGATTTTGAGTTCATGAGCCTAGGACTTTTTCATTTCGTGGCTCTGGGTGATTGGATGGTTTGATTTGTTTTTGTCGTGTTTCCGGACGTGTCAACTGCTTTGGTGATTAGTCCCGTTAGTGTAGTGCATGTTTTTCTCGGAAGATGTCGGTGATTTTCCCCTCGCTGGATGGCGAGATCCGGCACCGACCTACCGTCGGCTAGTGGAGTTTTCCCCCTAACCAGGACTCTCCCACCAGCGGGGCACCGTCCCAGCCGGAACAAGCTCTAAACTCCCGACCGGTCTCCCGGAATATGTGATAGTGTGGTGCATGTTAGTGTAAGTGTGTGTGTGTAAGGGGAGAGGATAGGACAAGGAAGAGGAAGGGCAGATCGCGCGCGGTCCGTGGCCCGTTTGTTAGGGTACTGCTCCGGCATTCGCCTGGTGTTGATCGGAGAAATCACGGAAAACTGCCGATCAGAGCAGCTGGTCGCTAGAATTCTCCTCCAGACAGCGACTGAATTGGACCTACCTGAAAAGGTAGTGCCGAAAATCCTGCCGTCGCACACTGGTTTTATCGCGGCAAAAACCTGGCCATAATTGCAAAATTCAAAGTGTGCGTTTGGAATTCTGACTTATCAAATCTCGTTCGGAAGACATTGGAGCATACTACTTCAGCTTCAAAAATTTATTTCAATCATTTTTGTCTTCCACACGGTGTCGTAAAGTTACCGTTGCTCGAATGGCTCGAATTCGTTGATTCTTGCCAACGATATTCGTGAAATTAAAAAAAGGGTTTAAAATTTTTCTTTTAGGATTCTTTTTGTATATCCGAATATAAGACACTTATGGCTGTAAGTTAAGTATATTTTAAGAAAAAGTGTATAATATTTTATATATGATGCGGTTGAATTCTAAACCATGTAGCGTAACAAAGTTAGTCGTTTTTATTGTAGATTATATTTTTTGTCCTGGGAGGTCCTGCCTCAATTATTATTTTTATTTATCAAGTAGAATGTCCTTAATCAGAATAACACAAATTTAGCTGCACATATCTGCATCTTTTTGTTTTAAAGCGACTATACTACAATGCTACGTAGTAAGAAATAACACTAGATCGCCCCCGATGGTTTCTTCGATGCCACAGGGAATTGATTTCTTGAAATAATTTTTTTACTTCTCCTTCAGATAATTACTTTTAGTAGTAAAATTAATAATATAAACTTTTGGAGGGATTAAATAATAATAACCCAAGCCACCGAGCACATTCAGACTTTTAGTGTATTTTAAGGATTCTTCTTTTCTTGACGCAACAAACAAAACTATGGGTAACTAAGGAGTAAGAGTGAATTCAATGTGGTCACCTCAAAGTATTGTTGACTAATTTTTGATTCAATTATTCATAATTAAATATTAAATAAAATATTGTTTATACAATAAGTGCCGACAAAATTAGATCAGTATTCATAGATATTGGGTTCACAGCAGATGGGTGACATTTGTTTGAATATATATATATATATATATATATATATATATATATATATATATATATATTATATATATATATATATATATATATGTTAAATAAATTTAATAATCAACAAATTAAAACTGTCTTAAATAACATTTTACTTACAATCGATTTCTTTTTCCTTAAATCCGATATTCCTTTTTGAAGCAGCTATTTTGAATTTTATAGCAATTTTTGTATTTAGTGACTTCAAAAATACTACTTAACTATGTTTCTGCGCATATTTGCTTCATTTTCAAGCTTCAATTCTAATTTTGATTTTCATTATGATATATACATAGACTCATATTAAGCCGCCATTTTGAATTTTGAAATTTCATGACATTTGAAATCAATGACCTTCAGAGCCCCATATGTATATTTTTATATGCATTTTTCTTTGTTTTTAAATGAGTCGATCCGCCATTTTGAAGGCGCCATTTTGAATTTTGAAATTTCGTAATGATATTCTAATTCAGCGACCTCAAAAACCCCTTGATACCAATTTTTACGCAAATCCACTGACATTTGCAATTATGACCAAGTTTTAGGCCCGATTCAACCAGTGTGCGTCGTGGGGAGTGTAACCTAGGACCTCCCGGTCAGAGGCGCTGCAGTGGCATCAGTTGATGCACTAAGCTACCGCTCCCGGTCTGTGTGATTGGAGGTTATTCTGGCACGCCTTCGGCTCGGCCATTTTTCTAACGGACATCTTCTCCGCGGTGACCCACCCCCTACTTGCGGCAATTGCAGGACGGATCTTACAGTGTAGCATGCTCTCCTGTACTGATCTAAGGTGAGATACGAGATAGCCGCTGAAGGCATCATCTTGGTGGCTCTCTGTCTCAGACACGGGGAAATGGTGAATCTTTCTCTGCGAATGTTTTCCGCTTTTACGAGAGACTAACTTCTGCTGAAATAACTGAGAGGGAGAATAATGTCAATTACTTAGCTTTTAGTAGGAAATTTTAAAATAATTACCTGGCTCTTTTCAATCAAACCTTGTTATAATTGGACACATTCATATTTATTTTTTACTTACATTTTACTGCAAAGAGGAAAAACATTTTTTTAATGCACTGTCACAGTGCGTCCTGTTCTTAAAATATTTTGACACAGGTGTCAATGACCTTAGCCTTAATCATCATCATTATCATATTTTTTTTGAATCTGTTATATGATGCAGTTATAATTACAGTTGTAACATGATTCATCTATTCGTATTTGACAAACAGGCGTGTAGAATGATCATTCCCTCATTGGACTGTCTGGATACAATGTTTGTCATTGTATTGCAATGTGGCCTCAATGACTCGTTATTGGAAAACTTGATGTACAAAATGTTTATTTGCAGTGAAGGGTGATGAATCGATGTTGATGTTTTCAGTAGATTTTCAAAAAATCGTGTTTTTGTGCTCAAGGTTTTGCGTTTTAGATGTTCTGATTGTTAACAAACAATTTCCAAAATCAAAATTCTATAAAAATTAGAATATGCTATTACTGATGATTTCGTTGTCTATGTATAAGAAATAACCGATTGGTGCTTGTACTATTTTAATCCAGCGTCCATTGCACTTATTATTTTTGATTTTTTTTTCTTTTAAACCTTAACTATAAATTAATAAACACGACCACTATAAAATTAATTTGTTCATTCTAAGCAATATTAGAGGTTATTAAACCAGATTTAAAACATGAATGGTTATTGTCGATGCAATTTTAACATCGATGATTTAATTTTGACATCAAAGTTTTGTTTTCTATGTCGCATCAACACCGACACGACCATTCATCATGGTTTGTCTGTAGCAGTGAATTTCAAACTGTAAATTTAGAACAATACATTTCTCAGATTTTGTAGTACATTTACCTATTCGTTTTGATAGTAACAATGACATTTCCACTTATTAAAATCATCAAATAGAGTACAATGTTTAACGGATATAATTTTTTTGAAAGATTATTAGCGTATTTTTTAATTATCTACTAAAACGTATTTGAATTTTAAAACTTTTAATCTGTCAAATGTAATGAATTCAAGACATACTATGTTGTATTTAAGTCCTCTTTGTGAAGAGTTTGTACGCTTTTATGAATGAAAGGGGCATCTTATCTTATTTCCCCCAATGGAACGTTTATTATTGATGTAGATTATTTACTTGTTCGTTTGCTTGCTAAGCGAGCCCTCTGAACTGTTGGCAGCACTGCGCATGCCATGGAAAGAGGCCGAGGCGTGCGCGG
Organism: Teleogryllus oceanicus; assembly: GCA_964035755.1. Lineage (NCBI taxonomy): Eukaryota > Metazoa > Arthropoda > Insecta > Orthoptera > Gryllidae > Teleogryllus > Teleogryllus oceanicus. Next base: position 8,033,533 of record CAXIVR010000007.1, read on the forward strand.
GAAGGGGCGCAGTCGCAATGAACTCCCCCGAGCGGATGTTAGTGCTCGCTCGACGCGCGTCAGCGCCAATTTGCCGCGCGAATCATAAAAACTCAATTTGGCGACGGCCGCGGCGAGCGCGAGTGGGAGCGGGAGTGGGAACGCGAAACGGGCGCGAGCGGGAGCGGGAGTGGGAGCAGGAGCGGAGAGGGAGCGCGAGCGGAAGTTGGAGAGAAAGTGGGAGCGGAGGGCGGGGTGGGAGCACGAGTGGGAGTGGGAGCACGAGTGGGAGTGGGTGCGCGAGTGGGAGTGGGAGTGGGAGTGGGAGGGGAGTGCGTGAGCGGAAATTGGAGAGAAAGTGGGAGCGGGAGGAGCGCGAGCGGGAGTGCTAGTGGGAGTGGGAATGCTAGTGGGAGTGGGAGCGCGAGTGGGAGCGGGAGCGGGGGCGGGAGCGTAAGTAGGGCGCGAGCGGAAGTGGGAGCGGAGCGGGAGCGCGCGGGTAGGGGATTCCCCGGCCGTGGAGGTCGCCTCTCATGGCATGCGTGCGAGTGTTTGTGTCTGAGAAAGCTTGGTTTTGTGTCAATGCGTGGTGTGTGTGTGTGTGTGTGTGTGTGTTGATTTGCGGCTGTTGTACGTGTGCCAGCTGATTGGCGACTCAGATCGACTGGGTTGACTTTTCCAAAGCCTTCTGGTTTTATTTTTAGCTTTTATTAATTCAGTTATATTGGAGGTAATGGTTTTTTATTTTCTGTTTGATTTTTAATATGTTTTGAGAACTAAAAAGAACTAAACTCTAACTAATATCTGCAAAAAGGCAATAAGTAACACAATCAAGAAAAATATAATCAATTTATTGAAGGACTAAACACTAAAATCAATTCTCGGTGGCAATTCACACACAAAAAAAAATCTAAGAAAAAATAACAGCATTCCCCCATTGTCAACTGATAATAGAAGAAAATATTAACACATGGAGAACGCCGAAATTCTACGCCCATTTTGCCAGCACATTCACACCCAATGACTCCATAAAAATGTCAAACATGAAATTTTTCAAACTCTTCTCTGTACAACGTTCCTCACAGAATTAATTTCATTTCTCAACGACGCCTCAGCTACTGAGATTAACTAAACACATTCACTCTGCTTTCCAAAAGGGATATGACACTACCACTGTATTTCTAGATGTGTCACAAACATTCGACAGAATATGGCACCAAGCCCTTTACTTCAAACCATCGCCATTCAAGTTATCAAAATTTCATAGGTAACAGACTTTCTCAGTACATAGAAGTCTGTACTAACCCCAAAGGGGTCCCCAAGGTCACATCTAGATCCAACAGCATCTACATCTCATAACAAACTGGACAAATAACTGTAAAATTAAATTAAACCCCTCAAAATCAGCAGCAAAAATCTTCTCATTGAAAACCTTTGCATTCCATCCCCCTACTCAAAATAATAAAATAAAACTTGAACCCCAATCACGAAAACAATAAATTTCTTGAATAAATTTAGATACTAAACTTAACTGAAACAACACTTGAGATAAAGCACAACGACAAAAATCAAACAATCCAATTAAACCTCTAAACTCATACAACTATCTCTCACTGTCAAATGCACTAACGCTATATAAACCACTCATTCGCTCAACATTATTATACGCATGTCTGATTGGACCAATGTCGCCAAAACCAATCTTAACAAAATGCAAATATTTCAAAACAAATATTTAAGATTAATAACAATAGCTCAGTTTGTTAGTAATAAACAATACATCAGGATATAAACATAAATGAAATAACTCACCAAATATTATACCTATCAAACAACTTTTACACAAATGTACACTTCACAAAGACATTAACTCACTACAGACTCGGAAAAGATCCCAGATACAAAACCAGAATTAAGAACAGATTCCTACTTCATTCTTTTTCCAGATATTTACAAAAATTGAATAATTCTACTGAGGTGTTATTCGTTTCCTCTCCCTGTATTAATATTAGTTAAGAACAATTTTCTACAGATAAAGTTAATTAGATTAAGTCATCACACAGTTGTAAAGTTTTACTTATAAACTGAACATTGTAATTTCAACTAAACAATAAAAAATTTAAAAAAGGGTCGACTTAGGTTGATAGGTGGTTGGAAAAGGGGGAGGAAGAGCGGGAATTCATTTCCATGAGGGATTTCCTTAAATCCAATGCGGACGATCCAAAGGAGCATACATGTGTAGAGGAACTTCATGATATTTGGACATAACCTAGAATTTGAGACCGAGCTCTTTACTAACCAAAGGTAAGATGGAAAGATGTATACTTTTTTATCCATATAGCAGATGTGCAAGCTTGTGTTTCTTTCTTTTTAGTGGATGTTTTTCCACTTAAGAGTACAGAAAACAAAAAATTGCCAAAATATATAAAACCCACTTCCAAATGCAAATCAACGTACTAAAAAGAACTATGAAAGTAAATCAATTCAGCAATGTCTTATTTAACAAAAAATCGAAGAGTCAACGTCGAATTCATGAAGTATATGAATTGTTATTTTTATTATTTTTAAGCACATTTTATATCGAGGTCTATTAACGTACTTTTATTTATGTGGCGTGTAAATGTATTATCGTAATGCCTTCTTTATTGTAGACAAATATGATTTATGTATAATCATTATTTTCTGAAATGCATTAGTTGTCTCAGAGTAGTCAAAGGGTATTAAAAATAAATCGCCCAATGCAGAAAGGGTACATCTTACGTATTCACAGCTTTACAGTAGATAGAAAAAACTATTTACAAGAATACTTATCAGTATTTTATTTCCTAACTTTTTCTGCAGATACTTAGCAGTATCTGAACTTAATGTCCTGTAGGACATTATATTAAACTATTTTTAACATTGTTGATATTACAAAAACAAATTTCAAAAGTGTACCCTTTTTTAATTGGATGGATATCTGATTATATTTTCTCATATCTTACACACTAATAGGTTTTCTTCTCATGTCAATACATTTTCTAAGTAAAAATCATATTTAAGAAATTTAAAGGAATGATCAAAAATATTTTTTTTAAAAAATTTTTAATTCAAAAGTTATGTAGTTTGTAAGCTTTTATCAATAGAATCATTAGGGATTAGTGTATAAGTTCTTGCAAGTGCCTTGACTTGCAAGAGTAATGTTATTCTTTGAGTAACATTACTGCAATAAATAAACTCATCTGGATTTGAGGTAGAGTCTCAAAAAATTTGAAACAACATTTATAATCTTCACAGCATTTTCTCTGGAATTATTGCTCCTTAGAATTTACAAATCTTTGTCCACATAACCCAACCATTTCTTAATAATATACCTTATCCTAATTTTTGAATTACACTTCTTTTTGCCTTCATTTCTTCCTCTGCATTCATGTATTTAAACACAACATAACGTCCTTTCCTCTTAAACAATATTTACAAAACTTTTTTAGAGAACATTAAAACTCAAGTACACACAGTGAAACATAGCGCACAACACAGCCTTTAGAAATTTCACATGGCTGACAAAATCAACTGTTGCAAAAACGTTACATCTTTGCAACATGTCCCCTCTCTACATTTTAATTCACGCAGTCAGAAAGAAGAGCAAAATTCAAGAATTTGTCTTTTGCACAATGAAAGATGAAGTAACAAAAAGCATACGAATCATAACTTGAAATAGCGTAAATGTGAAGATGTCCTTTGGTGGTTCAAATGTGGCGACCAAATATGCAAAAATTTTAAAAAAAAATTTTTTTAATTAAAAAAAACACTCTTTAATTTAATGGAAAGTGAATTCAGGTAGGCAATTGAAAATAAAATAAATGAATGATAAAATTTCAAAGTTTGACACTATACTAAAATTTTTGGAAACACCGCTTTTTGTCCAAGCCTAAGTTGGAAGGTGCGAGGTGAAGAAACAGCTTCTCTCGGAGCTGGAAGGCGAGGACACCGGTGGAACATTGAGTGAAGATGAGGGCCTCCCCCACCACCCACCCCTCCCCTCACCTCACTTGGCACGGAGGCTGAGCTACACTTCCTCCACTTGGGAATTCTTGCAGCTGCTAGAAAGACGAAAGCGCTGTGCGAGGGGAGGTCGACTCGGGTGCACTTCCAGTCTTCAACTTCCCAGGGATTTGTTACAGTCGTAGCTTCGAGTTCCGGCATTGTCTCCTCGGCTGGGGCGCACGCCGCGCTCTCCCCCCTCCCCCTTGAGTCCACCACCTTCTGCGTCGTCGCGGAAACCTCGAACACGTTCCAGTCGTCCCCCCCCCCACTCGCAACGCCCAGGGAAAACTACGCGAGTTCCGGCTAAAGTAGGTCTCCTGCACGCTCGCGCTCTCTTTCTGGGCGTTTTGCTCCACAACGCTCTCCGTCGCCGGGTGCTTCCAGGAAACGGCGACTGCCGCCAATTATCTCCGTGGGTTCGACGCTAGCGCGCGGTCGAATGGCGCGACCCCCCCCCACACCCCCGCCGCCCCCTCGCAATGTAATTTTTTACTTGTATCTGACGTCGTTAATATTTACATTAGCGGCATTTTGTGTACATTATTGTATTTGTGAGTACATGAACTTTAAATAACGACAAATAATATTTCTCAAAAACTGAAGGTTTTTCTGCAGTGGCGGCTTGTGGGGTAGTGCCAGTGTGCCATGGCACCACCAACAAAAAGAAGGAAAAGAATTTTTCACCACAAATGTGTGTATATGATCACCACCAAATTATCAATTCCAATTGCTGTCAACCTAAAATAATAATAATTGCTTTTTGTTATAGTGCGAAGAAGAAGATGAAGAGTACCGATGGGATACCTTCACTACTAATCATACTTGTCATAATAATTCTACAATAGACATCACATTTACTTATTATTTAAAAAAAAATAGATTGTAAATTTATCTTAAAATTAAAAAAATAATGTGTGTATAAAATATCGTTTCTTCAAAATATTTTCTTTATAGTGATTCATTTGAACGAACGCTTAGTCATTGGATGTTCTATGAATATTCTCTTGAAACGCACAGGGGGTAATGCTATCTGTCGGCTTCCTCCTGAACCTCTGACCCAAATACGAATTGGCGCCATGTCTGCCCATTTAACTGTGTGTAAAGAGCGCTGAATCGGTCTCTTATGTATCACACAGCGTCAAAGTGAAAGTGGCACAGTAGTTGACGTTCTGCTCCAACATAAAAAATCGCTATCTTATGCCCGGGCCCCGATCTCTGGTGTTCGCACATGGAGAGGCGGCGACGCCGTGGGCGAAAATCAGGAACCGGGTGAAATTTATTTTAGAGATAACTAAATTACATTTAAAACATCGCATCAATTTTTAAAAACCACATGTATTGATCGATGCTTATTAACATTGATGTTTGCATTTTAAACATCCATGTTTCGTTATCGATGTTGCATCACTAACTGGCACCAACAATAGAATTCCGTACCGACTGCCACTGGTTTTTTGTAAAACTTAGCTCACAATTACGCATTTCCAGAAACGCTTAAACATCATTTTCCCAAAATTGGATCCAAATTTCTTCAAAACATTACTGACGGTTAGCGCTATTTGCCCTGTTAAAAATGACAAAGTTTATATCGCTCCATTCTTTAGTTTTTTAAAATATTACACAAATATACAAAATTTTTTTGAAATTTCTCTTACGCACTTAATATGCATATTTCCAGCGATTTGTCAACGCTGATGCATTTGTGAGTTGAAGTGCTTCAAATGCCTTCAAATGAAGCTTTTCTAAAACTAAACAATTTCTATGAAAGAGCACTTTAAATGTCGCATTTAGAGTAACGCGTTAACGTCATTTTTTTAAAGAAGCTCCAAATTTTTCAAAGGAAATTGCCATTTAAGATAAGATTATAATCTTCTTTAAAATTCTTAAAGGAATATTTTGGTTCTTCTATTAGGATATCGACAATTTAAAAAAATATAAAACTAGAAGTGCTACAGAATAAGACAGACTTTCTCCTACTAATTTTTCTAATTTCCTTGGTGTGGTCTGGCTTTAAGGTCTGCTCCATTCTCTGGCCAGCTGCCATTTATCGTCGCACAAAGTACATTTTTTTCATTTATTCAACTTTTTGCTTTCGTAGTCGTACAACCAAATTATAACTTCAAGAATATTAAAGAAGAGTAAATCCTCGTCTTAAATAGATATTTTCATTGAAAAATTCGTAGCCGTTTTGAGAAAATGGCGATTAAGCATATGCGAAAGTGCAAGCTCTTTTTCTAAGAATTCAATTTAGTTTCCGAAAACGTTCGTTTGAATTCATTTAAAGCACTTACACTCACAAATGTAATAATGTATAGAAATTGATGGAAATGTCTACGTTAACCGCGTGAGAGATATTAAAAAAATACATTTATGTAATTTTTGAAAACAAAAAACAAAGGGATACACCCAAATGAACTTTACGTCATATTAAACAGTGGAAATATCCATTGGAAAAAATTTATGAAAAAATTTGAATCCATTTTGGAAAAAATGGCGTTTCAGCATTTATGAAAATGTAGAATTTTGTGCTCATGTTTACAGAAAATAAATAATGTAACATTTAGGTAAGGTCCAAAAGGGTTTTATTGACAATAACCTTACAGTTTTATTATTACGTAACTTAACATTACGTCTCGGAGATTAATTTCCTCCATCTTCAGATACTGCGATTAAACAGTATTAAAAAATGTAACAATTTTAATAATTAACCTTTACGGAACTCTTGTATATCCCACATTTTGAATCCATTAGATGTTAGGTCTACTCCAATGGAATAAATAATGATCTACATAGTCTACAGTAGAATAAAATTAAAAAAAACTCATTACTCTTTGAAATAAAACAATGTTAAAATAAATTAGTATTGTAATACCAGGTCATATAGACGCCGTGATACTAGAAAATACGTAATATTAAAACTCAATAAATGGCAGTTACTGGTGTTTACATTATTCTATCATAATTACAACTTATTACACGGCATGTTACATAGTGATTACGTTAATTATTGATGAAATTAAATCTCAGGAATGCGAGTGCGATATAATATTCGTCCGTTAAAGCATACGTTTGCCACCCACCGTATGCCTTCGCCAACCGGTCAGAGGTGAATTCGGAACAGGACTGGATCATGAGTCGACCCAAGGTATGAGGGAGACGTGTTATCGGAGGAGGGGGAGCTGAAGAGGAGAAGAAGGGAAAGGAGAAGAGGAGGGTGAAAGGTCGGGGAAGGGAATAAATGGTAGTTTTTTCCCCACTATTGGAGGTTGACAAGAACATTATCGTTGGAATTTGTAAACGTTTTCATTTCTGTTGTTGTATTCATCGTCCTATGAATCATAATGTTTAACGTATCGAGACATGGTCTTCCATAGTTGTTATTCTTCTGTTCTAGCATAGTAGGATTTTCGAAATCTGTGTGTTGAGAGGTTTCGAAACGGTGTTTCGTAAAAGAGTTTATGTCGGATGAAAGGCTGTGTACTGCCGTATCCCTTCATGTGCTCCCTCATCTTGTCCTTTACTTTCCGTGATGTTTGTCCTATGTACACATGATCATTTTTTGCAATTAGTTGGATCTACCTTGGATCTCCCTAAATTTGAGAAAACGTCTTTGTTATGTAAGATGAGCATATTCTTGTTATTGATCTTATTATAAACACATAGGCCACGTCCCTGTTTTAGAGTGTCATCTAAACGCATATTGACTTGTGGTACGTAAGATAATACAATGGTTTTAATATTATCATCTAAATTCTTGTCATTACTTTTGTTAGGGTCAAAACCTTTCATACGGATTTTAAGCAACCTTCCGACCAGGCTCCGATTGTGGAACGCAGTTTGTCAAATTTGTGTTCACCATGGCTTTAAAAGTTTTAGTTTTCGCGCCTGTTGTTACACAATTTGTCATGGGTTTTACAAGTGATGACTGAGATCAAGAAATTGTTGTATTATAATTCATTGATTGATTTTTTCGTGTTTCCGGGCGTGTCACCTACTGTGGTCATTAGTCCCGATAGTGTAGTGCATGTTTTTCATTGGGAGATGGCGGTGATCTTCCCCCGCTGGATGGCGAGATCCGGCGCCGACCTACCGTCGGCTAGTGGGGTTTCCCCCTAACCAGGACTCTCCCACCAGCGGGGCACCGCCCCTGCCGGGACAAGCTCTGAGCTCCCCACCAGTATCCCGGAATATGTAGTAGTGTAGTACATGTTAGTGTTAGTGTGTGTGTAAAGGGAGAGGATAGGACAAAGAAGAGGAAGGACAGATCGCGCGCGGTCCGTGGCCCGTTTGTTAGGGTACTGCTCCAGCATTCGCCTGGTGTTGATTGGAGAAAACACGGAAAACTACCGATCAGAGCAGGCGGCCGCTAGAATTCTCCTCCAGACAGCGACGGAATTCGACCTAGCTGAAAAGCTAATGTCGAAAATTCGGCCGCCGTCAGGACTCGAACCTAGGACCTCCCGGTCAGATAGTATTATAATATTATGTAACCGTTACTAAGCACCTGCCGTTGTAGCACCACTAGTTATTCTTATTGCTGCATTCTTGTGATATAATTCATGTGTTTTATTAGCAGTGATTTTCTGTCAACCGTTAATGAACACATTTATAGAGTATTAAACATTTTTGAAGGCAACATTAGTTTAATGAGGAAATGAAATAGCTCTAAAATTATTTCTACGCCAAATATTTCACGTTGAATCTCCTCATTTGTTAAACTTTGAGATCCTGTGGAGGAAAGATTGTTTATTAGAAATAAAGAAAATAAAAGGGAAGTCTAGAAATAAAAAAAAATAGAAATAGTAATAAAGTTCGCAGTGAGTGGATAATTTAAATGTCATCGGACCATGTCATTTCGAATGCACGAGACATGAAACTCCGGCAGAGCCAGTGGGAGACTTTGACTCTTTTGCGCCCTAGGCTGTCAAATGTTTTAGCGCCCTTTTAATTTGCCTTTTTTTTTACATTAAAGCTATTTACAATAGTTTGAATAAAAAAAGGTGCACGATATTTGTAACCGACGCAAATACTTGTACGTGTAAATAATTGATATCTATATTGTATACGTGTAAATGATAATTGTATACGTATCAATAATTCTCACCTCGATATTGATTTAATAAATATACGGTAATTTTGTATTCATTTTATCTGTATACACCAATGTATAATTAACAGCTTCTTTTGTTATAAATATGAAAATAAATATTTCTTTAAAAAACATTCAAACGTTCGCCTGATGAAATTTTGCATCCGCCAAAATTCTCCCTCCCCAAAAAATTGCGCGCCCCAGGCTGCAGCCTACTCAGCCTATTGGTCATCTGGTACTGGGCAGAGTTGCGCCAGATGCGCCCCTGTTACTCCCTGTGAGGAACGGTGCAAATGTCTTTCTCAGCCTGGCCACCGCGAGCGGTAGCTCAGTGCATCAACTGATGCCACTGCAGCGCCTCTGACCGGGAGATCCTAGGTTACACTCCCCACGGCGGCAGGATTTTTCGACACTAGCTTTACAGCTAGGTCCAATTCAGTCGCTGTCTGGAGGAGAACTCTAGAGGCCGGCTGCTCTGATCGGTAGTTTTCCGTGGTTTCTCCGATCAACACCAGGCGAATGCCGGAGCAGTACCCAAACAAACGGGCCACGGACCGCGCGCGATCTGTCCTTCCCCTTCCTTGTCCTATCCTCTCCCCTTACACACTCACTTACACTAACATGCACTACAATACCACATATTCCGGGAGACCGGTCGGGAGCTTAGAGCTTGTCCCGGCTGGGGCGGTGCCCCGCTGGTGGGAGAGTCCTGCTTAGGGGGAAACCCCACTAGCCGACGGTAGGTCGGCGCCGGATCTCGCCATCCAGCGAGGGGATAATCACCGCCATCTCCCGAGAAAAAACATGCACTACACTAACGGGACTAATGACCAATGCAGTTGACGCGCCCGGAAACACGAAAAAATCAATCAATCAATCAAAACTCAGCCTTTGAGGCCGCTTGAGGGCGCGTTTTTGAGCATTCGTTTTGGACATGTGCGTCCAACGCGAGCGCCCACATCATAAATGGCAAATTGCTGCTGCGACTACTCTCGGAATCCGAGGAACGCGCCACATCATCGTTGCACACCGAGCTTGGGACGTGCGGCAGCGCTTAATGTCGAGGAAATGAAATGGCTAATCGCGTCATTGCTTGTGCAAGTTCCCTGCTGTAAACACACAGACCTTCCCATTCGCTCTGGTTATGTACGCAGCCTGGATGTTCAACAATTTATTTTGCCTGAAATTGTCAGGTAAAAAAGTTATTTGCAGAAGATGAGGTGAAATTTGGTTTGTTTTTTGAAAGATGAAATTTGGTCAAAATATTTTCTTAATCAGTTGATTGATTAAAATTTTCAAAATGATGCTAATCTGACACTAATATACACACAGTGTATATCTAACTTAACTAGATTTTATTTGTTATTATTTTGCGAATAACATAACATATTTATTAAACTTTTCTTCAAACTCAATCATTTTTCATAAATAATATTTTTTGTAATACTGTCCAGTTATTATCGACTTAATACAACCAATCAGTGAATGAAAAACAACTTTTAATAACCGGCGTCAGTAAAGTATTTAAGAATCTGCCTTACGTTAAGATCAATCGAAACAAATGAGATGTAACAGAAGATGGTGTTAGTGTACAGTTATTCCTTCATTTTTCTACTTTTAATTTTCATAAGAAAATGGCATAACGAAAGGTATTGAAAAGACGTAATATATTTCAGACCTGGTCAGTCATAATCATTGCATCTCTCCGCGATTTAGAATTTTTAATCGCGTCTGTTAAGAGTTAGCTTGAATAAGTCTGTTAAGAGAAGCTTGTTATGAAGATAAAGTTGTTAATTACGCGTTCAATACTTTTTTAAATTAAACCTTTATTTACAATATGTTCTTACATCAGAACAATAAGTAAATTTTTTGACTAGATAATTAACATTCATTGAAGAAGATACTCAGTAGTATCTCTTCATTACTAGGTTGATTATTCATATAACTATACTTCAAAACCTGTGAGGCAAATTTAAAGGTTTGAATTTATTAATTCGTCTCATTTAGAAACTGTTATCTAATAAATTTATGGCTAATGTATTTGTATGATATTCTATTTTTTAATATATTTACACTACAATATTTATTTCTTCGTTATGAGTTGGCATTTGAAAATCAGAGTGAATTACATCATTTCGAACATACCAGAGAACATTAGCAATGTCTCTTAACACTTTGAATTGAAATCTTTGGATGATTTGGATGTTGGACTTGCTACTGATGCCCCAGAGCTCTATGCAGTAAGTCTAAACATTCTCTAAGAATGGTTTATAAATGAGTAATTTATTGTCTAAAGCTAGCTCTGAGTTTCTACCTAACAAGCAATACAGTTTTTTTAACTTTAACTGGAGTTCTTTCCGTTTACACATATGTTTTTTCCACGTAAGTCTCGTATCAAGATAGACACCTAAATATCTCACTGAATTTGTTTGTGGAACGTTAGTTCTGTTCAATTACCACTGAGGGACAAATACTTCTCTCCATGGTGAAAGTAATGTGACTTGATTGACTTGAGTGAAAGTAACGGAATTGTGGCATCTGGCTTGCAGCTGGCCAAGGAGCGGGGCGGCGCGCCGGCAGTGCACCTGAAGCTCTCTTTGTCGGCGAGATACATTAACGGGCTTATATTTGCGAGGGAGGCCCGAAGCGATTCCCAGAAATATTTGTATACATTGCTGGGTCGCTTGTCAGGTAGCGAGCGATGGGGTGAGTGAAGGGTGCCGCGCGCCGGGGTGGCCCAGCCCTAGGCTAATGAGAGCTTAATCTCCAGCTGTGGCGGCGCCGAGAAGCGGCGGTCAATGTTCTCGGCGGGCGTGGGCCCGTGAGAACGGTTTGCGCGGAAGACACTGTAAATGTTTTTATTGCCCTTTTGTTGGATTTTTCGAAGTGCAGCAGCGTGCTGGCATGCACAGAGAGCGACTTGTGAGAGGTTGGTGAAAGTACGCTCTTAATAGTGGGTGGCCGCGCGGGAAGAAAGCTTTTAGGGGCTGCGCCTTGGTGGCAAATTTGATCGCGAGATTGAACACTTTCTTTTGAACTTATTCGCCAAGTATCTAGCCATTCTTGTAGTTTGTTGAGATGTTCCTGAAGCAATCTAGAAGCCTGTAGTGGATCACTGTCTGAAGCAAGAACTAATGGCCCTGATGCCGAAAAACCAATTGACGGCAAAACGTTCGTCCGTCTGTCTGATCGTCCGCGTGTGAACACCACTAACACCTAAACCATATGGACGGGGCGGGTTGCCTTTGCTTGGAGTGGACTGTATTATTGGTTGTTGAACGTAGGTAGGCAATCCACTCAGTCCCTTTCGACGCTCATTAGGAATTTTGTAATGGTGTGGGTTATCATGGAATCACCTTGCAGAATGATGTTTAATAACCTTTGAGTTGTCACAATTGTTCTTCACAATAAAAATACACTAAGTTACTGTTCTCAATGTGAGAATACAGGAACCTTCCATCTTGGATCACGAAGTGCGAGAACATATGCTCGCCTGGCAACTTACTTGCAACTTCGTGTGAAATACATTGATCAGTTCAATTCATACACAATGCTGAACTACAACAAATAGAAACAATGTGGCTTTTCACTTGGTCACAACATACGCACAGAATATTACTTTCTGTATAAGAATTTACGTGATCTTTTAACACGGAGCCCGAGACATGCTTCTCGTAAGGCTGCATCTCAGCGACTGACTTCTTTTCGGTTGCGGGTACGCGAAGAGGGGATTTGAGCTGGCCAATTAGCGACTGCTTTTCCAGCGGTTGCAGTATGGCGAAGAGGGGTGAATTTGAACGGTCCAATTGGCAACTCCTGGAATCTAGTGCCGCTCGGCTTATGGAACTTTCCATGCCGCGCTTCCGGTGTTGCCGCCTAGGGCGTAGGAAGTGCTTTATTTTATACGTTCCTTTCTGCTTCTGCGTGTGGGCCCGAACACCATACGTAGGATATTTTCAAAATGAAGATGCCCTTGTCCATCTGGATCGATTTGAAGCTTAGAGATTTCGAAAACTATTCTTTATAATTTGGGAATACTTTACATAAGATCACAGAGTCATTTCCAAAATTTTCTCAAAAAGTCTCCAAATTTTCTTCTTTAAATTTCTTGTAAGAATACAGTCAAATACACCTATAAAGGTGGTGTAGGTCCCATTTTGCCATTAAATCTAAATATTCGAAAATTGAAAAAGTTTGAATTTTTTGGCGTCTTCCTACAACTATAAAATTGAAGATTGATTTTTCCTTCAAATGAAATTTGTTGTCAAATAAAAGCACCTGAATATGTAACAAAACGAGTTACGAAACGTTGTGAAATTACTGAATAAATGATTGTCATAAAAAACTGGAAACCTTTATTTGTAAACATATATTGACAATCAAGAAGAAATATTGATTTACGAAATTTGTTGTCCATAAATAGTTCTTTCATTAAGGTCATGTACACATTTTTAAAAGTTTTGTATTTTTGAGAATAGAAGTAAAATTTTAAAAAGGGGAAGACATAAAGTCCATATTGCTCTATTATCTTGTTTTTCAAAAGTTTCAAAAATGTAATTTTTTAACTTGTCTCTCGGGTCCGTAATATTTATATTAGAGGGACTTTCTTCGCATTATCAGATTTATGAGTAATATGCTTTAAATAATGTCAAATAAAGTTTCTCGAGAACTCACTTTTCAGAAACGCTCCAACCTCCATTTCTCAAAATGGTTCCAATTTTTTTCATCATTTTTTCCAACGGATAGTGCTAATTGCACTGTTTATTGTGACGTAATGGTCATTTTGCGGTGTACTTTTGTTTTTTCAAAAATAACACTAATTTAATTTTTTTTAAATATATCTCATACCGTTAATATTCATTTTTGCAACAATATGTTTACAGCATTGCATTTGAGAGTGTAAATGCTTCAAATGACTTTAAATGAAGCTTTCCGAAAACTCAATAGTTTCCTGTGAGCAATAGCTTCAAATTTCGCATTTACAATAACGCTTAAACGTCTTTTTTTTAAAAAAATTCTTCAATTTTTGAATGAACATTTCAGTGTAAGACGAGGTGTTAGTCTTCTTTAATATTTTAAAAGACATATTTCTAACTACCATGGGAAAACTGGAAAATTGAGGGAATTTAAATATGTATTTAAGGCGGCGATGAGAACCGCCGAGCGTATGAGGACAAGACCGTAAAGCTAGCCCACATGAAGGAAATTAGAAAACTTTAGAACGAGAAGGTCTGTGCCATTCTGTAGCACTACTAGTCAATTTTGTTTACACTTTTTTTTTTCAGAAAAAACACCAACATCTTTGATTAATTTTTGGCCTCAGATAGCGTTGGGACGCTTAAGGGAAAACTCGCCTCTCAAGTTCGTTTAAAATTCTGATTTTAAAAAATTAAAATTTCAAATTTTCCGTTTTTTTCTACGTGTTCCTACAACTATAATTATGAAAGCAAACATTTTTCTTAATGAAATCATTTAATCAAAAACATGTTTAAATAACGTTATAAGCGTACATAAGTGTTTCCAATGATGTTTTATGAAGTTTCTGGAAAACTAAAAATCGTTTTTGAGAAAAACTAGCGCATGCACACTCATTGGGCATTTTCATAAAAGCTAAGAAGATTGTTTCTCAAAAAACGGCTCCGTGTTGAATGAAAATGCGCATGTACGGGCGTGTATAATATTCTTAACGTCATGACTTAATTCTACTATTAGGGTTCAAAATACTGAAAAAATGTGAAAACGTGTCTTAAAGGCGCCGAGCAGGTAGGAAGATGGTAGTGCAATACGAAACTAATGTGTCTAAGACAGCCCGAATTCACTCGCCTTTAGTAATGGTTATGTGATATTCTTTATTCCACAATTTCTCACGGAATTAATACATCTCAGTCATCGTTTTTTGTATAACTAATTTCAAATAGTGGAACATTTGGTGCGAAAAATTAAAGTCTGAAGCAATAGATGTTTTATTCAAAACGTTATTTGAAAATATATTTCTAACATTGAATTCATTGAATAAAGTTGTATTCACAAATTCACAAACATATCCGATGATTTTTTAACCTTACAATATTCATCGTAAGCAGTATGCGAGAAAGTACAATAAAAATAATAGTTAATATATAATACGATACTGATAGTTTGGCAAACAAGTGAAAATAGATCGAAAAATATATAATAGTAATTTCGAAACTCTATAGTTTTGTAATATTCACCAAATTTGCTCGTTTTAACACGAATTACACTTTAGTCATTGTCATAACATGTAATAATAAATGCTTTATACGATTTCACACTTAAAATGTTTGTAAAAATTAATGGTTCTTATATTTTTCAAGTGTTCCTTCATGTAGTTTTAGAAAGAATTCTAATATAATCCAAACCCAACCAATTTAAAGGAAGCGCTTGAGGTGGATACCTGAGTTTATTTCGATAGACAGGAACAGTACTAATAATTTCTTGAAGAAAAGAAGTATTTTGTTAGTTCTAAGTTAAATTCATTATCTTCCTGCAATGTACTCTCTTGTATAAGAATAGCAATAGCTTTCAAACACCTCTCAACATATGTTCTGGAAGTGCAGTAAATTCGGAGAGGGTGACTTTGTTTGCAGCCAAATTATACCAAAAATACTCATGTTTTTCAATAATTCAACCTGAACTTATTTTCAGATATATTTTGTGTGAGCCCATTTTATTAAGGGAAAATGTTTCTTCACCACTGTAGTTGTCGTAAGACACAGAAAATATTTTTAAAAATTTTATAAACTAAGGCATTTCAATGAACATGACACCCGCACCATTCTCTTAAGCTTCCTTTACGCTAAGTTCAAAATTTAATCATAAAACTTTGTGCAGTTTTTAATAAAAAATGGCGCAAAGAAAATAAAAATTGCCCATGTCCGACACAAAAATTCGCAAAAAATACTGATGTTTCTGAGAAATTGTAAGTGGCATTAGTTGTAGATCTGGTTTTCATGGACACATTTTATTAGGAAAAAATTCTTATCTTCGTCATTTTAGTTGTAGCAAGACCCCGAAAAAATTTGGAATTTTTTCAATTTTTGAAAAGTCAGTGTTTTTAGAGAACGTGAGACCCACATCATTCTCTTAAAAATCCTTCAGACTATCCGATAACAAAGTTTAATAAAAAACGATGGAGCCTTTTTCGAGAAAAAATGTTTAAACAAAATTCAAAATTGCCTATACTTTACGCAACATCACGTCAAAAATGCTCAATTTTTTAAACCTTGTTAATGACCTTATGTCAAAATCTATAATTAATGAGCAGATTTTCTTAAGGGAAATAATCTCTATCTTTAATATTTTAGGTCAAGAAAGACACCGAAAAAAATTCAATATTTGCAATTTTCAAAAAATGAGTTTTCGAAATGACACCTGCACCATTCTTTTAAATGTCTTTTACACTATCTAACAACAAATTTTAATAAAAATAATGTTTTTTGAAAATTTTGAAAATATCTCAGGGGTTTTATGTTAAGTATCCTACAAAATAAAATAACAATTTAAATTTACATCCAGATTGATAGGGAGTATCAATTTTGGAGAAAATCGACTGAATGTTTTAGCTGCTAGCCTTGTTTACTACGAACGGACAGACAGACGTTATGCTATCAATCGATATTTCGGTTGGAAGGACTCACAAATCATGAATTCTGGCTACTTGACGATTGGATTTTGACATAAGGTCAAATTTTGTTGGATTTGTATTTATCCACTCTTTTGTTGCCAAGTCTTTTAATAAGAGTTATCCTGTCGAAAATTCGCCGTGTTTTTGAAACATTACATAACTTTCTACCGCGGTAGCGGTAGCAAGAAAGAAAAAGCTAGTCTACATAATATATGTGCTTTTGAAACTGTTGAAAATTTTTCATGGTTTTGGACGTGGATAGATATATGTGACAGATGGAATAAATGGGGCGATGTGGTAAGTAACCTCGCTAACTGTGTATTAAGTGTATCTGTCACCAAAATTGGCTATTTATTCAGTAATGGTTTAAGAGATATCTTATTACAAGGAAACGGAATTTATTCTAATAAAAAATGCAAAATATGTACGTATATATGTACTTATTTTTTCCAAAACATGTAAGAAAAAATAGAAAATATGTAAAATAAAAATTCATTAATGTATTTCAAATTATTCTCTACAAGCATTTTCCGAGAGTAGAACCTCGCCGATCAGTTATTAACTAGGATTCGGAGTGGCTGAAAGTAGGTTCTACGTCTACAGAAGTAAATTTACACTAGACTCCACCACATATCAGAATTTTATTTGAAATATATAATACGTTTATAGTGCTTATTAAAATGTTTACGAGAAGCCACTGCTCAACTGAATAGGAGTACAGTTTAGCCAGTAATGGATCCCGTGGGAGGGGTTAAAGGGAATCCCCCCCCCCCCGAAATAGAACAACGCGAAGGATAATATCCTGTAAAATATATTTGTTAGTTTCGGATTGAGTAACGAATGTGCTGCTTGAAACATGAGCAAGCATGTGGTTTACTTTTATACACAAAAATCCGCTCATCGCTGACTCCGAGAATGCAGCAAGCGGAGGGAGGAGTAAGTTCGGCAATTCATGGTGAAGTTATGATGGTTACAGAAGAGCAGCACCATTTCATTTGATTTGTAAGAAAGATGATTCCGTAATATGTTTTGCAAACGCGCATCTGAAATATTCCGTTTCGACGTATAAATATATCAAAATGTAACAAAATATATAGTAATTCGTAACATATACAAAAATATGTAATTATATCACAATATGTAAAAATATGTAAAATGAAAATCGTTCTTATTCATTCAGAATCTTGTAATCTCTAATAATCTTGTAATCTCTCTTGTAATCTAATGTCTTGTAATCTTTAAAAAATATTATTGAATGCAAGTATCTAGTTCCTATAAAAGCTCGTAATTACATGGAAACCGTTCTCTACTTATTACTAATTACGAATCTAATTCGGTAGAAGTTTAAAAGTAAAATTATAATGCCCGAACTCTACATATAGAAAATTTCTTCCAATTCACGATGGTTGAGCTACCACTGTCATGTTGTTTTCTACATACAGTCTGTGTAATGAAGTTGGTCTTGATTTAATATTGAAGATGTTGATCTATCGAGTGACCTGAAATCGATTCCAACAATTCACTCTCGAAAAAAATCAAAGAAATCATAAGCAAAATGTTTTCAAAGAGATAAAAATTTAAATCTATAAAAATTATTAACAAATATCATTATTATTAGTGAATTATGTGATAATAAGGAACATTAAAGTGAGAAAAAACTAAAAATGGAAAAAAAGCATCAAAACATCTTATTTATTATGAAATATCCCTGATAACATGTTTTTTTAAGCCATATTCGAAGCTGAAACTCCGACTATGAATTCTAGTAAGTATTGAATACATAGAGCTATTGTTGATTGCGATATAATCTGCCATTACAGGGTTATTTTATTTAGAGTGCAAGCCAGACTAGTATTAAATATTTTTATTTTCTTCCTGAACAGGTGATTGGAACGTTAAATGTTCTGCAGGAAATAAGCGAAGAATACCGAAAGCATTTACCGACAATTGAGGCCAAAAATGATTACTTGAGTACCACAAGTTAGGTGCATAGACACATTCTAAATCTCACTAAACGATCCAAATATAAGTGATGCATTACTTGAATCGTCGGCAGTAAAAATGTATGGAAAAAGAGGTACCGTTTTTTTAAGTTTTTAATTATAAACTTTGATTTTACACTTTTTCATACATAGTGTTTAGTATCCCCTTGAAAATTTGGCGAAAGAAGATAATTCGTCGCATACTTTCTACTTATTTGACTTTCTTTTTCAGAAACAAGTAACAACGATAAAGTACCATAAAAATGAATATTTAACCTCCTAGAAGAAGGCTTTTGAGATACGCCAAACACGAAGTCATGTTCACTATATGTTCGCCAATTGCAGTCGAATTGTTTACAATAAGTAATACGATTAATGACAGATTGAAATCGAAGAATGTTTACCTGTACACACGCAATCTTTCTCCAATGAACGACATGAAGCAGGTTTAGTTACAAAATTATTCCTTAAAATGTTTTTTTGAAGTAAGACGTAACTGTCACTTAAATGTGATCGGTACCATTTTAATATTTTAGTACTAAAATCTATTAATACCTGTGCCACAAGTTTTATTATTGATTGTTGTTAGCTCAGTTGGTACGGCATTTGATGGCCTCTGATTGGGTAAAATTTCATGGTGGAGCAGAGTGGAGAGTATTTTAACCGACATTAGGAGTTTTTAGTAGACTGTGACCTTCGAAAGGCTAATGAGCAAAACACCTTGTAATTGTGTTTTAATAATTGCCTTTCTCCTATTCGTTGATATTGAAATGTGTATATATGGTGGTAATACGAACACTATTTTTAGCACACTTGTAAAGTGCTTTAATTTTGCTGTAAGTTTCAGACGAAGATAAGATGTGATCCAATCTCTCTCTAGTGATAGTGATCTGAAGCGGCGGCTCGACTAGAAAGATGGCGAAGAAAACAAAGAAGAAGAAGGAGAAGAAAAAGAAAAAAGAAAAAGCAAACAAAAGTCATCAAATGTTAAGTAAGATTTTATCGTCATGAGAAAAGTAGACATAAGGTGTTAATATTGTTCTTTCTATACTTCAATACGATATTCGCCCCAAAAATGTTGAATTTTCTGACGATTTCAAGGAGAAAATGCAAAGATTAAATTTTTAATATCACCGTTTTTAATCAGCCGATTGTTTTTGATAAGATTGCATAAGCAATAGTTGTAAACGACTACTACAACTAATCAAGAAATGCAAATGAATTATTCAGCGAACACGACATTGTAAAAGTAGTAACACTTCAAGAGTTTTTCATTTACCCCTTCCGCGAATATTACGAGTTTTAGATGGGAATATTAATCTAAGATTTTTGTATGGTTTATGAGAGTTTATTTCTCAATGCAGTTCTTTGCTACAGTTCTACATGTATTCCAACAGTTTTCAAGTGCCTGACGACTTTCAGGAATAAATATGTTGTCCTTCCTTATGACCACTTCCGAACAGCAGGCAGGAAGCGGCAGGGAAGGTGCACGGGTGAAACATTTCTGGAGGAAAAAATACAACACCGCATTTTCTTCAATTGCACAAACAAAAGTTTTTCTCATTTTGCCGAGAAACGCTCCATTTCCTCACAGCAGTTTCTTGAGAATTTCTCTTCTTTCGAAAATAGAAGGCAGTGGCCAAGCTGATGAGTAATCCGGGAGTCTTAGAATACCCAAATTATTTTTCAATAAAATCTTTGCCGAACAACGCTCCATTTACTCACGGCAGTTTCTTGAGGATTTCTCTTCTTTCGAAAATAGAAGGCAGTGGCCAAGCTGAAGAGTAATCTGGGAGTTAATTATTAATTAGACTGTTGGTGATGTAGATACGTTATTAATTCAAAATAAATAAAACTGATGTTGTCTGGTATCGATTTTTATATTTCTACTGAAGATCTTTTCGATCGCGTAGCGATCATCGTCAGAGCTGGAAACTACACGAATAGATATAAATTAAACATTAAACAAATTATCTACAAATTAATATACATAAAAGAAGTATGCAGATACGTAAGCAAACTGAATCGGTCGTACCTTGTAGCTGCTGGGCGGAAAACGAAGTTCTGCGTCTTTTTAGAGTGGCGGTTTGCTTAAGAAGGCAGGGCGGCGGTGGGACGTGTGTGGGGGCGGGGCGGGGGGGGTCGAGCGAGCGGCCGAAGGGTCGAGGACGCGGGTGCAGAGTCTGGCGTGAGGAGGGCGCGGGCGGACGGAGGCGGGTGGAATTAGGGGTGTACACATTGTTGCAAATTTTAGCAGGGGTGACGAAAGTTCAGGGATTTGCTGGTTAAGACTAGTAATATTCTGTTTTTCAGGTTGTTGTCAATGTGAAGGGATTCTAATTTTATTCTGTGCCAGTACCTATTTTCAATTTCTAGGATATGGAAATTAATGTGCTAATGTAAAATTGAGAGATATACTCTTTGGGCCGGTAGCTGACCGAGAAGACTGCCAATGGATAGACTCTGACTGCCTGTGCCACGCATGCGCACAAGAGGGCGCGCGCTATCTCCCTCTCACTCGCACTCACTGGGCAGCGCAGAGCCTTGAGTACCGGGAGGCACGGGCTTGTACCGCGGTGCTCGTCCACGTCTCGGAGAGGCAAATTCACCTCATAACCTGACGTTGCGGGAAAGTAGCGTTCTTTCTGTGATTTTTGTTCGTGTTTTCTTTCTGAAACAATTCATGAAACTAAAGATTTTGAAGAACAATTCATGAAGCTAAAGATCATGAAGAGCAATTCATGAAGCTTGCTCCTGGCTCATAGCAGGGTCACTAGCCTTTCACCACTGAGGTCCGGGTTCAATTCCCGTCGAATCTCTGATGGTAGTTTGTTGCAACACAACGAGTTTGGCTGCTTCACAAGGGCTAGTCCAACACTTGTAAAGTGTCCTAAACCCCACCTCTTTTCTAATTCCTTCCCATTTCTGGCTGCTGGGTAGTGACGCAGAAGGGCGTAGCAGGAGGCGCGTACGCGGAGATTCTACCTAGCGGTCCTCTTGACAACCTGCAGACGAGACGAGACTTATATACATACGAGAGATATTAATGGAGGCATATTATATGCGTATATATATATATATATATATATATATATATATATATATATATATATATATACACACACATATACATATACACTCTCTCTCTCTCTCTCAGCTTACATACGAGAGATATTAATGGAGGATTACTCCACGCTGAACGCTTGACACGGGGGAAAGATACACGTTGCGTCGAGAATGATAAAATTAAGGACGCAACAAATACAAAAGAGATTTAGTGTTATAGAGAATGTCCCACTGACTATGCTCCAGTGCCATTACTTCTGAGCAGTTCATGATCCAAATGCAGTTTTCGCTCAATAATCATGAAGCAAGAAATATGCTGTAGAGATAGAAATAGTATACATACGTAATAATCGAAGATATGAAGAAACAGACTATTAAAATCTGACAATCAAAGCAGGCATGACTATGAATGAACTTTCAGGGTGAGAATTATTTCTAAGATGCAAAATTGTTCCTTTGAAAATTATTGATACAATGTTACTAAAATTTTCGCGGTTTTGAAAACATTTATTTTAATGAATTTCTTGACGAAAAGCAATTTTCCATTTACAAAGCGGACTTTCATTCAGAAGAATTTACTTTTCCAATAAAACAACATCCACTCTTTAACAGTGAGCCGATTCGAAATGAACTGACAAATGTATGCATTGATAATGCAAACTACATGGCTACCGATTTGTTGCGGAAGTATTTATTAAACAAATTGGTCTAAAAAAATATGAAGAGACGGTCCGATTGATACAGTCTCAGTGTAACTCTCCCTTTACAACATGGTGTGAAAGGAATATGATTACATTAAAGAGAGTAAAGACATTCCTGAGAAATTCCATTGGAAATATCAGAATAGGTAATTTATGTGCACTGGCTATCAAAAAGTGACTGCTAATTTAACTGACGTCTGTGAATTAACGCAATTTAGATGCAGATGCAATTTAGACGCGTCACGAGCCGTTGGGTTCAAGTGTTGCCCAGGAGAACCTTACACATGCACAGTCGGCCATCAGAAGTCTACAAAGCACGTTGCTCACAAATGATGCTCCTGGCCTCCCGAGTCTGCAATTGCCCTTCGAATAATGGAAATACGCGTAAAGTTGCAGTGATATAGAAAGGCATATTTAGAAATACGTGTATAGAATTTAAGTATTATATTAAGCAAGAAACGGGCTGTAATAAAATCGAAATATTACAAAATCGCTAAACAAACCTATGTTTTTGAGACTAAAAGAAATATGGAATTATTTATTGCTAATATAATGGGGAACATGTTGGTGTGTTTTTTATCACCTGAAATAATTCACCCTGTTTCTTTGCATGTATTCTGAAAACAACATAATTTCTGGACATCTATTTTTTCTGAAAGATAAAAGTCGCTGGATGGATGACTGTAGCAATGAATAACATTGAAAGGATTCGGTGAGGCAGTATTTTGCAAATCGAGTACTTACTTAATAAAGGGTAGCTGCGTCGCTTTACACTAGGTAGAAAATTAACATCACTGTTGTGTAAGAAAACTCACCGCCACTAAAGACTTCCGATTTTTTCCGTCTCCCTGTAACGAGATTAAAAGTCTTTTGGCTCATTCTCCGACTCATTCGAATAAACCTGTATGTCCTGCCTTGCAGTGTCTACCACAGAAATCCGTAATTATTCTCCTCATGTTGTAAAGAATACACTCAGGAAAAAAATCTTGCTTTCATTGCGAATGGCATTCTCTTACTTTCTCGCGTTAATTTGTGCGTACGAAGCAAAGAGAAATAACTTAATTGTTGCGGCAGAAATCGGCGATATTTTCCCGAACAATGGTGTTACCTCTTCCACCTCCTCAACCCCATTCGTCGTCGTTGTCGTCGTCGTCATCATCAACATCATCATCATCTTTTTTAAATGCGAGTATTGGACATCTCGAACCACACTACACGTCATTCTCCGAAGCTCAGTCTTATTTATCGCGGGGAGATTAGCGTATCTTTACTCGCTATGAGAAACAGCGTTCTTGGCTGTACTCATTGTTTCAAACACGGTTGTTAACTTTGAATGATGAGGTGTTGGGACTATGAGGGGGCAAGGGATAATCGTACATACAACCATGCCTAAGCAGGACTCGAACCTGCCGCCTCCTCGGCGCAGGTGACGGCTGTAGCTACCGTCTGCGCCACGCGGCCGGCTATTATTATTATTATTATTATTATTATTATTATTATTATTATTATTATTATTATTATTATTATTATTATCATCATCATCATCACAATTTAACTTGTTTCCACTCGTGTATCTCGGTTACCATGAACAAGAGATACACGTTCCAACTGTCATAATCAGCACTGGATCAACCAACAATGTTCAGAAACTTCCTCACGATGTTACACGTGTCCAGTATGACAATCTTTTGCATCTGGATGTATAACCCCTTCTTCAGATGCAGTTCAGCTAGGGATTCATGTAGGAACTTAGGAATTTCACCAGTGGCGCCTAGAATTATTGGTACAATCGTCACCATTTCCACGTCGCTCCACATTTCCTTTATCTCATTTGCCAGAGGTTGATATTTTAGAATTTTTCACTTCTTTTCTTTGGGGCTAGCGGGACTGCGACATCAATCAGATACACCTTTTTATTTTTCTTGTCATGCCATACAATGTCCGGTTTATTAGATGATACAGACCTATCTGTTATTATGGACCTGTTCCAGTACATTTTGTGATTATTTGTGTCAATGACTGGTTCGGGTGTGTACTTATAGTATGGTGTTCGGTTACCCGTCAAAGGTTATTATTGTGGCATAGTTGCTGATAAACCACTTTACAAACGTCATGTCGTTTTGTATATTCTGAGGATGCTAGAGATTATTATTATTATTATTATTATTATTATTATTATTACTATTATTATTATTATTATTGCTGTAAGCGGTAATCTCCTATTTATAAATGAAACAAAATCTAAGGGCTGCTCAAAATGCATCTCAGATTTTATTTAACTCCGATTTTAAGCTGACTTTACAAGAAGGAATTAATATTTGTCCCTGCAGTTGATGAACGAACGACGATTAAAAATGCTAATCTTTACGTCACCGGATGGAAGCCGACGTTCATCAAGGATCGATACAACAGGCCACGAGCGCGTCCCGCGGCGAGGGTCCACGAACCCCCAATTCCGGTTTCGGTCGGAGTTTTGCCCACAGGCGCTGCGGTCCCTAACGTATGGGGAAAAGATCGCAAAGAGGAAGGAGAAGGTGGCGACGAAGAGGAAGATTTGAATGATGACAAAGGGTTACAAAAAAGGAAGCAGGCATACAATAAATATTTACACTATGATGAAGTGGCGGCTTATAAAAACGCCCGGGATAATAATGAGACTCAGCGTTGGGACTGGAAGAAATGCTTTTTCGAAGCGTGTTGCGGTTGTTTCAAGAAACCAAAAAATGCAGGTGTGTATGCTTAACCCTGGAGTATTCGCGCTGTCTAAGATGTAGGCCAGTGATTTTATTTTTGTTTGCGTGCAACTTCTGTTTATTGGTGGGAGTATTAGAAGCTTCAGATATGATCTAACTCTTATCATCCTGTTTGCTTCACGGATTTTCGTAGCAAACCGTTTTGAAGTCCGTTAGGCTACAACCCGCACAAGCATTTCCGCAATGGGTGATGGAAAGGAAATTTCCAATGCAGAAAATCCGAAAGATGAAATTGTACAGTCAAAGTCGTAATACTGTTGTCGTACACTTGAGTGATACATATTGTAACCACTGCTGAATTACTCAAGATGTATTATCATGGTAAAATACAATATTTCGTATGTTACTAGCCATAGCATATCCCATTTTGCATCCGGAAGACAACAGGTAGATTTAAATGTCATACATTAAAGTTTAATGACTTTTATATCATATTCAAATAAATATCTTGTCGTAAGGTAGTACTTGTTCTAAAAGAATTTACCAAATTCTTAAGGCAAAAAAGAAAGAATTATATTGGGCTTTATATGTAGCACGCGCAATCATTGTCTTAACGAAATTTGATGCGGTACTGCAGGGTTAAGGATAATTTTCAGAGAAAAGTATGATCCCCGATTTATTCTAAAGAAAAAAATATTTCATAAAGTTTTATCGTGTATCTTTGAACCTATTCGAGACTTTTACATCGTCACAGAATTTGTGAATCCACAAAAATTGCAGCTATCGGTTAGATTTGAATCAGAGATTACCCCTAATGTCAGACCAACAGAGCTGTTTTCAACATCGTCAGTGCACAAGAAAAATTACATCTAAAATGCTCTCATTGCACTGGAAAACCACTTGGTTTTGAGTGGAGCCAAAGGCAATTTGTTTTATATAATTTTTACTGAATAAAATTAGACTGCTTTTCATTATTTTTCATTAATTAAAAATGACCATTTTTGTACGTGTCACTATGCATATGTACCGACGGTATGTTCACCGGATCAAACAATAATATTAACTTTCATGATGTGGAGGTCAATTTTATCACGTGTTCAAATACTACCGTTAGTAAAAAAATATTTTGCCGTGTGATCTGTAAGAAGTTGAGCGTATTACAAACTCATTTCCATGCTTTGCTAATTCTTGAATTTGGTCATCTTCCATTAATTACCATTAAAATTCATTAAAATCCGAATGAACGTAATAAATAACATCAGTTGAAATTATATTGAGTGGACATTGTGGTTGAATTATCATCAAATGATTGTTATTGGGTATTTATACGACATATACAAGATGATCTAGAATTTATTATTCTTCATTAAAATGTCTCAACATTCTTTGGTACAATGTTACATCTTCCAAAGCATGTTAAGGGGTTGAACATGATCAGTTTTGCCAATTAATACGAAAAGAAATTACATATAGAGAAGTTAAATATATGATTCACGCTTCTAAATGTCAGGCAAATCGTTGCGCACAGGTGTCCAGCTGGTCACGTTTTAAAGCAGTGAAGGAAAATTCATGTTCCTATGGACATCTTTGATTCGTGTTGCACGACAATCTGGGGACAATACCTCAAGTGCCAGTCTGCTATATAAAATTCCGTACTTTACGTTCTTTACGTACTTTGGCGAAAATTTATTGTATTCCACTCCGCTCATGACCTACAAGTTTGTAACATTTATTCTGAAACACTGGCAAACGAAAAGTAATTTCTCAGGTATAAAATGAATACGTAAGCTTAAAAATTCCTGTCCTGAAATTGCTCCTGCCAATGTTTGCCTCTAGATTGGCCCGATGACATTATCATCCCATTGACGACCACCCCAGAAACAACGGTAACAGAGGATCCAACCACCCCAGAGCCATCCACAGACCCAACCCTCTCCGACATCACTTCGTCCGACGACAGTTTATCGGGATTGTACGGAGATGACATGGACTTCCCAGAAGAGGGCAAAGCGACCACGCTTCAAGGCTACCTAGAACGACTGGGACAGGGCGATCTGGAGGGCATACGCGACCAGAGGTGTTCCCAGAAACTGACGTGCATCATTGACGCGCATCAGGAGGCGGCGTTGGCGCAGCTGGCGCTGATGGAGGCCGGCAAAGACAACTGCACCTGCCCGTCGGGGTTGGCGTGCTTGGGGACGTGGAACAAGGAGTTTCTGCGCAAGGCCGGCCTGTGCGACGTGGCCGTGTGCTCGAAGAAGGAGTTGCGGCGGCGGCTGCGGGCGGCGGCGGCGGCGGCGGCGGCGGGGGGCGTGGCCGGGCAGTCGGGCCCGCGGGCGTCGCTGCAGGCCGCGGCCGACGCCGCCGCGCAGCGCCTGGCCCGCGTGTCGCAGCGCACCGGCTCCTCCAGCTCCATGTCGTCCACGGACGCCGAGCTCAGCGACGAGTCCGACTACGCGGCGTGGGCCCAGCGCGAATCCACCAAGCCCACCGAGCCCACCATGAGTAAGCAACACTTCTCACACTACCCGGATATCAACACCGTTCAAACATCCACAAATCATCAATAGGAGCAGCAGGGCTGGCGGGCGGTAGGCCCCAAAACTGAAATATAATTTGCGAAAATTTCATATACACACACACACACACATACACACACACACACACACACACACATATATATATATATATATATATATATATATATATATATATATATATATATATATTGGTGGCGGCGATGGTATAACGATTATCGAATAGGGCTGTTATATCCAGTTCGCGGGTTCAAACCCGATCGAAGACGTGGGTTTTTGAGGGCGAAAAAATCTTTTGTACGCCTTTCTTCGGAGGGAAAGTAAAGCCGGCTGACCCACGTTAGTAGATGCATGTAAAAGGTCTTCAAGCCTAAATGAAGCCTCTGAGCTAAATTTAAATTGCCTGCTTCGTCGCTCAAGTAATACCTTCTTTCTTTCTTAGTAGGTGAAAGGAGCGTAGCGTAATTTGCGTAGTCAGGCGGAAGAGCAGGCCTCATGGTCTGACACGCCACGTACAATAAGACATTCATTAATTCATATTTAAAGATGAATAATTCATGCATTGAACAATATATTGCAATCATTTTCTGCGTGGTGGTGTTACAATATTGGCTGTTGTTGGTCTACGGAGAAAAACGTCATATTTTCCTTGCGATCCTTTTGGCGTGGACAGAGAATGGCTCCACATTTTAAGGATATTTTTTGTCGAATTCAGCAAACTAGGTTTATAAAACTAGAACAGTTCTCATTTCCGTTGAAAAGTTTTGAAAATTGCAAAAGTTTATATTTATCGGCGTCTTTCTGCACAAGCAATATTGAAAGCGGAGATTTTTCCCTCAGAAGATTAAAAAATGTTATTACTAAAAAAGAGAGGGAAGTTTTAAATATATTTTTCTAGAATAAAGCAAATTACGTTAGAAGATAGCGCGTGTATTTTTTTTGTAGAACTTCAAAAATTGCAAAAGTGAAAATTAATGCGAAAAATCATGTTGTATTGTTGCACACCTAGTTTTATATATTAAGATTTTTGACAATGTATATATTTGTGAGATAATATTAATATTAACGGTGAAACAAATTATACAAAGGTAGATAGAAAGTAGCGGGGGCAGCGATCGTTTAATAGTAATATTTACGTGAGTGGAAAAGGTACTCAACAGTAGCATTCCTATTGCAGTAAATCGTTACGTTGTTTCAATCGGTGTGTGGCGTTCTGGCTGCGCAGCCCGCGCGGGGCGGCGATCGTTTAATAGTAATATTTACATGAGTGGAAAAGGTACTGAACAGTAGCGTTCCTATTGCAGTAAATCGTTACGTGTTTCAATCGAGTGTGCGTTCTGGCTGCGCAGCCCGCGCGGGGCGGCATCGTTTAATAGTAATATTTACATGAGTGGAAAAGGTAGTCAACAGTTTCATTCCTATTGCAGTAAATCGTTACGTTGTTTCAATCGGAGTGTGGCGTTCTGGCTGCGCAGGCCCGCGCGGGTGGGGCGGTCGTTTAATAGTAATATTTACATGAGTGGAAAAGGTAGTCAACAGTAGCGTTCCTATTGCAGTAAATCGTTACGTTGCTTCAATCGGTGTGTGGCGTTCTGGCTGCGCAGCCCGCGCGGGGCGGCGATCGTTTAATAGTAATATTTACATGAGTGGAAAAGGTACTGAACAGTAGCGTTCCTATTGCTTCAATCGGTTTGTGTCGTTCTGGCTGTGACGTTCTTGTGTTAATTGTAATATTTACATGAGTGGAAAAGGTACTCAACAGTAGCGTTCCTATTGCTTCAATCGGTTGGTTGATCGTTAATAAATATTTACATGAGTGGAAAAGGACTACAGTAGCTTCCTATTGCATAAATCGTTCTTGTTTCAATCGGGTGGCGTTTGGGGGGGAAAAAGGTACTAACAGTAGCATTCCTATTGCAGTAAATCGTTACGTTGTTTCAATCGGAGTGTGGCGTTCTGGCTGCGTAGGCCGCGCGGTTGAGTCGGTCGTTTAATAGTAATATTTACATCAATGGAAAAGGTACTCAACAGTAGCACTCCTATTGCTTCAATCGGTGTGTGGCGTTGTGGCTGCGCAGCCCGCGCGGGGGCGGCGATCGAGGCGCGCCGCGCGCTGCGCGCCGCCCGCGGCCGCTGGAAGCCCTGCTGCCCCGGCCCGTCCCCGCGCGCCAACGCGCTCACGGACGCGCTGGCCAAGGAGATCCTGCAGTACAAGCAGCTGGACCCCACGCGCCCCGCCTGCACCTGCAGCGTGCGCAAGCGCGACGGCCCCTGCCTCTGCAAGCAGCAACCGCCCACCCTGCGGGACATCCTCGCCCCGCACCGCCCCCCGCCACGCTGAGTGAATTGTCAAGAGAACCATAATGGACCTTAATAACCTGTTCAAATGATAACGCTGATTTGAATGGAAACAAAACGGAACTTAATCTCTGAAAACTAAACATTATATACACATATGTATATAAATGCCACACTTGTTTCCTGAAATTGAGAGTACAACACATATAGAAAGTTTCGCACAAATGTGAATCAGCTTATCAAAAGAATTAATTTCAGAAATCACCCTTATCTCTTACTTGCCTGTGGGATTCATCCATCATGATTAGCCTGTCATACAACACAATGAATTGAATGTTACAAAACGTTTCAAATAAGCTCGAAATACATTGAATTAATGCTTTGAAATAAATAAGCACTTGCTCTTTCTTAATGGTAAGGCATCAAGTAGTACAATGAGTCACCTAATACATTTTTCAATTCACTAAATTATTCAAATAAAGGTTTACAATAATTTTTCAATCCTCTCTCTAGTATTTACGAAATTGTATAAAGGTTGACAATAACATTCAAAACATTACTACAAAAAAGGCACACATTTCTAATTTTCTTTCAATTCTATGAACTTAGTTTTCGCCTTGCTTCTTCAAGTTATTATACGAGTTGTTAGCAGTAGTGTACGATCGCAATGTTGGCTGTGAGAGCGTCACCGGTTAAAGGGAAGTTCCACACGACCACGTGCTTGTGTGACGCGCCAACCTGCACAGGGTATGTTGGCTCTCTAAACACCAGCTTCATGTACCCTTGCTACTTAATATGATTTAACGTGCATATAATACTGTTCCGTTTCTAGGTGGTGAATTAAAAGTCACGTATTATTTTAACAAAAACGTTTATTTTGTTTCTTAACACAATCACTGAAAACACTTGATTATTTATTTACACTACACTTATCTTTATTGACACTACACTTCTCTTTCTTTATTTACACTACACCTCTCTTATTATTTACACTACACTTCTCTTGATGTATTTACACTACACTTCTCTTGATTTATTTACACTACACTTGTCTTGATTATTTATTTACACTGCTCTTCTCTTACACACTTGCATAGTCCTAAGCACTGACCACAGTTCACGTCACTGAGCACAATGCTATTCACCGCGATGCACACACTTCACAGTTCAGCTTCCACTGCAGACTTAAGACTCACTCGCGGTCGCCGGCCGCCGCGTATTTATACTCGGCGAGTCCGTCGAGAACTTTCCGGACCCCGCGACCGATCTGGAATAATCCGCCGGCAGATGACGCAATCCGCGCGTACAGGTTGTTCGTGGTGGTGCTGGCCGGTGACGCAATATTCGTTACAATACTAATATAATAATAAGAAGAATAACAACAACTATAATAATAAATCGCGACAACACCGACAACACTATCCCAACTCAAGTATGCAACGTTTTAGACTTCCAAGATCACCAAGAGAGCCGAGGCGTTGTAGATCTCATAAATCAACACAGCTCTCAAATTGCATCATTCAGAAAATACTTCCATGAACATTGCAGGAGACTTCAGCAAGCAGCGAGCGCAGTTGATGTTGAGTCCTCTGAATTTGAGAAGGACCGATCCACTTGTTCACCAAGTCATTGAAACCGATGAGAATATAACTTCATGGAAAGCGAAAGCACTGCACGGAAGGTACCCCCATGAGCTGAGCAAACCAGAAGTCGACATCTCTGCGTCGTACGCATGTCTCCAGCATGGAGATCTCTTTCCGGAGACAGAAGCCTTCATGATAGCTATCCAGGATCAAGTGGTACCAACTTTGAACTACATTGATTGATTGATTTTTTCATGTTTCCGGGCGCGTCAACTGCTTCATTAATTATTCCCGTTAGTGTAGTGCATGTTTTTTTCTCGGGAGATGGCGGTGATCTTCCCCCGCTGGATGGCGAGATCCGGCGCCGACCTACCGTCCGCCAGTAGGGTTCCCCCTAACCAGGACTCTCCCACCAGCAGGGCACCGCCCCAGTAGAGACAAACTCTATGCTTCCGACCGGTCCCCCGGAATATGTGGTAGTGTGGTGCATGTTAGTGTAAGTGTATGTGTGTAAGAGGAGAGGATAGGACAAGGAAGAGGAAAAACAGATCGCGCGCGGTCCGTGGCCCGTTTGTTTGGGTACTGCTCCGGCATTCGCTTGGTGTTGATCGGAGAAACCACGAAAAACTACCGATCAGAGCAGCCGGCCGCTAGAATTCTCCTCCAGACAGCGACTGAATTCGACCTAGCTGAAAAGCTAGTGTCGAAAATCCTGCGGCCATCAGGACTCGAACCTAGGACCGAACCGGACAGAAGCGCTGCAGTGACATCACTTGATGCACTGAGCTACCGGTACCGGTTTTTGAACTACAGACCACACATTCTGAGAGATGTGACTATCCATTCCGACACATATAGAAGATGTGAGGACGCAAACGAAATTATCCAACACGTGACAAGTAGATGTAGTTGGAATATATAAAGCGACATGATGAAGTGGCGAAGTAGGTTCACCAATTATTGGCAATGAAAACGGGTTTACTCGTCACTACTAGCGAATAAGTAATACTGATCAACTTGCAAATTCCCAGGGTGCTAAGAATACACATTTGAAACTTGCCAAAATGTGAAGTAAACCTATGTTTAAGCGAAGGGAAGATTGTTTTCATGGATATCCATTGTCAATGGTTTTTCAAAAACGTTAGTTATCATTTAAAATATGTTTACTTGCTCTTCTAAAATATGGTGACAACAAATATAATTTGTCCTTAATATAAGAAAATTATTAGTATTTGTTTTTTATAAAACGAAATGGGTATGATTATTGATATCTTCTTTTGAATGAAATTGTAGGTCACCGCGCAACTTTGCCTAAAAGCATAGTGTATTTTTTGCATGGACCCTTCATGACTTTAAAAAATTAAAAATATTTTTCTATATATTCAGGGCCAATTTTTTATAATATAAAAATTTTGGGCTTAAAAAATTAGCGTAATTAAGTGTTAAAATATTGTAATTGGATTACGGTCCAAAACAGTCAACTCGAATATAGTGAACTTCTGGGGACAAACATTTTTGGTTCACTATATTCCATGATGTCAAAATTAAATAGAATTTCTCCATCAAGTTTGATTTTATTAATATAGAGATACAACAAAATACGAAGAACAAACTGAAATTTTCAGTATCTTTATTTTTTCTTTCAAAATAAATAATTTTCAATTGTTTGCTTTGAACTTTTTTATTGGGAATTTATGTAGGTCGTTCTCTAGAGTTCGTGCTCTCTTGATACCTGATTTTGCATTGCCCTCTGTGCCTAATTATTGTAATGCAGTATTTACACCCTTCAGTGCCTCTTGCACCGTTGGAACACCATCCCACTCTCCGATGGTCCTTTTGCTCGCCTACTAACATACGAGATGCTTTCTGTAGCAGGATGGCCCAAACGGCTAGAAACGTGTCGTTTTTCCGCGCGGCACATTCGATATCGCTAGGTTGTGGCAGACGCGTGCTTCCTGTTGTCTGCGTAGAACTCCACGCGCTTTATCCTGGTGAATATCAAGTGACACAAAGATTGAAACTGAAGCAAGCAATCGCGTGTCGCCGCCGCTAGCTTTAGCCTACGCAGGACACAGCCTTTGTGAAACTGAGTGGTGTAAGGTCAAGGAAGGGATCCCTTCCGAGTCCGCCATCTTCACCTTCGGGAGACTTTTCAATTGGGACTTTTGGCCAATATATTTTTTTTGCAAGCTGTCAATTGGAATTTATGGCTCCAAAGCAATGTATTATTGTCCAGAAGGCGCTGCAAGCAATGCTCTGAGTGTTTATGCAAATAACAACAATGAAGAAAAGTTGACTTCAAGTGGACATCCCTCATTTACTTAGTTCAGAAATAGCATTCATTGCAGATGACACATCTTTATTTACTTCCCATTCAAACATTATAACAGGACGCGATAATTTACAAGATGACTTAAATATTCTTGTTACTTGGTTTAACAATTGGCAAATAAAGATAAATAATCAAAAGTCACAAGCAAAAATATTTTCTTTAAACGGAATCTCTCCTACTTATCCTCTTATTATTAATTATAAAGCAATTCCTTGAATTCCTTCTAATATTTCAATTACATATTTCGGATTACAACTAGATACTAAATTAACATGGAAAACACATCTTTTATCTATAATAAATAAAACTAATCTTAAGCTTTTAAAATTATATCCACTTTTGAATAAAAATTCGCACCTCTCTGTAGATTCTGCATTAACTATATTTAAATATAATTCGCCCTTCGTTAATTTATGCATGTTCCATTTGGGCTGGTGCAACAAAAACTCATATTAAAAAGTTAGAGATTATACAAAATAATTATTTAAGGAAAGCATTAAAAGCACCCTGGTTCATAAGAAACGATCAAATATTACGTGAACTCGATATTTTTCCCCTAAAATCCTGGATCCTTTGTCTCTCAGATCTTTCTCAGTCTCTTCTCTTTCTTCTTCTCTTGCTTATACATCTTTTCAATTAGGAAAAACAGTTAATCCATTCCCGCGAATTAAATCACGTTATCCTAAAGATCTTTTACATCCTCCTTAGTTGTCTCTTCTCACAGTTTCTATCATTTATTGTAAAAATGTTCATTAATCATGTATTATTTATAAACATAGTTTCTTTTTAAGATCATTATGACTCAAAAATTAAAAAAAGTCTACATATCTGTAATTTGTTTAGAGGTTGCTATTTAGTTTCTCTTCGTATTCTGTATGATGTTAATGTAATTTTTCATACCCTTGAAAGGCAAATTTTTGTCTAACAAGGATCAATATATATTATATATAAAAAAAAGATATTAACCAGGCCATGACACACTTAAACCTACAAATCAACGGCTCTTTATAAAGATCATCCACCAACGTTGTAGATTCTAAAGCAAGATTTCCTGGTCTTAGAATTTCGACATTACAAATGCAAAACTCAACACACCTTCAACGCACTCGTAGACAAGAAGACACAAAACTACAAACTCTACAGGAATGTATTTCACGAACCATTCTATAACTACAAAAGACAGAACACTCGATAACTAAGAACTGATAAGTCGCTGTAGGAAACTATGGATCCTGAGAGCAGCCTTTC
Organism: Teleogryllus oceanicus; assembly: GCA_964035755.1. NCBI lineage: Eukaryota > Metazoa > Arthropoda > Insecta > Orthoptera > Gryllidae > Teleogryllus > Teleogryllus oceanicus. The sequence goes on from CAXIVR010000007.1 coordinate 8,068,712, forward strand.
TTTGTCACAGAATTACGCAAAAACTACTTATATTTTTGAGAAAAAACTTCAAGATCTGTTTTGATGAGTGAAGAAACACATGTCATCGTAATTTTAATTGTAGGAAAACAACAAATGAATTTTTAATTTTTGCTGATTTCCAAGAATCAGTGTTTACAACGAACATGAGACCTGCACTACGTTCTTAACCGTCCTTTAAGCCATTCAAGGTCAACATGTAATCACAATTTGATGCAGTTTTTGAGAAAAATCAATATTGCATATATTTAAAGCAAAATTATGCAAATAAACTCATTTTCGAACGAATCATTCTTTTTGATGAGCTTATTTCAAAATAATTTGAAAATAATTTGAATAAAGAACAGGTTCCATTAAGAAAATTTGTGATGCAACGGAATGACGCAGACTTTCTCCTACTAGTTACTTTTCTCATTTCTTTGGTCAGGGTTAGCATTTCGGTGTTGTGCCATCCTCTTGTCAGCTGTCATCTATCATTGCCCAAAGTCCTTTCTTTTTAAATTTTCTCAGTATTTCGGTTTCTTGATAGTAGAACCGAAATATTACTTTAAGAATATTATAGAAGAGTAAAATCTTGTCCTATGTTAAACATTTTGTTGAAAACATAGAGCCGTTTATAATTAAAATTACGTTTTAGCGTTAGTGTAAATGTGAAATTTGAAGCCCTTTTTCACAGAAAACTTTTGAGTTTTCAAAATACATCATTGGAGTTCATTTGAAGCACTGTCACTTACTAATGCAATAATGTATTTAAATGCGCAGGAAATGTACACTGAAAAAACAAATGATACAGCAAAACTTTTATGGTTTACTTGTTTATTGCTGTGTGTTTACGGACCTCAAACAAAACACGGAACGGTATTGTTAATACACTTGCGGGCCTTTCTGACTTTTTATGCCCTTGGGCCTTTTGAATACTTACTGGCCCTTTCTAATACCAACACAACACACCCAACATTTTTATGAATTCGATTTATTAATGTAACGATGGAAGCAAATACAATACATAAATGGAATAATGCTCAAATAAGTAAAATAACTCGTTATAAACCTTATTTTGCATAATTGATATGAAAATTTCATCTTTGGAATGTTCGCGAGAATATACAGTTGCCACCAGTAACTCATATTTCACTGTTAAGTACCACCTTTTTTCAGAGATCTAGCATGTGCTTCTAGAGTAGCAGTTCTCGTAGTAATAAGATGTAGTATAAGGAACGTCAACTAAAATCCTCGCAATGTTATTTTTTTATCTAACTTGTGGCAATAGAAGCAAAGAACCTAAAAGGACTGTTATAGCTGTACTGTATAACCTAAAAGTAGTGTAATGATTATGCAACAGTAATTATATACTCACTGATTTGTTTATCTGACATATTGTCTTTTCACTTCAGACGCAAGAAAAATTATAAAATGTTTCGAATTCTAGTTTTATTCAGCAACGAACTAGTAAACCATCAATTTTTGTATGCACCACGGGCGTTACTAGAAGTTTTTGCCCCTCAGGCAAACTTCCCTCAGGCGACTTCCAACCACTCGGGCCCGAGGCCCTCGGGCTTGGATGTCGCCCTTGGGGCAAAAAATCTACTTAACGCCCTTCATACATAAATAACTATTATATCACGTTACCCAATGCATTATTATCCTTAGAAAAAGTTTTAAGAAACAATATTTGGAAAAGTTTAAAAAAAAACGCGTATGAATACTTCTGAATATCTGGAAATTTGAACTCATATAACAGAAGGCTACCGAGTTTTCGAGATACTTTATCAGACATCATTTAAAGCATATATACTTACAAAAGTAATAATGTGAATAAATAGCTAGTAATGTAAATATTAACGACGTAAGAGAAAAAACATAACATTACCGTTTTTGTAATTTTTGAAAAAAGAAAAAGGTGAATGGTTTATAGAGTACATTATCACTATCTATATCAAAAGTTTAAAGAAAAAAATTGAAGTCGGTTTTGTTCATTCACTGTTTACAGCGAGAGTTAACAAACGTTTGACATGCACTTTTTAGTACCTTTCGTAGAAGAGTTCAGCTATCGAATTATAGTAGTAATCCGTGCAACCACTCGCGGTTGAGACGGCGGACCGTGCAACCTCTCGCGGTTGAGTTTCTGACTTACGCTATCATCATGAGTATCGCTGCAAGCAATGCTCTGAGTGTTTATGCAAAGAACAATAGTGAAGAAAAGTTGACTTCAAGTGGATTTTTAAAATATCTTTATGAAAGCACAAACGAAAAGTAGAATTGAAAGAAAAACAGTTCCGAGATAAATGAAAACTCGGGGTAGACTTCGACTAGGGAAATCGAGAAGGGATCGAGTCATCGGAGTCACCAAATGGCAGCGTGGGATGTTATGCCTTTGGACGTCAAGGAAACAAGAGCACTCGACAGTTCTGCGTAAATAGAGTCCAGTGTACGCCCGAAACACATTAAGAATATCTGTGTGAGATGTTCATCTGAGATTCAAACATTATCAGAATAAAGACTCCAGATGTTAAAATAATTTTGCCAAAATGTTTTATTTAAAATTACATGCATTTTATCATTAATACAATTTGTAATATATTAACGTTCTAATAAATTTAATTATATTTGGTAACTGGTGAGTGTTATAGACATCATTACTCGTTTATATTTGAATTAAATGAATATTCATTCATAAAACACTGTTATTAAGATATTTTTAAAAATTGGTTACAATTGTAATTCACGCAAACACTCGCGTTCCAATTTCAAGCGATACCACTCAAGGGGTAAAAAACCTCTTTTGCGATTTGAGGTGATCTCAAAACGTGTATTTGAGTTAAATAATTCGAAATTGACTATCCACAGCATTACATAACTTTCTCTATACTATGTACATTACCCGTATATACGTACGGGTACGACAAAATAACTAAAGGAGCTACTGAATGGCACATATTTTCTCGTAGTAAAGTTTTCTAATATCCTTGGTGTAGACTGGCTTTACGGACTTGCCCCATCCTCTTGCTAGCTGCCATCTATCGTCGTCTAAAGTACATTTTTTAACATTTTCTGAACTTTTCGATTTCCTAATAATGGAACTGAAATATTATTTTACGAATATTAAAAAAATTTAAATAGCTATTACATTTGAAGCCGTTTTAAAGAAAATGGCGAATAAGCATTACTCTAAATGTGACATTAGAACGTCTTATTCACAGGAAATTTTTTGGAAATTTCGTAAATGTAATAATGTATACTAATCGATAGTAATGTGCATATTAACGTCGTGAGAGACATTTAAAAAAGTTATATTTGTGTATTTTTTAAGAAAACGGAAGATTACACCAAAATTAACTTTTTGTCGTAGTAAACAGTGCTTTTATCACTATCCATTGGAAGATTTTTAAGAACAAATTGGGAGCCATTTTACAGAAAATAGCATTTGAGCGTTTCTAAAAATGCGGGATTATGAATTCATTTTTACAGAAAACTGTTGAGTTTTGAGAAACTTTATTTGATATTATTTAAAGCACATATACTCATAAATCTAATAATGAGAAGAAATCCCCTCTAATGTAAATGTCACCGACGTGAGAGACGATTAAAAAATATTACATTTGTTACTAGTAAAACAAAACCATAGAGTAATGTGGTGTTTATGTCATCAGATATGGTGTATTTGGTGCTAACTCTACCAAAAATTTAAAGAAAAAATTTGGAGCCATTTTTGAGAAAATCTTGTTATTTTTTAATATTGCAAATACTTTACGCACTATTGCAAAAATAACATTTTCAAAAAATCTACATTACCTTAAGCAAAGAACTAATTTTCAGCAACAAATTTCATTTGAAGCAAAAATTGCATATTTAATTTGGTGGTTGTAGGAAGACTTCGAAGAAAATTCAAACTTTCGCAGTTTTCGAAAATTCAGAGTTAACCGCGTATATCGGATCTATGCCATCTTTATAAGTGTATCTTACTTCATTATTACAAGAAATTTAAAGAAAAAAATTGGAGCCGATTAAAAAAAAATTGAAAATGTCAGGGGTGCTTAATGTAAAGTATCCCCAAATTTTCTAGAATGTTTTTCATAATTTCAAAGCTTCAACTAGAACCAGATGGACAGGGGATTCTTCAATTTGGAAAAGATGATACGTGTGGTATAGGCGCTAGTAGTTTTGACCGACGGACGGACAGACTGACGTACAGACACGCGGACGGACAGACGGACCGACGGACGTTTTGAAACAAAAAACACCCTTTCGGTATAAGGGGACCCCACAACGTGTTTTTCCAAATCTCGAAATCTATTTTCCGCAGCAATACATAGCTTTCTGTATAATACGTATGTTACACTCGTATATACTAATGTTTACAAGCAAGTAACTATTGATGCTAGAGAATGGTGTAGACATTCTCGTATAAAAGTTGTCTAATTTCCTTGGTGCGGACTGGCATTACAATGGTTGCCCCATCCTCTTGCCAGCTGTCATCTATCGTCGCCCAATGTTTTCCCAACCTTTCGGTTTCTTAATAGTAGAACCGAAATATACCTTCATGAAAATTGAAGAAGAGTAAAACCTCCTCCTAAATTGAAATTTCCATCATCTTCAATTCGATAGATGAAGGAAGACAGCAAAAAATTCACAATTTTCCAAATTTCAAAAAATCAGGGTACATTATTTTCACAAACTAATTATCGAAAAAACTTTAGAGCCATTTTTGAGAAAATGGCATTTGAGCGTTTCTGAAAATACGGAATTTTGAGCTTATTTTTTCAGAACACTGATGGGTTTTAGAGAAACGTTATTTAAAGCACATATACTCATAAATATAATAATGTGAGTAAATTGGATTTAATGTAAATATTTCCGACGTAGGCGCAAGTGAAAAAAAATTGAGCGTTTTCCGAATCCAAATGTTATCGAATAGGGTTCATTTGGTACTACTCCCACCAAAAATTTAAAGAGAAAATATGGATCAATTTTTGTAAAAATCTTGTTTTTATAATTTTTACTTTATGGACACCTAAAGAGATAATAAGGAGTAATATACGTAGTACAGGGTAAATATGTAACGTTGCGCAAAGAGACTGCACAAAAAAATTCATTGCCGGGCCCTGACAACGAAAAAGTGGATAAATCCAGTTGCAAAATTAAGAAAAAATCCTCTACCACGTAGTGTAGCCAGAATGCCTGTTTTCTGGGTCCTTGATTCCGAAAAACCAATTAAAATCCAAACGCCCGTTCATCCGTCTGTCTGTCAATCTGTAAACACTACTAGCACTCAAACCATCAGTACGATCTTTTTCAAATTGAAGAATACCATGTCGATCTGCCTCTAGTTGTAGCATTAAAATTTTGAAAAACATTCTTTTAAATTTGGGAGTACTTAACATTACGCACCCCAGACATTTTCAAAATTTTCTCAAAAACGGCTCCAATTTTTTCCATAATTTGTTTGTGAAAATAATGTACTCTGAATTTTTGAAATTTGGAAAATTTTGAATTTTTCGCCGTCTTCCTACATCTATAAAATTAATTGTTTCCTTTATATAAATTTTGTTGCCCATCAATAATTTATTCATTAAGCTAATGCAGATTTAAAAAAATATATTATCTTTCACGCAATAGTTGGTGCAATATTTGCAATTTTAAAAAATTGCACGAACAAGATTTTCTCGAAAACAGCTTTAAATGTTTCCTTTAAATTTTTAATAAAAGGTGTGGGGGGTTGCATACTGCTCCTTGAGCTCAGGTGAGTATTTTTAATGATAATTTTTGTTCCTTTTAAGATTCATTAGAAAATTTAATAGCTTTTAGAACAATTTAAATACAAAATTATAGCACATTTTCATAAAGTTAAAAAGGATTTTTAATTTTAAAAATTTTTTTATTGTATGCCAAGAATAACACAATAAAAAATTGGTATTTAATGAATAATTCTTCTATGTATCACATATATACTCACAAATTTTTGGTATTTGTAGAAAAGTTTATATGATAAAAAATGTTAAAGAATATAGTCAAGTTCACAGTAAATTTTAGATTTTAAGAGCGTAATGTTGCCGAATATTCCGTTATAAAATTTTAATATTGTACCTCGACGATGTAGGCGTAGTTGACTACGATACCCCAAAATATTTTCCAGTTTGAAGGAGTCGTGTCATAAAATTCTCTTTTTTGTATGGAATGACCAATTTTCAACGCTTCTTTATGCACAGGAATATTTCCAGACATTTTTAAAACAGCAAAAATTAAGCCCGTTTTTAAAAAAGAAAACAAAAATGAAATTCAAAATTATCGGTAATCTTTTTCAGATTTCAGAAAAATAAGTCTTTTCTAGAATAGAAACTTTTCTCGTGAAAAAATGACTCAAACACGGCTTTCGAAAATCAAAATCTACGCAAACTCCATTTTTTTCTTAAAGGTATTGCTTCATAAATGGACCAAATGAAGCACCCATTAGAATATGTTTAGATCTTTCAAAATCGTTTGACGTTATTGATCATAACATGTTGTTTTCAAAGTTACCTTAATATGGAACTCGTGGTATTGACTTAGATTGGATAATCTCGTACCTTAAACTTCGAACTCAAAGAGTAGAAATAATGTAATGGCACGAAATAACATTATTTACTTATATTTCCAATTTTTTGCCCATTGAACATGGATTCCCGCAAGGTTCGATCTTAGGTCCGATTCTCAAGTTATATGCAAGATATGCCTTCGTCTATTAAAAAGGTAGAACAGTTCTGTTTATCGATGACACGAATGTTCTTTGCAAAAAGAAGCAATAAATAGTACAATTTCAGAAGTTTCAAATTGGTTTCGTATTAACAAATTAATAGTTAACGCAGGAAAAATGATTTCAATGCATTTTTGCATTTGAAATCGGCAATCGCATGTTCTATTGAAAATGAACAATATGCAATTAGCTGACGTTAAAGTAACAACATTTCAAGGCCTCTCAATTCAGTCAAATATCAAATGGAATGTACATGTAGCAAAATTAAGCACCTAATTAAGTTCATTATGTTACGCATTCAAAATTCTTTCTAATTATATCAGCCTTCATGCAGCTGTGTTTTGCGTGTATTTTACAAATGTACATTCCCGCCTGAGATATGGCATAATATTCTGGGAAAGCCCATCCTGTCGTGCCCAGACCTTTAGATTGCAAAAGAAAATTATTCGAATAATGAAAAAAATGCCATCCTTGCAAGCCTTTTTTCATTGAGCTTGGAATATTACCATTGCCTTGCCTATTTAGGAATCTGTAATAATTTGTTGCATCGTTGTTGACGCAACGCGTCTCTTAATCCTTGTTGAGCGTTGAGCGCTTTCTGTGGAGTAATCCTCCGTTACTAAGCTATTACTATATTTGTTAAATCTCGTCACGTCACAGTCAGTCAGTGCCTATTATCCCTTCGGCCAGGGGCTCAACGCCGTTAGATTCCGGGATTCCTAGCCGGTCATCCAACAGGAAATCCGCGAGTCTCCAATTTGCTTAACCTCCGTGACTTCACGGAGCGCAATAAACGAATTCGGCTGGCAGCGCAAGCCGCTAGACGGCTATTTGTCAAAACTGACTTACTTAACGGTGGGAACATTTTTTCATGCAATACTGATATTTATAATTACAACACACGTCGTAGAACGCGCGTTCTGTAAGTGTCAGTATCAATAGGTCACTGCAAGAATAGATATTTGAATTTTATAATAAATATTTGAAGTATACTGACAACATTGGTGGGCAACAAACAACAATCAGCTGGCCACACTTCAGACTTCTTTTTCGTTTCTCCCTGAAGGGACATGAGCTGCTGACACTGCAGTGACCCAGCGTCTCGAAATAAAGTTACCAAAATTTGTAGATGAGCCAAGTCCGCCGGCGGCCTCGAGCACTTTATGTGGACTTAGCAAGGAGGTGATAAAAACAAACTAATAATCTAGGAAGACTACAGCAGTAATATTGTTTCATTCGATACGAACTATTGAATTGCTTTCCGCAAAATCACACCAGTCAAGTAGTCATATCAAGACGAGATGATGATGTTGGAAAACTTCACACTCTCAACACGGTGCCCAGTATTTCTACACCGCAAACTATCACTTCCACAATTCGAAGATCGTAACAAATCTCATTTGTTTCCCCGGGGACTGATCGCGCACGATGCCCTTTTTGATGTCATGAAGATTTCGGTCACTCTCCACCCTCCCACCGCAAACTAAATTCATCAGATCCCTCCACCCTCTCTCACCCCATCCCCTTCCCTCTCCCCACGCGAGGGTCCGTATCGACCCGCACCCCCGTTGGGCAGCGCGCCGTGGTCGGTCGGTCGGGGGGGGGGACACAAGCGAGAAAATAATTAAATTTGCCGACGCGTTTGTTTGGATACTATTTAAACGCGCGAAAAACAGTTCCGGCCGCCGGAGAGTCTTTGAATGTATTGCGGATAATTTGGCCGCTCCGGCGGCGGGGGGGGTTGGGGGGAGGGCGGGGGTGTGAAGGGGGGGGCGTGCCGAGGGACGCGGAGCAAAAAGACGGTGCCCCGCTGGGTCAGTGTGTGTAATGCGTGTAATCGTTTAGCCCCGTGTCCATTCCGGGTGCGGCACTTCAATTAACAAGGGGAATCCCCCAGCACGCGCGCGTTCGCAGCGCACCTGGCGGCGAAGCGAAGCCATTGCTCGGAATGATAATGCCAACTGCGATGGACGCTTTAAAATGGTTGGTGATGCTTTCGCACCCACTACTGTTTCGCGTGCCGTCTCTTTCGGTGGAAATATTTACTACGAGGGGAAATAATAGTCGTGGTGCGAGATTGCACTCTCTAATGCTCAGGAAAGTGGTATTAGAAGGTAAATTTTAGACGTGAATGCTACAGCATATTTCATTCAAATATCCATCATTATATAAAAGAAACTGTGGACAGATCATTGTGGATGTTATTTTGCGTTGGAAGTGTCAGAAATAAGAAAAATGCATGGACTTTTGATTGTGTTACATTCTGTATTTATTTTCCAATCCAAGAGTTTTTTTTAACGTGTGTGCATCTGGTCATAAATAGTAGGGGAAACGGAGGTAATCGATGTCACGGGATACTTGGAGTCAGTGGTAAATTATCGATACACATTGTAAACAAACCATATTGAAAGGCAGAAACATACGCTTCTACCTACCATTAGTCATGAAAACTATAGCTAGTTGATAGCCGCAGCCAAAGAAAGTTTACCTAGACGATTATTGCTTTCACATCAGGAACGTGAGGGGTTGATATCAGAAATTTCTCTCAAAAAAACAGGTCTTAGTCACGTGAACCTGGAGGAATTAGAATGTGTTTGAAAATAAGTACTTTAGCAAATCATTTGATACCAATTGCGAGTAATTCTAAACATTCTATAAACGTTTATGAGTAGTTATGATAAAAACGTAGAGTAAAAGTGGCCAGTAGTTCCCATTATCGCAGCGTGACTGCCATTGCCTACACCAAAATAATTTATTGATCTGAATGAGTTTGAATGACCTTCTGGTGCTATACACACATGTATCAAGAATAGCTTGGCGAATCAATTTATTCTCAAACACTTTAAAAGTCTTACTTGATTAACTGTCCAGGACCCAGTGCGGCTGATCTAGGACAACCTTGGCAGTCACATTTCTTTAAACGCGTTTAATTATTGTAAATAAAATAAATACGGTTTGAAGTACTAATGTGTGCATTTTTTCATATTTCTTCACAACACTTTCAGTGACTCCTATTACCCATATCGTGACTCCCATAACCAGCTAACCAGCATGTCAGGGTAATGTGGGTAGGCAAAAGACAAGTTTTTAATTCAATATTTGAGAGGATTTTAGTGAAGTTTTTTATTAATTTTTGAGGTAAAAACATAAGTTTAATAACTATTCTGGGATATAAAAGCACATACTTGTTCTTAGGAAATAATTGTACTGATTGATATTGAAAAATCCAAATGAGATCCTTGTTACCCCCACTTCCCCTAATACGTAACCATTTCCAATAATGAAGGAGTGTGTATGTCGTAATTTCATTAGGTTTCGCTCAATTTGGAGCAATGGGATGGCAATATTGAAAATTTTTTTAAACCAATCCCATCTGTTACTGTGTATTCCTATGTTTACTTTCTCGTATTCGTACGTATATGCAGAGTAATATACGTAGTATAGAGAAAGTTATGTAAGGCAGCGCAACAAAACAGTGAATTTTCTGTAGAAAAAATTCATTGCCTGACCCTGATAACTAAAAAGTGCACAAATCTAGCTGCTAAATTAAGAGAAAAAAATCCTATATCACATGGTGTAGCCAGAAACCGTGTTTTGTGTGTACTTAATGCCGAAAAACAATTGAAAGCAAAACGTCCGTCCGTCTGTCTGTGAATACTACTAGCGTCTAAACCACGCGAAAAGATTTTTCGAAATTGAAGAAACACCTATCGATCTGGCTCTAGTTGAAGCTTTGAAACTTTGAAAACCATTCTTAAAAATTTTAGCCTACAGTGGCTGACAAGTAACCTAGTAGTATTACTTGACCTGTGACTTGTTATGACAATGTCTCACCAAAAATTAGGAATGGTTTTATATGTCCTAACTGCCCTATAGGAGTGGGTTCGTCTTTTAACCTGCTTTTGTAATAAAAAAAACATAGGCAAGTTAATATTTTAACTATGAACAGCGTTCTGAATATATTCTGTTAAATAGTTGAATACAATTCTAATCTAGCATTTCCACATTGCATTGAAAAATTCTATCACTTGCTCTACCTTTACCAATTACGTAATTACCTAACAACTGCAGTTGCGTTTTAACACTTGCATAAACACTTTACATAAAATTATATTACACTTCACTTCACAAAAAAAACACAATAAAATAAGTGTACACAAGGCGCCTCTTGTAGTGAACATCTCCGCAATTTCGTCATCTTTTATTATTTCAAAACAAATTTTATAAAATTGAAATTAATTTCGTAAATACTTTTAGAACATGCCCTAAAATACCATGGCTTACTATTAACTAGTTCAAAACTCAGTCTGCCAAGTGTGCATTGATGAGGAGTAAATGTTTTATTTTGAAAGGAAAATTATACATTGGAAATTTAAAAAAAGAACAATATTTTTATTGTAACATCTTATTTAACAACATTTGATTGGGTATCAAACCTGAGTTATCAGCGTAATTTCATAACTTTTAATCTCATGTTGTACTATACTTATTTCATAACTAATATACTCCTCAAAATATAAAGGTTTTCTTTTTATTAAATATGAATTTATAATTCGATTTTCATAAAAGGAAGAATACTTTTTCTTATATCTGAAGTTAATTTTGATTTATATGGTGTAATTTGTTAGAATATATTTTCAATGCACATTCATACGCATCAAAATTAACTTCACTTAATTGAGAAAGTTCTTCCTATTAGTAAAATGTCTTCGAAGCATCTTTTAATTCCTAAAAAAATGTACAAAGGTAGTTAACATCAGCAGATTTGATGAAGTGACTACTTATATCTTCTGAGAAATATTCCTCTCAATACTGTTATTAGTGGGAACAAACATAAAAATTTATTAAAATATTCATACATACATTAGGAAGGATTCAGCAATTGCGAGAAAAGACTAAACGCAAAGACTGCTTATCTTGCAAAAAATAATAAAAACACTTTCTGAAATAAATAAATTTTTGGAATTAATTTTAGAAAAAAAATTAAAGACATTAAAATTTAAATAAAAATTCAAGTACATAAAATCCAGTTATGACTAATACTTACTATACATGATTTAAAAATAACTCCCATCACCATCAGATCATTACAGAACCGTTGCTTTCTAACATCAACATTTCTTACAACACTTACAATGCTAACACAATATTTATTTTCAGAGAACTACTTAGAGTACATTCACAAAATATAAGATACAAACACATCTCAAATTAGATAAACATAAAAATATTCACTAGATATCAACTAGTTCCACATTCCCCAACCCTCAACCAAAAAATGCACAAACTTGAGTTTTCTCTAGTTCTAATGCTGCACATTACATTCTTTTCTCAGCCCCATGTATGTACAATGAAGTTACTATTTAAAGCACAATGCAATATATTTTAACTCATTGCGTCCTTAGATGCAACGCGTCTCATCACCCCTGGTCGAGCGCTGAGCGCGGAGTAATCCTCTATTAATTATTATTAAGCGCCCTCTTTATTCCGAACGGCGCTGTATTTTTATGTCTCGTCTCCTCTAGTCGGTTGTCAAAGAGGACCGCCAGGTAGCATCTCCGCGTACGCCCCTCCTGCTACGCGCTCCTGCGTCACTACCCAGCGGCCGGAATTGGGAAGGAATAAGGAAAGGGGTAGGGTTTAGGACACCTCACAGTGGTTGGTCTAGCTCTTGTGAAGCAGCCAAAACCGTTTTGTTGATACAAATTTCACCTGAGAACGGACCTCATTGGTGAAAGGCTAGAGACTTCGCTATGAGCCTCGAGCGAGCCAATTGAAAGCCATCTGGTAGTTTTTATCTGGATGTTGAAGTATAAGTGGTAAAAAGATAACGGTTTTAAAAGTAATTTGCTGTAGAAGATTTGAAGTAGAAAAATATACCTATATAACATGTATTCTATATTATATCTCATTTCATAAATGTTTATTGAAAATTAAATTCTGATATAACAGATATTAAAGTATTCTATCAGTTCTGATAGCACATAACTCTTGAGAATTCTGTAAACGTACAAATAAGAATACTGATAATAATAATAGTGGTAAAAAAACACTTCAATACGCCAAGATCAGCTTAATAATATATTCACTATTTCACCGGGAATATAACTACTCACTTGCCCTTGTTGGAATAACACAAATTTACAGCTTTCAACTCTGGACCTGAGAAGAATAAAATTTGTCAAACATTTCTCAACCTAATTTCATGGGAAGTCCTATTAATTAGAAACATCAGAGGGTTCTGGAATGCGAACACCTAGGGGAATTTTCATAAGAGTCATTCTGAATATTTATATTATACACTAATACTTCTATTTTACACTATTGTTCTATATTCTTTGCAGTATGTTCTATTGTATATTCTCATCTCATGTCATTATCATTATTATTATTATTATTATTATTATTATTATTATTATTATTATTATCATCTTAAAATCATTTAAAGTTAAATTTCATTTATATTTCTTATTGTAACACGTAAATTGTAGTGTTCTGCAACTAGGTTGTAAAACCCTACCTGCAGAAATAATAAATATCTATCTATATAATTATCGCAAGGTTGGTAGACCTGTTTGGCTAGAAATGTACTGATCTACGAATAGTGAGTCCTTAAAACATCAAAAACAAGTAAAAGGAAGAGCCAAGAAATTCAATTAGTACAGTTAGAAAGTACACGACATAACGGACCCAGGGAGGTAAGCGCAAATCTTGGTATAAGAATGTGAATTAATCAAAGATAACAAACGTTATAGTGAGGTTAGGATTGACAAACGCCACTATGCTAGGAAAAACGTTTTAAAATCAACCACAAGAGAGCAGCACCGAACACATCCTACAACAACGCTACCTATCAGCAAGTGATAGCTCTACAATTACAGTGAACTCTGTACGTAGCGCTACATACCGGCAGCAGCAGAGGAAGACGAAGTATTAAAAACTTCACTACTCCAAATTACGATGATGCCGAGGGGTCAAAATCAAGAAGCCCAGACTGATCTGGACGCTAACATACAAGGGGAAGAAAATAACAGAACCTTATCGGAAATCCTAAGAGAAATTAAAGAATTCAAGACTAAGGGGTTTTAAAAAAGAAATGAACTATTAAATTTAGAATATGAAGGAAAAGGGAAAGACAAGTAAAATTGGGAAGCGGGATTAAAAATATAGAAACAAATGTAGAAAGATTGGAGAAAGAACACTGACAATAAATCAACAGGAATCGTCTAAAACCGCTGGAAGAAATAGAAGGAAGAATGAAATGGGAGAAGAAAAACAATAAAAAATTAAAAATTTGAAGACAAATTAGAAATAATGAGAAACAAGTTGAAACTTAGTGAAGACGATATTTTCATCGACAATGACTTGGAGACAAGAAAGGAAGATTAGGGAAAGAGGTAAGCAGAAAAGAGAAAAAGTAAATAGTGTTAAAATAGGATATCAAAGAATGCAAATAAATGGAAATGGGAAAACTGGGGAAACCCGCCAAAAACTAGAAGGAAAAATCCAATAAGATCCAAGGAGAGACAAATAATATAACAAAAAATAATAGTGGTAAAGATTACAATCAAGAAAATTGCAAATGGAGACAGCAAAACAGAGCTAAAGTAAATGATTTCTCCCTATCTATAGCAACTCTGAACGCGCGTACCCTCCTATTTGACGAAAGAGTAGAAGAGCTAGAAAATGCTCTAAAGGACACGTCTTACGACATCGTAGGGTTCAGCGAAGTTAGAAAAATTGGTGAAGCAATTATAGAAAAACCGAATGGAGATATATTCAGTTTCAATGGCACAACAAAGGGCCAAAATGGGGTGGGCTTCTGGCCCAATAGAAAAATAAAGAATATTGGAGAAGAAATATTCGGAATTTCAGAACGAATTGCTGTCTTGAAGATAGACTTCTTACAAAAATGACTATCATTCAAATATATACCTCGACAGGAGAGGAATTGGAAGAATTGTATGACGACCTCGACGGCCCATTAAATAATCACAGGTCGAAGATTAATTTTACAATAGGGGCTTTTCATGCAAAAGTAGGTGACATACTTTTCTACCAGTAAGCAACAGGACGTTTTGATTAGGAAAACGAAACGATAGATGATAAAGATTATTTCACAGAGGGTCACAAATTAAAGATTGTAAACACATTTTTCAACAACACGCCAACAGATAAGTGGACAAGGTGCTCTCCAAATGGAAAGACGCGGAATGAAATCGACTTGATACTGACACGGTACATTCAAAATATAGAAAGCATAATGACTATAATGATTTCAAATTTGACCAGATCACAGAATGATACTTGCGAAAGCAAAAATCTTCAGAAAAAATGTTATTACTAAAAAAGACATCACAACTAAATATACTTGGAGATGGAGATAAATTCAAGGAAAACTGGAAAATAATTTTGTAGACCTTCGCTGTCACGAATATCTAAGAGTACAAGAATGCTACAACGAACTTGAAAATAACATCTCAGCAGCATGCTAAAGTTCTACACCCAAAGCTAAGACACCCAAGAAAATAACTTAAATAAGGGCCAATACATTGAATCTTATCGAATAAAGAGAAAACTTTTAAAAATTAGAGATTTGATTCTGAAAAGAAGAGAATAGAACGTGCTAAAGTCAACAAACTAGTTAAAACAGAGATAAAGGATTTGAACAATTTAAAAACTGATTTATTGAAACAAATTTTTCAAACATCAAAATCAGTAAAAGCTATTAAAAGAGAACTAGCCCCTGGACGTCATATGATGTTAGGAGTGGCATGGGAAAGATGGGAAAATGGATACTTCCAGGGAGAATATTGTTGAAAATGCAACACTGTTCTACAGTTAATTATATAAAAGCACAACAAACCGTAAAATGGTATTTGAAACATCCATCAACACCAATAAAGAAGATCTTTCACCAATCATAATGAGCGAAGTCCGGTCTGCAATTCTTGAATTGAGATCAGGAAAAACGCCTGAAGACGACGGTATCTAAAATAAACATTTGAAACTTGGCCTACCAACGATTTGTTCTGAAATTATCAGAATATTTAACATTATTCTGGAAACCGAAGAAATCCCCAAACAATGGTTGTTAAGCACAATTACCTTAATTCATAAGAAAGGTCCCAGAAACGACCTCAACAATTAAAGACCGGTAAGTTTACTGCTAAATCCTCTACAAACCTTTTTTTAATAATTACCAACAGGCTCGGCAGCTACTCGGCAACTACTTGGGACAGAAAACAGCCACCAGAACAAGCAGGCTTTAGACGGGGATTTTCTACAGTCGATCATCTTCAAACAGTGAACCAGGCAATAGAAAAAAAACAGGAATTCAATTTCAAGTTATATTTCACCGCATTTTATCAGGCATTGTAAGTCAAGATTGGGTTTAGTGTTGTCAATTATAGGAAAGTGGGTAACACGTAATATAAACGATTTATTAGTATTATTTATTACATATCAGTAGTGGGTATGTCACAAATGACTTGCCCAACGTGGGGCCACAAAAGTAACAGAAGGGTTTAAAGTATTTCACAATATCTGCCGATGCAAGAATGACCTCGTACTTTCGCATGCGATTCTTTTCCCCCTCCCTCCCATACAGTACTCAAGCACATCTTCAGAGACATCTGGGAAAAGCTCGATTCCTAATGACGCCCGCAATTGAAGGACGCGCGTGCGTTGACAATGCGAGATCAAGCGGGTTTGAACCGCGCTCTCATTGGAGCAGGCAGTCGGCGAGCTGACGGGCAGACACAGGCCCTGTATTGATATTAATGTTGGCGAACGTCAGGCAGGTAGGGCGACTGACGTTGGCGATAAATCAGGCTATTTGTGGGTATATACAAATGAGTTTTTGAGGCTGGTCGATTGTCAGGTCCAGATCGGCTGAGATATTTTATTGTTGAACCGCGTTGTCGGGTTTGCGTGTGAGATGTGAAGTGAAAGGCAAAGATTATTGGAATATGACGAGAGAAACGTTCCGTTCCATCCACCGATTTCCTCGGAACGTGTTTTGTAACTTTTCGCGTACAGGGCTGATGGTTGATTTGAATTATCTTTGCATGCCTCAAGTAGAGGCTAGATGAACGTAATATTTTCATTTCAAAATTAAAAGTTTCATTCACTAAGAAGAATAAAACGCAGAACAAAATCTCTTGGAAATTGAATACAAGTTGTCTGCAGCGGAAATATGGCGCCATCATATGCATTCTCAAGTATAGAAATAGAACAGAACAAATACATCATTACAGTCAGTGACAAGTTTTTATTGTTTTTTTAGTTGTTGAGGCTTTGCAAGGGCATATGTTTTGATTATTGCTGTATTTACGCTTGTTCCGCGTGGTCACAGATGGTCCAGTCCTTTTCTTTAACAAGTCCAACGTTCTCGATGTTTCTTCGATTGTACAACTGTAATCTAAATCACAAATCTATAAAATAAAGTTGCAACATGTTGAGGGACAGATACGGCTGGACGAAAACATCCGAGTTTCAACTAAGCGTATGCGCATGATGACGCATATGATTTTTGATGCAAGATGACGATGATTTTTTTGTAAACAACAGATTCTCCCTCGGACTGAGATACCCAAGTTTGCGGGTTCAAAATCCACCGAATAGGCGGATTTTTAAGCACGAAAAAAATACTTCGTACGCCTTCCATCGGAGGGGAAGTAAAGCCGTCTGTTACATGTAGTAGATTTACTGCATGTCAAATACCCTTAAGCCTAAATGAAGCCTCTAAGTAAAATTCAAATTGCCTGCTTTGTCTCCCGAGTGATTGCACCTTTCTTTGCAAGACGGTGATAGGGGCATAGCGGAATTTCCTTGGACAGGCGGAAAAGCAGGCCTTATGGCATGAGGCTCGCCACAGACAATAAGGCATCATTAATTGATTGATTGATACGCAGTAAGCGATGAAACAGTAACATATTACCTAATCAAAAATATAGGAAAAACACTTCGCTGGAATCCGTCGTTGACAGCTGCCATTTGGATCCGACTGTTCAGTCTTTTTCAAATTTTTTTTTTTTTTCGTTTTGTTACGTTTTACGATTACGCAGCAAATAATAGTGAACAAAAGAATAGAAAAACCTCCTAACTCTCCAAAATAATAGAAAACGTTCCTAATGCTTTTACTGAAATTGCTTTTCCTTTTAGGATTCAATGATTGAAGTGTGTAATATTTTACTACGATATTTAAAAATGGTGGAGTAAAGGAAAAAAACTATAAAGCAAAAAACTTGCTGGAAGCTGATACGTTTTAGAACATAAAGTAATATAATTCTTTCCCGACTTCGGTCATAAAAGTGGTTTCTGAGAAAGATACATGGCATTACATTAGATGCATTTTGAAGTAAAGGAATAAACAGAACAAAAGTGAAGGTTCATCCCAGGGCTTGTGTTCTCTGAATGATTAAAAAATGTGGAATAAACCAAATTTTTAAAGAATATGGAATCATTTACTAGATTTTGGACGACAGTTTAGAGCCAATTGCCTAAATTAAACAGTATTGCATGTAAGTATTAAAAATTATTAGGTAACTTAAAGCTCAGCCATTTTTAAAGAGATTTTTAATTGTCAGTCGAGATAAAGTAGTTTTGATATTAGTCGTGTTATTTATTTCTATACCATAAATATACCTTTTCGCAATACTAGTTATTTACACGTTGGTCCCGTGTTTGATTATTTCGTGTATTCCGGACGTGTCAACTGGTACAATAATTAGTAACGTAAATTTAATGCATGTTTTATCACGGAAAGTGGCCTGATCTTCCCCCGCTGGATCCGGGGCCGAACGACCCGATGCCTTGCGAGATCTTCCCTTTCGAGGTGACAGCCTTAATTGGGCACCACCGCAACCGGGACACGCTCTCAGATCCCAACTGGGCTTCCGGCGTCTGTGGTAGTGTGGTAGATGGAAGTGTGTGTGTAAAGGTGCGTGTCCACTTGAGAGCTACGCTCTCACGAATTTCTGTCGAGAGCGTTTCTCGCTAGTAGGACCGGTAGCGGTAGCTCAGTGCATCAACTGATGTTACTGCAGCGCCTCTCACCGGGAGGTCCTAGGTTCCCACTCCCCACGGCGGCAGGATTTTTGACACTAGCTTTTCAGCTACGTCGAATTCAGTCGCTGCCTGGAGGAGAATTCTAGCGGCCAGCTGCTCTGATCGGTAGTTTTCCGTGGTTTCTCCTATCAAAGCCAGGCTAATGCTTGATGAATGAAACGGGCCACGGACCGCGCGCGATCTGACCTTCCTCTTCCTTGTTCTATCCTCTCCCCTTACACCGGTCGGAAGCTTAGAGCTTGTCCCGTCTGGGGCGGTGCCCCGCTGGTGGGAGAGTCCTGGTTAGGGGGAAACCCCACTAGCCGACGGTGGGTCGGCGCCGGATCTCGCCATCCAGCGCGGGAAAGTCACCGCCATCTTCCGAAAAAACATTCACTACACGTACGAGACTAATGATCACAGTAGTTGACGCGCCCGGAAACACGAAAAAATCAATCAATCAATCTCGCCAATGGACACAGTTCTGAGAGTAGGCAATGGGGAGTGACGTGTGCTCGCGGAGGGCGGTGGCCATCTGAATAGTTTAGAAGTAAGTAAAGATTTTAGAAGTAAAATATTGTTAATATTGTAATGAAGTCAAACATCAAATGTTTTGTCAACATGTGCTTGTTGCAAGTGTGTAATATGATAAATGATGTGGTGACCTGTAAATCTGTGATGAACTCTCCATGCTAGATTATAATTTTGACAACATATTTACTTATTGTTCTTGTTTTGAACAGATTGTAATGTACAGATGTAATAATAATATAATAATAATATAATAATAATAATAATAATAATAATAATAATAATAATAATAATAATAATAATAATAAAATCTCCACGTTCAACAACGATGAGCTTCTCAATTATCGATTGAGGCGTTGTTGGGCAAATTTCAATTAAGCTTTGCGGATTGCTTGAAAGAAATACATCAATACATTGAGAATAAATATTGTATAATACAGTACAATGTAAAAGATTAAGTGGGAGAAAGTAAAAAGTAAATGTGCGACAATATAAAAGTAGAATTAATATTGACATTTTCAATAATAAAATATAATTAAAATTAAATTAAATATTTGTCATATCATTCATCAATTTTTTCTTGTTGCCCGTAGTTGGAAGTGTAGACATGAGATAATAACAGCCTGTTCATGTTCTGTCTACCACATGCCGAGGCTCTAGAGGGCATAAGATATAGAAGTACTATTGTATGTTTGATTATAAATGTTGCTATGGACCGAATTTAACGAGTTAGAAAATACAAATTTTTTTCAGCGTCTTCCTACAACTTTATAATATTGAAGCTAGAAATGTTTACTTAATGAAATCTGTTCCTTAAAGACAAATGTTGAAATAATGTCATGCTGAACTTTTCGAAAATATTACTTTTGTAATTTTGACCGATATATAGGCAACTTCAAATTTCTTTTTCAAAAACCGTTCCCAATTTTCTTTAAAATTTCTCCAGAAATGTAATAAGGGAGAGTGAAATATGATGTTAGTCCCATTTTCGGGTGTCGCACGATTCTTCAAAAATTGAAAAAAATCAAAACTACAAAGTTGAAGATAGAAATGTTTGCCTCAAGAAAAGCCATTTGTACAAAATTAGTACCTTAAATAAGGTCATACACAATTTTTTGAAAAAACGAGTAGTTTTTGATTTTGAAATTTATGATTTTCTTTCTCAAAAACCACCCCAATTTTTTCTTTAAATTTTCTCCACTTACGTTACAAAGAACGATAAAAATTATTACGTTCGTCCCATTTTGGGGTATTGATATTTTTTTTTGAAAATTGCGAAAAGCAATTTCGAAACTACAAAATTCAAGATACAGGTTTTTGCTTGAAGTAAAATTGGTTTTACGAAATAAGCTCTTTAAAATAATTCATGTACGATTGTTTGAAAAAACTAAAATTTAGTGCGTAATTTTCGCTTGAATCTTACGGAATATTTTGCGTCTTAAACCGCTGCAATTTTTTCTTCAAATTTTCTCCAAATATATAATAAGGAACTGTATAGTGTATGGTAATAAATAAACTACTGGTGCTGTACAATGGCACAGATTTTGTCGCGCTAGCTATTTTTCGAATCTCAACACTGTGGGCAAGCGTTTGGACGGTCTTAGTCTCTTCCCAGCCGACATATTTGGCCGCCAAAAGGACATTGTTTCACATTTTCGGAACTTTTTCTGCATCTAATACGATCCAAAATTATTTTGGATAAAAGCCAAAAGGTCACTGAAATGAAGTTTCTGAGAAGAACGCTAGGCTGCACGAAAGAAGATAATATTCGTAACGAGAAGATTAAGGAAAAACTACATGCCGAAGAAATTGGAAGTAAATTAACCAAATAACGAAACAATTGGTAACAACATACGCAAAGGATGGAAAAACAAAAATAACCAAATTAGAATTTCTTTATCAACCGCATATAATACGGTAACAGTCAAATATATTCCAGTTTGTTTCATTTGTCAAAGTAAGAAAAGATTACTGCTTCTGACGATCGAAATTAATGCACATATACATCACATGTGCTTTGTTTGAACTGGACGTTTTCAAGTTAAAACTGAAGCGTTAGTAGCGCAGAAAATGCAATATTTGAATATGATGTAACTCTTTGCATTAACGCGAGAAAGTATGTGCTGTTGTAGCATCAATAGTTTCCTGATATAATCGCACGGTTTAGCTAGTTATTTAACTAATTCAGAAAAAAATTTCAGCCATGAATAATGAAATAGTTGCAAGACTATATCCGTGGCGGAAACTTTTTAATAACAATTATTTAATATTATTCATTGTACTTACAATTTATCAATACTTATCGTTCCAGTTTTAAAACAAAACTTAAATAAGAATTGCAGTATATACATGGAAAGAACTGCACAGACAGTAAAGAAAATTTAGAATTCTGTAAGGTGAGCTTGCACGTATCCAGATAAGCTGCTGCTGTGTGAGAAAGAATGTAACTCGCGGAAGGAAGGAAAAAAACAGTATTTCATTTCACTATGCGTAGCACGTAGAAAAAAAGTACGACAGACTCAGCGCCGACTGGAAACTTCAAGGAAGAACGGTTACACGGCGTGGAATAAAACAAAACACACGCGGCGGCGAGTGTGCTCTCAGGAGACAGCGAGAAGAGAAAATGGGATGTTCCCAACGTCAAAAGCTGTGGGGACAACTGGGACTTGCGAAGTTGTTCTGTGCCGGAGGCGAGAGAAACTGCAATAAAAGGAATAATGGGCAAAAAAGCTGTATTCTGAAAATAAACATTTTTTCTTCGCCAACCATACCGAAACACGTGTGTAACTTGTCATGAAACTTAAAAATTTTAGGACAAACAAATTTCAAAATTTTGATATGGAACAAACATACAATAATTTTGAATTACAATCATAAACGTTATTCAATCCACTGGAATCTTTAATAACAACAATACTTATTATTATATAACTTTTATTCTTTATTATTAATTTAATGTGTCCTGATATTCATTTAAAGTGAAGAAATGTGTTTTTGTGGACTCAAATTATTGGTTCCAGAACGGCGATTTCCGTCGTGACGGCTTGCATTTCAATTGCCCAGGGTTCAAAAGCTGAATAGACTCTTCTCGCGCGTAGGAAGCTTGAAACGTCCTGCGACAGGCTAGTGAGACCCTATGGCGATGTCGGCAAGGGAGGTCGAATCCCTTATGATGGTTTGTGTGGGGATGTCGGCGTCGGACTGCAGTGCTGCGACTGACCGCAACGTAGCGGCGATTTACAGTGACGTGGTGGCGGCAAGGGAGGTCGAATCCCATATGATGATGTGTGAAGATGTCGGCAGAGGACTGCAGTGCGGAGACTGACCGAAATGTAGCAGCGATTTACAGTGACGCCGTGCGGCAAGGGAGGTCGAATCCCTTATGATGGTTTGTGTGGGGATGTCGGCGGCGGCTGCAGTGCGCGACTGACCGAGTAGGCGATTTACAGTGAGCCGTGCGGCAAGGAATGTCGAATCCCTTATGATGGTTTGTGTGGGATGTCGGCAGCGGACTGCAGTGCGCGACTGACCGAGTAGGCGATTTAAGTGAGCCGTGCGGCAGGAGTCGAATGCCTTATGATTGATTGTGTGAGGATGTCGGCAGCGGACTGCAGTGCCGCGACTGACCGCTATGTAGCGGCGATTTATAGTGACCCCGGGGGCGGCAAGAAAGGTCGAATCCCTTATGATGGTTTGTGTGGGGATATCGGCAGAGTATTGCAGTGCGGCGTCTGACCGCACTACTACAAACCGGTGTACTACTACAAAGAAGTGAGGCGACTGAAAAGGTAAGTTAGGAAAGCGTATAGTAAACTTCATATAAATAAGGAACAGAAAAATAATATTCTACAAATATCTAACGGTTTACTAGCATTAAAAGTTACATACCCAAGAAAATTACCTGAACGATCGATGGAACTGTTGACAAAATTTCTGCAAATGTAAGTGAGACATAGCAACGGGAGGAAAGAAAGTATTCTAGCGAATTTCTGCTGAGCAGACAGTTCGTTAATTACAAATGACAGTGAAAAGGCGGCTTGTTTAAATAGAATTTATGCATCTGTCTCTAAACGGAAGGATCAAACCCTAGTAAGTGAAACAACACCCGTAAAAGAAACCTTTCCAGTCAATTCAGGAATTATTAGATAAAGGATTGCTAAAATTAGAGCAAATAAATTTGTAGGTCCTGTTGGAATTTCAGGAGCAATACTGAAACTGGGACGGGAAGATATGATTCCTTACCTTACGCAGTTAATGGATGTCACTATCAATAGTAATATTATTCCTCTAAATTGGAAAGAGGCAATTGTAGTGGCGATTCACTAGGGGGAGACAAAAGAAATGTTAATAATTACAGATCTATAAGTTTGACATCAGTCGTATGCAAGCAGATGGAACATCTAATTGCCGAGTATATTAGACGAGTTTGGAACAAAAATAATAGGCTTCTTGAAAACCAACACGATTTTCGTCCTGAGTATTCGTGCGACAGCCAGACTATTGCTTTATGTCAGGGCATTGCAGATTCATTAGACGAAAGGAGTAGGGTCGATGCAATAAGATTTTTCTAAAGCATGTGATCTTGTTCTATATGGCCTCTTAATTGACAAATTGTCAAAAACTAGATTAGATCTACGAATAATCTTGTGGATGAACGCATTTCTTACGGGGCGAACTCAAACTGTCAGAATAGGTGATAAATATTCATCGAAGGCTGATGTAACCTCTGGAGTTCACTTGAGGAGTGTGTTAGGGCTACTGATAATCTCAGCGTTCATTAATGGCACTGCAACTAGAGTAATATAGAACGTTAGACTTTTCGCCGATGATTGCATAACGTATATGAGTATTGACTCGTTTTCGGATGAAAATATTTTACAGGACAATCTAAACTGTTTATGGAACTGGGCGTGCAGAAATAAGATGGAATTAAATCCTAATATGTTTTCTTATCTCTTTGTCATTCTCTCTCTCTCTCTCTCTCTCTCTCTCTCTCTCTCTCTCTCTCTCTTAATATATATATATATATATATATATATATATATATATATATATAACAATTTATATTACGACATGGGGAAAGATTGAGAACATTGGGAACCAATCTAACTTTCGTAATTCTGGAATTTGTACATAAGTTAGTAATAATTTTCCTACATTAATAATTTTAATAAAAAATGGCATGTATATTTGAAGACCTAAGTGAATCCTTGCTTAATTTCACTCTTACAAACGTACACGACGGATTGTACAGAAAGAAAAGCTATTTATATGCAATAATTCATTTAATTGCCTTTCAGTTACGGGGAGGAAACGAACTACAGTATGCAATTCCGGATGCAAACTAGTGACCACCCCGACATTTGTCTTAAGCTGCCGCTGGAAGCCAGAAAAAACAGAAGAAGGGTGGAGGCTGATGGTCAAAAAGTGATAATAAAATGACAAATATTTTATGTTGCAGGATTAATATACAAATATACACAGATAAACAAATTGCAGATATTTACAAAATTATTTTACAGATTATGGGAGAGAGGCATCAGTTGTTCCAAGTAGATTGAATCAGTGGTGAGGTGTAGTTGACATTTACATAATTGGAATGATTGAAGGTGTTGTCATTGTCAACAATATTATTTATTTTACAAATAGCAGCTTTCGATGGCTTAGCCATCATCATCAGTTTTCTGCTGTCTGGGAGCCACAAACGGACGCAGTCCGTTTGTGTCCCAAGTAGACCAACTCAATTTTTACACAAGCCAGGTTTCACTGACCCTGAAGTATTATATAGTTTGTGAGTTGTTGTCTTACTTTATTTGCGTGCAAATTATCATTTGATAGTTTTACTGCATGGGTCAATTTGACACTGAAGTACCTACTGACTATTGCCTTAATTAGCAAAAATAAATGATTGTCAAAACCGTTGTCCATTATATGTTTCTGTAGGTTTTTAAAACTTTATTTTTCATTAATTTCCACGTGACTAAGTGTTCTAGGAGGAGAGGAAATTTTACGAAAGTGTTTCTCTTAAATACGTTCTATGCTGTAACACCACTTTTACAATATCTTCTAAAGATATAATGAGTCCTCCTTTCGTTTTCCTTCAAAAAAATGAAAACCCTTCATGATTACCCTCCCCTCCTAATATATTTATACAAACACAGCATTTAATGGTACTTTCCAAAGTCTTCCACACAAAACCGGAACTATTCACACTAATGCATTTCACCACATTCGACAGCTTACAATTGTTATTATCTACAAGAACTGTACAATGGAAATTCTCCAAACGTTCCTCAATTTTATCTCCACTTTTAGCTGTCGTGTTCAACTTCTGTTCTGCTGATAATGAAGTGTAGGAACAGACAGAATTGGAATGCTCTCCAGAGAGATACAGTTTCCCTTATGAACTTCTCTAAGTTCGTTCTGTACTAACAACTTCTTAAACGCAGACATAAACTGTCTGGAAGTGGGATTGTTGTTCCCGCGTCCCCAAATTCTGCGAAGACTGAACATTATTTCCAGCCGCTCTTGAGCGATCGTATACAGTGGTACATATTTTAAAACTGGATTGCAAGTTTCAGGATTCAAATACACAGTCACAATGTGCTGCAAGTTTTGAATGTTCATCAAAAAACCTACAAATCCAGTCTGTCGATTGGATTTTACAACACGTTCATTTGTAGCGGCAATACTTAACCCTAAAATATATTGTTTTGTGTCAAAAAGCACTTGTAATATGTCACTGAGATTAGTACTGTTCACTAGTTTCTTCCAGTTACGCTGGAGCATGTTACGGAAGTTGAAAATGTGAAATAAACGATTTATCACCCTACGAAACATCACAGTCCCTTGCAATTAAAGAATCCTTCCAGTTCTAAACTCGAATCTTCGTCAAGGGCAGTCGCTAACACCGACGCTCGCTATCTGCCTTGGCGTCGGGTGGGAGCCCTCTTATAGCACGCTAGGTCTAGCGGCGCGCCGACTAGCTGCGGAGTAGGGGCGGTGGCGAGTCCCTACCCGCTTGCTCGGGCGTGACGGCCGCGCGCGGACAGCCCAGGCCGGATCGCAACGGTCGCCTTCCTCTTTCGCCAGGGGCGGTAACGCCCCGCTAACGTCACTCGGTGGCGGCTCCTTCAATTGCATGCGGGCGGTCACGACATTCATATATTAATTATTTTACTTAAATAGGTTTATACAGACGCACAGACAAACAACAATTGATTTGACGTGACATACGTGTTGCAAATCGAACAAGAGATGTGAAAATTGGTTTAAAAGTTGAAAATTCGTAACCTACATTCAGACCCTTCCAGTTTATTTATCTTAATTATTTCTATTTGTGATTAGATTTGTTTCAAATGCTTTTCAATACAGATTCTGAAATTATTAATAATATATTGATGTTTTGATTGTTGAAGTTTTTTCTATCGGGCATTTAGGTTTTTGTGTCTCTGCCCCCGGTTGATCCATATGGCGCTTACGTGGCGTTCTGGTATGAGTCTCCGCAAGTTAACTCTGAGGGTCTCGTAGTGGAAAAAACGTTGCTGATTGAAAACCCTCTTGTTGGTTCATGTTGTCGTATATTATTGCGAAACATTTAGAAAAAATGCGAGAAAGTATTTTCTTGGGTAGCACCACTACTTTCTTGGTTTTGGTGTTGTGATCTTAGTGAGTAAGCCGGGAATTAAACCAACGGCACCCAAATACATCTATGTAGGTGGTGTTGATTAAACTCAGTACTCAAAGGTATTTTCTCTTAATACACCATAATTTTCTTTCGCGATGTTAGAAAAATTGATGCTGACATCTTTAAGTGAACAAGTTTAGTTAATTTGAACAAGTGACAGCATATTACATTTTAAGTTGTGTACATTAGGCCTATTACCATATTTTTTAAATAAATTGCAAAAACGTTTGAACTGCATTTCCTTGGAACTTATTAAATTTGAAGAGAATACGGAGAATACAAATCTGGAAATTTTAAGCAAATCCGGAAAGCGCTTACAAATCTGGAAAAATATCGAAGTATTAAGCAAATCCAGGAAAGAAGTTAATGTAGTTGTAGAAGATTTTGCGTCAGAATTTTTGGAACTAATTGAAAATTATCTTCTATTTGGATTAGGCATATCTTTGTGCATATTGGCAAAAATCGTTAAAAAATCTAGCTCGATTAAATTCTATACACATCATCAGTATCTTCTAAGTATTTTTTACGGTGATTATAATTTTAAAATTGCAATATTACCATTTCACATCCCGTGTGGAGGTAACAAGACCATTAGATGTTCGGAGTTTTTTAAGGAAAATATATCATAATCAGCTACTACGATTCATAGGCAAGTGCAATGCCAGATACTGAAAGAACATACTTGGACAAAGGTACGCATGAAAGAAATGAAGAATGAAAGACATTTTCACACAGGAAAATCTTTTAAAACAGTTTGCCACGTCGGCGACGGTACATAAACTACTTACGTTCAGAATATTAAAGAAGGTTAAAATCTTGACCTAAATAGCAATTTTCATAGACAAATGTAGAACCGTTTTAATGAGAATGGCGCATAAGTGTTACTGTAAATGTGAAAATTGAAGAATTTTTTCACAGAAAGGTTTTGTGTTTTCCAGAAACTTCACTTGAAGTACTGTAACTCGCAAATACAATAGTGTTTAGAAATTGCTGAAAAAGTGCATATTAACCTTTTGAAGCACGGAAGTTTAATGAATTAGTTTTCATGCAATGGTTTCATTTAGGCCATACTGTTTTGTTAGAGAAGAGGAAAACAGGTAATTTTCAAAACTTTTAACATGATTTATTTTTTGTGACGGGTACAAATAATAAACTACTGTAGCATCGTGGATACAAACACATCTCATCGAGCGGCCGCGTGACGTAGGCGAAACGTTACGCGTCCACGTGCTAGCCTTTGTTATAGAGAGAGCGGATGTGACGTTAGGGAAAAGCCAGGAAGCGACGTGGAAGGGGTGTAGGCTACCTGCGCCGGGCGCGACGACGCTCCGATCTCTTTCGTTCGAGTCTTCGAGGAGTGCGCACCCGGCCTTGGGTACGGGCCGCGAGTGTGGTGGATAGGGCAGTCAATGTGTTTGCCGTAAGGTCAGGGAGACTCAAGGACGAGTCCGTAAGTAGGATGCGGCGCTTCACGCCATCGAATGTAAGTGATATCCGAGCGTAGTGGTGTGGTAGCCGCAGCGACAGATTACTCCGAGTAGTGGGATCTTTTAAAGTTAATTTAATTGTGTAAATAAGGTTGTTTCGATGATGGAAATTAGTAACTAAACCAGCAATTATTTAACCCACTCTCGTCTGTGTATTATTGCAACCGCATGTCGCCACACTACAATGCTGCACTACACATTGTTTATGAAATATCTGAAAATAATCCTTTTGTTTTCCCAGACATAGAACTACTTTACATACAATGATTGCCCAGTCTGTTCTCACTTGTTTCTTCGAAGTGTTACACACAGAACATCTTATACCTCTCCCAGGACATCATGGATAATGCGAGCCACCGTCGTGTGCGGTACAAGCCGTAAGGCCAGCACCCGACCTGAGACGTCTTGGGGGGGTGGTGAACACAATTCACCAGATGGTCGACTAGCTCAGTATAGACGTCCCAGTGTGGACACAATAAATAAAAAAATAGGGGGGGGCAGGGTCGTGAAGATCGTTTATGGATTGGAAGCAAAAATTACAAACAACTCGGGTGAGAATCACTTTTCACTAAATTCAGAATATATTCAAAAAATATTTGCTGCTATGACAAATACATACAATGGCACACAGAAAAAAATCAAATACAGAATACTCTTGACTGGAAAAAAACACACTAATAACACAATACACAATTTCCTACTTTCATCTACAACCCAATTGTTTAACAAACACACTTTCAGAAATTCGAAAGAATCGTTAAATATTACTTTACAAAATTTGAAAGAAACACACATTGAAAATCAAAAATTAATACTTTTCCCTTAACATTACTTTTACAACAAAAAGGAAACTCTTTCTCTCTCTAAAATCCAGAGAATTACTATTATTATAATTATACTCTTACACAAACTCTTAATCACTATATTACAATATTTGATCTTGAAATCCTTTTTGAAAGAAAAGATTGATTCTGTTCTCACGTATTAGAAGTCGGAAACAAATGTACTTTTACTTTTCTTATCTTTTAAGCGTGGTAAATCTGTTACCTCCTTTTTCTTTCTACGTGATAGATACAGAATGAGCTTTCTTATTAAACTGAATCACTCCTATCCCTACAAAACATTTTATTTGGAACGACCTTACTGTGTTCTCGGCCGCGTAGAGCAGTCCGCTGGGCTTCCTTCTACCCCTTTTCACCGAGCTGCTTGGCCTTGAAGCGTCGTGTCCTCGGTTGAGAACGCCGTTGCTCCTCAGAAATCGCCTTCTTCTTCTCGTTCAAGTTTTATATGCTTGAATACTTCATATGAATTTTACTTTATTTTCGATTACAGTTAATGACCAACTGATATTCAGAGTGAAAATGAATCCAGAGATCACCCCTTTTTATATGAGCACCAACTTCAAGAGAGTATTTAAATATACGAAAAGCATGTGAGAGAGAAAAAAAAACTGGAAAGAGAAATGAATGCAAGCTATTAATTACTGCCATCTATTCAAAACTCCACTCCCTAATTCTTCCATTATAAATTCATAACGTTTCTTATTATCTTTCTTCTAAGATTATGTTTAAATCAATTTATAACAGAATAATTACTCTCTTCGGGTCTTCTAGAAGAGTTTTCTCAAAAATTGCAAATCTGAAGTTTGCTGCAATGTCACTTCCTGGCGTACCGTTTCCATACGTCCGCCCAGTTCAGCTGCTACCTTCAGAAAGAACTTTTCTTTCATCCGACCTCCGGTCTCGCCCTTGGTCTAAGGTGGATCTCTCTTGTTCTAAATTCTAATTATCATTCCAAATATCCATCCGCGTTGGCGCGTTCAAAATATTCTTTCCCTCGCTTTCTTAGGCAGTATGTGACAGTTTTCGGAATCTAAGAAAACGGGCGGTCCATAACCCTTCTTTCGAAAAAAGATTTTATGGGATTTGATTTCATATGCCGTAAAATCTTTTCACTAAAATTTATGCTCTTCTTTTTCTTGATTCTAGAACGTCGAGCAATCTTGTTCTCTTCCCTCTTGTACTCTTACTCCTTTCTTCTTCCTCATCTTCCTTCTTCTTTCTCCTCCTTGTTTTTTTCTTTTTACATGATTCTTGTCGGTTACTTTATCTGTTTGTTTGTTTCATCATTTTGCCACTTATTTCATTCTTTAAATGGTCGCAAACTGTGGAAATTGTACTTTCCGATTGTATTCCCACTTTCATCTAGTGTGCTTTCGCAGCAACGGAAGAAATATTTCAATGTGCATGGCGAAATTAGGAATAAATCTGGCGTAATAATTGACGCAACCTAACAAACTTTAAGTTGTTTCGTGTTTTTGGCGGTGCGATTTATCTATCTCTTGCATCTTTTCCATATTCATTTTGACTCCGTTAACTGTCACATCATAACCCAGGAACTTAACTTGTTTAGTGCAGAAATTACTTTTCTCCAAATTCAGTTGTAAATTATTTTCAATCAGACGTTTCAACAAAATATCTAGCTTAGTCATGTGTTCTTCAAATGTCTTAGAATACACAAGCACGTCATCAATATAGATAAAAACATCGCGGGACATCTCTCTGCCAATGATATTATCTAGACATTGTACAAGAGCAGATGCACTGTTCTTGAGTCCAAATGGCATTCTTTGAAGACATACGAAATTCCCCGGTGAATAAATCCTGTATATTGTCTACATTCAGGTGCTATCGCTATTTGCCAATACGATGCAGTGAAGTCGGTTGAACTCAACCACTTGATGCCGGATAATTGATTAGTTAAATCCTCTACACGCAACGGTCTGTCTCTGTACGGTAAGGTAACTTGATTCAATCGCCTTGCATCTAAACACAACCTTATCTTCCCATTACTCTTATCTACGAGCACTATCGGATTTAGATAAGAGGTTTTGGACTTCATGATGATATCATCTTTGACCATGGTAGCAATGAGCTTATCCACCTCTTCCTTATGTTTTTCTGGAATGACATATTGGTAACCCGTGAATGGTGTTTTATCTGTTAATTCTATTTCGAATTGAAAATCTTTTACTGGATTCTTGTTTTGCAAAACCCCTTTGATTCCTAAGTAATACTTCAGTTAACTGTTTTTTCTGATATGCATTGAGATTATCGTTGCACAGTTCATCATCAAATGAGATTAATTCGATTGATAATATCGCCACTCTTCTTCACTAGATTGTTCTATTTGGTTTCAGGCGGGATGGCGTGTCGAAATAAACCTTTCTAATTTTCCGACTCATGTCCGCAGATGTACTTGGTCCTGTATTTCTGGGTTGGAAAACTCCTCTATCAATAGAATTTTTCTATTTCTATCCCTAGACGAGGTCCTGTCTTGTCTAGCATAAGTTTGTTTTCTTGGTAATGTTTCGGTTTGTAAGTTTCTCCGTTTCTGGTTTGCTTACATTATGTTGTTGCTGCCTGCTATCTTGACCATTTACGACCATTAGCATTTGCTCTGCTTTCTGTAACCTTTCATTATACACGAAAGTGGCATCATACAATCCTAGCTGCGTTATTAATTTTTCAGTGGACATTGGTAAGAGATTCTTAAGCAAATTTTGCGTCGAGGAAGGAAAATGACGTATTAATAAACAGACAATTTCTTCATCCGGTATCGTCGGAGTACATAATTTGAAACAAGCTAATTTCTCCGTTGCATATTCCTGCATGGACATCGTACCCTTCTTCCACGTACCATACATTACGTTAACTTTAAAATTGATTTGGGTTTCGTTATTCCAATATCTCGAATAAAATTTTTCTTTGAGTTCGGCCATAGTTTTGGGAAACTCTCCTAAACTATCTGCCCAGATTCGTGCATTACCCTGCAACATCTGATAAACGATTCGAGTTTTCTTACTGTCCGAACACAATTTAAAGAAAAGAATTATCTACTCTTCATAAATACACATGGATTTCATCTCCACTGCACTGAAATTAGAGTACACGGTAATGAAACATACGTGGGCTGAAATTTCCTCCACCGATGGTAAATTTTCTAATTGATTTTTCAGTTCTACTACTTCATTCTTATATGCATTAATTTGATGTTGTAGAACGCCATCCTGTTCAGAAAGAGCCTTTATTCCACTATCTAATTTATTAGCTTGAACCTGAACTTGTTCAGTAACTAATTTCTGGAACTTTTCTACTCCTTGTTCTACCTCAATCTGCCTGTCGGATACGGCGGTTATAAGATCCGATTGTGTTTCGATCCTAGTTTCAAATTCTTTCGTTACTTGATCCACTTTTTCTTCTAATTCAAGTCCCAGCTCCGTGAATTTTTTCTCTAAGTTCTCATGTTCCTGTGCTAATTCTTGTGAACCTCGCTCTTAAATTCGACCTTCCACTGCTCCCAATTCAGTAAACTGTGCTTTTAAATTTTCTTCTAACTTCCTATTATTTTCTTCTAATTTCGTGTCGAATTCGTGAATTTTGTTTCCAATGCATTTATTGCCGAGTTATTTTCTCTAATTTGGTTTCCAAAGTAACCTTGTTCTCCTCTAGTTTAGTTTCCAATGCATTTATTGCCGAGTTATTTCTCTAATTTGGTTTCCAAAGTATTTATTGCCGAGTTATTCTCTCTAATTTAGTTTCCAAAGTAACTTTGTTCTCCTCAGTTTAGTTTCAAAGTAACCCTAATTTTTTTATGGTTTCCTCTGTTTTTTCCTCCTGCATGACTAACCTCACATCTAATTGTTGCATAAATTGACCTATTAACCGTTGCATCATTGAATTAGCCCTCTCGAGGTTTCGTTCTTCCTCATCCTGATCTCGTGTTGGCGTTGGCGTGATTCTGTCGGCGACGTCTCACTAGTTTCTCCTGCCGCTCCTAGTTCTACTCCTGTCGTTTCCTCCCCGATCATCGTACCTGGTGCTTGTCCCCCAGTTTCCCTATCGCTATCTGATTCCTCAGAAGTTCCTTCCACGGTAGGTAAATTCCTAGCCACGTTATACTTATCTGCCATTTTGAATCTATTAACTGCCTAGAATCAATCAATTCTTTCCCAGACACCATACACTCTCTCACAAAATATTTCACACAGAAATACAGACACAATTTGAAACTGATAAAACTCTCATATAATAAATATCCTTTTCAAAAAAAAACACTCCTGAAATAACACACTTTTACTCAACACACTTGTACTCTGCAACCTTGTCAGAAATTTTAGTGAACTGTGATTCAATTGTACTAGTAATTTTAGTTACACCAAATTTTGGTCTCAGTTATTCCCAAATCGAGTTTGTCGTAAATGCATCCAATAATCGAGCCCCGCTTATGGGCGCCAATTGCGACACGTCGTGTGCGGTACAAGCCGTAAGGCCAGCACCCGACCTGAGACGTCTTGGGGGGGTGGTGAACACAATGCACCAGATGGTCGACTAGCTCAGTATAGACGTCCCAGTGTGGAAACAATAAATAAAAAAATAGGGGGGGGGCAGGGTCGTGAAGATCGTTTATGGATTGGAAGCAAAAATTACAAACAACTCGGGTGAGAATCACTTTTCACTAAATTCAGAATATATTCAAAAAATATTTGCTGCTATGACAAATACATACAATGGCACACAGAAAAAAATCAAATACAGAATATCTTGACTGGAAAAACACACTAATAACACAATACACAATTTCCTACTTTCATCTACAACCCAATTGTTTAACAAACACACTTTCAGAAATTCGAAAGAATCGTTAAATCATTACTTTACAAAATTTGAAAGAAACACACATTGAAAATCAAAAATTAATACTTTTCCTTAACATTACTTTTACAACAAAAAGGAAACTCTTTCTCTCTCTAAAATCCAGAGAATTACTATTATTATAATTATACTCTTACACAAACTCTTAATCACTATATTACAATATTTGATCTTGAAATCCTTTTTGAAAGAAAAGATTGATTCTGTTCTCACGTATTAGAAGTCGGAAACAAATGTACTTTTACTTTTCTTATCTTTTAAGCGTGGTAAATCTGTTACCCTCCTTTTTCTTTCTACTGATAGATACAGAATGAGCTTTCTTATTAAACTGAATCACTCCTATCCCTACAAAACATTTTATTTGGAACGACCTTACTGTGTTCGGTCGCGTAGAGCAGTCCGCTGGGCTTCTTCTACCCCTTTTCACTGAGCTGCTTCGGCCTTGAAGCGTCGTGTCCTCGGTTGAGAACGCCGTTGCTCCTCAGAAATCGCCTTCTTCTTCTCGTTCAAGTTTTATATGCTTGAATACTTCATATGAATTTTACTTTATTTTCGATTACAGTTAATGACCAACTGGATATTCAGAGTGAAAATGAATCCAGAGATCACCCCTTTTTATATGAGCACCAACTTCAAGAGAGTATTTAAATATACGAAAAGCATGTGAGAGAGAAAAAAAAAAAACTGGAAAGAGAAATGAATGCAAGCTATTAATTACTGCCATCTATTCAAAACTCCACTCCCTAATTCTTCCATTATAAATTCATAACGTTTCTTATTATCTTTCTTCTAAGATTATG
This sequence comes from Teleogryllus oceanicus, assembly GCA_964035755.1. Lineage (NCBI taxonomy): Eukaryota > Metazoa > Arthropoda > Insecta > Orthoptera > Gryllidae > Teleogryllus > Teleogryllus oceanicus. The sequence goes on from CAXIVR010000007.1 coordinate 8,103,730, forward strand.
TTTAAATCAATTTATAACAGAATAATTACCTCTTCGGGTCTTCTAGAAGAGTTTTCCTCAAAAAAATTGCAAATCTGAAGTTTGCTGCAATGTCACTTCCTGGCGTACCGTTTTCCATACGTCCGCCCAGTTCAGCTGCTACCTTCAGAAAGAACTTTTTCTTTCATCCGACCTCCGGTCTCGCCCTTGGTCTAAGGTGGCGATCTCTCTTGTTCTAAATTCTAATTATCATTCCAAATATCCATCCGCGTTGGCGCGCGTTCAAAATATTCTTTTCCCTCGCTTTCTTAGGGCAGTATGTGACACGTTTTCGGAATCTAAGAAAACGGGCGGTCACAATAAGAGCCCAAAATTTAAATCTTATTCATCCTTGAAAATAAAGTTTATTTCATGGGAGCGGTTTTTTTTAATTAATTGAAAATTCAAGTAGTACATGACTTAGTGTAAGGATCACAGAATTTTGAAAACGTGCACAGAATTCACTTCTCCCCATAGCATGTTATACGCAGTTTTAACTGTTATTTGACGTTAAATAAATAAATAAATAAAATACATTTTTGGAAGATTCAAAGTTTTCCGCACATATTCAGGTACATGTGGTTTCTTGTTTTTTATTTGCACCGGAGATACTGATGACATCTCTTTCTTGTTCTGTGCCATGACAAGCGTTTCTGCCACAAATCCACTGACAATTTCGCGATGGAAATATTTCAGTTTTAGTGGAGATGCAGCAAGTTGTTTATGAAGAATGAATGAATTTATTATAGCTGCATCCAAGAAAAAAAGAAAATCCTGTGCCACCATTTTGTTAGTTTTCCTATTAATTTCATACGTTGGTTTCAGGTTATCAAAATGTTCTACACAATTCATACATGTTGTAGGAGCTAAAAACTTCAGGACAAAGGATCCCCTGGATCGGCTCGTTATGTTGTTTTCAATTTACAAAAGTCACTAATTAGGGGTCAATAAAGTTTGTGGCAGCCAAAACTGGCCTGTTATTTTCCCATACAACTACGGCTATTCCATCACTGCTACAGAACTAGACATGATAATCTCTGATAACCCCGCATTTTTGTGGCACCTGGGATCTTTGGGAAAACTATCCTATTAGCATTAACCCATATCTATGTCCTCTTCGAGTAGATTTTCCAGCAGTTCATAACTTGTGAAATAATTGTCTAAAAAGTCTTTGTGGTGTGCCTCTTCTAATCCTTCCATCATTTTGCTCACAACAGTTTGGCCAAGATTTTTTGAATTAAATTATTCTTTTCACCAGTGTAGACGTGATTTTTCGTTTTCTGATTTAGGGGTGTGTTTCGAAGTTTTGAAAAGTGGCATTCGGTTGCCTAAATTTCACTTGTTTCGACCGTACAAAAATTCTGAATTTTGTGTAAGTGAGGGTGCCAACTTGATCACCCCCTATTTTGAAATCTTAATTTTGGGGAGTTGTGAGGTACCAAAAATAATGTGATTGGTATCACAGAAGCGTTAATTTGATATCTTAATTTTGGGATGTTGGGAGGTAGCCCAAATGTTTGGAGGGGGGCTGATATTAGTCCAAAATTGTGGCGCAAGAATGTTTCAGTTTTCGACACTAGCTTGGGGGGTGCTAGCTTGTGCGTGTTTTTCAAGGCTAGTATAAAGTCAAGGAATACCAAATTACTAATACACAGCGAGAAGCAAGTAGTAAATACAAGAAATATTCAGAATAACAGGGAAATTTTCCAAAGAGATTCGTTATCACCTCGGCTGTTCGAATTAGTCTCATTCCCCCTATTTTGAAACTTATAGTGTATAGTGAGGCAGAATGAAATATTCAGAGAACATTGCAGTTGAAATGCACACTGTGATTCAAGATCCTGAGGCAGGTAAATCTTAGAAAATACTCAGGCATTGAAGAATATTAGACTATCTTCACGGATTTCGCGCGATCTATCCTTGCTCTTCCTTGTCCTATCCTCACCCCTTATACACACAACGCACTACACTACCACACATGCCGGCAGAACGGTCTGGGGCGGTGTCCCGCCGGCGGGAGATACCTAGATGGGGCAAACCTCGCTAGCTGACGGAAGGTCGGTGCCGGATCTCGCCCTCCAGTGGGGGAAGACCACTGCCACCTCTTGATGAAAAACATACACTACACTTGCGGGACTAACGACATCGTTAGTTGACGCGCCCGGAATGACTAAAAAAGCAACCACTCAATCAGCCAAGCTCCTTGAGCCTGTGTGACCCCAGCGGCGTGCACGGCTACCAGTGAGTGCGTGCAGACCTGATGCAGAGCTCTGATATTCAAAGACGCCACGCGACCTGGTGATTAGATCCATCATTAAAGTGCATTATGCTCTGGAGGTACAGCTGCCTCACCTCGTTATTCAAATCGATTGCCCTCGGCGGAGCTCTTCGTAGAGAGCACGGCAGCAGCAAGAAGGTAACGAACAAATTACATCACTTCATCGTTTCCGTTATATTGACCGTGAAGGCTTGAGCCGAGTGCACCACTTGGCTCTCTTTTTCTAGGTATCTTTGAATCACAGAGATGCAACGTCGTTGGGTTTTCATCAGTAGAAATACTATAAAGAAGATAATAAATGCTATAGCTTGTATAATATGAATCTTAATAATTAAACACGAAACCACCTCTTTCATGTTAACATTAAAGTAGTTGTAAGACACACGTGCAATGCAACGAAAAATAATTCTTTTTAGGAAGGTTTCCAATATAAAATTAAAAGTGTTTTATTGTAGTTGACCTGTTATTAGTAATCGTAACTAGTAATCGTGCATTTCGGCGAAATGAAAAAATAATATGTAGGCGCCATTGTTGGCGTGAAGAAAGTAATTACAAATAGTGTTTTTCGTAATATTAGAGATCGCCTGAAGGGAACGGGTTAGAATTTGGCGAATAAAAGAGCAACAATTATCTAAATTTTTGGAGGTAGTCTCAATTTTGGAGGACGCCTAGGAGGCGAGATAAAAATTGTGCTATATTTTCATTTAGAAAAATACACGAAACAAGTGACATTGTGAATCAATATTTCTTCTTTATTGTCAATATATGTTTACAAATAAAAGTATCCAAAGTTTTTTTGGATACTTTTTTATAAGTGACATTGTGGTGACGTCATGAGAAGATAGCAAGCGGTGATTTGCAATATTGAGAGGCGAATCAGACGATACGGTAATTATCGTAGGAATTTTGGACATGATGTAGAAGCAACCACAGGTCAGGAAAACGCTGATAAGTGAGAAGAATAAATATTTTTCGTTATTCTGTTCGGCGCAATAAGCGGGTGATCCGCTTTTGTTCGCCGCGAAACCATATAAGCTGGAGGACAACAATGCCAGTCAGTTAGAGAGGGAGGAAGTTTTGCTCAGAACGTGAACGCGAGATCCGTGTTAGAGGTTGCAAGAATTTTAATTATTGTTACGAGTTTATAACTTAGATACATTTTATTTATTTGACGGCGCACGAACTGTGTAAAAAACGCGCACGTCAATTGATAAACAGAGGCGATATAAGAGAGTTTTGTTATTATCGCGATGTAAACAATATTTGTCGGACATTTTGCGTGTTGTGTTTAATAGTACGAATACCAACGCTATTCTAGTTGACATTAAAAGGGGGTATGCCATTAAAGTTTTCAAGGAAAATAACATGGTGTATCAGCGCGTAGTGATTTTGAACATTTGGCGGGAGATGTAACGCGGGATAAGCCGAAACAGTCATAATCTTGTGTATGCTAAGGCGAATTCCGCGGGTGATGAAGAAAGTTTCGCGCGATGGTGATGTCCATGGAGATGACGGTGGCCGGAGCATAGCGGTCATTGTGCACCGATGGGGTGCGAGTTGACAGCTGGCGACGAACGTGACTAGCGCCACACACCGCGGTGCCGAACCAACAACAGGGAAGTGCAAGGACTAATCTGTTTTCGGTTACTACGAAGACGCTTTCATGTAGAAGACTAAGTAATGTTACACTTGTATAGATTAAGAATCGATAAGGCAATAGTTCAGAAAGCGCATTCGGTACGAATGAAATGTTTGCAAGTTTTTTCAGGGTGAATGGTTTTTCTTTTAATTTTTGTGTCAATTGATTTTTTTAATGTTGTCATTGAAGGGTGTGTTTTTTGTTTACGTGCTTATTGTCATTGTTTAATGAAAGAAAAGAATCAGCAACAAAAGAGAAACGGATGGGCTAAAGCACGATGAACACAGTTGTGTTTATCAGTAAAACCTCTCAATGACGTGTTGTGATTTCAGATAATTAGATGCTGACCCACGCGCGCGTTGCACGAGTACCACGTTCGGTCTCTGTAGAGGGGCCATCACAAATTCACGCCCGCATAACTTTTTAGAATTATGAAAAGTTAGCTAGTAAACGGGCATATTAAAATATATAATAGAGCGAGTAGCCGATTTTGTTACAATAGTTTCAATCAACAAGTGAATGGAGCAAAATAAAATAATCTGCAAGCAATTTTGAGAAGTGTCATATTATCTCATCTAAAAGCATTCTTACATTCGGGCATGGGTCATTTCATGTCAAATCAGCCAAAATGTCTCGACCATCTTCCGACTGAAACTGTAAATCCTAATAAAAAGATGAATCAATAAAGAAAATTGTAGTTATGGCTTTAAATTTTCTCGTTTTTTAACTTCATTTTGAGAGTAATGAAATTTCATGAGAGTATTATCAAAAAAATTGCTACAACTTCTTCAAAATTTGATTTTACTTCGCAACTTGCTTTATACCTCATATGTGTACATCCCATTCTGAGCATTTAAAACAATAAACATAAAAATAAGGCCATCTTAAGGGCCTATAAGGGCATGTAATTAAGTAACATGGTGATTTTTTTTCAAAATTCATTTTCTCAAATACACCATATCTGTATTTTTTCTGCTGTCAAATTATAGTGCCGTCAGTGCTATCAAAATGCAATCATCATATGTACGCAGATGACCTACAGATCTACGTCAGTGGGAAACCTTCTGAAGTGGCTCAGTTAATTAGTAAAACAAATCAGGATTTAGCCTCTTTACATGAATGGTCACTGAGAAACGGCCTTAAGTTAAATCCATTAAAATCTCAATTATAATTGGCTCTTGTTGGTCCCATCAAGCACTTAAAAATCTAAATATTCCTCATATCGTACTGGATAACACTACTGTTCCCCTATGCTCACAAGTTAAATATCTCGGTCTGACCATCGACAAATTCCTAAATTGGGAACCTCATGTTCTTGGGAAACTTGCCGCAAAGTGTATGCTTCAATGTACTCATTCAAATGTGCTTACAAATGCCTTCCACCCAAAACCAAAAAACTACTAGTAAAATCCCTCTTACTCCCTCTGCTTGATTACGGTGACATTGTGTACGGTAACGTAAAGAAATCAACTGCTGACGCTCTCCAAAGAGTTCAAAATGCGTGTGTTAGGTTTCAATATAATATCAGAAAGTATGATCACATATCGGGATACTACGAAGGTAATAACATACTAAACTTGAAAGCCCGACGCATGTTTCATAGTTTGTGCCTTTTCTACAAAATATTAAATGCGGGTGTACCTACTTACTTCTCATAAAATTTCTTATCTTAAAACAAGAAGATTCGAGAAATATTTGCTATGTAATATTCCTAAAACACTAACTTTTACAATAAATCTTACTTAGTAGCAACGATTAGAGAGTAGAATATACTTACAGAAAATGTTAGGAAATGTAAAACTCTGCGATCATTCAAAAAACATTTAAATACTATTTTTCTGAGCTGATATTGTATGATGTGAAAGTGTGTACTAAATGTGTTTAGAATGGTAAGGTAAATGTAATTTTTTATATCGCTTTTTAACAGTTTTTCTCCATTTCTTGTATTATCTTAAGTTAGTTCTTAAGTGAGTTCAAAATTGTAAGTTAAATGTAAATTTTATAGGTCTTTTTAACAGTTTTGTTCTTTTCTTTGTTTTTTTAAGCTAGTTCTTAATTTAATTAACAATAGTATAATTAGTCTAAATTATATATATTATAGGGTTAGAAGGCTTTTTTGTGTTATCTACCAGTATTTTTCTAATTCATTATTGTCTAACTTTGTCATGGCTCTGACTGAATGCGTCTTTTCCCTTGGTACAAGATGTTGAAATCTAAAATCGGCCCTAAGCCGTCGTCCTGGCCGGGTGGTTGTGTGTATTCTCATATTGCTTTTTATGATTCATGAATGTATTTGAGATTTTTGTCCACATTTGATACGTATTTGCTAAATTAATATCTCTCAGTATTTATATTTTCGGGCAAACCTTTAGAGTTTTCCAGAGTCAGTAATGTTTGTTTTGTTTTGAAAATTATCTTAAATATATTTTTTGTTGCTCAATGTTGAAGAGCATGCACACTTCTTTTGTTTTCCCTGGTTTTCCCCGGTCGCTTAAGGCAAATGCTGGGACGTTGTATTCTTGTCGCGTTTGTGAGCCCAGGGGCATGACATCAGTAAGATGTATTATTTACTTATTACTAAGTATTATTATTTACTTGTTTTTATTTACTAAATGTATCTCTTAATTCAATTCTTATCTATAAATTTATGTATTACGTGGTTAGGCGGAAGAGCGGGCCTAATGGTCCGAGTCTCGCCACATAAGTAAAGTCATTATTATTATAGTGGAGACATTGCAGTTTATAGTAGTGAAAGAATGTGATAGTCTTTGGGAGAATATACTTGAGAGTTATTGCAACAATTTAACGGAACAGAGAGAGGGAACGAGAGAGGGAGAGGGAACGAAAGTGAGAGCGAATGAGAAAGAGAAGGAACGAGTGAGAGAGAGAACGAGAGGGAGGGAATGAGAAAGATGGAAGGAGAGGGAAGAGGAGATGAAAGGAAGAGAGGAAAGGAGGAAAGGAAAGGGAACAAAAGAGAAGGAAAAAAAGAAAGGGATAAAGAGACAGAAAAATAGACAGAGGGAAAAAGAGGGAGGGGGGAAAAGAGAAAGAGGGAACGAGAGAGGGATGTGCTTTAAATAATGTCAAATAAAGTTTCCCAAAAACTCAACATTTTTGTGTAAAAATTCTTCATAACAATAATAAATTTTGGAGAGTTACAAACAAACAAATATTATATATATATATATATATATATTAATATATATAATTTATTCAATTTGCAATAAATTTCAAATATTTATCATTTCCATGCAGTGGATTTGTTCACCCTTTGATATGTTGTTCATCGTGGCTGTGATGATGTTATATTTATAAAAATTTTTATTAAATAGTTGAAATATTTTTTTTTTTATCATTCTATAAATCTCCTACAGCTTTTGGTTTTATGATAAAATAACATTCAATTATTTCATTTATTCTTCCGTTTCAATAACATTTTATTAATTTGAAAATTCAAATGTTTTGAAATTTATAATAAATTAATAATAAAAGTTACAATTTCATATGTAAATTAAATTATTCTACCATAAGCCTGTTACGATTTATAGGTCACAAAAAATTTATAAATCATTTCAGCAAATCCGCATTTTTGAATGGCACTACGTACAGTTAAACAAGCCGTGTCAACGTTTCATTTTGTTGAGGTTGGTAGTGCCGAAACTCCGCCATGTTGAATTCTTTCCTTCCGTGGAAGCACCTATAAGCGCAGGCACGTGGCCGGGGGAGTCCCCCTGCACCGCCCCCGCCGCCGCACGCCATCTGGCGGTGAGGATCCATCACGGGCCGGAAGCGCGCGTCCCCTTATCTGCGACAGAGCGGGGCGAAGCCGGAGCGGCCGGGAACGGACAGCGAGGTGCTAAACAACGGGACGAGGAGCGAAAACAGGAGGGGGTACGAAAAGAAGATTGATAGGTTGGGAAGAGAGACAGTGGGGAGTGATGGTTAAAATGAGACGGGAGAGAAGAGATGTGGAGGAGAGACGTGGTATGGTAAGACTGGGCGAGGATGATGGGGAGGGAAAGCAGGGAACGGAGAGGTGAGGTAGGGGCCGTCAGAATAGAGAGACGGAGTGGGAGCGACGGGTAGGAGTTGAGAGAAGGCGTTAGGAAGCGGAGTGAGGGAGTGAGAGAGGTAGAACAGGGGGGGGGGGAAGGGCGGAGTGCATCGGGGCATGGGGAGGGGATTGGGGAGGGGATGGGGGGAGGGGCGGAAAAGGGATTGGTAGGGGCGGGATAGCGGGGTTCAGGGCGAGGAGGTGGGCAAGGAAGTGTGTTGGGGTGGGAGTGTTGAAGGAATAGAATTGGGGGGCGGGGAAGGGCCGGGGGGGGGTGGGGAGTTGGTGCGTGGATGAGCTGAAAAGGCGTGGCGTTCCTTGACGGTGTGTGGAGCAGATCTTGGGATGGTGTGGTGGTGGAATGGTTCTGGAGGTGCATCCTGTTGAACGGAGGGGTGGCGGTGCCAAATGGGCGAAATGCATCTCGCAATAGCGTCTTATCGCTATTGCGTCATACATCATGTGCAAACACCACGCGGCTAGGCGTAAAAATTGAAAAACGTTAACGCGTCCAACTTATCCCACACGATTTCGAGCACTGTTAAAATGAACTTATGTATGAACAATAATGTCGAGGTATATTACGAATGAAGCATATATTTGAGGAATATTTCCATAAACAAATGTTCTGGAGTGCGAGACGTGTAGTCCAGTTATAACGTTTTCCATTCGCCGCACTGGTGCGCACCCAGTGCGTAGTCAGGGCAGCTTTCGTGTTCCATTCAACCGCTAGGGCGCACCAGTGCAAAGACGCGCATGTTCCATTCGCACAATGACACGGAACCAGGGCGCACTCGGGGCGCCCTAAAATGCACTGACGATCGCGTCGGTGCAGTCTAGTGCATCGGGCTATTGTGAGGTCAGATACGGAAGTTATCTATGCTGATTTGGATTCGTGGTGAAATTTTGAAGGCAATTGAGGATCTTCATTCGCAGGGGTACTTCGAATGATGGAGTATATTATGGCTTGCAAGAAATGTCTTAAAATAATTTTTGTGTCTTGCGAAGTTCCGAAAATCAGTTTGTGTTTTCTTAAAATTTAAACTTGAATAACTGCATGTTAATAAATTCAATGCTATTTAAAATTCAAAATGTAGATACGTCTCAACTTCGAAACGCTAATAAAGTGAAAATAAAAGTAGTGACCCTTACAAAATCATTCAAATATATGTGCCAAGAAATGTTTGTTCCACGCCCAGCGGAACTGCTCATGTCAATATTTTTATGGTTTTCAACAACCAAACAATATTGCAGAACCATTTCGGTTCAAAATTTCGTGTACTATATCGATCACTGGCAAATATCGGTTGACACATACGCATTTTAAGTTTTCGTAGTTTTTAAATAAAGAAATCACACGTTAATAATTTATGAATTCAGAAGTAAGAATTACCAAAAGACTTCATAAAAATCATAACAATGATGATAATTCAAAATTATTACTTTTCGAGTTCCATCAGTGTCACTGGCCAAGAACAGCTGTGTATAATTTTACTGCGTAGCGCACAAGCCCTGACTCAGTTTCGGAATCCGTTTCATTCGTAGCTGCCCTTCACGCGTGTAGGGCAGCACTGTTTCGGAGAGGTGACGTTTTTGCCCTGCACTAGGATGGGTTTCAGTGCAACAGATGGAAAACGCTAGACACGTTTGAGAGGGGCCGCATCGAGGTTCAGCGGGAGCCTGGTTAATCCTGTGGCCTTATTGCGCACCACACCGACATGCAGAGTCTGGACGCCCACCACGTTCCACGAGGAGGGAGGGAGAACCAACAGCAACGATGGGTGCTATTCAGCGGGGTGTGCAGCCTGCACTGACACATCAGTACCATTAGCAGGCGGTTGCACAACGTAGGGCTCGCCACACGTCGACCGTTACGACGCCTGCCACTCACACCCCAGCATCGTGGTTACAGACTCGCCTGGTGTCGGGTACGATTGCTTGCTTGATTGATTGATTGTTTCGTGTTTCCGGGCACGTCAACTGCTTTGGTAATTAGCCCCGTAAGTGTAGTGGATGTTTTTTCTCAGGAGATGGCGGTGATCTTCCCCCGCTGGATGGCGAGATCCGGCGCCGACCTACCGCCGGCTAGTGGGGTTTCCCCCTAACCAGGACTCTCCCACCAGTGGGGCACCGCCCCAGTCGAGACAAGCTCTAAGCTCTCGACCGGTCTCCCGGAATATGTGGTAGTGTGATGCATGTTAGTGTGTGTGTGTAAGAGGAGAGAATAGGACAAGGAAGAGGAAGGAAAGATCGCGCGCGGTCCGTGGCCCGTTTGTTAGGGTTCTGCTCCGACATTCGCCTGGTGTTGATCGGAGAAACCACGGAAAACTACCGATCAGAGCAGCCAGCCGCTAGAATTCTCCTCTAGACAGCGATTGAATTCGACCTAGCTGAAAAGCTAGAGTCGAAAATCCTGCCGCCGTTGGAGTGGGAACCTAGGACCTCCCGGTCAGAGGCGCTGCAGTGACATAAGTTGATGCACTGTGCTACCGCTCCCGGTTCGAGTACGACATACCTAGCGCCATGCAGACTGACAGCGGGTCATCTTCAGCGACGAGTCCTGCTTTTACCTCGATGGCGGTGACCTCCCGTTTAGTGTCTGGAGACGCCGTGGGGAGCGCCGCGACGGGCGGTTTGTGGTATCCCATCACACGTCCCGCCAGCCTGGTGGATGGTGCCGTTTTCCCATTAGTATTCCTCGGGGGCATCGCGATAGCCGCACGATTCATTCAGGAGATACTGCAACCGTTGGCTTGGCCGTTCGTGAACGCAACACGCCCCAGCATACCGCAGCCATCTCCCGAGCATGACTTGCAGCCATGGCCAGTCAATTCGCCAGACCTCTCCCCGATGTGAGAATGTTTGGGGTGATATCAAGAGTACGATCAGGACCGCACCCCTATCCACAAATCTACAAGATGGACTAGCACATTGCTGGCACAGACCTGCACAACTGCATGACCCGACGACTGGACGCGTGTGCTGACCAACATGGCGGCCCCACGCCAGACTGACACGTACCGTCCGTGGCCGTGAAGCGCAATAAATGTTGTACCTACAAATGTGAAAGGGTAATGATTTCGTGTGCCTGCTGCCCTCTACCTGTCTGCCAACAATGATTGTAATCCGCCTCGTTCTTCTCGGTGTAGCTTTTTTTTATGACGACGAGTATAAAGTAAAAAACTAAAAAGTCAAAGTCACTGTCAATGTCGTTGTGGTAATTTTTTTGAAAATTTCGTCGTAATCTGAAAACCCGCCCAAAAGAAAACATGTTTTGTTCCATTTCCGTCCATTGGGCGGTATTCCGCAAAGTTACTTTTTATCTCACAAGAGAGAGCCGTTTTCCAGCTCAAATAGCCGAATTTTGCCCAATCTGGCAACCCTGGTTCCAGACGCTCTTCAAAATCTACTATATTGAGAGAAGTCCGTGTCTTAATTATCGGATACAATGTTGATTTTTTATTAATCCGCCATAAATTAGTTAATAATAAAAGGTTTTACACATAGTGCTCACATCTTTTTACATGGCAACCACTTGATCAACAAGAGTGTAAAGTCTAGTGATGCTACGCAATCACATATTTTCTCGCATTATCTGCAAAGTTTTCACTTTTCAAAAGTTCATTTAGATAGACGAAAATGAGACCTGTGTCATTTTTCATTGTAAAAGCTATTTAAACGAAAAACTTTGAGTCGCTTTCGAGAATTTTTTACAATACTTTGCGTATTATATAAACAAATATAACGGGTAAACTACTAGTTTTTTCTTCAAAAAATTGCAATTCACATTATTGGAAAATGTCATTTTTTGAACATACTTCAATAAAAAACTTGACAACTAATATTGTATTTTTGAAATGTTAACTTTTTGTAATTTTTAAAATACGCCAGAAGTTCGCTGAAAATGGAATCAGGTCCATTTCCATTACCACCTTCTTATTTTTTGAAGAAAAGCAGAAATTCAAAATTACGAAGTTGCTTCAGTGATACTCACTTTAAGAAAAAAAATACTCAAAAATTATTTTTCTAAAAATTGCACTTGCTCTTATTTTAAAACATAATTTTTTAGAAGAGATTTAATTCATGAACTAAATCACTTTCATTAATATATCATTTTGCAATGCTAATTTTTTGCTAATTTCAAAAATACAGAGAATACGAACCACACAATTATAAACCATTCATAAAAATACTTTTCTGTATTTTCGAAAAAAAGAAAGAATTTAGAATCGTTCTCGAAAATATTGAAAAAATGTCTTTATTTAAAATTGCCTATATTTCACGCAAAATGTCGCGAAAGCTACTGATATTTTTTATTATTATTTTGTGTTTCCGGTAGCGTCAAATGCTAAGGTAGATTCCCGTAGATGAAGTTCATGCTTTTATGTCGGTAGGGGGAAGTTTCCTTCCCTTGCTGAAGGGGGAGATCCGGACCGGCCAGCGTGTTTTCCCCAACCAGGTATCATTTACCAGAGGGACACCAGAGGGAACCACTCGGGAGAAGTTCTAAATTAGGTCATTCCAGAGTCAAGGTCATCCAATAGGTGTGGTATTGTGGTGCATGAAAGTGTGTGTGTAAATAGGGAGGAGAATAAGATAAGGAAGATGAAGGAAACATTTAACGCGATCCATGTCCTGTTTGGCAGGGGACGGCTCCAGCATGAACTTGGTGTTGATCGGAGAAACCACGTAAAACTAACAGAGCTACCAACCACTAGAATTCTCCTCCATTCAGCAGTGAAATATGATCTAGCTGTGTAGCTAATGTCGAAAATTATGACACAGTCGGAACTCCAACCCGAGGACATCTAGATCAGAGATACAGCAGTGTCCCGAGACACCTCATCCGGACCTGAATTTTCGTACATCATGAGAGTACGTAGTAAAGTGAAAAAGTTTTTGTAGAACATTTTGCTCCTAATGGAAGTAGTACATAATTATATTGGGAGTTAAATGCTTCCAACGTGATGTTGTATCATGAAAATCTTAAGTTAGTAGACTTTCACCACTTTTAAGAACACCGGAATCCCGAGTTCAGGTAGGAGTGGGGAATGTGCAGAGGTTAAACAATGGAAAACACTAAGGTGTTTCAGGCGATGCAAAAACTCTCCAACGTATTTTCGCTCTCTCGTAAAACAGTTTTCTGGCACTGTATTGAGCGTTTGCCCTGGCTTTACTCCCACCCTCCCATGGAGAGATCATCCCACCCCCTGCAGAGAAAACGTCCAAGATAAGGATACTTTCGAGAGGGAATTTGCGGCAAGAGATAAGAACACATCGCGTGTATTAAATGGTTAAATGCACGTGAATTACTTCCATTTCATGTTGCAGGCGCGATCTGAGAATTAAGACAAGACTCCTTTCCTTATGGATAATTGCGGCACGGGATATTATCTTCTATGTAGTTTTCTTTAATGCTCGTTTTGTTTCTTACAGCTTTAGTCCTTTTCCTAAGATTTTCAGCTAACATTTTATCATGCTCGTCACATTTTGTTAGGGGTGTACGCAAATCTGAAAAAATGAAAGTTTGAAAGTGAATAGTCCTCTTTGCTCAAAAATCTTTGTTGAGTTTGTTTGGCGAAGAAAAAGTGATTATAATCGTAACTCGCCTTAATTCTAATTACAACAGCCAGAACACCTAAAAATCAACAGAATGCTTTAAGATGTGAAGTTTATTTTGAAGATTCATATAATTCGTATATTATATCTCAATATTCTTCAACTACAAGCATTTTGAAGCTCATTTGAAGAGACAGACCGAAAATGCTACTTCCATTTCAAATAAAAAAAAACTATATGTATTAATTGGTATATTTACTTCTTTTCAGAGAATTGTATATGTAGTTATTTTTGCTGTTATATAATGTGCTTTTCCGAAACATGAATTTCATAATATCCATCGTAACATTATCATACTTGTGTTAACACAACGTAATATACAATCATGAAAGTGTTTTATTGATATTATTCATATGTATTGCAATAACTGCAACCGCTGCGGGATTCATTTATATTTTGTTATCACTCTCAGTAGGAATTATTACGTCAGCGAAGGACACACGCGTACTATTGTCATTTACTATTGACGTACGCCTTTCCACTCGGCTCTGCCTCCGGGCGAGGCAATGGAAGGGTTCAACAGCCAAAAGCAGGCGGCGGCGATGGTGTAGCGGTTAGCGTACCGAACTGCTATACCCAAGTTTGCGGGTTCAAACCCGATCGAAGCCGTGGATTTTTAAGGGCAAAAAATCCTTCGTACGCCTTCCTTCGGAGCGGAAGTAAAGCCGGCTGTCCCATGTTAGTACATTTACTGCATGTAAAAGATCCTCAAGCCTAAATGAAGCCTCTGAGCTAAATTCAAATCGCCTGTTTCGTCGCCCAAGTAATACCTTCTTTCTCCCATGATTGGCGAAAGGAGTGTAACGAAATTTGCGTGGTCAGACGGAAGAGCAGGCCCCATGACCTGAGTCTCGCCACGTAAAATAAGGCAAATTCAATTCAATTCAAAAACACAGCCAAAAAGTTGTGGCGTCGGCGGCCGCAACCACTCATCAATAGACATTGTCGTTTACCAACAATCGCAAAAAATATTACATTATGACATTTCATGACATTATATTAAAACATTACAAATAAAAATCACTATTCTTCAGTTTTTTCTTTAACAAGTTTTTTCTTTTTACTTGTGTTATTAAATTATTCAGTTATTTATTGCATTTAGCAATAAAATGATATAAATTAACAAGACTCTATAAATTAACGATTCTCACTTACGGACAGATAGCAATTTTAGCAGACAAGAATATATTTCTGTTAAACCTCTTAACCTGAACGTAAAAAGATAATGCTTTTGTAGCACTTTAAGTCAACACGATTACAAAAATCAATATATTTTTTATTCATTTATTAAAATTTTACTCTCAGTGGAAAATTTTAAATCTGCCTACTGTAGTAGTTCATTTGAATAAATCATTTGTTAGCTTTTAAGAGAATTAATATAACTAAATTTTTGACAATAACTGTCAAGTAACGTCTTCTAAAGACTGTCATGAATCAGGTGTGCAGTGACTTACTGTCAATGTTGAAATTTGTTACTTGTTACTAAATCTCGCGCCAATTTTTCTGGACGCAGTGCCCGCGACCTCTGGTACGCTTGTTTCCTTGCTCGCGACCTTGGCCCTCCTGGCTTAGGGGCTTATTATGAATGAATGAATGAATGAATGAATGAATGAATGAATGAATGAATGAATGAATGCCTTATTTCAAGTGGCGAGACTCAGGGCATGAGGCCTGCTCTTCCGTCTGACCTCGCAAATTTCGTTACGCTCCTTTCACCTACTAGGAGAAAAAGAAGATATTACTTGGACGACGAAAAGGCAGTTTAAATTTAGCTCAGAGGCTTCATTTAGGGTTGAGGATCTTTTTCATGCAGTAAATGTACTACCATGGGACAGTTGGCTTTACTTCCTCTCCCAAGGAAGGCGTACGAAGGATTTTTTCGCCCTTGAAAATCCACGGCTTCGATCGGGTTTGAACCCGTGAACTTAGGTATAACAGCCCGATACGCTAACCGTTCCACCATCGCCTCCGCATTACTGAACTCACGCAATCAAAAGCGTGGACGCACGTCTGCAACGCCGACGGAAGAAAACAATTTATGTATTTATTTATTTATTTATTTATTTATTTATTTATTTATTTTACGTCAAAAAACCGTTAAAAACTGCGTATGACGTGCTGTGGGGAAAAGTGAATTGTCTATAGAAAATTTAAAAAAAAACCCTTTTAAAAGCAATAAATTTTAAAAAACAAAAAAACTCCCATGTAATAAAATCTATTTTCAAAGATAAGCAATAAATTTTGGCTCTTATTACTTCCTGCCGCGACAACATGGAAACGATAATTTGAAGAATTGAGTTTCCCACTGAATTCTAGAAGACGTGCACAGAAAACGAAGTTACATTTATGTCCAGAAGCAAAACAAGGGGCCATCTCAGCATTTGCTCAATAGATCAGGGAAACTGGACGAAAACCTGATCGAGATGGGGGTCATTGACCCGGAAGCTGTAGTACAATAGTTGTTACAGGTTGTTTATACTCATTTATACAGTCCAAATGGTAAATAATGCATTATGTATCATTGTTAAAATTAATGTTACTTTTCTTGTGATGCTCAGTATAGTCTCTAATTGTATAGAAACAGTTATGCAGCAGAAACGATTTCACTTGGGATTTAAACTTTGCTATCGAATTTAATCGTTTAATGTCATCTGGCAAAGTGTTGTAAAATAATGTACATGTATTGTATGTGAATTTTTTGTAATGAGCTGTTGATACTGTCACCTGATGAATATGATTTTTACGTCGAGTGTTATAGTAATAGACTTCGGCATTTTCTGAAAAAATAAATTTAAAGCCAGTCTTCACAGGAAGCTTCTCGAAAGACCACAGCAGTTCATATATTGATTGCTTTGTAGCTGCCAGTGCCCTCAGTGATGTAACTCTCTTATCCTACCTTTCCTACGGTCAGTAGCGCTGGGTTGATTGATTAGTGTGATTCCAATGCGTCAACTGCTAAGGTCATTAGCCTGCACGTATTTTTTCCCTGGGAGGTGGCGATCAATTTCCCCGCAAGATGGTGAGATCCGGCGCCGACCTACCGTCGGATAGCGAATTTTCTCTCGTCAGGTATCTCCCCCCAGCGGCGCACTACCTCAACCAGGACAAGCTCTCTCCTAGCTACCTAGCTAGTGCCGAAAATCCTGCCTCCATCAGGAGTCGAAGTCTACAACTTCCGGGTCAAAGACACTGCAATGACATCAGTTGATGCCTTGAGCCACGTCTCCCGGTCAGTAGTAGCGATGGGCAGTGGCTCCGTGTAAAGGGACCCGGTGCTTCAGTGTGGCGCTGCCGAGTGGCTCCGTGTGAAGGGACCTGATGCTTCAGTGTGGTGCTGCGGAGTGGCTCCATGTGATGGCGGACGTAGGATACAATGATGTTCACATGATGGTATTTTTGTGGCCACCAGTGCGCACAATGGTGCGCAGAATATCCTTAAGCTCAGTGGCTCGGAGTGTTGGCTGGGTGAGAAAGGGCTCGGTGACGCTGTAGAGTGGTTGTGGAGTGCCCAGGTGAAGGCGGTGCACGCCACATGAGCACCTCTGCACCGATCGTGTGAAGACCTCGATCCAAAGCACTCCTTCGTCAGCAGACGCACTGCTTCCACAACAGACGGTCCCGATCGATAATATATTAAATATAAATGCTCTCATTTTTATGTCACTGCAACGCCTCTGATCGGGAGATCCTAGGTTCGAGTTCTGACGGCGGCAGAATTTTCGACACTAGCTTTTCAGCTAAGTTCAATTCAGTCGCTGTCTGGAGGAGAATTCCAGCGGCCGGCAGCTCCGATCGGTAGTTTTCCGTGGTTTCTCCGATCAACACCAAGATAATGCCGGAGCAGTACCCAACCAAACGAGCCACGGACCGCACGTGATCTGTTCTTCCTCTTCCTTGTCCTATCCTCTCTTCAGCTAAGTTCAATTCAGTCGCTGTCTGGAGGAGAATTCTAGCGGCCGGCAGCTCTGATTGGTAGTTCTCCGTGGTTTCTCCGATCAACACCAGGAGAATGCCGGAGCAGTACCCAACCAAACGAGCCACGGACCCTGCGTGATCTATTCTTCCTCTTCCTTGTTCTATCCTCTCCTCTTACACACACTTACACTAACATGCACTACACTACCACATACTCCGGGAGACCGGTTGGGAGCTTAGAGCCTGTCCCGGCTGGGGCGGTGCCCCGCTAACCGACAGTAGGTCGGCGCTGGCTCTCGCCATCTAGCGGGGGAAGATCACCGGCCATCTCCCGAGAAATTAAAAATGCATTACAGAAACGGGGCTAATAACCAAAGCATTTAACATGCCCGGAAACACGAAGAATCATTCAATCAATCTCATTTTTCTATGATTATTAAAAAAATGTTACTACACATTCATCCCGGCGAGGAAAGTAATATAAGGATTCCGAGCAGGGTATCATTTTATCTTCAGAAACCGTGGGAGAAATGGTTTCACCACCCCTCCACGCCGCGCTCTGCTTTCCCCTTCTCCTCCCGTGCGCCTCCCCCGCTCCCCCGCTATCATTATCCCTCGCGCGCGCAGGTATTCAAGGAGAGGGTGCGCGGCGCCCGTCGTTTGTTACCGGCGTGGCGCGTGCATTGTTTCGTGGCAATGGGGACCCGAGGAAGCGCCCACCCCAACCCCAGAGCCCCCGCTCGCTTATCTAACGAGGCGGGCGCGGTTTACCCGCCCCGCCATGCCTCGCTCCTCCCCTCCCCTTCCCGCTCCGACCGCGCCCCGCCATGCCTCGCTCCGCCCCCCGGCTCTTCCCTCGACACACTGCCCTGTCCTGCCCCTTCTGCCGCCGCCACCGCTCGCTTTGGCAACGAGGTAGATGCGTTCCTCCTCACCCTGCCCGCCCCTTACCTCCTTTCTCCTGCGGTGGCTCAGGGCATCAACTGATGTCACTGCAGCGCCTCTTACCGGGAGGTCCTAGGTTCCCACTCCCCACGGCGGCAGGATTTTCGACACTAGCCTGTCAGCTAGGTCGAATTCAGTCGCTGTCTGGAGGAGAATTCTAGCGGCCGGCTTCTCTGATCGGTAGTTTTCCGTGGTGTCTCCGATCAACACAATGCGAATGCCGGAGCAGCACCCTACCAAACGGGCCACGGAGCGCGCGATCTGTCCTTCCTCTTCCTCGTTCTAGCCTCACCCCTTACACACATACTTACACTAACATGCACTACACTACCACATATTCCGGGAGACCGGTCGGGAGCTTAGAGCTTGTCCCGGCTGGGGCGTGCCCCGCTGGTGGGAGAGTCCGGGTTAGGGGGAAACCCCACTAGCCGACGGTAGGTCAGCGCCGAATCTCGCCATCCAGCTGGGGAAGATAACCGCCATCTCGTGAGGAAAAAAACAACAACATGCACTACACGTACGGGACTAATGACCTAAGCTGTTGAGGCACCCGGAATCACTAATGTACCAACCAACAAACCATCCTTGCTTCTGCCCACCCCTTACTTCCCTCTTCCTGCTCACTACTTCCCCGCCTCAACACGTCCCATTCTTCCTTACCTGGCGAGCCCCTTCTTTCGTGTCCGCCCTCGCCCACAACTAAAGACCCCTCACAGTACAGGCCTGTAATCTGCCTTCAAACTTTCTACAAACATCGTGTGTTACACAACTGCTGATGACACATATTGAGGAACATAGCACATTAGCGGACGAACAGAAAGGATGTGAACCTGGATTTTAGGGATGAAGGAGCAACTCAATTTAGACTCTGTAATTATGGGACAAGTGCTTGACAAAAAAACTCGTACGAAAGTTACATAGATCGACATTCGACACCGTACCGCAACCGTGGCTCCTTCAAGGTTCATTCGTTTCTCTAAAACTTCCTGAATACGATGATCAATAGATGGAATAAAAAACTGGAAAACCATCCGTCCAGACAAATTATATATATATATATATATATATATATATATATATATATATATATATAGTAACCACCATATGTCGGTTCCATTGATTTTTGAGAAGCACCCGAGAACGTCAAGACACGACAAGATGCAATTATAGTGTTACCGAATTGCAAGAGATCGCGCTAGCAGTAAAGTGTATCCCTTGCGAGAATTTAGTACAGTTTCTGAACGCACTCGCGTAGAATGGAGCGACAACCAATCAAAAATCACCCTTGAAAATATCAGCACTACGCAAAGCACCGCTACGAAAAGCTCTCTCTTTTGCTGCCGACCGCCGATCTGGACGCACCGCAATTGTTCGTGTTGGACGGAGAGGAGAATTCGCCGTATTTCGACGATAAGTTGCTTGAAAAAGGTAATTCGTCTCATCATGTTAAAATAACGATACCATGTATGAGAGATTGAGAATTTTATATAATGAATATTTTGATAAATTCACGTAAACGCATTACGCAGAAATATACTATTTCTCTATCAACGAGGAATTTCAACGTTCAAGAACGTATACTGAAATGGAGAGCATGTGCTATAGGAAATGTTTCTTTCTATTTCCAGCTTTTTTGTCTTCCGTCTTGGCTTACCACATAAGAAATTCATTACGCGGAGATATTGCAGTCATATTGTATGAAATTCGAAGGACTGTGGTAGCGATTCACCAGAGGACGTGTTTGCCGTAGCAAGAGGTTGCCACGACCATCAAAGGATCTGAGTCGCCGTCGCCACTCCAAGCTGTGGAAATATTTCTTCGAGACGGCTTGTGGTAAGTCAGAAAAATTCACTAGAAATTCTCAAAAAAAACTGTTTATAGAAGCGAGAATTATTCCACAGGGATAGAAATCATCTCACTTACATACCTTCACCATATTTAAACACCATACTTACCGTCATTAGAATTTAGTGTACAAGCTCATGAAAATTTATCAATGTTTTGTCTGTAATAAAAACTTCGTGATTCAATAAAATGTTGACAATGGTTCAGTTAATTTTCCCATCATTTTCTGTTTTTCACGAGTGGTTATAAGAATAAATTTATTTTGCATATAAATTTTTAAATGTTATATACCCAAACGACCAAACAAATAACTGTACTAAGCATAGAAACACCGGTTATCAACAGCGTACCGTGCGTACAAGTGCGGGTCCGCCCGCAAAACTTTTATCCGGCCCTCCATCATAAAAGTGCGTAGCAAACAGTGCGTAGTGTTATTAGGTTTAAATTATAAAAATATCCCCTAACTCGGCGGCGGTGGTGTAACGGTTCACGTATCGGGCTGTTAGACCCAAGTCCGCGGGTTCAAATCCGATCGATGGCGTGGATTTTTAAGGGCGAAAAAATCCTTCGAACGCCTTCCTTCGGAGGGGAAGTAAAGCCGGCTGTCCCATGTTAGTAGATTTACTGCATGTAAAAGATCCTGAAGTCTCTGAGCTAAATTCAAATTGCCTGTTCCGTCGTCCAAGTAATACCTTCTTTCATCCCTGAAGGAGCGAAACGAAATTTGCGTGGTAAGACGGAAGAGCAGGCCTCATGGCCTGAGTCTCGCCACGTAAAATAAGGCATTCATTCAAAACTGGGGATTTTTAACTGTGTGCGGGCTTAAACGTTATGCAACTGCTGACAACAATGCATTTTGCATCAACATTCTATAGGCCCAACTTTTCTCATAAAGGAAAAATAGCAATTATCGATTTGTAGTTATACGAAACCAAAAAAATTATGAACTCTCGCAATTTTCAAAATGTCAGAGATATCAATAAAAATGAGACCTGCACCATTTTAAGCGTTATTTTTGCTATTCCAAAACAAGTTCAATAAAAAAATGGAATTCTTCAGAAACTTTCGAAAGTTTAGCCTGTGGTGTGTAATACGAGTACATCTAAAAATAATATCTTTTTCAAACTCGCAGAATTTTGATTTCGTTTAGATTGATCAGTGGATGTCAGTTTTGATGACATCGGCTGAGCATTAAACACAGACAAATTGACTGACGAACTGAGCGTTTGCCGTCAATCAATTTTTCGGTATCAAGGATCCACAAATAGCTAATTCTGATTTTAACACATGTTAGAGTAAGTAACTTACATGGCATTTTTTAAAAGACCTAATGTTTTAGAACAGATTTTAATAAAGAAAAATCTCTGTCATCAAAATTCAATTTTTGCAGTTACTTTTTGCATTCTTTGAAAGTCCAGAGATTCCACCGAAAATAAGGCGATCGCCAATTGTAGTGTCCCTTTGTACACACGAGAACAAATTTAATAAAAAATAGAGCCATTTCTGAGTAATTAATAGTTTAGAAATATCCTTTACATGACGCAAAACAACTCATATTTTTAAAACAATTTACAGGAAATCATTTCAAGATGTTTTAGAGCTTTTAATATAAAACTACTGGTGATATTTAATAGCAAATACTTTCTCACACTAGTTAGTTTTTCAATCATTTCAGGTTCTACCTTAGGCTAGCTTTCCGGTATTGCTCTTCCCAGCTGCTATTGGCGCCAAAGCGTTTTCTCAATTTTTTAGTCCCCCAACTGAAATATGTCTTTGAAAATGGTACCAAAATATAAAACAGTACCATATATAAATTTTCATTGAAAAAGTTGGCTCCATTTTTCAGAAAATGTTTTTGAAACTTTTTTTAGATCAGCGCAATTGTGAGCACGATTTCGAGGAAGGTTTTCGAGAGATAAGTTTTGAAAAACAAAAGAATATAGCAAACTGTATACAAGAAAGTCTCAGATTCTCATACATTTTTGTAGAGAAACATCAAAATTCCAACCTATAAGATTAAATGTCAAAAGTTGGGCATACATGTCCTGTAGTTTTCTGTAAAAATTGCCACAACACGCCGCTAAGCGGTTTACCGAATTGCACCGTCCGATTACTTTCAATGGCAGTATTTCTGTGCGTGCGTTCTGACTATGATCTTTACTAATTTTTAATTCACAATGAAAAGCATAGAGAAGAAAATAGCCAGGGTTAAGGAAAGAGGGAGTTTATCACAATATAAGTTCAGACAATCGCACCTTGACACACCCAAACACAAAATCGAAATGGACGATTGCTGTCACGTCGGGTAAACAAATACGTTAGTGAACTGCTTCTAGAGGCACTTGAGTCAAACGGTAAGTTTTCTGCATGAAAAATTATCAACATGCTCAAACGTTTCATGCAGAAATCGTGCAGTTTATTTTTAATTTAATGTACCGCCAATAATCAAAATATCCCTTGGAAACTCGCTGGACTTCGAGTTTGTCTAAAGCGATCCAGGATCAATTCTGGAGAAAACCGGTTGAAGAGTTTAGACGCTGTCGTTGACCACAAACGTTCGGACAGAGATGTATTGCCTTTAATCGATTTTTCGATACTAAGAGACCACTATGCGTAAATTATGACTACACAAAGTGTGAGAAGAAGTAATTAACAAAATATATCAACAATATTTATCCACAATATGAGATTTTGCCAAAAACTAGAATTTTCTGCTGCAGCATTACAATACTCTTTATTACGTAAGTGCGTTGGGAAAGGTAAATAAATCACCTAGAAACGCCTGTCCCAGTAATTTAAAGAACACAAAATCAATTAATGAAGTCTCTATGTTCAAATGAAAGAAAACGAAAATCCAATATTCCGAACTGTTAAGCAAAACGTGATTAGTTGATTTGTAGAGTGAAAATTTCATGAACATTGCAAATAGATAAATGTAAGGAAAAGAATATTATGTGGACTCGCACAGTTGCATAGTTGATTCTGTTCATAATTGCAGCATATCTTATGCGAGAATTTTTTAGAAAAAAAATTAATACTCGAGGGTTTAAATACGCTTGATTGGTCAAGAAATAGGATATCGATGTTTTATTGGAGCTTCTATGATTGCTTATTTACCACCGTAATTTTCTGCCAACCTCTTTCCTCTGCTGCGAGGATAAATGAATGAATTCCACGATGTTCTAGAAATGTTGATCACCAGAGCCAGGCTCTCTGTTGTCTTCTGTCAGGGGGCTGTGTTTTTCACAGATTAACGTTCTTCTGTCTACCGGTGGCCAACGAGGGATTCAGAATGCCTGCTTAATGTCTGGTCATGAACGAGTATCTTGCCACCGATGTCAACGCTGTTGCATAATTCTTTATCTCCTCTTTTCTGTCATCTTAGAGCAAACGAAATTCACATCTCCATGTGATGAGTATAATGAGAAGCTCTGAGCCCTCTGGTGTATTTCAGAACTCACAATTGCCCAGAGCTCCGTGCTCTTATAGCCTTCGTCACCACCCTCATCTTCAGAAGGAAGTCCAGGTTACAAATTGCAAAGTTAGGAATGTCGCCAATTCCCAGGTCACTGTCAGCCTCAGCGTAGATGTTTGACGATGTTTCTCGTGGATCCTATATCATCTTTAACCGATCACCTTCTCCCGCATTGTGGCTTTCTTGGCACTTAAAGCAAATGCACCTCGCGCCGTCACCCGGAGATTGATCACCAGCCCCCAACTATCTACATGGCCCCGAATATCATGTGCTTCAGGTGCGAAGGCGGGAGCATGCATTCTTTGGACAACAACGAGTGCAGTGGGGCTCACCACAGATGGTTGAATATTTTGCTGGTGTGAGTTTGCTCTGTGAGCACTCATCCATCGCCTTCTTCATCACTCTGCCACCCTATGTGCTTCGAGCCCTTCGAGGCTTTAGTGCACGCGCACTTGGAGGCGTCGCACGGCGTCGTATCAAACAAATCTCCTTCCCCAGGCTCCTCCACAACTGTCCCGTGCGGCGGGTACCCATCTGGAGGCGGGTACCCGTACGGGGGCGGGTAGGCGTAGACGGGCATGGGCCGCCAGGCGGGGCCGCCGGGCTGGCCGCGCCCGCCCCACCCGGGCAGGTCGGCGGGCGCGCCCTTGCTCTGGCGGTACTTGCGCACGTTGTCGTGGCACGTGCAGGGCCCCGTGCGGAAGAACAGCTGGCGGCCCTGCACGGGCCGGTCGTTGGGCGGCGGGCCGTCGTAGCCCGGCCCGTAGCCCGGGCCGTAGTCGGGCCCGTAGCCCGGGCCGAAGCCGTAGCCCGACTCCTCGGCGCGCTTCACCGCGTCCTGCGTCATCGCGTCCATCTGCTCCGCCTCCATCTGGCGCGCCGCCTCGGCGCGCGCGCGCGCCAGCTCCTCCGCTTGGCGGCGCTGCGAGCGCATCTCGCGCGTCTCCTTGTACGGCTTGCGGTACTCGCGCGCCCACTGCGGCGGCAGCTTCTCCTCGGGCCCGTAGTAGTAGTAGCCTGCAAGCGAGCCATCCGTTCATTTTTGCGTGTGACAACTGCTTTGGTCATTAGTCACGTTAGTGTAGTGCATGTTTTATCTCGGGAGATGGCGGCTAGTGGGGTTTCCCCCAACCAGGACTTTCCCACCAGCGGGGCAACGCCCCAGTGTAGTGCATGTTAATGAAAGTGTGTGTGTAGGGGGAGGGAATAGGACAAGGAAGAGGATGGAAAGATTGCGCCCGGTCCGTGGCCCGTTTATTAGGTACTGCTCCCGCATTCGCCTGGTGTTGATCGGAGAAACAACGGAAAACTACCGATCAGAGAAGCCGGCCGCTATTGATTGATTCATTGATTTTTTTCGTGTTTCCGGGCGCTTCAACTGCTTTGGTCATTGGTCCCGTTAGTGTTGTGCATGTTTTTTTCTCTAGAGAGGGCGGCGATATTCCCCCCTCTGGATGGCGAGACCCGTTACCTATCTATCGTCGGCTAGTAGGGTTTCCCCCTAACCAGGACTCTCCACCAGCGGGGCACCGCCCTAGCCGGGACATGCTCTAAGCTCCCGACCGGTCTCCTGGAATATGTGGTAGTGTAGTGCATGTTAGTGTGAGTGTGTGAGGGGAGAGGATAGGACAAGGAAGGGGAAGGGCAGATCGCGCGCGGTCCGTGGCCCGTTTGGTAGGGTACTGCTCCGGCATTCGTCTGGTGTTGATCGGAGGAACTACGGAAAACTACCGATCAGAGCAGCCGGCCGCTAGAATTCCCCTCTTGACAGCGACTGAATTCAAACTAGCTGAAGAGCTAGTGTCGAAAATCCTGCCGCCGTGGAGAGTGTAACCTAGGAACTCCCGGTCGGAGGTGCTGCAGTGGCATCAGTTGATGCACTGAGCGTCCGCTCCTGCAAGAGCAAACGCTCAAACACTCAACCTGCAAGAGACCATTGTATGCTGCAAAGGAGCACACATGTTGAAGCGAACAAGGATAATGCAGAATAACTAGTGCTCCAATACATGATTTCTCGCCTTGTTTTTCAATTTGGAATTTCAATTTTCTAAAATCCTGACAGCTCAAGAAAAGTGAGATATGCGCCATTCTTTTAAATATCTTTGTTTTATCCGTGGAAAAAACTTTTAAAACAATGTACTATGAATTTTGTGAAAATGTGTTGCTTATAAATTGCATTAAAGGGTGTAGCGGAATAAGATAGGCAAAAGTGCTGCGCGGGGACAAAAAATTTTGATTGTTGAAAATCGTAATTGAAGGATATAGAAAACCAGTTCTTCACCACTTTTAAATCAATTTACACCGAGTACTTTTCACAAATGGAACTAGAGGTGTAACGGAATGGCACAAACTTTCTTGCAGTTAAGATTTATAACTTCCTTGGCGTGGACTGGTACTGTACAGACTTGCCCTTCGTTCTTCCCAGTTGTCATCTATCGCCGCCCGAAGTGCCTTTTTTAAAAATTTTCTCAGCCTTTTTGTTTGGAAATAGTAGAACCGAAATATTATTTTAAAATATATAATTTGTTCTAAATAGCAATTTTCATTGCAAAATTTGGAGCCGTCTTTAAGACAACAGCGTTAGGCATTACTGTAAATGCGAAATTTGATGCTCTTTTTCATTGGAATCTATTGAGTTTTCGAAAAACTTCATTTTAAGTATTTTGAGTACATCTACTCAGAAATTCAAAAATGCATACAAATATATTCAAATGTGCATAATAACAGCATGAGAGATATTTAAAAGAAGTACATTCACGTAATTTTTGAAAAAAACAAAAAATCCACCAAAATCAACTTAACGTCATGTTAAATAGTGTCATTACCACTATTCGTTGTAAAAGTTTGGAGAAGAAACTTGGATCAATTTTTGAGAAAATCCCTTGAATTTGAAACCGATATTGCTTTTTTGGGTGTTCTTTACATGAAGACCCTGGAAGATTTTCAACATTTTAAAAAAACAGCCTCCATCGTTTTTGATTAAATTTTGTTGATGGACGTTTAAGAGAATTGTGCAGGACTCACGTTCGTTAAAAACCCTGATTTTTCGAAAATTACAAAAGTTCAGATTGTTTTCGGAGTCTTTCTACAATTAAAATATTAAAGATAGAGTTTTCCCTTAATGAAATATGTTCTTTAAAGATAGATTTTGAAATATGGTAATGTACAGTTTTTTGAAAATGAGTACTTTTGACGTAATTTTGCCCCAAAATACGAGAGACAAAGTAAGTGCTGTATTAACACCAGTACTTTCAATTTGTGTGAAGTTCTCCGGGCAAATTTATTGAAATCCGACGAAAAACTTGTTTTCTATACACATATAATGCAACTTCAACATCCAAAATTTACATCCACGGGCCTGCCTTATTCCGCTCTATTTTGACTACCTTAGTCTGCTGCCGTTGCCAAGCAGACATTACGCGAAAACGTCACATTAGAGGAAGTAATTTACTATATATGGAAACATGGTTTATCCACAATTTGTAACAGGGCATGGCAATAAGAGTTATCAGTTGAAAATTTTATCACTATTTTCTGGCGCACGATTAGATTACTTTCTCTTCTTACGAAGGGCGAAAAAGCTAATAAAGTAGACGTATTTCAAACCAGGGAATTAGCAAGAAGGTCATTCGCCTGTACGCTCACAATACAAACAATATCTAGGATATTATTTGAGCGAATAATCAACAAAATGTATTATCTATAGATAGATTTTCAACATTTTGGAATCACTTCTAACAATTAAACCTGTAGTGTTAAACCTGGAAATTTAAACTTCAATCTGTAAGAAATCTTCAAATCTCTATGAACTATAGAGACTAACCGACAAAAGACAGAAACTTAAGAAAAGTTAGTGTAAAAAAAGTTTGTTTTCTTTCGTTACAGAGACTTCAAGATTTTCTGCTATAAGGCTCTTAGGGCTTTTCACACTCATTTCTAGTTTTCTGATCTCACTTTGTACATTCATGGTTTAATTATGGTGAACAAGTAAAGGGAACTCCATAAACTATTAGATTGACGAACACGTCAAATTATATCACCAATTCATTGGTGAGAATATTTCCGGGCACATCAACTGTAACGGTCATTAATTCCGTTGGTATATTTTATTTTTTATCCTAGAAAGTGGCAGTGTTCTTTTGCTGAATGGTGAAACCCGGTACCGTCACCGGCTTGCAAATATTGTTCTCCTACATGGATCTCCTCCAGCGAGACACCGCCCCAGCCGGGACAAGCTCTAAGCTCCCGACGGCTTTCCTAATGTACTGCATGTAAGTGAAAGTGAGTGAATGTAAGGAGAGAGGATAGGGCAAGGATGGGAAAGGAAATGTCGCGTGCAGTCCAACGACCATTTGTTAAGGCACGTCTCCGTCATTCGCTTGGTATTGACCAAAGAAATTTATTAAAAATGTCGGTGGGAGCAGTCGACCACTAGAATTCTCATTCAGTCACCGAGTGAATTACACCTACCTATCTGCCTAGTGTCGAAAACGCACTGGAGGAGATGTCTCAAGATATCAACTGATGTCACTGCAGACCCTCTGACCGAGAGGTCCTAGGTTTGAATCCCGACGGTGGCAGGATTTTGGACACTAGCATGAAAGGTAGGTCGAATTCAGTCGCTGATTAGAGCGGCCGGCTGCTCTGATCGGTAGTTTTCCGTGGTTTCTCCAATCAACACCAGACGAATGCCGGATCAGTACCCTATCAAACGGGCCACGGACCGCGCGCAATCTTCCCTTCCTCTTCCTTGTCCCATCCTCTCTCATCACACACACACACACACACACACACACACAATTACACTAACAGGCACTACACTATCACGTATTCCGGGAGACCGGTCGGGAGCTTAGAGCTTGTCCCGGCTGGAGCGGTGCCCCGTTCGTCGGAGATATGTGGTTGAAGAAAACCCGCTAGCCGACTGTAGGTCGGATCTCGCCATCCACCGTGGGAAGAATATCTCGAGGAAAAAAACTCTTGGAGAACATTTAAGGCTAACTGTCGTCGATACCGAACTTGACACCATATTCTGCTTCGGAAGGAAAGCCTTTGCCGCACCAGTGATTATGGTGGAGATGGCAGATAGGCTCCCGATCAAATTTTTTGTTGAAGGAATTTTCGTCGAATTTGTACATGGTTTTGTGGAGATGGAAAACTATTAAGTAAAATCCAAAATAAGGTTTTTGTGTGTAAGAATAATAAAAGAACTAAAACATGTGTTTGCTTTTTTCTGTGAGTTACCTTCTGGTGGTTTATCCCGCCAACAACAGAAAACTTTATACAAACATACTCCCCAATTGAATTTATCAATCTCTTTCTTTCTTCTTGCTTTTAGGTACTTCATGTACTCTGTATCTTCAATCTTCTCTTCATCTTTATCCTGTTCCTCTTCGAATTCTTTTTTAAGCTGAGCTCGTTTTTTCCCAGGAGGGAGTAAAGGTTCGACGTAAACTTCTATGGACTGGTGATCAATTTTCACATCTAGGGAATGAATGCAAATGCTGTTTTAAATCTGTATAAGCCCCTATTATTGCTTGGGTGTAGTTTGGCAAATTTGGAGATACTATTCTACTTTATGAAACTCATTTTGTTTTGTTTATTTTCATAGATAGCACAATGGTGCTTCAAGCGAGGGGCTAGCTGCCCCAGAAGCCTCCCCAGAATTATAGAAATTTTGTGTACAAACTAGTCATTTAATGTAACAACTGTTACATAATAAGTACTGTACTTACAATAACCTGCACATTATTAGTATTAAGAATTAGTTAAGAAATGAAAATACATTTTATATTCGGCATAAATGAAAAGTTTATTGTAAGTATGCTGGACCCTGCAGCTGTAGAGCCCGCAAGAGAAAAGTCCTGGGTGCGCTTCTGGAATACCACAATTTTTAAAGCAGAAATTATAGTTAGAAAAAATAAACATATATTCATAAAGACATTCGCTTCATTATACATGTTTTGCAATACAGATTATTCATAACACTCCCTGATTTTTAAACAAGCAATATTTTTAATCCCTTTAATTTATAATGTCCTCATTTTATTGAATGCAAACCTTTTTTAAGCTTTCATATTGCAAATTTTAAGAACAAAACACAAAACGTGTATAATAACTATGTTCATAAGTATTTCTACCAAAAACTTTAGAATACCAAACCATGAAAGGTGTGTATGAAAGAAAAAAACGTTGCAAACCCCATTACGTTTGTTGAGAATGTGTAGAAAAGTTGGTGTTATGAGCCTTAAATTGCTTAAAAAATTCTTGCAAAGATTTATAAAACTATTGTATTCATTTGCAACGTGTATCTGAAATAAGTATTTTGTGAAACTAGATGTTCTTTTAGTACGAGTTTTTCTACTAATAATTTTGTACACTTTTCTCGTACCTTGGATTCCCCTTTTGCATTTTGTTCCTGTTTTGTTATTATATTATACTTATTGTGATAAGCCAAAAGAACTCTTTCCCATATTAATATGAACATTCAATGTTACGTTTATTATAGTTTATTTAGTGCACAGAATGGATATATAGGCGAAAAGGAAGAGTTGCTATGGAAGTGAATGCTAATAAACAATACTCACAGATAATGTAAATCTATACAGTTCGAATACCATAGTCTGCATAGAGGGAAAGACAAAACCCCTTGCAAATAAAAGAACTATGAACATAAAATGCATAGTTGTGACCGGACGATACGGAATTTCTCCTTTTATGCCGCTGGCAATATTGAACGCATCGGGTATAGGTAGCTTCTAATCTTTGCATTAGATGGGGGACGCGTAGCCGTATAAGGGATAAGGTAGCAAGGATATCATGTCAAAATTAGGAGGGGAGGTATAGTTTATTGCCGATTTTTATATAAATGTGAGAATCATCTCCTATATTATTTCAGTAGAATACATATCTTTTGCGGCTCTCACAGGCAACCAATCTTTATAAATGAGGGTTCTAAAGAGAGAGAATTCAAAATCTATATAGTTAAATAACTTCTAAACAAAGCGTTCTAGGGTCTTAAAGCTTAAAACGTTGAGGCCAAATGCCTCAAAAAACGTTTTTCATAGCACAATCTACAGAATAAAATACTTTTGGACATTCTATTACGTTGTTGCTGGTCCGGCGCTTATCAATGTTATTCAATACCACCTACTTTACTCGGCGCTGGAGGTGATCTTTGTTCGTGACGTCACGCTTAGAAGACTTGCATTTCTCCAACTTATATGGATGCTTTCTGAGTACACCTTAGTTTGATCCGACTGATGAGATTTATTTGCATAATCATTCGTAATCAAAATATTTTGTCCGTTTTTATCGCTCACCCCTCAAATTTCAAACTCTGCTAATTTAAGTCAATATATATTCAGGGCAGTTCATGGGCGGATTTTTTTAAAAATATGAATTAGAAATGAAATTTGGTGAAGACATATAACTATATTTTTTCACAATATTGTTTATTTTTTCTGGTCTGGTTGATTTTAATGGCCTAACAAATGTCATTTAAATTAAATAATTGTTTTACCTTGTATATTCGATCTCATTTCTTTGATGATGGGTGTACTGCACTTTGATAAAAGGGAAATTTACTGCAATGCTATGATGAAAAGTCACTAAATGAGCTACAGTGTACTATGTGATGACCAAGACTAAACAAAGAAACCATCTCCACGAAATTGCGAGGGTGTTCTGCGTGTGGATCCAAAAGATTAAGGCTAAATAGAATTTAATTTGAAAAAAGGGCATTATCGGAGAGCTTTGAAACTATCATGAAAAAAGAGCACTTGCGTCTTTTAATGTTCTTCGTGAAAAACAAGAAAGAAACAATATTGGCAAAAACTCACGATTGTGTACAGTGAATAGTGAACTGTGTTTGTTGGGATTCGATTGTTTTACCTAGGCCAGTATTTTCTCTATCAGCAGTGATTCGGTGAAATTTTCGAGTCAGCGCGTTCAGTTATGATACTGTATTGAAACGCTGGGAAATAATACTTTCCTTAAGAGTGTTCAGTAATTTCGACAACTTAATTTATATCTTAGACAAGTTGAAGCATTTGAAAGAAAAGTAGGAGGACTATTCTCGAAGTACATTTAGTATTGTAAATGCTCTTTTGAGCACGATAGGATAATATCCAGATGTTATATGGAAGCAAGACTGATTTATTATTAAACATCCCGTTTTATTAATCATTGAAAATTTATAGAAATGTAGTTCGTACAACATGATAGCCCAGATGCTGCTACTTTATCTCATGTTTTATTGTTTATATTATGCAAAATTCTCTCCTATATTATTTCAGTAGTATAGATGAGCACACACGCAACCGATATTGATTGATTTTTTCGTGGTTCCGGGTGCGTCAAATGCTTCAGTCATTAATCCCGTTAGTATAGTGCATGTTTTTTCTCGGGAGATGGCGGTGATCTTCCTCCGCTGGATGGCGAGATCCGGCGCCGACCTACCGTCGGCTAGTGGGGTTTCCCCCTAACCAGAACTCTCCCACCAGCGCACTGGGCACCGCCCCAGCCGGGACAAGCTCTAAGCTCCAGACCGGTCTCCCGGAATATGTGGTAGTGTAGTGCATGTTAGTGTGTGTGTGTGTGTGTGTGTGTAAGGTGTGAGATGATAGGACAAGGAAGAGGAAGGACAGATCGCGCGCGGTCTGTGGCCCGTTTGATAGGGTACTGCTCCGGCATTCGCCATGTGTTGATCGGAGAAATCACGGAAAACAACCGAGCAGAGCAGCCGCCCGCTAGAATTCTCCTCCAGACAGCGACTGAATTCGACCTAGCTGAAAAGCTAATGTCGAAAATCCTGCCGCAATCAGGACTCGAACCTAGGACCTCCCGACTAAAGGCAGATATCTTCATAGAGACGTGGCAATTTGCACTTTGAGTTGGAAAAAATGAGTCTAAATATTGATGTCACATATATCACACTACACTCGGGGAGCATGATTAAAATCTATTTTGTTTGATAACTCCTAGGCAAAGCGTTCTAGTGTCTTAAAATGTAAATTTTTGAAGCTGAAGGCCGCAAAGAAACGTTCTTCGCAACGTAATCTAACGTAATCTACAAGACGAGAGCTTCTTGGAGATGTTCTCGTCTCGATCAGGCTTTTCGTCCAGTTTCCCTGATCCTTTGAGTAAATGTTGAGGTGGACCCTTGTTTTGCTTCTGGACATACATGTAACTTAATTATTTGTACACGTCTTCTAGAATTCAGGGGAAAATATAGTTATTCAAATTATCGTTCTCCATGTTGTCGCGGTAGGAAGTACTATTTCTTGACGAGGGCATGATGAGGGATAACAGCCAAAGGGTACCCCAGATAAGATTGTAAAAGGTTCCCCTAAACCAAATGACGTATGAGTAGTTACATTATATTTCTAACATAAAAATAATATTTTTGAAAAGTTTTCTGACTCCCGTCCTACCACCCACGCCTCTTTAGAGCAGAAAACGTGTTTTCTTAATTTTATTTTTTTCGGCAACTTAACACTATTTTATCTGACTGAAAAATATGTGATAAATAAGAAGACAATTTATACTATCAGAAAAATACGTTTTGATATTTCCTCATACCCAAATTCAAACACAAAATAATTTTTTTGAAACAAATTACAGACAATTATTTTATTGTGTCTTAAAAACATGGAACAAGCTAGAAAAAAATCTCTCACGTTTGTCTTAAAACACAAATGGTTGTGAATGTTTTTTCTGAGTTTTTTTACTACTGAGCTGCTGTAAAAAATAAAAACCATTTTCCCGCCTTTAATTCACCTTGAATAAAAACATATACTTGGAACACGACAGTATCAGTTCTGTGCATTAATTTTTGTTTTTATTATACATTTTTGAAGCACCCAGTAATGTTTTGATTTTGAAGTTTAGTTACAAATTATTTTTTTAAATATTTTTATTCCTTTACATAAGTATATCATACGCTATGGAAAGACTATGTTTTTTGGCAGTTTATGAGAAACTTCGACCCTAAATGAAGGATGACTGGGGAACATGTGCGAATGGGGAACAGATTTAACCCGGATTTTCCAGACCTATTTTTCTGTGTCTGAGAACATCGTCCCAGGCAGCAAAATATCTTAAACCATCATCTCAGAACACTTGTGAATTTTTTCACATTCTTTTAATTGCTTGTATCGTTAACAACTTCCCTTCTTAATATGGAAAAGTAAAGGTAGGGAAGAGGGGAGTATTAAACATGCAAGAGTTCCCGCACGGGTACGCTAGTATTATTAAATATTAGAATATTAACAATATATACATACAACATTCACATACTTTCATACATTCAACATTTAAATAACAGACAACGTATGTAATTTATCATATAATATTTAGATTATGAAGAAGCTCGTAGCTATTATAAGGATTGAAATATTTATTTATAATTGTTACAATGTAACGCTATGTGACACCTGCCCGAGGTGAAGAGTAGGGATGTACAATTTATACTGACATTTTATTCAGACATTCAGTGGATTTATTGAGAATTAGGCAACACCAAACATTATTGCGATTTATTAATATTCCTCAGATAAGAACGTTTAAATATTAACAGCGAAGTAGGTAATAGTATGCGACGTATTTAGATAGAGGAAATCATGGCACTCCGAACATTTTCTACGACCACATTCATCTGAGAAGACATCAAGTGTGCACGAAGAAGGGAGTGCATAAGCAAGGAAAGACAATTTAATTAAATTGTACATAAAACTAGTTAATATCAACGTTAAATATTCAGCTCATAATTTAATGTTATAATTCAAATAATTGAATAAATATTATATTTATTTTAAAACTAGGCTGATCAATTGTTAGAAGTTAGCAATCAATGGAACAAACATTTCCGTAGATTATATTTCCAGAAATTGCTGATCTACATGGTCAGGCCGTCTGCATACAACAAAGTAAGTGTTAGTGGGTTGTATGTCGACCCCACAGTATGTTGAACTATAAATACTATTAATGCTAACCGGCAATACGGTAATATTGATATAAAATTAGATTGCTGTATTATTAAATAGATACATGAGCAACGCAGGGCAACAGTATCAGGAAAAAGAACGTAGTTACTCCTACTTAAGAATAAATATATGGAATACGTTGACTTACTTGATGCACCTGATTGATACATGATTGCAAATACCAAAGCGTCTTGTTATTCTGTTTATTCACTTTTCATCGCTGTTTGTTCACTGTATAAGTTTCTTTCACTACAGAAAATTGACAATCTAATTAAAATGATGCTTTTCAATAATCACATAAACAAGAACATTAAAAAAAGAACATGTAAAATTTCTTAAAATTGAAGTCAGTAACATTGTAATTCATTAATGATTCCTCATTAATGATAATTTCTCATTAAGATAATACTGAGGAAAAATAATTTAAATCTGATACCTACCTTTAATGAAAGTGGCGGAGTGTAAAGTTTTCTATATTTCAGATTGTAATACAATTTAGGTTATATTTACGTTGTTGTTGATTTTAATACGATAGGTTTTCATGATTAAAATATTGTACCTTTTTTTTCATTTTTTAATGTATGTGTGTAATATTTCACATGATAAATTTTAGATGAAATTAAATTTCATTTTATTTTCTGAATTCATCTTTTCTTGATAAATATATTGGTGGATCTATCAAAGCCTTCTGCAGTTTTATTCACATTATTTATATTTATGTATCAACTTCATATTAAATTAGCTGAACCTTTGCGATCACATCACACAAAGAAAGACCTGTAAAAAATTCACTGCTTCCCGGCGCACGATTACAATTCATTCTTTAGTTACGAAGTTAGTGTGAGAAAATAAGAAAATAGTACACATTCACTATTTGGAAATTCAAAAACTTCAAAAGTATGTTTCACGACGTTCGGTATTTTTCTCAAAGATAAAGGAAATGAACTATTTCAAATACTGGAACAATAAAATCATTATTTACTCTAAAGGCGGAGTTAAGTATGTTTCAGGAAATGTAATTGAAATATTTGATATCTACGAAGATAATGTGGGTTGGAGTGAGCTACAGCAAAATCTCGATCCCCATCTCGTTCGGGTTTTTCGTCCAGTTTCCCTGATCCATTGAGCAAATGCTGAGGTGGCCCCTTGTTTTGCTTCTGGACATAAATGTAATTTCATTATCTGTGCACGTCTTCTAGTATTCAGTGGGAAATTATTTATTCAAATTATCGTTCCATGTTGTCGCGGAAGGTAGTATTATTCTTTCACGAAGGACATGATCCTTGAAAATAGATTTTATTACATGAGAGATTTTTTTTCTTTTTCAAAATTTATGTAGTATGTGACTCAGTGTAAGGATCACAGAATTTTGAAAATGTGCACAGAATTCAACTCTCCTCATAGCATGTCATACGCAGTTTCAACTGTTTTTTTGACGTAAAATAAATAAACAAACAAAAAAGTTCTACTCTCCATGTTAACGTAATGCAACACTTACTTATTTTAACATTTTTAATGGTACGTGTATCTCAGACAGTTGCTGGGCGTTACGTTCATATAATAACGTACGTTTATTATATGCAATATAATATATATATATATATATAATATTATATTATATATATTACATTATATATTATATATTAAAATAACATTTATACAATTAACTAAATTAATCATTAATTAATTAAATGTTAACTGAACATAGCAATTACAAATTACAAGGTCCTCAATAACTCAATAACGTTTATCGTAAATGTCGCAAGATAATACCACTAATCATCGAGAACTTTCTACAACACATAACTAATAAGAATTATCTCAATAACTTTGTAAATAACTAATATTATGAACTATTTAAAAAAGTAACTAAAAGCAGATGCACAAGATATTACGGAACAAATCCAAGCCAAAATCACACTAATTCAAAAAACGCAGTCACAATGGTTACAAATAATTTCTCACTACGGAGTACAGAGAAAGTTATGAAAGGCTGTGCATGGAAAGGGCGAATTTTCGGCTAAAAACTCTTATTACAGGGCCTTGGAAATGAAGAAGTGAGAAATCCAGTTGCCAGATTTAGAGAAAAATCCTCTAACACGTGGTGTAGCCAGAACGCATGTGTGTGGATCCTTGATACCGAAAAATCGATTGACGGCAAAATGTGTCTGCCCTTGTGTACACAGGACAACGGTGCAAACATGCAATTGGGCGTATGTTCAAAGTTGTGAAATGGAGCAGAACCGAGATGGTAGTAAGGCTGTCTCGGCGACATTTTCAAACGCACAAGATTCTTCAACAAGAATATTCCCCTCAGAGATGTGCCAGTATCGTGAGAAACACTGAAATGTCGTTTAGGCACCGATAGGTAGCAGCCGGGAAGGGAAAACGAGGAACTGGATAAGGACGTCTGGACATAATAGAGGTGCCTCTTGTGCCATCCCGGTTCGTAGCACCAGCAGTTTCAATATTTACTCTTTGTTTGTGTATATTTTTAATCATAAATAAAAAGCGGAAAGAAATATTATGTATTGGTTTATTTGGCGTTTCTTGTATTGCCAATGTCATTGATTGGCATTCGTCGTAGTGTAACAATGAAAAATATGGATTACTTGCATGCCTCTTAGGTGTCACAAGTTTTTGAATTTGACTTTTTACGACTACTTTGCTTGTTTTCCGGCGCCGGACATTCACATACGATTTCGAGCTCTGTAGATCTGGATCTTCCTTGGGCTCTTTAGAGACCTTGGACTGCTTGGCCTCCACCTCTACCCTTACGAGTTCTTTCATACTGGACTTTAACAATTTCTCGATTTCGTCGAGCTTGGCTCTTTTCTCGTCGTCGACTTCCCCAGCCGGACACTCGCACGCGGCCTCACGCTGTCGATGACTCTCTCCACGGACTTCTCGGCGCGCCTCTCGTCCTCGGCGGTTTCACTCTCACTGTCACTCTCGCACTCCTTGCTGCACGATCCCGCTTTGCGCTCTTTCTTGGGCTTGAGCCCCTCGTAGAGGCATTGCTCCAGGATTTTGGCGATGGCGACTCGCTTTTCCTTGTCTTCGTCGTCGGACCCCGACGGGCACTCGCAGATCTTGCCGGTGGCCACAATCAACCGGGCCATTGCTTTTCTCTCCTGCATCTTCCTCTGGTACCTCTCCTGCCTCCTTGCCGCCCTCTCCGCTCGCAGGCGCGCCTCGAGCTGTGCTGGAGACTCCCCCGGGCAGACGCACGTGTCTTCGAGTGGGCCGGCCCCGGCGCCGCCCCCCGCCCCGCACACGCACACGGAGACGTTGCACGGCCGCCCGCCCTCCCCCCACTCCGCGCCCTCCCCCCACTCCCACGGCGGCCACCCCGGCGACCGGCCCCCCCGGGCCGCCCGCACCTCCCGGACCAGGATACGTCGGTTGCTCAGGTGGCCATTGCTGGTAGATGATATAGCTGAAAGGAGAAAAAAAATTAATTCGACAAATAAAATACAACTCATTTATTAACATAATTTTGGTGTTGAAAAACTAATAATTAAAAAATAAGCATTTTTCAATTTGAATAGGCATTTTTTCATTTAAATCTTTTTTTTTTCAAAAATGCATCAAGTATTTACAGTAAGTTAACAGTAAAATAGTATCAAAAATCATTACTAGCCGCCACTGATTTTGTCACGTTTCATACCTCATTCTTGTGAAAGAGTGGAATTCATTTTTTAAATAACATAATTTCAATAATACAACAAAGTGTAGTATGGAGAGAGCACAATAAATTTTAAAATTTGAATAGAATCCATACGAAAAGAAAGTGAGTTTGTTCTCTTAATTTGATTATAGAGTATGTTGCAGAAATTCTTCCAAAACTGAAAAAAAAATCGCTGGCACAAATGCATATCACAAGGTAACTATTTTGAAGTTAACTAAATCAATATTGCCGTGTACAAGGTGAGGTAAATTGATGATCTGGAGGTCTCGTAAATACTTGTAGTAGCAAGTTGATATCGTGAAATGCGTAGATGATATGATTAACGAAATAGAGCAGAGAGCATGATATGTTCGATAATAAATTTCACTGATTCACTAAATTTTGCGTTAAAAAATCATGCATTCTTCAAAACATTACATATGAACGTCAGAGTTCAACGTAAGTGGCCAACACTTCCTTTCTTCCTTTCCAACCTCGATATCACAACACCGCATCCAAAATTTGACCTCTTCAATATTTCCGATCCTCTCTCAATCATATGTGCAACCACGTACACCAACTCTTGCTTCACACCACACCACTCACCACAACCTCAAACCATTGGAAAACATTTACCGATTTCCTTTCTAAAAGATACATATTCCACCAAACATTCCTTCAGCCCAAGAAAGGGATAAATCTGTAACCCATACTCTCCAAATCGAAAATGCGTATAGAAACTCAACCACTGTTATAGAGAATATCTTCCCAACTATTAACGCTGCAAGATAGCAAGTAGTAAAACTGTTTGGGAGAGCAATGGAATGATGGATAGGTTGCTCGCAAAGCTTGGCTACCCGCTTCCTAGCTTGCCACTAGGGAAAATGCTGAAAAACAATTATTCGAGAACTATTAGTTTATCTCAGCGCGATAAATATTAATGATGGAAGAAGTTTGTCAATTTTACCTTGTTGTCAATGTTTCCTTAGACGAACAGAAGATTGTTTTCTGTTATAATTCATGCGACATACCATCTCAGCTTGCTATCGCCTCTTACGCGCTCAAAACACCCACTGCTACCACCAATCAAATTAAATTTCTTCAATGCCCCCCAGATGTGAATTACCACGGCTTTTTTCTGACAAGGCAATCTTTTGTGTATACGCCCGGCTGCAAGATGCTTCAACAATTACCCCACGTGGAGTCATAAAGTCGTTGTATTTCTTCGGAATCTCGACAATGAGAATGCGTTTGCGCGCTAAAACTTCTCAGCTGAGGTCGCGATACCAACCCTACATAATTAAATTAATAGTCGGTAGCGTATATACGTGCTTCTTAACAGTGTGTTACTTGCGCGAGGCGACTCGAGTAACCGTAAAACTGTGTTCAGCTTCTATCCTTTTAAATAATGCCAATCTATCGCACCTTCATTTGGAGAACTTCTAATTCTTGATATGTTGATACTTTACAGTGTCTCCGGTACCTGGCGCGACCTACCGGCCTTCTGCGAAAACAGTTCAGCTCTTCAACTGTTTTTGTCCTTCCAAAGAGTTTCCCGCGAAAGATATTTTTGTCTTTTCCTCTGGAAACAAACGCGCCGTTTTTGGAGAAAAAATATTAGTCCGACGAGGGACTTTTAAAAATGCATGCTCTTTGCTGTTAATTAGCGGCAAGGAATTGTTATAATGATTGGTTTAAAAGTACGGCGCCAAATTTGAATCAATTTTGGCCGCCGATATGCTAACACCAACCCTCCCAATTGAAATAATCACATCCATACGACAAAAACGACAGATATAAAGACGATACTACACATACAGAGGAGATGAAGACAAAAAAGGACTGAAACACTTACAAAGACATATACATATACAAATTTTACTTTATTATAACCAAAAACATGATAAATTACTGACTGACAAATGCAGCCTCGAGGATCTACACAAAGGTATTCGCACGGTCAGAGCAAATTTCACCAAACTTTCCCCCATAAAAACCACGATTAACACCTTCACTTTTGACTCCAAAATCTTACTAACCCTTTTGCCCAAACTCTGGTCGTTAGATTACTTTACCCAAAATCCCTATTCCTGATACTGTAATCCTAAGGTACATGAGATCCCAAAACCAACCCCTCAACCAACGTCAATTTAACACCACCAACAGTGAAATGTAACAAATATTAAAATCCACAAAACCTAACAAATCACTCGGTCCCGACGGAATCCTCCCATCTCAACCACACCATCTTCCAAAAAACGCCCTTCACCTACTCACAAAAGTTCTGAACTTCTGCATCTCCTTATGCTACTTTCCTACTACCTCATCCTGGAAAACCGCGCGAGTATCCATGATTCCTAAACCTGGGCAAGGATGATCAGCTTCCTTCCAATTACCGCCTGCGCGCAATCTTGAGTAAACTTTTCGAAAAAGTGATCGTCCTCCGGCTCAACCCCATCCTAAATTCCATTATCCGCCCTGTCGATTTGGTTTCCGGGAGGGCACCTCTGGGGCTCTCCAAACTTTCAACATGGCCCTTGCAATAGCTACCCCACTCCACGACACCCACCTTACCCAAGCTTATGATAACGTCTCCCACAGCATCCTCCTCATGAGACTCCATGCCTATTTCCTAACATACCTTTTCTCCCCTTTCAAAGCTACCTCTCAGAACGTAAATTTTTGTTAGATATCTCGGCAAGAACTCACTCTACTACCCTATCCAAGCCGGCGTCCCACAGGGCACCGTGCTATCACCCACTCTGTTTTTCGTATACACTAATGATATCCTCCCCACCCACCGCTGTATCAAACTTTCCTTTATGCTGACGACTTGCCTTCCTTTATCCTAAGATCCCGAAGGTTAACCCTTACCAAGTCCAAAAGCCTTTAATTCCTTCCACTCCTGGGAACACAGAATAACATAGTTTTAAAGCGTACTAAATAAGCCGACACCCGTCCCTTGGCAACCTCAAGTACCTAGGAATCCACTTCTTCCCCCACCTCCGCTGGAGCCCTCACATCAAGCAAATCTCCCCTGAGCCCAGAGAATAATCAATGCCCTTTACCCTATCCTAACACACCAATCCTTATCTATCAAAAAGAACATCACTTATTATACATATATTCGTCCAGTTATCACATTTGCCCATCCACTTGGTCCTGTACAACCGAAATTAACCACCGCCGTTTAACCAAAATTAAAAATAGAATAATCAGACTAACATTCAGACCCAGCCCCTACACCCAGTTCAATGACCTTAGAACATTCCATAATATTCCCCACATAAGCACTTATATCCACGACTATGCAGTAACTCCATCCAGAAATTCCAATCAAATCGCACTTATAACTACTCTTACATCCCACCTCCCTATTCTTAGAAATCCTCCCCGCCAGAACCAAGAAACACCTTTAAACATCCTACAACTCCCACCCCCAAACTTAAACAGGGAACATAGCCGACTAGTCGACAATGACTATTACACAGAAGACAGAAAATGACGTATAAAATTAACACCAACCTGAATTAGGTCGACATATCCCGAACTCATAGAATATTTTTTCCCGTCTCACCCCTCCTCTCCCCCTTTTCCTTCCTTCTCCCTCCGGTTACACCTAGCACTCCCTCTTCCCA
The DNA here is from genome assembly GCA_964035755.1 of Teleogryllus oceanicus. Taxonomy (NCBI): domain Eukaryota; kingdom Metazoa; phylum Arthropoda; class Insecta; order Orthoptera; family Gryllidae; genus Teleogryllus; species Teleogryllus oceanicus. Next base: position 8,145,814 of record CAXIVR010000007.1, read on the forward strand.
GTCCATCCAAACCTAGAACAAAATAATATATCTACACCCTAATAAAATAACTTCCCCTCGTCACACCTACCCCGCTACCCAAATCCCTATCTTGTATGGGGGATGAAAGTAAAAACAATAAAATCAAGATCACCTGATAAAAACAAGATGAACAAAGAGCTCCAACTGGGAGAAGGCGATCTCTACGCACAACTCCAGCCGTCGTCGCCTGTATACTCAACAATGCTCATTGATTGATTGTTTCGTATTTCCGGGTGCGTCAACTGCTTTGGTCATTAGTTCCGTTAGTGTAGTGCATGTCTTTTTCTTGGGAGATGGCGGTGATCTTCCCTCGCCGGATGGCGAGATCCGGCGCCGACCTACCGTCGGCTAGTGAGGTTTCCCTCGAAGCAGGACTCTCCAACCAGCAGGGCACCGCCCCAGCCGGGACAAGCTCTAAGCTCCCGGTCGGTCTCCCGGAATATGTGGTAGTGTAGTACATGTTAGTGTAAGTGTGTGTGTAAGGGGAGAGGATGGGACAAGGAAGAAGAAGGAAAGATCGCGCGCGATCAGTGGCCCCGTTTGATAGGGTACTGCTCCGGCATACGTCTAGTATTGATCGGAGAAACCACGGAAAACTACCGATCAGAGCAGACAGCCGCTAGAATTCTCCTCCAGACAGTGACTGAAGTCGACCTAGCTGAAAAGCTAGTGTCGAAAATCCTGCCACCGTCAGGATTCGAACCTAGGACCTCCCGGTCAGAGGCGCTGCAGTGGCCTCAGTTGATCCCGGTCAACAATGCTCTTGTTGAGTGACAGATGAAGGTTACTGTTCTCAAGTTACTGTCTTTCGAATTCCTTCTCTACTGGGGTTGAGCAGTTTGGTGGTACATTTGGAATTGCTCCAGTTACGCACTTCTAGGGGAATCTTATTTCCGCCCATCTTTCAGTTCTAAATGAAGTTCTTCTAAGACTCTAGAATATATAATATTCATGAAATACTGGCCACGAACCATGCAGAAATTATTTCGTAATCGAGTAACTTGAAAGTAGTTTAAGGGTAAAGTTAGTTTCATTAAACTATACGCCGTTCAGAAAAATAATTCTATTACTAATGCTATGTACATTTGAGCAATAGGTACCACTAATTCGTTGTCGGAACAAAAACTTAAGGTTCAATCGCAATAATCCATATTCTTCCCAACTGTTCATCCACTGGGAACTTGAAAACATGTACCCTATTTTCTGCATCATAATTTCTTCTACGATTATGAACGTGGCACTTGAAGACCATTTAGTCATCGATAAAAGAGAATTGTAAGTATAACAAATAATTATTACGGAAAACACGCACGTAAATAGGTAGCATACTACACAGATAAGACAACACAAATCAGATATTTTTCGCGCAACTTTTTTTGGCCGATGACTTTGTTTCCTTTCTCTGGCACAATAAGCAGTTGAAGGAAAAAGTTCGCAGCGACACTGATGACATTTCAAAACACCTTAACTGGCGCGAAATATAAACTATTTTCTATTGAAGACGAGAATTTCTGTCCGTGATTTTCTCGTGAAATGACTGAAGCGGTTGAAGATCCCTCACACGAGATGAGATATCTCAAACTCTTGAGAAAGCCAGAACGCAAATTATTGAGAAACTGGCGAGGGCATTACTGATTCTCTAGAATTTGGCATTGATTCATAACATAAAATCTAGTAGCCGATTTCGTAAATAATACCCCCACTCTACCCGCATTTATTCAACCCATGAGCAAATAAAAGTTGCGCAAGTAATAGCAAATCATATGGTCGCCATTTTGCCTCTCATCTGATCGGTGCACAGGCCTTCTATGTAATGTCATTGGCCTAGGAGCGTGTATTTTATTTGCATCTGCTGCGCGCAGCGATTTACAGGTATCAACCAATCACGGATTGTAATTTCTGGTTCAGAACGAAGGAAAGGAATAATAATATCAGGGTTACTAGAACTTTTTTATCAGCGGAGGACATTTTACCAAAAAAAAAAAGGAGGTCATTTCAATGAAAAGGAGGACATTTTACATTTGTTATAGTCCACGATGTATTGATAATGTACCTAACAATTCCAAACCAAAATAGTTGGTGATAATCACATTAGACTTTGTTTCATTAAAACTGAAAGCTTCCGACAGGATAACTTCGCTCCCCTTACTTACCCTAATTATCCACAAAACAATATCCATGAATCAGTTTTATATCACAATAAGCCTAATAATCTATTATGGAGGCCATTTAATTGAGTAAAAATTTAGATATTCAAGACACTGAAATTCTTTTAATTAATTTAATTATTTTAAAATTATGCCAGTATTATTTTCAATGCAACTGAACAAAAGGAGCTTTCCATGTAATTTTAAAAAAGGAGGGTGGACATGTGGATAATTTTAAAAAAGAAGGACAGAAGGCAACTCGGATAATATGCTTCCCGGAAATACTCCTCACATGCTTAGTTGCCGTTTACAAGTTAGATATTGTAATGTACATAGTAAAGATACTTTACCCAGTAATACTTGTAAATACAGTATTCATACATTGATTGTTTGGGGTTTTAGGACGTGCCAACTACTACTAAATGTATATGATGGTGTTGGCTTTGTTTCTGCCTAAAGCTTCACTTACACTATCATTGAGATGTCGGTTGACTCGACAGACAGTTCTGGGAATAATTCGAGATGATGGCCAGGAACCATGGATTTGTGAACAAATATTAACTAATTTTAAACTAACCGTTGTTTCACATACCGTCAGTTGGTTTCGCGCGGCAACAGCAAAATGTCTCATACAAGCAGGCACCCCAATTGAATTTCCTATGATTTGCAGCTTCCCGTTCTTTACAATAGTCTTCATATGCCTTTTCATCTCTTTGACGATCACTCTTAGTTTTTTTATCCGGATCAGCAAGTAGTTCTTTTAACTTTTCCGCTTCTTTTCTCCGCTGCTCCTCCTCTAAGGCTTCCTCTTTCCATGGATTCGGTCTGTATTTCCATGGCTTTATCTTAACTTGGAAACCAACGTCTTCATCACTTGCCACTGGCGAAAAACAAATAAAACATACAGTGTAAAACAACTGTTTCCCAAAATTTAATGTATACAATATTATTGTAGAAATTAAGCAAGGAAATAATACACTTGAAGTGAATTAGATATATTTATCGGATATCGTTAAAATAGTGTTAATTTTAAAAAATGGACAGATGTTGTCATTTTTAACAAGCAAATTCCCCGCATTGCACGAGGTTCCTTCGTATCCAGTCCGTGAAAGAGGAAAAAGAAGAATATTGTGTAAATCGCGGAGTTTAAGATTATAACTTTCAATGTAATTAATCTCAATTTTTAAAACAATATTATCGTTTTCGTTTTCTTTATAGTATACTGTAATTAGATAATGAATTTTCATTTTAAATACTGTTACTGGGCTAAGCGAACAATTGTGTAGTAGCTGCACCGCAACTGGGCTTTGGCGGAATATATTAGGAAGCATCTATAAGCATCAGTTCTGGCACAGTAAACATTGAAGACAGAAGAGCAGTTCAGCATTTCTACGTTCTCGTATACGTACGTATATACGGAGTAATATACGTAGTATAGAGAAAGTTATGTAATGCTGCGCGAAAAAACGACAGATTTTCAGCGGAAAAAAAATCATTGCCGGGCTCTGGTGGCAAAAAGTGCATAAAACCAGTTGATCTGACGATCTTCTCCAAATGGAAAAATTCCTTGTCTTTTTGGATGTAGTTGAAGCTTTGAAATTTTTGTAAAACATTCTTTAATATTTGGGGGTACTTTACATGAAGTCCCAGGCATTAATAAATTTTGTCAAAAACGGCCAATTTTTTCTTTAAGTTTTAAGATAAGACAAAGTACACTTTAAAGGTGGCATCAGCCATAATATCACAATTAACTCTGAATTGTCGAAAATTGCAAAAGTGTGAATTTTTTCTGGCGTCTTATTACAACTACAAAATTGAAGATATGGATTTTTCCTACAATTGAAATATGTTGGGCATAAATAATTCCTTCAATTTGGTCATGTAGATTTTTTGAAAATTTTAATAATTTCGTGCAATAATGCGTGCAATATTTGTATTTTAAAAAATAACAAAAAAAGATTTTCTCTAAACAGCTCCATTTTTTCTTTAATTTTTGGTAAGGTTACTGCCAAATGAAACCTATATCGGGTCATAAACGGCATATAGATGTATTCTTTTGTTTTTTCAAAAAATTAAAAAATGAAATGTTTTGACTTGTCTCTCATGTCTGTAAAAACTTACATTAAAGTCGATTTCTTCACATTATTATATTTATGAATACATGTACTTTTAATAATGTCAATTTGACTTGTCGACTACTTTTGCTAAATTAAAAAAATTTTTTTTTTTTATAAGTAGTATATTTTTAAGAGAAAGTATCTAATTATTTAATTATAATACGGCTGAATTCTAACCTGTGTAGAGTAACAATGTTAGTCATATTTATTGTGGATTATATTTTTTGTCCTGCGTATTTCTGGCTCAATATATTTTTTCTTTATCAAGTAGAATGCCCTTAATCAGAATAACACAATTTTCTGCAGATATCTGCAACTTTTCATTTTATATCCACTTTACTACAATGCTACATAGCAAAATTTAACACTGGATATCCCGGAGGTGTCTTCGGCGCCACGAGGATTTCTTTTCTCGGTATATTTTTTTTTATTTCTTCTTCTGATAAATACTTTTAATAAGAAAATTACCGATACAAATATTTGGAATGATTAAACAATATTAATACGTGCGACCGAGCACTTTAAGATTTTTAGTGTACTTAAAAGATTCTTATTTTCTTGTCGTAGAAACCAAGACCAAGAAATCTACAGGTGTAAAAGTGAGCTTAATGATGTTATCTCAAATACATTTGACCATTTTTTTCAATAACGTATAATAATTTTCAATAAATAAGTGCTGACGAAATAGGCCTGTACAGCGTCGATTCCCGACAGATGGGTGGCAATCGAGTAACACATATATACACATATAATTTATAATATTGCTTATAATATAATTATATTTTTGTAAATGTATCTAGCTTCAAATTGCGCATTTTCAGAAACGCTCAAATGTAATTTTCTTCGAAAACGGCCCCGGATTTTGGCTTTAAATTTTTTAAATGGATAGTTCGAAATGACTTATAACACGACATAAATATTGTGATGTATTATTTTATTGTTGTTTTTTAAATAAAACAATTTTTTTAAATATTTCTTATATCATCAATATGTACTTCACGAGCATTTCTTATATATTATCGTATTTGTGAGTATAGTTACCTCTAATATTTTTTTGTAAATAATTGTTCGCCACGTGATACAAGGAAATGTGTGTCAGCTGCATTTTCGATGGCTCTTTGACCTTGAATGACGGCATGTTTTCTTAAGATTTCCTTTCGTGAGCATCTGTCTTCAGTGACGCATCGAAGTGATTGTTTTCCGGTGTCATGATCTTCATTTTCCGGTGCCATGGGTTCATTTTTATGAGTCAGTTAGCTATTTCGAACCCGCCATATTGAATTTTGGAATTTAATTTCATGATATTCAAATTCAATAGCCTCAAAAACCATTGATACCAATTTTTACGCAAATCCACTGGCATTTGCAATTACGACCATGTTTTATGCCCGATTCAACCAGTGTACGACGTGAAGTGATCCGATCATTGGAATAATTATTTCTGTGCATTTGCCCATCTCCATTGAACTTAAATAACGGTTTTGGACTTGTGATTGTTATGAAACTATTAAATCAAAATTGTATTTAAGAACTATTTGTCAATAAACGTGCTCCCGCCAATTAAGACGGACTACACCAATAAAATTGTCTCTGCGATTATTAAAATACGAGTAAACGTAATACCTCCCTTCGACCCAGAGCTCCAAAACCCTGAAATTCTCAATGCGGGAGCAGGATTGCAGGTAAAATGCACGTTTGGCGCCCACTAAAACAATTGCCCTGTCATTCTTCAATTACCGGTGCACTCCGCGTGTGACGGTATACCCCTTTCTGCTGTGGCTACTCACCGAGTAATTATAGTATATTCTGCCAGTTTTAATGAATATCTATTACAGTGTAATCCAGTTTTAATTACAGAATTTTGTAAATCAATTGACGATCAAGATACTGCTACTCACCTATTAAACAAACTCTGAAAATCAATTTGAAAGGTGGTTTTTGTGAAAGGAAGAAGATAGTATTATGTGAAAATTTTTTAAAAAAGAGAATGTATATTTGTTGAAGTTAGCCAACAGAGAATAACTTAGCAAGGAAAAACAATTCCTATTATTTACATTCCAGCATTTAGGATGTTAATATTTTCTTAGTAATAAAAAAGTAGAAAATATTTAGATGTAGTTAAAAAAATAATTTTTAATATTGTGAAATAAAATATGAACAATAAGCATTACCTTAACTTTTTATTTTTCTGTCGAGATATACATTTTCTTTTCCCAATAAATCATTCTGCATTCATTCAGAACATCGTTTACGATTTGTGTAATTTTTATACCGATTTAGATCAGCAGCATCTAGATAGTTTCACGAGAAAGAGAGAAATAGTTATTTCTCACATTGTTAAATTACAATAGAAAACATTTATCAGATTGAAGTATTTTTTCTTAAAAAAGTTAAAATATTCTATAGAATCTGTTGTAAATTTAGTTGTACTCGAGAGCAACTTAAATTCCATAAACATTTATTTTTTTAGCCATGCACAACGAAGCTGTTTTACGATTGCAATGTTGAATGAAATTAGCGTAGTGTTTCTTTGTCGCCATGAGGAAGGCTAGAGTCGTTGACCATCACGTCATTACAGCGCATTTAAGATGGAGCTGCACCACTATGATACATATACTGTGGTTCTGCCGCACTGCTGCTGACTTCTGGTGGAATATATTAGGAACCAATCTTCTAGGCGACAGGCAAAAAATTACGATCGCGGTGCATTACCAACACATTTTTTAAATTATTTATTTACCGCATTTCTGTTGAATTAATCCTTACCTAAGGATACTGCAATAATCCTGTAAACATTTCGTCACTATTCATACACTACTTTTTGTGGTATTGATGTAGTTACAATCGTTGAACTTATTTTATTAGTATAGAAGATATAAAGTGATTAAGGAATGATACATACAAGTTATTTAAGAAAATGTGAATTCAGCAGTGATTGTAAAACTGCATTCTAGACTGAAATCCAATGAAAAAGAACTCACAACATTTCAAGAAATTCATCTTTCAAAAATGAAATGTGATAAAATTTATCAAATACATTAATAAATATTGATTTATTTAACGTTACATCGTATTGCTTGCCGCCCAATGAAATGAAAATAGTGAAAAATAGTTACTGTTTATATTACGACTTTGTTTTGATTTGTTAAGAACGTTTAAATTGGTAACTACACTGTACACAAAGCTAATCTAAGTTGCATAGCAACTGTAATGAACTCTAATTTATTGCACATAAGTTACATGTAACAAAACGAGTAGGTAGGAATTTAGTTGTAAAATATAATTTACAAAATTGCTTTTATCTTTGCTTTTATCATTTTCTAATTTGGTCCTGAATCACTTTTTTCAATATTACAATTTTGGAAGAGAAAGCAGAAAGTAATTACGAAACGATTTTATAATAGTATCGTTTAATACAAAAATAAATAAAACAGATTTAAAATATGTTTTCTAATAATATTGTTATAACAGCTTATGCTTTCTCGCAATATTTTTAACATTTATAATTTTCGAAAATTCGGAGAGATCAATGAAATAGAGATCTACGCATTTATGAACCGTCATCCTCTCCCTACAAAACAATTAAAGAAAACATTTCGAGACTTTTTGAGAAAAATATAAATCGCTTTTTTAAAAAGTATGATTTATGCGATAACTACTCATTTAAAAAAATATACGTAACGGTATTTAAAGTTCTAATTTTTTTTAACAGATCATTTAAATCTCTTATCATAAATATTTTCGTTATGGAATGGTTATTATTTCACGATTTTTGAAAATATATTGCCACATTCCAAAAAAATATCGAAGAAAACAAATTTAGTCATTTTTGAGCTACTCGTAATTGCTTAAAAAGATCCTACATTTCACGCAAAATTACCATAAACTACTCATTATTAATAGTAGAGCTGCTACAGAATGGTACTGACTTTCTCGTAGTAAGGTTTTCTAATTTTCCTTGATGTGGACTGGTTTACGGACTTGCCCCATCATTTTCATAGATGCTATGTTTCGTCGCCCAAATAAGACTTTTTTGAAATTTTCTCAACTTTTCGGTTTTGTAATAGTGGAAACGAAATATTATATTGAGAATTTGAAAGAAGAGTAAAACCTAAAGAAAAGTAAAGTAAAATAATTGAAGCCGTTTTAAGGAAATACGATTAAACTTTGTCAATGCGACATTTGAAGCTCTTTTTCACAGAATCTATTTAGTTTTCGAAAACATTAATTGGAAGTAATTGGAAGCAATTCCACTCTAAAAAATGAATTTAAATAATGGAATTGTGCATTTTTACAATGTGAGAGATATCTTTATCAAAATTACATTTGTGTAATTTTTGAAGAACCAAAGTAATACACAAATACCTCAAACTAGATGGTCCCAGAGTGTTCGTGGCGCTTATCGCAAAGTCCAGAAAATTCTCGACGGCGCCCGCCGAGTAATAAATACGCGGGGCCGGCGCCGCGGTCAGTTAAAGTCTGAAGTGGAGCTGAGCTGTGAAGTGTGTGCTCGCGGTGATAGCAGTACATGATTGTGTTAGTGACGTGAACCGTGGCCGGCGCCGTGAACTGTGGTCAGTGCAGTGGACTGTGGTCAGTACAGTGGACTGTGGCCAGTGCATCGAACAGTGGTCAGTGCTTAGGACTGTGCGACAGTGTAAGAGAAGTGAACAGTGAAAATAAATACTCAAGAGAAGTGTGCCATACAATGAATAATCAAGGGAGGACTATCTGTTCATAAATCAAGTGTTTTCAGTGAGTGTGTTAAGAAACAAAATAGACGTTTTTGTTAAAATAATATCTGTGTTTTAATTCATTACGTAGATTCATAACAATATAGGCAATTTTTAGTTTTATGGAAACCATTTTTTTCTCAAAAACAGCTTCTTTGTATTAGATGCTTTGTTTTGTTGGATAGTCTGTAGGACGCTTAACAAAATGGTGCAGGTTTGATGTTGATTAAAAACCCTGATTTATCATCATTGAAAAAATTCAAAATTGTTCGGCGTTTTCCTACGAATACAATTATGAAGACACCTATTTTTTCTTAACGAAATGTGTTCATCAGAAAATCTTCAAAGAAGATTATGTTCAATTTTTCAAAAACATGAATAATTTTGGCGAAATGTGTCAAACCGTAATTGTAATTTTCCTTAAACAGGTTTCCTCTTGAAAACCGCACATTTTTTATTAAATTGGGACTTAAGTTAGCATAAAGGACACTTAAGAGAATAGTGTAGGTCTCATGTTCGTTAAAATCTTATTGCGAATATTTAAAAAGTTTAAATTTGCGTCTTCCTACAATGGTGAAGATATAATTTTTTATTTCAAAGAAATGTGTACATTAAAAAACAGATCTTCAAATAAGGTCATGTCTCTTTTTTTAAATAAGAGTATATTTTTTTGTAATTTGGCGACAAAAATAGTGGACTGCCCCAAATAACTGCGCTTCGTAAACGTAACTCCAGAGATTTTCATGCTTTGTAAGTTAGAATATGTGTATTATTTCATCTTTCTTAGTTGATTTCTTACATTCGACTTTTTCGTTATGCATTTACACATCAATCTTTTAGAAATTGCCAGCCTTCAGGGAATATCAGATTGAAATACAACAATGACTCGTCAACAATGATTCGGGAGTTAATTTTCGTGAATTACGGTTCATTCTTGGGATATGATTTACTTGCATGAAAACAGTTATAACTGTCTAATTTGTGTTAATATTTGCTAGAAAATATTTAGTTTTGCACCAAGTGTTGTACAAATTGCAATGAGCAGGTTTGGGTGTACGTGTTTCAAAAATGTATTATAAATATATTTTGTATTCCAAAACTATATTTTTGAGTTATTTGTTCACGTATTTTGCAGACGTACGTATATGCATAATGTAAGTGTATTTAAAACAATACTTCAAATACAAACGAAGACGTAGAAGATCGTTTAGAATGAGGATAGTTTCTTTTTGTTGGAACCGCTAGTGAATGCATCTCATTGAAACACCAATAAAAGCTTCTTTCAGCTGTTGAATTAGGATTAATGTGATTTTTAAATAATCATTATCATGTTTAAACAAACACGTAGATTAAATAATTAAAAATGATGGGCAATTATCCGGCAATAAATAGAGGGTTTATTCGTTATAACACTAGTTCGTGTTCATTCACGCCAGTTGAATGACTGTTTTTCTTTACAGATTTTAAACATTCGACAACTAGGGATTTATTGTCTGATGTTTTGTTTGAAAACTTTGTTGCTTTAAAAGGAAGTTCCATTTCTTTGTTTAGACATATTTTGATATTTCATATTTGAAAATGTTTACATTTAAACACTGAAGACCTTACTGATTGCTGCTACTACTGTATCTTCTTTATATTTGTGTATATTTACAAGAAAAGGTAGAATATCACGTAAATTGGATTTCACATGAATAGGAGAATTTTCCCCCCTCTCTCTAAAAAATCCTTATTTCATTTTTATAATATTTTTATATTTTCACCTAATGTAATATAAAATAAATCAAGGGGTTATTATTACGACGCACTTCTCTAAGAATGAAAGAACAATTTACACAATGAAGGAATAAACCCAGTAGAAAATAATACTGGAATCAAATGCTCTTGTTTGCAGATGTAGTTTGGTCACCAATTGTGAAGATGATCTTCAGTAGTTAACATTGAAATTACATAAGAGGACAATGGAATATAATTGCAAAATATCGATCAACATAAGACCATGATTTCAGATGTAAACATCCATACGAACAAAAAAAACAACATCACTATCGAACAAGTATCCAACTTTAAAGATTTAGGATGCAACGTAACATATCTTATTGACATTGATTTGCAACACAAGATACCTAATTTTAGGTTATCTGCTGCACTATAAAACAACATTAGGAAATAAAACACAAAAGAAACCAAAATCAAGCTTTATAATACAATGGCCATACCTACTCTCGTGTATGGATGCGAAACATGGCTAACAGCTCTAGAGAAAACAGGAGAATTAACGCAGAAAAATTATATTCTGAGGTATGTGAAGGGATGCACATAGAGAGAGACAGAAAGAGAGAGAGACAGAGAGAGACAGACAGAGAGAGACAGAGACAGAGAGAGACAGAGACAGAGAGAGACAGAGACAGACATAAACAGACAGAGACAGACAGAGACAGAGAGAGACAGAGAGAGACAGAGAGAGACAGAGACAGAGAGAGAGAGACAGAGACAGAGAGAGAGACACACACACACACACTTAGTACTATCTCCCAAAAGAAAAAAAGTAGAAAGACCAAAGAAGATGGCTTTCTATACAACTTTGCCAGAGCAGCCTAGTCCATGCTGCTTTTGATGGTGACTGAATGTACTTTATTTTATATTGTAATAGGTGTGAGAATAAATCTGGATTTGACAAGAAAACTGAGCGGTTTTACCAACTTAATAAGTTGAGGTATGCACAATGTGTGAAAGCTGGCAGTTTCTCAGATATCTCATTCTTTAAAATATGTTTCTCCAGATGAGTAAAAGTTGGTGCACTTAGGTTCGGTGTAAGGGGTTTAGCATCCACACATGCTCTTTTTATGTTTAGAACAAGAAATGTCTTACTGAACTCAAGCAACACTTTCGTTTTCATTTAACTTTTACCCTGGGAATCTGGAAATATTCACGAATAGTACATCAAAGCTTCGGCTTCCCAAAATGAACATTATTCATTGCAAATGCTTGAAGGATTTCACAATGATCACTTGGATTTTCATAGAATACAATAAAACCATATTTTCCTGCGAGATACTATAATTACTTTAGCATCATATCTTACTTACCTAATTTCATAGTCTTCACCATTTTGAAAGTGTTTGCCAAGTTCAAAATATGTGAGATGCAGTGAAACAAACTTTTTCTGAGATGGTTGCTTCCCAATTACTAATTTTTTCCATTTTTTTCATATGTTAAATTTTAGTATAACTAGCTTACAGAATGTGCCTGAAGAAATTAAATAACTTCAGAGATCCGACACTTAATTTAGTGCCAGAAGGCATTGTATTGCGAAAGCCTGCAATTCTCGACATGGTTACTTAAATGAGAATCGAATATTATTAGCACTGATATCACATTTTGCTGTATTGCTGAGTTTTAGTTCAGTTATCACTCTGTCCATTTGCAATTTTTTGGTTATACAAAGCCTCCTAGAAAAAATTGCTGCTTTCTAAATGAGTTCAAATCGATATTATTCCAAGACCAACAAGAATATACAGCTCTGAATGTCTGTAGTTTCCTTTTTCTTTGGTTTCTACTGCTGGGGCAGCCTAACAAAGCGCACTAAATCTCCAATATGGTGGCGTCCACACCTGTCTGTCAGTACTGCCAACTCTTGTTCTAAAAGTTTCAACCCGACCCGCGATATTCAAAAAGATGGATATTCGGAATGAATTGCACGGCGTAATTTATACATAATTACTTTTACTTTTTCCTCCACACATTCTTCACTTTGCTGGGTTTGGAACTCAAGGAATAATATTTTATTTTCGTAAGTGATCAATTCGCAACAAATTATATGTACTTAACATATAGTATAATTATTATTTGCTGTAAAAAGTAAATTCTTAAAAATCCCTGATATATTATGAGAAGTTGGAAAATTTGTTGGGTAATTCGCATTACAGTAAAACCAGGTTTGAATTTTTTTATTTTACATTTTTTATTACAAAAAGGTTTCGTTTGAGCGTTTTCCCCCTTCAAGTACTATCAATAGTTACAATGTTTTTTAATGTCCAGAAGAAGACTACAAAAACAAGAAAATTTAACATTAGTAATCAATCCAACTATTATGAAAAGTATCAACATCAGAAATACACGTGTACATAAACGTGTATAAATATCGTGGTAGGATAAACGGTAGTGTTATTGGCCACTTAAGAGTTTGACACTTTTAACTCATTTGAAAGTAAAATTTTGAAAATTTGCTAGGAACTTTTTACTGTTCAATGGTCGTTTTACTTATCTCAGGGTATTTTCTGTCTGAAAATTAATATTACTTTATTAATTAATTTTTTAGTAAGAGAGTGTTGTTTTGTACAGTGATTGGGCAACCTGATGACAGTGATTGGCCACTCAATGATTTCTAATAAAAATAACTAGTATAACGATATATTTAATTAAAAATTATATGAACGATGAAAACACAATTTGTAAGATACAGCTTAAATATAACTTAAATATGTTATATAAGTGCTGTTGGGGAAAATTACAAAATCCTCGATTTTCAAATGTGAGCATATTTTCCATAATTCAGATGTGTCTTCCGCCTAAGACTACATTTACAGGATGTGTGATGACATTTTTAAATAGAAATGGATAGAATACGTTTCAAATATATTCGTAGAATACCGCTTTCACCCATCCGTTCTTCAATAAAGACTTCTGTAAGATAATTTAAATAATAAATAATAAATAGATATATAATATATAATAGATAGATAATAAATAGATAATAAATACTTCTGTAAGATCATTTATTTCCTCATCCAAATTACTTCCCTCGATGTACCCTATAACTTCTTCAAATCATATTCCGATGTCTCGTTCGCTGTAACACCAACAAGTGGATGTAACTGTTTCACTTGCCCACGTAGTGATTATGTGATGTATTATTAAACTAGAGGTGCTACAAAATGGCACAAACTTTCTCATAGTAAAGTTTTCTAATTTTCTTGATGTGGACTTGTACTGTACTCTCTTGCCTTTCCTTAATGCCTGCTGCCATCTATCGCCATCCAAAATAAATGTTTTTGAATTTTTTTCAACTTTTCGATTTCCAAATAGTAGAACCGAAATATTATTTAAAGCATATTAAAGAAGACTAAAACCTTGACCTGAATAGTAATTTTATTGAAAAATTTGGACCCGTCTTTAAGAAAACGTCGTTACGCGTTACTGTAAACGCAAAATATGAAGCATTTCACATGAATTATTGAGTTTTCAAGAAACTTTATTTGAATCATCTGAAGAATTCCACTCACAAATTAAAAAATATATACAAATCCATTTAAATGTACATATTAACGGCCTGAGGTATATTAAAAAAGTACATTTTTGTAATTTTTGAAAAAACAAAAGAATACGCCAAAATTAACTTTACATCATATTAAACAGCACCATTATCATTACCCGTTGGAAAAGTTTGAAGAAAGAATTTGGTGCCATTTTTTAGCAAATGGTATTTAAGCGTTTCTGAAAATGCGGAATTTTGAGCTCATTTTTACAGAAAATTATTGAGTTTTGAAAAACTTTATTTGACATTATTTAAAGCAATATACTCATAAATCTAATGATGTGAAGAAATTGCATCTAATGTAAATATTAAAGGCGTTAGAGACAAGTCAAAAAATTACGCTTTTGTAATTATTGAAAAAGCAAAAGATTAGAGCAATATGACCATCGGATGTGTCATCGGATAGCGTTGGTTGGGCACTAACCCCAACCAAACACCAAAGTAACCCACCAAAAACATTTGGACCTTTGGAGAAAATCTTGAGTAATTTTTTTAAATTGCAAACCTTGCACGGTCTATTGCACAAAAATTGTTTAAATTTTTAAAAAGTTTGCATGACTTTAATGAAAGAACTATTCATGAAAACTAATTTCATTTGAAGGAAAAATTTGTGTCTTCAATTTTATAGTTGTAGAAAGACAGCAAAAAATTCAAACTTTTGCAATTTTCGAAAATTTAGAGTTATGCCACTTGACACAAGCCACTTTTATAAGTAGAATTTGCCCCATGCCTACAAGAAATTTAAAAAAATTGGAGCCGTTTTTGAGAAAATTTTGCAAATGTCCGGGGGCCTTAATGTAAATTTTAAAGAATGTTTTTCAAAATTTCAATGCTTCAACTAAATCCAAATAGACAGGGGATCTTCAATTTGAAAAAGAGCGTACGTGTGGTTTAGGCGCTAGTTTTGTTCACATACGACTGACGGACAGACGGACGTGTTGCTTCCAATTGGTTTTTCGGCATTAAGGACCCCAAAACACGGATTCTGGCTACACCAAGTGTTAGAGGATTTTTTCTCTTAATTTATGAACTTTTTCGTCACCAGAGTTCAGCAACAGTTTTTTTTTCGCCGAAAATCCGCAGTTTTTTTGCGCTGCATTACATAACTTTCTCTATATTACGTTTATTACTCCGTTATACGTACGTGTACGAGAAGGTAAAAAGCCTCGACCCAGCGTTCTCCTAGACAGTTGTTGTTGAACAGATTGGGGTTAGTTTGTTAAACGCTATTCTATAGATTTTCGTTCTTCATTGGAAAACATTTCTTGGCTAGTTTAAGTATACACCTAACTATTCTTATTCTTTTTATTCTTCATCTAATTCTTGTTCTTTAGATTAAACAGTATCAGGACCTTGATCTGTTTTCTGATCTGGAATATTTAAACGACACTGCAAACTCCTTTGAAGAACACGAAATGATTTTGCGTCAGAACGCACCGTTATTTTTAAGACATTTGATGGAATTTTCCCGCATCATACTCTTGCTTTGGGTTCTTTGGCATAATATAATCACTTATTTCAGAATAACGTAGTATTTACCTATGTGCAATAATATTAACTATAATTAAAAATAATGATCAACAATTGTTGGTAGAGTGGCCAATAACGCAATCCACACACTATCGAAGATAGTCACTGCCACCACCCCCTTATGCCACTAATACACGAAGTCAGACTTCTCCTTTTCAGCGAATCATTTCAACTAAAACGATTTGAAATCTCTCATATATAACATGTGATTTACGTACCACCGTAATCAACAAACTGCACTTTTGAATATCTTGAGAATATGATATATGTAACATTTTTAAGCATCCATTCGCTATCTTAGGAAGTTGCAACAAAAATGTGAAGCTCTGAGGAATTTTTGAAAATCGTTTAAGGCTTGACGTAAAGTACTCCTAAAATCAAAATATCGCTGGTCTTGAGTTCTCTCAGATCCATCGGAGAATATTAATTTTGGAAACAATGGTCTGAACGCTTTAGGTACGAGCATTGACCACAAACGACAGGCAGACACATTTGCTGTTAATTTTTTTCTATATCAATTATCCACAAACGTGGATTATGACTGCTTGACGTGTTGATAATTTGCTACATGTGAAATCAAGATTTACTCACTTTTGCTACAAGACCTCAACAATAGAATTTTCTGTCGAAAAATCGTCGATTCCTGCCATAGCATTAAAATACTTTCTCTTTACTACGTACGTGATAAGGCGTGAAAATAAAGCACAAGATGATAGTATGAACTGATATGTTTTAAATGCTGAAAAGTCCGATTGCGGAACGGTCTTTACAATATGACAGTGAAGACAATAAATATTCTGTTAACATATCTCTAGGCAACACAAAAATATTGTTGTCATTGTGGAATGGGAGCGTATAAATTCAATTAACTAAATTATGTCGATTGAGCCTTTTAACAATCATAATGATAACGGAAATTACATGAGTTGAAATGACCTGGGGGAAGGTGGAGAGGGGTTGGGCGGAATGCCACTTTCCGGCCAAGAGGAAATTTTAAGAATAAACACCTTCAACGGTTTAAACAGTTCAAAGCGGAAAAGATGAAGCAGCATGAAGAAAACCAACAAAAACCTTTTTTATAACTTCGTAACGTGACATGTAACTGAAAAACAGATGTCTCCTCTAACTCTACAATTTCAAACTTCAATAAATTGTCGTGACTATCCGAGAACCACAGGTTGCGGGCCGCATTAGCCTCCTATCATTCTTCTCAACAACTATTCCATTTCTTAAAGGTAAATTACTTATTCTAGAACTTTTAATTTAACAATGCATGGAATCAAAAGCAGAATGGCAGGAAGAACTCGAAGGCAAATGGAACAAGAAGATTATATGGAGCGTGAATTTGGAAGAAGATGCAAAGAAGAAATGCAGTTAAGGAAATCGCGATTGAGTGCTTATAGATCCGTGGGCGATATTATTAGACCAAAACGCTCGAACTTCAGTAAAAAGGGAGGACTGACCACTCTGTTATGTTGCAGTCGCAATATCGATTCAGAAGGTAGGCAATACTTCTAAGTCTTATTGTTGCCACATTGTATGGAATATTGCACGTGCATAACTTAGTGTAAACATAAACTTCCAATTCCTCTTTTGCACGTTGGTTTAAAAATCTAAAAAAGACAATCTAAGTATTGTGATCGAGCTTCCTAAATCAAACGTATTCACAATTTAAAACTTCAAACGCTTTACAGGCGATGTATGAAGTGAATAAATTTCTAATTTTCTGTCTTACTTCTGACCACGTTCTCCTTTGAAGTCCAATCATATTCTATCCAGAGAGAGAGTGTTCATTTATGGAGATCAGTTTTCCAGCTGCACCCTTAAGGCAGGATGTTAAGCCTGAATTATGAGAGGTGATTATGCCCTTTTGGAATCAGCATTTTTCTCTATGACCGAGGAAACCTCGTAAACCCTGGCCAGGATAACAAGCCCGGGGAATGAACCCGGACCTCCTGACTGCAAAGTTAGCGCGCTGACTCCACTTCTCTCAATATTATTATTATTATTATTATTATTATTATTATTATTATTATTATTATTATTATTCGAGTAATTCACGACCAGAGATGTGTCTCTGACTCCCGACTTACGACGTTTTGGTCGCATGGCACATCTACAAGTAGACATCGCCACAATCGTGCGATCAGTTTGAATTTGTTGCTCGTACTGTATGGTACTCACTCTAACAGACGGCACCGATTTTGGTGAGCGTTTGTTATCACTTGGAGCATGAGTCTGGAACATCGAGGGTCGTACAGGTCTGCCAGAGGAGATAACTACACGCCCTTCAAGTATTCGATCTTTGCTAGAATTGGATAAGCAGAGGCCATATGATAAATGGTTTCTACTTGTTTCTGGCAAATGCGGCATTTATCATCTTCGGAAATTTTGAAAACCTCTTTATTATAATGTCGTCTCAATCATAATCAATCTCAACGCCTGATCATGTGCAGCTATTACATATAAATTATTGATATTCATTCATCTGCACCTTACCATTCTTCTTAGATACTGTCCATGGAGAGAGGTTGGTCTCTCCTCAATTTCTTTAACATTTTTTGTCTCACGTTTCATGTTTAGTAGCATCAGAAGTTCAGTGTCTGTGTTATTCAGCGTGTCTTGCATGTTTTCTTAGCAATGCTTCTTGCTACTCTTGCAATAATTCTTCGGTCAGATTTTAGGACCTGCTTTATTAGTGGGTGTTCTTGATGACTGACTACATACTTCCCATCCCGACTATTGCAATTGTGCCAGGAGTCTAAGCAGTTTTCTAGCTTTTGCATCCATGATTCCTATTTCTCGCTCAGTCCAGTCCACGAGTATGAAACTATTCGGCTACAGGCACAACCATACTACCTATTGAGATATTTTATTCCTGTAGTTCAGAGTAGACTGCAGGACAAGTCTTACTCTTCTGTAATACTCCCTAAAATTCTCTTTCATTGTGTTGTTAGAGATGGTCTCATATTCTTCAATGCCTAAGTATTTCTAGAATTTTCCTGACTCGAGATCTTGAATCACAGTGTGCATTTCAACTTCAATGTTCTCTGAAAATGTCATTTTGCCTCACTATAAGTTTATTTTTGCACAATTGTCACGACCAAACTTCATGCAGATGTCATTGCTAAAATCATTGATGACAGACAGATTTTGGGAGAGAATCTCGTCATTCTTAGGAAAACATTTAAGATCATCCATCTAAAACAAATGTGATGCTGGCCTTTCATCACCATGGAACTTGTAACCTAAGTCGGTTTGCGTCAACTGTGTGTAAAGTGGAATCAAAGTAATGCAAAACCGCAGAGGGGATAGCGAATTTCCTTTAAAATTTCCCTGTTAATCTCAATACTTCTTGTTTCTAATACTTCCTTTCTGCTGTGTATTAGCAATACGATGCTCCATGACTTCATACGAACCTTGTATGAAAATCGACTTCATACTAGGATGAAATCGATAGATCTCCACGGTCTTCAAACTCTAATCTTGTGGTACACCGTCATTATTCATTTATTTATTATATTATTATAGTTATATTATTATGATTATTATTAATTTTAGTAGACACAACACATTATTAATTGTTAATGTAATGAAAATATATTTTTTAAATATTATTATCCAGATGAATTCTCGACACAAGGCAATGAAGATTTTGTTCGGAAAACGAAGTGGCGAAGTCAAACAGAGAAAAAAGCGAGACATGCCAGCCCTTCCAAAGGAGACGAAACAGAAACAGAGACAAGCGACGGCGGTGACAGAACTTCTCAAGGAAGCTCTATCGGACGTAAACAAAACAAAGGTTTGATACGTAAATTATGATGATATTGGAAATCGTTTATTTCATTTTTGTAAAATTTAAGTTGGGGTGTTATATAAACAAAATATAGTTGGGGTGTTATATAAACAAAATGTAGACTACGTTTTTGTTAACATTTTATAAAGTTGTGTCACAAGAGAAAAAGCCCCTCTATCAGTCCTGAAAGCTGATTTTTTAGAAACGTAGTACTTTTCAAACTATGGAGATCACACACAGAATTATCTATGGTTTACTTAGCATTGCTGGTTTATCCTATACAATAACTAGTGTAGTATATTTTTCATAATATGTAATATATTTTTCAGAATATTTCAAATGTCTTTAAAAGGAAGCAAAAGAAGTGCTATTTTCACAAAAAATGATTGTTTGGTTCTGATTTATTGTAGCTAACTCAAAAAATATATCTTCTGCTCAAGTGTCCAATAATTAAATTTTCTTTTGAAGAACAATAATACCTTTAAGTAAATTAAATTTAAACTATCGAATATTACATCAAATATTTTGCCCGTAAAAGGAATTATTCTTGTAAATAATGTCACTTGTCTTTTCTTTTCAGAAGAGCAAACAATGTTTTCTGATCAGTAAGTTGTCGTTGAAAAAGTGCTTATTTTGGAGTGATATTATTTGATAATATATGGGGAAAAGAATACAACTAAAACTCGTGATCTAAATTGTCAAAGAGAGGGTTTTCTAACATAAATTTGAGCATGACTTCCATATTAATCAATTACTCAGTGTTTGCACTCAGAGCTTGTATGTTAACGCGATCCAAAAACATACACAAACTTATTGCAGAGAAACACGCGATGACTAGTGGTGCTCAAACAGCAAGGACTTTCTCGCGTGTATTTTCAAGCAAAATTGAGCAAAAAGTACGCAAATTTACGCAAATCACGCAAAATTACGGGAATACCAACGATGCACGATACGTATTTTAGCCTTAAATAAAACTAATAGTTCAGAAAAATGCACAAGAAAAGACACCAATCATTATCACCTTCTGTTATCAGTGCGGCGTTACAAGACTGGGTTATAACAACAATGAGAGTTAATTTAAAAGGGATAAAAATTTTACCAATTAGCATTGTTGATATCACTAGCAAGAAAATGAAAATAAAAAAATATTTTATATGCATCAAAATTACTCGGTGTTTACATGCATTACTGTTTATACCCACACCTTATTAATAGTCATGGGTTGATATCTGAATTTCTCGATATTCGATACCGTTAACCTGTCTGAGAGCTTCGATACTCGATACTTGATACTCGCTACCATACTACCTTAGAGACTCAGCAGGAAAAGTGGTTCAATCAGAATTGGAAGGATATATTTTGTTCTTCATACATCCATATATGTACTATTTTTACATTTAAAAACTATTGAGATGAACATACATTTTTTAAAGATTTTCAAGATTCTTATTAAGGAAAACTAACATTATACTCTTTCTGGTTCCATTCAATTTCTTTTCTTTTTGTCACGTATCAATCCAGCTGTCCAGAAAAGTCTCTCCGAAAACACTGTAGCTGATGGAATGCACAGGTATTTAACAGCAGTTTTTCTTCGATTGGGGAGAGTCACTTTGTTTTTAAGTAAGATAGTACATTTGCATCAGGAGGAAGCAAGTCGGCACATTTAATTCATCCTCTTGTGCTGTGGTTTCGTATGCACATAATGATATTTCGTGGTCACACTTCAGAATATTTCTATAAAGAGACATGTCAATACATTTTTGGGGGTTCAGTTGTTGAGGAAACCTATAAAATAAAAAACGAATTAATATTTTGAACAATAAATGCTGTGAAATCGTGATCAAAGTGTTGTTTTCTGTGGGCATGGTGTATCTAGGTTCAAGATGTTAAATTAATTCCTTGAATCCGTCCGCAATAAAAATGATCGGTTGATTATCTTTGCGTATCATGCAATCAAATTATCTTGTTATTGGTTTTGAACGATTGTCTCCTGGTTTAAATTTATTCTTTTTAGCCAAAAAATCAACGGGTTTTGGTTGGTTTGTGTTGGAACTTGAGAATCTTCACAGGACTGGCCGTGGGTCATTTACTCTAGCACTTCACTTGTACGATCAGCGACGTTTCCAGTGCAACATTAGTTGGTTTGGTCCTCTTGTGTTCGGTGGAACTGAATACTACCTGGTGTGTTGATGTAACATGGTTTTTTAATTACTAGTATTGTCTGATTGTTTACCAGGCAAAAATGTTTTTCCCCATATTCTAAAATTAGCACGATTGTCATTTTTCGAGTCCTTTCAAAATATTTCCTACTTCACTCATTTTGTACATGGAATGCACTAATCTAGTCGTATTTCGGTCACTTTAAAATGCAGAACTGAACTCACGAGCTCCGTCAGTTCCTCCACGGTGGGCTGAGGGGGGGGAATGAAATTTAGACACATACGCATTTGACGTTTTCGTAGTCTTTAAATGAAGAAATCATACGATAATAATTTATGAATTAAGAAGTAAGAATTACCAAAAGACTTCATAAAAATTATAACAACGATCAAAATTCAAAATCGTTATTTTTCGAGTTCCATCAGACTGACTGACCAAGAACAGCTGTGTGTAATTTCACTGCGTAGCGCACAAGCACTGACACAGTTCCGGAATCCGTTTCATTCGTGGCTGCCCTTCACGCGTGTGGGGCAGCACTGTTGCAGAGCGATGACGTTTTTGCCCTGCACTAGGGTGGGTTTCAGTGCAACGAATGGAAAACGCTACAACAGAGGCCTCTGAACACGCGCGCTTCGGCGGAGGGATACATTCCGGTTTGCTTATATCTACTTCATTCTCTCGTTGGACAAGGAATACGCGCAGCGATAGACTTTGGTTTGATTCGTTTTTTTGTGATTCCGGGCGCGTCAACTGCTTCGGTCATTAGTCCCGTTAGTGTAGTGCATGTTTTTCTCGAGAGATGGCGATGGTCTTCCCCCGCTGGATGGCGAGATCCGGGGCCGACATACCATCGGCTAGTGGGGTTTCCCCTAACCAGGACTCTCTCACCAGCAGGGCACCGCCCCAGCCGGGACAAGCTCTAAGCTCCCGACCGGTCTCCCGGAATATGTGGTAGTGTAGTGCATGTTAGTGTAAATGTGTGTGTGTAAGGGGAGAGGATAGGACAAGGAAGAGGAAGGAAGATCGCGCGCGGTCCGTGGCCCGTTTGTTAGGGTACTGTTCCGGCATTCGCCTGGTGTTGATCGGAGAAACCACGGAAACTACCGATCAGAGCATCCGACCTCTAGAATTCTCCTCCAGACAGCAACTGAATTCGACCTAGCTGAAAAGCTAGTGTCGAAAATCCTGCCGCCGTGGGGAGTGGGAACCTAGGACCTCCGGTCAGAGGCGCTGCAGTGACATCAGTTTATGCACTGAGCTACCGCTCCAGTGCAGCGATAGAGAAATACTTGGAAGAAAAATTGCTGAAAACGTTGAGGGCTGTACACGAATCACATAAGAGCAAAATTACAACTGGGTTTTCTCCTTGCAAAGCACGTATGGAATAAAATATAGAAATAGGATTGTTTTCAATATTGCTTGCTTCCTCTATTACTACTGCCTTCATTCTTTTCGTTTTTGTGGTATATCGTATACCACTTCCTTATAGAATGAATTGAACATTTTCTGTCATCCTCTCGTTACACCTCTGTTCCTGCTCTTCTCTGCCACTCTCCTTAAAATACTCTTAACATTTACATCTACCTCTCTCTTAACAATTATAAACCTGTTGAATATTTTATATTTCCTTTCGTTCTAAAGGGTGTCTTTCCTTACCAATCATGCAGTTACCTTATCATTCATATAGTGAATCAAACGTTCGTATTAATTTTAAAATCAGATGGTTTTGTGTATTCACGACTACTGTCATGGAGAATGCAGCCTAATACATATGTTGCAGGTAATTCCAGATATTCCGCAGACAAAGGTAAATGCATCATGGGTTGGAAGTCGCCGTATATTCCCAGCAACCGTGTTCCCAGTCGTGTATCTGGTATGAAACATATTTTTTCTACAAGTAGAATATAATTTACAACAAGTACAATAAATATCAATTCCCAGGAATTGCAATAACTTCAACAAACATCTTAAAATTTTAATTCAAGTACATTTACCCAATTCTGTTTAGTCTTTGAGAAATGCAAGTCAATTCAGTCGCAATCTGTTTGCCTGTACTGAATGAAAAACAACTTTTTTGTTGAGAACTCTTTTTTTCATGAGCATAACAAGTTTTTCTACTGTAAAAAAAATTTTTTAAAAACCACATTGTTTCTCTTGATGAATCTGTCTTTAGACGAATAGAACACTCCACCTTCTTTGGAATGAAGTTTAATAATAGTAAAATAAAATCCAGAATTACTTTACTAAGTTACAAAGATGATGTGTATGTTAGGATGTAGAGTTAATAGAAGTTACATTGTTTCTAAGACACAGAAAAACATTAAATTACCTCCGAACGTCGTCATCAACATATAGGTTTTAGTTGGCGGGTTTCAGGTCATGGCCTCCGCTGCCGGCCCCAGAGGCCGAACTTTTTCAGTCTGCGTTGCATCATATCTCGCAACGGGCACTAAGAGTCTGTAACAGTTTGCCTATGTCTTTGAGCTACTTTCTTCCAGCTAAATTTGCATTTTGAGAGAACCTGCTTCTGATTGGTCGTGTATATATTCCGTGAACTCTCAGAGCTAGTAACAGCCTCACCGACAAGAAAACAGTTTGAGAGATAACGCCTTGGCGAAAGAACGTATCGTATTCATCTCGTGTTTTCTTTTCAAAGCGCACGTTTGCAGTGTAATGGACACTCAATATTCTTGTTGTTTAAACAGGTGTGCTCATTTGTAAATTTCTGTCAGATTTTCATTGTGCGCAAAGTAATCTTTTCCGCCTCCACATTCTCGTTGCCTACACGCGCAACTAATGTGTCTCCCACACAGCACTACGTGTAGTTTCGAGACACTTCATAACTTGTTCCGCTGTGATTCGTTGTTTTAACTACTGGTTGCGTTGTTTTAACTACTGGACCGTGATTGAGACTATGAAGTTCTCCTGTAGTGAACTATAACTACGTACGATATAGAGCGATTTTCCTAAGGATGAGCCAAAGTGACAGTTGGCGAAGACAAGTGAACATCACATGTATTTCAGACAAGTATCCCTCCGCCGCGACAGCCGTTCAGCCCCTTCATAAAGTGTTTGGTTATGGCTTCTGAGATGACATCACTATCCAGAAGTCTAAGAGTTTCGCTGATGTATACGCACGTACGCGAGTCTGGGAAATAATAAAATTTAACCACATATGTGGAAAATATCTTAACATGCTCTCACAAGCAGTAAAAGAAAATTGTCACGAAATTAAATAGCAAGCTCGCCACACAGCACAAAGGCCGGAACTACGTGCATCGGTACGCATCTTGCATTCAAGTCTCGGTTTTAAAATAAACATAATATTTATCACACATAAAGCAAATTAAATGTAATATATATATATATATATATATATATATATATATATATATATATATATATATATAAAGGAAAAAAGAATTTTTACAGAAGAGCACATAACACTGCACTTCCTAATTTCAGTTATTTCTCGCGGCGCGCTATATTTTTGTCGGAAGAGAACGTCACGAAAGGAAGCATCGAAGCCATTTACAAGTTAGCCAACAGCAAATGAACAAATGCAGGAAGGGCAGCATTGGGCTTGAGGGCACGACGATCAGAGAACCTTCAGTTATGTTGCCAGCACTAGCTGTCACTTTGGCTCATCCTTAGGAAAATCGCTCTATAATTCCACCGGCCACACTTTTCTGTGAACTACTGACAAGACTCCGCAGTAACTACGGGTCCTCTCAGTGCATTCAGTGCTACTTAATAGACCACCGCTGTCACCACCATTGTTGAGTAGAGTAAGCCACTATAATTTGTCTTGCCTTTCAGGTGGTATTATTTGGTTCACTACAAAAGTGTTTTTTTGACTTCTCTTTTAGGCGACATTGCTGTATACTAAATTCATTCTGTGTGTATGTAATGCCTTTCTCTGTTTTATATCATATATCTCATCAAAATCCTCTATTGGTTAAGATAAGATTCAACAGGGATCCGAAGGGATCTCCGCTGTGCATAAAAGTACATTATGAAAAGATGTATTGATACACGAGTGTGATATTACGATACGAGCGAGGTACGAGCAAGTATCGTGAACTTCACACGAGTGTATTAATACCCATTACGTGGAGTTTTATACGGTACTTTTTCTACTTTTATAAGTTAAAGTTTCGCATTGAATCGTTTCGTGGTAGTTGACATGCCAGATTCAGCCAAGGCCACCTAACGGGCAGCTACCTACCTTCCGAAGGGGGCTTTGGTTTACCAGTCCGCCTGCGAGAGAATACAAAAGTTGCTCCTACAATGATTCTGAGGTCACCATTTTTTCGTTTTTATTTTATTTTTAAACGTGCCAACTCCTCCTCTGATTCACTAGACATTTCAAACTAAGGAATTAACCGGTTTTAAAGAACAAACACACGGCAGCAACATATAACACACAATAACGTGAGTTCTTATCTTAACGTCAGTCAAATGTTCCCTCTACCACTACCACTGCGCTAGTCAAATAGGATCAAACTGAAATTACGAAAAAAAAATTTATATAATATACCATATGCAAATTACTGATAATAAAATAAATTAAAACTGATAAACAGAAAATGCAATTCTAATGTTCACAATCGAACCAAACATTTACTAGAACGATTCTCAAAGATTAATGAAGTCTCGATACTTGGTTTGTTAGCTCTTGTCATTGGTCAAGAACCTGTATCAAATGAAATCTCATCGTAATGAGTATCATTATGCAACGGGTTGGAGCCATCAAATGACAGAATTATACAACGGGAGTATAAACATAATTTTAATGCTTCATACAGCTTACACTCTATTCCATTGAAAATTCACAATCCTGAAAATAAATGTAGTCTTTATTTATATTTAATTGTATTGCTTGCAGAAGAAAAATCACAAAGTGAAGACGAGTATACATCCAAATCGGATTCAGCGTTGTCCACGGAAGAAACTGACGACGAAAGTGCAAAAAGCGTTGAAGAGAAGGAGCCGAGAAAGAATTTTAAGTTTGAAGCAGCGGTAGGTCAGAGAAAGTCCGAGAGCCAAACATCAGGGAAGGAGAAGTCTTTTCAAAATTTGTTAATGCAAAGATCGGAATCCACACCACCAGAAGCTGCAGGTTTGAAATATTTACATTATTGCTTTACGTCCGAACACATGTCTTTGGTTCAAGTTTGTCTCGAGGTTCTACAATTATACTGCAGATTCGACGTTTGACATTGAAACATGAGTCAAATGTTGCCTCTGAAAAGTGACATTTAACCAGATTTTGTGTTTTATAATATGTAGAGAAGTTGCTAAAATTTCTATTTCGGTAGAAATGCATTAATTGTATTAAAATCTTATGAACATATGTAACTACATTTGAAGTGCATACATCGCAAAGTATTTTAGAAAATTTTCCAAGTAAGATTAAAAAATTAAAAAAATATTTTATGCAAGGAATGAGCAAACATAAAGAGATATGTAATATTATGCTTATTTTTTAAATTTTAAAATACAGAAATCATATTTATTTTTAAGTGAGTGGATTAGAATGTAAATAATCAATATTTGTGGTACAAAACAGCTAGTGAGGCTTAGAAGACTGATTCAAAACAAAAATGTTCTACAAAAATTGCATATATGTATTAAATACCCAAATTTTAAATATTAGTAGATGTTTAAAGAAACGTTGCTAAAACAAAATAGTTGCTGAATTGAGCAAAATGTTAACAAAATCTTTTTGTATATGTGCTTGGTTCGACCCAGGGGCGAATCCATGGAGCCATGCCCTCCTCCCAAAAAAGACCTACAGTTTTCTTTGTTATCTTCCTTTATTTGGCAAAATTTAAACATTTATTTATATTAGAATTATGTGATTATTTAAAAAAAATGACATTGTACAGAACTATATGCACTACAAAAATAATACCAATATATTTTAAAACATTTTATTATTTAACAAAAAAATGTCCTCCGCTCAAATGATCGAGTAGATTCGCCTCTGATTCGACCATACTACGAGGATGATTCATACATTCCCACGTCGAAAAATTGCAAATCATCTCAAAATATTTCGAGTAAATAAATATTCAGGACCTCAGAACAAAATCACAAAATCCCAAAGAAATACCTTAAAATTTTTTTAAAAAATGTTGAAACTCGTCTGAATGTGAACTTGGTACATCTATTCCCTTTGGAAGTTAAATTTATTTTTTCGATCAAAACCTTATTCATCCCCGTAGTTTATTTCACATGTCCTCAAAATAAAATCTACACTTGAATGAAGATCGTTGATTACTGTCCACGGTCGGGACTGCTGGTGAAGGAATGATGGAAGTTCTCTGCAAAAGCGCCATGTCCCTGCTCCCCTCCATCTCCACCATCAACGCTTATCAGGTGAGACACAAGAAACAAGCTCAGAATACATAGCATCGTAGGCTTTCACGGCCGGAGTCAATATGAGTAAAAGTTTCCGGGCTGGTAGACCCGGCCACGGCCTAGCAGCCCGGAAACCTTTACTCATACAAACTCAGAATAATTTTAGGATCACGAGTAAACAGCTACTTTCTACAAAGTAGAATAACAAATACCCCTTTATTGTAATCCTAAAAAGTAAAAATCAAAGAAAGTGGGTTTTATCACACAAATGAAGGGGAAGAACAATAATGGTCCCCAGCGTAGGTTTTATGTAGGATTTGCCTTTTAATTTTCACGAATTTTATTACTATAATAACATTTTTTGAACCATTTGTGATAGATTAACTATAACATTTGGGTTGAATTAAAAATTAGTGTCATATTCACCTTTCTTCTTTCAACCTTTACCAGATGTTTAAAAATGAATTCGAAACGGTCGATAAGGATAATGCCACGTGGAAACTCCACCGTTCTTATACAGCCAGCCGTGACCATAAACAGCTTGCCGTCTTGTTTCCGTATACGTAGATGTGAGTAACAATTGTACAATCCGAAAAGCGTACAGAGTGGTGAACTAGTACATCGTCGTCGCTGGCAACTGAAAGAACTGCAACAACACAAAATGTTCAAAATATTTACGCCCTTGGCATTCATCAAAACTTAATAATAAAAGTACCGGGAACGCTACCTCAGTACAGCGACTGATGTCACTGCAGCGCCTCTGACCGGGAGATTTCAGGTTCGAGTCCTGACGGCGGCAGGATTTTCGACACTAGCTTTTCAGCTTGGTCAAATTCAGTCGCTGTCTGGAGGACAATTCTGGCGACCGGCTGCTCTGATCGGTAGTTTTTCGTGGTTTCTCCGATCACCACCAGGCGAATGCCGGAACAGTATCCCAACAAACGGGCCACGGACTATGCGCGATCTTCCCTTCTTCTTCCTTGTCCTATCCTCTCCCCTTACATACACACACTAACATGCAGTACAATACCACATATGCCGGGAGACCGGTCGGGAGCTTAAGCTTGTCCCAGCTGGGGCGGTGCCCTGCTGGTGGGAGAGCTCTGGTTAAGGGGAAACCCCAATAGCCGACGATAGGTCGGCGCCGGTTCTCGCCATCCAGCGGAGGAAAATCACCGCCATCTCCCGAGGAAAATCATGCACAACACTTACGGGACTAATGACCAAAGCAGTTGACGCCCCCGGAATCAATTATCAACCAACCAATAATAAAAGTAAATTATAAAGTTACATAATTGTCCGTCAAGAGCTAAAACGTTCAAAGATTTTATGTTTAACAAGAAAACAAATCCAAAACAATCAAGTTCAATCAATAAAGTTCATTTTTCCTCTCTCTCCCATAAACAAAATATACTTGTAATAATAGAAATAAGAAAACAGAAACCACAGTGTAATGATCGAATTATTTACGAAAAAATTATATAAACTATTTCGGTTGCTAAAATGATAGAAATTTGTAGGCAGTAAAATTTGGTATAATTATTGTGCAGTAAGCTATGTAAGAAAAGGTATTCACTCAGTTATTCAGAGAGACACCACCATTTATATTGACTGACATAACATTGATACAAACATGGAGTATTGCGTGAAGTAAGAGATTCTACAATAGCACATTTTTCTGGCATTATTGGGAACGGTTACATAATATTTTAGTACTAGTTGAATGTGGCGTCGCCGACGCTGTAAAAGTTTCAAAGTACTTTCATGTGCTGAAAATTTCTAAATGTTATGCCTAGCTTTGTTAAAATAAGCTCTGGCATTGAACATTCTAATGAATCGTAGTGGCTTATATGTTGTATTCCGTTCAAAAATCCCAACATCATCCGTTGTATACTACCTCCATAGGGGATAAGAACTAATAATATTGAAAATTGTAATCGCGTAAAAAATACATATAATTATCCATATTACATACAAATAACGCAGGTATGAATGATACAAATAGAATTGACAGCTATATGTCGCACGATTTTTACTAATAAGCACACAAAAGATCACATATAAGTTGTTCTGCAGCGTTATTCTCCAGTTCCGAAAATTCCAATTTCTCCAATTCCTAAAATTCTGTCACTAATTTTACAAGTTCATTTGCGTAACACTTCCATATTTATGACCTTTCATATTTATGATAATTTTTGAAGAGACTCCACAGACTCAGATTAATTTATGTTTATTTATACTTTCCCAATTGCTCTATTAATGGTTTTACTGGCGAATCTATATAAACTTACAAGCGACTGTTATGTATGTTAATGTGAATGAGGTGTAATTGAATAAGGATTCTTTTTAGTCACATTCATTTGAAAGTCAGTATTTACACGTAAAAAGTTCAAATGAAAAGATATATGAGAAGTCGCATTATGAAAAGGCGAACGTAAGAACATAAATGTTCTTTCATTCTCTAATATTACTCACTGTTTGGTTTTCTCCGTATTCTCTTGAAGTTCTTCAAATTTATAAATTCCAATCCAATACTGTTCGTACGTTTTTTGCAAATGAATGTTTATGAATATGATAATAGAAATGAAAATGAAATAAAATCATTCGCGCGATTCTTTTAACTTAGAAATGACAATAATAAGTGTTATCATCCTCTTGAAAGAAAATTATGGCGTCGGAGAGCGGCCAGATTGCCACTTTTTTTCAATTACTTTATTATTCTGAATGGTATACATGGTTCAGTTTTACAATACAAACTCTTTCACATGTTTTTGATGCTTATGATCTATTTTAAAACACTAAACTATTATTACTTTACAATTATTACTTAGGGAGAGGAAACCCACTGGGCACCTCACAAGGAATCATCTAAATCAGCAAATTGGATGTAAAATACGTTTAGGAAATCTATTTTTTATTCTGGTGGGGTTTGTGGGTGCTTTGCCTAAATTGTAATTGGATAGTTGTGTAATTGTTGACATATTATTGTAAAAATTATTGGATAACTTGGTGATGTTGTGTATGATTGGTTTTATTTGAATTTCTTTATGAAGCTGTTTGTTTGAAATGAACCAGGGTGCTTTGGTTATTGTTCGAAGGAATTTGTTCTGTATGACCTGTATTTTATGTATATTGGTTTTTGCTGCACTGATCCATACAGGGCAAGCATATAGCATTAAGGGTCTAATTATGGCTGTATATATGAGTTTGGCATTTTCTATTGTTATTTTGCTGTGGTTGTTTATTAGTGGCTTTAATTGAAATAGTTTGACTTTTGTTTGTTGTGTTTTAATGTTTATATGTTCTTTCCAGTTGAGTTTGGTGTCTAGATGCAGACCTAGATATTTCACTGCTTTGTTTTGTGGAGTCCAAGGAATGATGTTATTGTTCAGTGTGAGAGGTGGTGGTGTTGAAATTGTTTTTAATGAGAAAATTTTGCTGTTGACTTAGATGGGTTTAATTTAATTTTCCATTTGTGACCAAGACTGTATTTGATTTAGATGTTGCTGTAATGTGTTTCTTATTCTGTCAAGTGATATGTTTGAACAATACAATGCTGTATCATCTGCAAATTGTGCTTTTTTGACTATGTTGGATGTAGGGATATCAGATGTGTAAAGATTAAATAATACAGGTGACAATGGGAGCCCTGAGGAAGACCAGCATATATTGGTTTGGGGTTTGAGAGATGATTATCTACTGACACTGAAAAGGTTCTATTGCTTATAAAGCTATTGATGATGTTGGTTAGGTATTTGGGTGTGCCATTGACTCTTAGTTTGTACATGAGACCTTGATGCCATACTCTGTCGTAGGCTTGTGAAATATCTAGAAAGGTTGATATAGTATGTAGTTTTCTTTGGAATGCTGTATGGATATGTTCTGTGATTCTTAATAATTGATGTGTGGTTGATAACTTTTCTGTGAATCCAAATTGGTGTCTGGGAATGATGTCATTTTTATTGAGGTAATTACTAAGTCTTTTCTGAATAAGTTTCTCAAATTTTTGATAGGGAGGGTAACAGGCTGATTGGTCGATAATTTTCTACATTCGATGGGTGTTTGTTTGGTTTTGGAATGGGTATTATTATTGAGTGTTTCCATAATAGTGGGAAGTAACCTGTTCTTAATTAAGAGTTATAAAATTATTTAAAAATGCTATGGCTTGATGTGGCAAATTTTTTAGGATTTTATTGTTTATTCTGTCATGTCCTGGAGCCTTCTTATTAGGGAGTGTTTTTATTATGTTTATTATTTCCTGGGAGATATGAATCTAATTCTGGA
Source organism: Teleogryllus oceanicus (assembly GCA_964035755.1). Classification (NCBI taxonomy): domain Eukaryota; kingdom Metazoa; phylum Arthropoda; class Insecta; order Orthoptera; family Gryllidae; genus Teleogryllus; species Teleogryllus oceanicus. The sequence goes on from CAXIVR010000007.1 coordinate 8,178,285, forward strand.
TGGTACATTATAATTAGGAGCTGTTGCTATCTGTGTGATTGTTTGGTGTTGAATGTGTGGGGGTGAGTCGTTTGGTTTGAATGTATCTGCAAAATGATTTGATAGTGTTTCAGCTTTCTCAAAGGGTGAGGATTTTTTACCTGAGTTGGTATTAAGTGGAGGAATTGTATTTTTTTTCTTTAGTATTTTATTTTTAAATTGCCACAGTGTATTGTTACTGGAGCTTAATGTTTGAATCATGGTGTTGTATTGTTGCTGTTTGTGTGTGAAAAGTGTTTTTTTGTTTATGTTAACTGTTCTTTCTATTTTTTATGCTTTTGGGTAGTTCATTGTTTTTATTCTGTGTATTTTAGGTGATTTATTTGGTTTACTGTTCTCTAGTTCTCTTAATATTATGTTATTAAGTATTGTGATTGCTTGATCTATTTCTAGAGGGGTACTTAATATTTTGAACTTTGGGATGTTTGTTTTAACATTATTTTTAAATATTTGCCAATTAATTTTGTGAGTATTGAGTTGTGGAGTGGGAAAATTTTTTTTTGCCTATGTCTAACAGATCAGGGTTCCTAGAGTGATCAAATGGGTAGTAGGTGGTTCATTTGGGGTTATGAAACTTAATTTGTTGTTGTTTATTAACCGTAGTAGTTGTGTCCCAGCTGAGTTATTATTTTTACATCCCCACTTTATATGTTTTGCATTAAAATCACCTAGGACAATTGTTGGGGTGTGTTGATCAATAACACCAATGATATTGGTATCCTGAATTTTCACATTGGGGACTTATATGCTACTATGAGTGTAGTTTCCAGATAGTTGTTATTACTAAACTTAATTGCTGCTGTTTCGATACCTGGGGTTGGTGGTAGTATTATTGGATAAAATGGGATTGTGCTCTTTATTAGTATCATTACTCCTCCTCCATTAGAGTTTGGTCTGTCTGCTCTGATTACTTTATAATCTGGTATGCTGATCTTCCATGAATATTTTAGTTCGTTAACTTTGTTGATTATACCATTGGCATTCCAATTGAGTATGGTAATCTTATTAATTTGTGTTTGTTGCGTAATTGTTATTAATGTATGCTGAGATAGATGAATGGATGTTATTTATTATGGTTGGGATAATTGAGTTGATTATATTGATTACGTGAGTGGCTGTTGTATTGATAGTGTGTGTAAAGTTTGGGATATTTTGAGTGTTAGACAGCCTGGGGAAGTTAGTTTGGTTATTTTGAGGTGGTACTGTAGATGACCCATTGGTTCTAGATCTAATTGGAGGATCTTTGAGGTTAGGTTTTTGGCTTATTTTTTTATAATAGGGGCATTCTACTGTTCTGAGGTCTGCTCTGTGATTTCCTTGACAGTTATAACATTTAAATGGTTCATTTTTATGGGGGCAAGTTGCAGAATAATGGTTTTTGGAACAGTAAATACATGCTATTTTGTGGTTACAATTATTTTTGTATGACCAAAATCTAGACATCTCATGCATTGAATGGGGCCTTTAGGTCTTTTTCTCCTTTCAGCTTTTACAATGAGATTACAAATTTGTCTTACTTCTAAAATATTTTCTATGTTTTCTTCCCGTTGAATTCGGCTGCTATTACTGGAATTGGATAACTGCCTTTTCGAGTCTAGTAACTTTAACGAGTGATGGATGTTTTTCTTTCAATTCAGTGTAGATTTCCTCTTCTGTGATGGATGTGTGTAGATTTTTAAATACAACTGAGAATTTCTTATTTGCTGGGTCCTTGTAGGTATGAAACTGTCTTCCTGTGTTAATTAGATATTTGGTTATGTCTTTTTTTTTTATTTATGAATTGAAGTGTGAAACTGTTTGTTACTTTTGTATTGATTTCCTTGCTGAAATTCGTGATGTTAGTTATATTTGCTACATAAATTGGCGGGATTTTAACTGATTCTGACACACTTGGCGATGTTTCATTAATGTAACTGAACCTATTTTGATTGTTGGGATCTGGTATTCTGTTCAGTTCTTCAAATCTATTATAAGTTTGGACCGAATAACTAAACTGGGTTGAACTGTCTATATTGTCTTGTTTTGAATGCAGACTAGACCTTTTGGTGTCGCTAGACGAGGTGTCATTATCTGAAGGTCGCTTTAAATTTTGCCCTGCGGCATGTTGGCCTGAAGCGTTACCTTGTAGAGTATCCGGGTTTTGCTGCCCCATCGATGTCTGTTGATTTGGTTGGCATTCCATTGTCGTTTGAATTGGTTGAGATTCCATTGATGTAACTTCGTCACTGACGTTTGCCGTTGCTTGTTCGTACAGCATCGATGTGTTTAGGTCTTGGATGGAATAATCACTGTTTAGAGTTATTAGTGCATTATTGATGAGCTGCCCGGTTGTCGGGCAGTATCCATTGTACATAATTCGTAGCACTCACTAGTGGACTGCTTCCACAGACCACAAGATTTGCGCTGGTTCACAACTTTTAGTAAGTCGCACGGTTATCACTGTTCACACCGACAGGAGCGATCCGTTCGGTTCGACAGTCGAGCGCGGATCCAGATTGCCACTGAGTCAAAGGGCTTAATCAACGCCAGGGGCTACATAGATGTATTTAGGTGGCTTTGTTTTAATGCTCTATCTATGCACCAAACTCTCAGCGCCGAAAACACGCAAAAACACCCTTTTGAAAATTTTCTTAAAATTTTTTGGCCGGACCCCAAAAGAAAGTTCCCCACCAGGAGACCGACACGCGTAAATGCCACCTCACATGTCTCAATTAGTGCAAGGGAAGTGGTCTAGCCGGGAGTGACCAGAATCCCGCACACATATGCACATGTTCACAGCAGAACGTTATAACTCACAATTCAGCTGGTTGTTTTAAATCTGCACGCCGTCGTCTGAAATATAAACGCCCCCGACAATCCAGATCAGGCGATCGAGTCTCCTGCCGAGTCGTCGTTGCCGCAGCGAAGAATTCTCTCTTGTGTTGCGTCACCTTGCGTAGTAGTGTAGTCGCGACGTATATTTCGTTTTCCAGAACGAAAATTAGTCCTCTTGCATCAGCATTACGTAGAAAATATAAGTAGAAGGTAAAATGCTATGAAGAAAAACGTTACTTGTTATTCGCGATTTCACCCAAATTTACAAGGGCGTACTATGGCGCACTCGAAGTTTTCATTTTAAATTACATGGTACACTTCTGATGGAATTTTATGATTATTCTTGACATATAGTAATAAAACAATCGTATACTGCATTTACATTAAATATTTCCATTCAGTAAACTGCAATTTCATTTCTTCTAATGAGCTTTCAGAAAACGTTATCTGTTGCTTTCCTTCGCATAAGAAAATATTTAAAAGGTCATATATGTTTGAATGGCACAAATAAAGTCGTTATTATAATGTTATGGTTCAATAATTAAAATAATGATATTCCAAAGTATGTGCTATTTTTTTTCAAGGCACCCGCCACGATCCCTAATTGGGGATCGACTAAACAAATAAAAATTTTAGGCAAGAGTCAAGTTCATAAAACAAATAAGACAAATTTACAAATTATTTTTAGTGTAAATGACAATATTTAAGTGGAAATAACAAAAATAAAAACCTGGTGGGTAATGGGTTAAGGTGTTTGTATTAGAGGAATATTAGGAGGTTTATAAACTGCGGTTAATGCGATTGGCGTGCCGTGTGACTGATGTAGCGTTGTTGCTCAATTTTCAAGTCCGTGTGATATAAGATGGTAGAGGATGGTGTCGAATCCGTTTAAAGAGATGATTTTTAGAACAGATTTGGTTTAAAGCAAAAATCTCTATTTTCAATCATGTAGTTTTTAAATGTTAAAAGGTTGCAGTTTACGAAAATACGAAATGCTCTGCAACTTTCTATGAGCAACTATGAGCTTCTGGACGTGATGGAAGAAGAGAAAACGTGCAGAAACTGCACTGCATAAACGAAGCTTTCTCAAAAACATCACATCAGGAACAATTGTTCAATTGGTTGAGGGGAATACTTTAATGTATTTTTAACCACTTGGTACAAGTCACCAGTATATAATTGCTGTTTTATTGAAGAAATGTTTATCAGTGTTGTACTTGGGTAATTTTTACAACCTCAAATAACACTATGTTTTTTACACAGGAGGGAGATAACCCCAGTTCAGCTTTGCTCACTACTTTACGCGCAAACTACAATTCTCCTTTTTATCGCAATTGGTCGGAGCACAATAAAACAAGTGGATCTCTTCTCTCAATTGAAAATAAACTTCCGAAAGACAGTCATCAAAAAGGGAGAATGAACCCACCCGACAAAGATGCTAAACGTCGGAGCAACTCTGACAGCGATGATGAGAGCTCTGCCGATAGCGATGTAGATAGCGATACGGACGGAACAAGAAGCTCGGCAAGTTCCGATCGCGAGCGAGTCGTGAGTCGCACGACCGACAAAAGGAAAAAACACCATCGCCGAAAGTACGCCCGAGCGAGTAGTTCGGAGAGCAGCGGCGACGGAGGGCGGAAGGGGCTTCGGAGAGAGCTCTAGTAGCAGCAGCAGCAGCAGCGAGTCAGCGTCGCGCAGCCCCTGCGACCGCGGGCGCCGGGCGGCGGCCAGGAGCTGCAGCGAGGAGCTCTGGCGGCGGCGACGCAGAGCGCGCAGCGAGCGCGGCGCGCGCATGCGCAGTCGGCGCGGCAGGCGCAGGCGCCGCCCCACGCGCAGGCGCAGGAGATGCGTCAAGAGCGCCATGAAGAGGAGGCGCGACAGTAGGTGGGACAGCGACACGAACAGCAGTGGCTGCGAACGACCCACAGGCCGACTGAGGCTTCGTCGTCGCCTGCGCCGTCGCCGCCCCAAAGGTTTACAGTTGATGTTGATGATGTTGATGTTGATGTTGATGTTGATGTTGATGTTGGTGTTGATGTTGATGTGGATTGTTGATTGTTGATGATGATGTTGTTGATGTTGATGTTGGTTGTTGATGTTGTGTGATGTGTCGATGTCGATGTCGATGTCGATGTCGATGTCGATGTCGATGTCGATGTCGATGTCGATGTTGATCTTCTCCTGACCAGTAGCTAGAGCGTAAACCGAGAGATTGCCGGATTAAATTCTTTAAATGACAAATATTATTATTATTGATTATTATTATTATTGATCATTATTATATTTTGATTCTATCTATGGTGGGATTAATTAGCGTGGAGTTGGAGTACCTTTGTAGGGTGAATTTGGGTATATAATTTAGGCATTATGAATTATCATCAGATTCCCATTGTATCAATTCTCATTCCATATTGAATACAGTACATTTACTGGACAATTACAGTAATACATTCCTATTTCTAATACCAATACATACACAAAGATAGTACACGTCAATTATAGGAATATATTTGTTTCAATATTAGGATAACACGTTTTATTAACAACTATCAAGATTTGTAATTTGTTTGTATTTTATAGTTTCATTTTATTTCACTGCCAAAGACACAGTAAAGAATAATATCTGGGGCCAAAAGCCCAAGAAGAATGTTGTCTCTGTAGGCCCCACCATTTTTTTATTTTATTGGTGAAATCATTTTCAGGTGTACCTAAAAATAGTTTTAAAAAATAAATGGCATATATGTGATACACACATGAGGGTCATCGACTTAGGCGTACATATCTACATGATGATCATTTCTGTAGGCCACATTTTTTGAAAGAGTGAATACTAATTCAAATTCTATGATATTCAGGATATTTTAAAGGACAAACAAATTAGCCATTTGCATTTAAAGTTAGGATTAAAAGGAACACTATTTAAAAAGTCTACAGAAAATATATTAAACATATACTCTACAACCTATCTAAATTGGACACCTCTAGTGACCCTTAAAATTGTCCAACTTAGAGAGATGACAAACATAGAGAGTAGGAGATATACAACATAAATATATTAGTGAATGATTTATTTTAATACATTATATTTTTAATATCATTACAAGCAATGTCCAGTATACATTTTTTTTTGCTCGCGAATAGACCATCTTGGACCAAGCAGGACATACACTTGCACAGGCTCAGTATCATTTTATCACGTTGCAAGTCTTGCATGTAACTAATTAGGGGGGTCAGCATTAGGCTGAATCCGATTTTTATACCCGCAGGGTTGTTAGTCTCATGTTAGTCCTGGGGGATGGAAGATGAAATGATGATGATAATGAAGGATGAATGAACGGCACACGCAAACAGACATACACAAACACACCCATGCCCAAGGCGGGACTCGAACCCGCGATCCTTCCGTCCGAGATCGCCGCACTCTGCCTTAGCGGTCTCTGCTATCCGGACTGGCATTATTATTATTAATAATAATATTATTATTATTATTATTATTATTATTATTATTGCTGTTATTAAATCCTACAATAAACATTTTTAATCACTGTTTTAGAAAAAATCTTCAGGAGACACTTTTCTTTTATTGACCATAGAACAAGCCTAATCATTTTCAATTTTGCTCCAACCAGCTCGTTATTTCATTCATCGAGGCATTCTTTTTCGTTTAGAAACGTCAATCAACCCGCGTACATGTCGGGGTAATTAATAATTCGAAAACAAGATAGTGTGACGTACTAGGATGAAAAATACAGACGACTGTTCTGATTGATATTTACAATATATTTACAGTATATTTACAATTAATGTACAAAGATTACAATACAAAAATCTAACCCCTTGGCAACCTTTCAGTTCTCTTAGCCGCGAAACCCCGCGACCGTCCCTAGGCCTCGCCCAGAACCACTGTTTCGAAAGCAGCAAAAAGCAACGCGAGGTGCTAAGCTGTCGGACATAGAGTCCCGTAACTATACCAGTTACACAGCCTGTCGCCAAACCGATCTTTGACCCGAAGATCACGTGCAATGATAGCACTGGAGATACCTCTCGTCTTTCGACACCCAGCGTATCCTGCGAGGCGCCTGTCGGCGCGGCCTTTAATATCCGTTGGCTCGCCCCCACCCTACAAGCAGCGGGCGTCATACGGCTCGCTGGCCAGCCCTTCCAGGGCTGCAACCGACATCTCTTAGCCTCGCATCCGCGCGTCCCTTTCAGGAAATTTCCAGCCGGGATTCCTACGGGTTTCCCAGCCGGCTAGGCGCCGCCGCTTTACACCCCCATTTTGCATCCGGCTTAGAGCGGGTTTCCCCGAAGCGGCCCGGCGCGGCCCGACGCCGCGGCACCGAACCACGCGACGCTACAATAGTAGTATCCTTTGCTTGTAAGAATGAGAGAAGTTGGAGACAAGCGCATCATGTTCGACGGTCGGTTGAGGCATCCCGCTTCTCTTCCCAGAAGTGGCCTTAAAGGATTCAGCGCGATCCGAGTGATCAGCTGTGCGAAAAATCCTCTTTCCCAGCGCTCCCCGGCACTCTGAATACAACCTGTGAGCTGGCAGTCAAAAGAGAAAGGGTTGGATGAGCCAACTTAGAGCCAACATAGGTGTCCAAGACAGAGTAATTTGGATTTGTTAATGTATTGAGACACGACTGGTTCCATAGAAGTGTCCAAGATATACAGGTGTCCAACTTCACAGGTTTTACTGAACAATACAATACAAAATGATTACTGCTTTCCAAGGTCTCCGGCCCAAAATATTTTTCAGTGTCTGCAACGTCGCTTTTCATTAACTTCTATTTATCCCTTCTCTCATGCAGAACCGATTCAAAATTTTAATTTTCGATAAAGTCGCTCAAATATCTGATAGTTTCAATTATTTCTTGAAATACTTGATTCATAATAACCTCAAATTGTTTGTCTTCCATGATGTAATACAATATAAATTATATAACAAAATTAAAATAGACAAGAAGACAAAACAAGCTCTTAACAGAACAGAGATATTTTTGTTAATGAAATCTTTTTCTTAAAGACATAATCAAATGAGGTCATCTTCTATTTTTCGAAAAAATGAGTATGTTTGTAATCTTGCGCAAAATGTAGGCAATTTCAAAAGAAGGACTATTTTTAAAACCCGCTACAAATTGTTTCTTTAAATTTTCTTCTCAAATGTAACAAGGATCGGGAAGACATGATGCTGGACGCATTTTCGGCGAACAGACGTTTCGCTGTCATTTGATTTTTTGGTATCAAGGAAGCAAAAAACATGGAATCTGACGACACAACGTGTTAGAGAAAGTAAGTTACTATCTGTGAGGACAAAATTTATCCACGTCGGCAATAAGAGTTTTTCCCGCAGCATTACAATATACATTGCGCAAGCATTAGTGAAATGTAAAACCCAGTGGTTTTCGCCTAATCTGTTCGTAATTATTACAATTTAGTTACAAAATTTCATAAACGATCCCAAATTTTTTCATTTATATTTTTAACTGTTAGTGTAAATGTCACTTAAATATCGTGTAGACTTTATTTTCACTTACTCGGGTAATTTTAAATAATTTCAATATTTAGAAATAATACGAGAAATTATGTGGTACTGTAGCCTCTTTAGTTTTAACTAGTGAATATCTTCTCGTTTTTTCACCCCAATACTTAACAGAAATATTATTAGTTCAATCGGAAATAACGTTTGCAAAATCGTTCTTTTTGAAAAACAATTTCCCAGTAATATAAATAATAAAACTATATTTATAATATTGATAATAATAATAATAATAATAATAATAATAATAATAATAATAATAATAATAATAATAATAATAATACAACAACAACAACAACAAATGCAGCATATTCTTGAAAACATACTATTTTTGATTTTAAGATTACCTTTCACACTGACCACTCATAAATGTATTGATAAAAATCGATCTTATGTTGCAGTGAAATATGCAAAGAAAGCCAAAAAGGAAAGCAGTGAATATAAAGAAGTACGTTTGGGAAGTCCGCCTGGCATTAAGATGCATCCTTTCTGCGGTATGTATGACAATTCTTTAAAATATTTTACTGTCTCGAACATTACATTTCAGATCATTTTCATTTGATTAGTATTATTCCAACGAAAATGACATTCTTATATATGTATAAATTGATTATAGCACAACTCATGTAAATGAAGCAGAAAGAAAACACCTCGATCTTCGTAAGAACTACCCCTAAGAAGAGAAAGTTATATAACAACTGTGCGCCGAAAACGGCGAATATTTTGCAAAAAATATCTTATTCGTCTGTTCGTCTCTCGTCTCTTCGTCGGTCTGATCTGTCTGTTGGCCTGTCTGTCGTCTGTCTGCCATCTGTCTGCTCATCTGTCTGATCGCCTGTCTGTTCGTCTTCTCCTCTCTTCCCCGTCCTCTCCTCCCCCCGTCCTCTCTCTGTCTGTCCGTCTCTCTGTCTGTCGTCTCTCTGAACTGTCCGTCTGTATTTCTGTCCGCCGCATGTCTGCCGACTTCTGTCCGTGTCTTCCGACTTTCGGGCCGACACTTTGTCCGCCTCTCAGATGTCGGTCAGTTTGTCCGTCATACTGCCTGACGGCGTCAGCTGTTTTTCCGTCTGTGAATAATGCTAGCGTGAAAAAGCCTCGTGATTATTTTCAATTAAATTTTATTTGAAATTTTCCACGGGATAATGCTATTACAATCTCATGTGTGTACTCACTGTTTAATCATAAATAAATTTCATTACAAATAACTTCTGATAGATATGTATTGTCGTATCGCAGGTTTGTGTTACTACTAAATTATTTTACATTTGCTAAGTATATGTTTTACTGAGTAATTTGAGTTGGACAAACATAACTCTCAACCTTCATAAAATCAAAAAAGTGAAAATAACTCAAAATCAATTGTTCAAATACAAATTCTTTAACACAAAATACAATTAAATTAGACAACAAATACAAATAACATAAATTCAATAAGTCAGAGTACAAATAATTTATACAAATAATACAAATTCAATAACACAAGGTACAACATAATTTAGACAAATAAGAGAAATTCAATAACAAAACATTTAAACATGTACAAAATGACCTATACCAAGGCTTGACTCATTACAGATATTATATGGTACTGATAGTTCAGTCATTAGAGTGCTTGTAGAATTTAGCTGGAACTATTTATCATAAATTCCTGTAATTGCTGTTTTTATGAAATAAAAATGTACAGAATTTTGTATCTTTTAGATTTTTGTTCAAAAAAGGAATTGGGAAAGTATAATACATTATAGTGATATGATCCTATAAACCCAACAAAATTTCGACAGTCACATAAAATGTGTTTAAGGTTTTCATCGGCGTTCTTATCGCATAGCGATTAGATTGATTTTGAGTGGATTTTATGCCACATACGCCTTGACTTGATGTTAATTTTTAAATCACTGGAGATCCTGATTTGAGCATCTACTCTAGTAATGGACTTCGGAAGAATGAAAGTTAAGTATTTCTTGGTTTCTGTAGATTGCAAATCCCTAATTTCTCGATTATTGTGCTGTATCATGAATTGATGATTCTACGCTAATCGCTCATAAAGACTTTACTTACAATGGTTGTAAACATTCATATTTTGTTGCTGCATAAATAAGTTATGAAAGCCCAAATCATTTACCACCCGTCCTGAACGGACACCAAGTTGTATTTACTAAAATTTAGATATGCATTTGTTGATTCTAAAAGTTTGTTGAAAGTTGTACGTGAGTATCGACAAGGAGCCACAGATATCAATTTTGTTATGTAAGTCAGTGATCTTTTAATTACTTCTGATTCCTAATTAAGCCAGTTTTCTTATTAATAATGTAGCCAGGTGTTGTCCTCAAGAGTCCCAATAGCCGTTTATGGAAGTAAATTTGTATTTTATCCAGTTCATTAAAAATATATTTATCCGGTTCTTATAGAAATTAGCAAGGAAGAAACGATATATTAATAAAAGCTCTAACTTTATTTCAAAGTTGCCTTTAGTAGAGGCGTTTTTGAACATGTGAGTGATCCTGAACACAGTCTGAAATTACTCATGAATGTATATTAAAATCATATTATATGCAAGTTGAGAATAAATCGACGTCACTACTTCGGCAAGAAGTTGTCATTTATAACTAAATTCTCTTTTTAATTTAAATTTTGAAGCTGAGCGAGGTCAATAAAAGAGAAAAGTAAACATTTCGCCTGTTTCAGGTAACGGCAGAGATACTTACATATCCAGTGATGGAATCTCGAGAGATCCTTCCGAGAGCCCACGACGAAAGAAGCAGCCTCTCTATGGTGAGAGATGAGGAACATTGGCTAAAATTAAGCATTGGTTTAAATTACTCTTTTAAGTGCATATCCCGATTTACAATCATGGCTATCAAAAAAATTCGTAGTTTTCTGAGTAAATTCAAAACGATTGCATAGACAGTATTATTCGTTTTACCACATAATAAAAAAATAGACGAAAAACAAAATATTCTTACACCGTTTTAATAGTTCACAACGAGAACCTAATATATAATAGTGAAACATTGACATGAAACATTAATAAAATGAAAGTGTTAGTTTAACCTACTAAAAATGAATACAAAGTTAATACAATAAAATAAAACACTATTTCCAGTGATCTAAAATTAACATACTTACATGTTACTGTAAACATACTTAATTGATTGATTGATTTTTTCGTGTTTCCGGGCACGTCAACTGCTGTGGTCATTAGCCCCGTTAGTGAAGTGCATGATTTTTTCTCGAGAGATGGCGGTGATCATTCCCCGCTGGATGGTGAGATCCGGCGCCGACCTACCGTCGGCTAGTGGGGTTTCCCTAACCAGGACTCTCCCACCAGCGGGGCACCGCCCCAGCCGGGACAAGCACTAAGCTCCCGACCGACCTCCCGGGATATGTGGTTGTGTAGAGCATGTTAGTGTAAGAGGAGAGGATAGCACAAAGAAGAGGAAGGAAAGATCGCACGCGGTCCGTTTGTTAGGGTACTGCTCCGGCATTCGCCTGGTGTTGGTCGGAGAAACGACGGAAAACTACCGATCAGAGCGGCTGGCCACTAGAATTCTCCTCCAGACAGCGACTGAATTCGACCTAGCTGAAAAGCTAGTGTCGAAAATCCTGCCGCCGCCAGGACTCGAACCTATTACCTCCCGGTCAGAAGCGCAGCAGTGTAAACATACCTAATGTTAATAAATGCCAACGGGTTCTCAGCTAAACTTTATTTTATTTAATGAATTCAAAATTAATATTTTGTTACATATTTTACGTTTGGGATTTTAAATCTTAACATTGAAATATAATTTTTGGGAATCTTTATAAAACTCGCGAGCTCTTGCGGTCTACGGTTGAGAGCCGCTGATCTCAGAAGGGCATGATTTCCATTGCCGACCTTTATCGGCTCTCACAGTAAGAGAGTCGTCTCTAAAGTAAGAGAATTTCACGGAGTCGGGACGGATTGCAATTTGGCTTTAAAAATATGAACGATTTGTGTAAAAAACGCATCTAAATATCCATGCCTCATGCAACCCCGTAATACTCCGCCGTGTTTTTCTAACTATTTCGTTAAATAACAAAACGAAGCGTTTCTAGGCCTTAAAAACTAAAATTTTGAGGCATAAGGACTCAAAGAGACGTTCCTCACACCGCAATCTGCAAGATGAGATCTTCTCAAATATTATTTTACATGTTTGCTAATTGGACGCTTCTCGATTCTACCCCACCTGCCACAGCACCAACACTGAAAATATTTTAATACAAATTGTGCAGGATATGATTCTAATATATTGTTAAAGTTCATGTATTCTTATATCTTAGTTATAAAAAATTCCGTCAATTATATTTCATTTTATTCTTTGCCCGACCATCTTGATGTTCCCCAGGTACCGGAATGGCGGTTATTTGCGACTCACGTCGACTGAACCAGTGTTGATTGACCAGTAATTTCGCGCGCGTTTACTGCTATCATTAGTCCCGTACGTGTAGTGCATGATTTCATCGCGGGAGGTGACTGTGATATTGCCTAGCAGGATGAGGAGATCCGATGCCGACCTACTTGTCGGCTTGAGGAGATTTTCCCAACCAGGTATCTCCCACCAGCGGAGAACTGTTCTAGCCGGAACAAGCTCTAAGCTCGCGACTGGTCTCCCGACCAAATAATGTAGTGCGTGTAAGTTTAGTTAAGGGATGAGGAGAGGACAAGGACGAGAAGGAAATATTGATAGTTTATTTAAGGTACGTTCGCCTGGTATTGATCGGAGAAACCACTGATACTGCTTCTACTGATCAAAGATCAAACTACCGATCAAAGAAGCCGGAGCCTCGAATTTTCCTTCAAACAGCGGCTGAATTCGACCTGTCTGTGAAGCTTGGTTGGCTAGTGATTCTGGGCACGTCAACAGCTTAGGTCATTAGTCCCGTAGGTGTAGTGCGTGATTTTCTCTCTCGGGAGATGGTGAGGATCTTCCCCCGCTGCATGGCGAGATCTGGCGCCGACCTACCATCCGCTAGCGGGGTTTCCCTCTAACCAGGACTCTCCCACCAGCGGGGCACCGCCCCAGCCGGAAGAAGCTCTAAGCTCCTGACCGGTCTCCCGGAATATGTGGTAGTGTAGTGTATGTTAGTGTAAGTGTGTATAAGGGGAGAGGATAGGACAAAGAATCTGAAGGATAGATCGCGCCCATTTGTTTGGGCACTGCTCTGGCATTCGCCTGGTGTTGATCGCAGAAACCACGGAAATCTACCGATCAGAGCAACCGACCGCTAGAATTCTTATCCAAACAGCGACTGAATTCAACCAAGCTGAAATGCTAGTGTCAAAAATCCTGCCGCCGTGGGGAGTGGGAACCTAGGATCTCCCGGTCGGAGGCGCTGCAGTGACATAAGATAAAGATAAAGATAAATTTATTTAAACTGCAATTGGGTGTAACCCGGTGGCAGTTAATTACATAAGTAAGATATTAATTTTCATGCAAATAACATAATAATAATAATATAAAAACTGGTGAATCTTAAAAACAAACATTAAATTACCTAAAAGATAAAAGAAACGTCAATCTAATACAGCACTGAGTGTTCAGTACTGTCAGTTGATGCACTGAGCTACCGCTCCCGTTCTAAGCTGACGTCGCAAATCGTGGGGAGTGGAAGCCTAGAGAGACGGCCGCTGGTCCGCCTGAGCGCAGCTGCTGTGTTGCAGACATGCGGCGGAGGCGGCGCAGCAGCCGGGGCCGTCGCCGATGCGCGTCCGAGCGGACGGCCGCCGAGACACGCGGCCCGAGTGGGATAACCGCTTCTAGGGCGCTTTGGAACGCGCTCGCCGGCTGCGCCTCGCCCACGCCTTTCGCACAACAAATAAAGACAATTATTTTGATTGTACGGCTTTGGACTCGGCTGATTTATTCGACCTCATATTCGTGAAACTAGCCCACCGATTGCCTCAGGGAATGTTTATTTTCCTTGAAGCACACCTTATTCTTTTTTTTCCTAGGGTTTTTATCCAGCCAACAGTCGGTTACCTTGCCCACGCCTTTCGCACAACAAATAAAGACAATTATTTTGATTGTACAGCTTTGGACTCTTTTGATTTATTCGACCTCATATTCGTGAAACTAGCCCACCGATTGCCTCAGGGAATGTTTATTTTCCTTGAAGCACACCTTATTCTTTTTTCCCTAGGGCTTTTATCCAGCCAACAGTCGGTTACCCTTTTCGCCCCGATGAGACACATATTCCACCATACGCTAGACACCAACACACTTGCGGGCTCCTCTGATCTGGGGTCAGCAGAACGCGAGACCCTCCGCGACAACACATACAAAGACAAGGGACAAACAACCATGCCCAAGGCTGGACTCGAACCCGCGACCCTTCGGACCGAAGCGCTGAGTCGGCACTCGCTCTTAGCCACCTCGGTCACCCAGGTCGGCACACATTATTCTTAAAAATTAAAAATCAGAGTGTACTTCGGCATTAACAGGACGAATTAGCTTGGAATTTGCGAAAATAAAATTATTGGAATGATTGAAGGCGTTGTCTATGTCAACAATATTGTTGACATAGACAACGCCTTCAATCATTCCAATAATGTAGATGTCAACTACACCTCACCACTGAATCAATATGCGAAAATAAAAACCGATTTGCACACCTACAAAGGAGATAACACAAAAACTGTCACGTTTATGTGCGATACGAATGAAAATGAAGAACCTGCATTTAATAAAACTCATCAGGAACGACGTAAAATATTGAAATAAATTTAAGATTGGATCAAATTTTATATGAAAGAGATATTTTATATTAAATTTGTTGTTTTGTGGATTCAGATTGCGATGTCTAACACAAAGTAATTTTTCATTTACTTTAATTCACACAAAACTATACACAATGAAACTTCTTGTACTGCCGCGTTCTTGCCACACGATATCAACCATCCGCCATTTGAATTAATGCATGTGAGCGTGTTAAAATTACACATAGAAATCGTTTTAAATTGCGAATATTAAATAGTACAGCAAGAAACAATGCTATTTCTCTTATCTGGGAATTCGAAAGCAAAGTATAAAAGAGAAAGGATGATGACGGATTCTGAACGTGTAAGTGAAGTGGCATATTTATTTGAGGGAAGATGTTTGTGCAATGTAAAAAATATGACATTTTTACACTACGGACGAGATTTTTGCATTATTACATGCATATACTTTGTATATTTTTTGTTAATATTTATAAATTAAAATTTTTCCCCCCAATTAAATATATTGTCTAATAGTGAGGTAACATCAATAAATTAACATTATAAATGTATGTGAACCTCTAAAATGCAGTTTTTGACAATATTCTTTCAATACTGTGAAGTCAGTACTGAATCAGATCAGATTTGGGAAGAAAGCAATTGCAAGATTTATCCATCAAAAAGCTCATGAACGTAACATTCAACATTTTAATATATACATTTGTACTTTGTATTGGATGTGGATAGAAAATAAGATATTATAATAGGAAACTTTCTTTGCAGGGAAAGTTCTTTCAGGAAAAGAAATTTGAGGGAATATTATAGGTAATTATGATTCATACTTTTTTCAAGGATCTTAACCTTTTTTGTACAGAATTCTGAAAGAGATTGATTTTGTTAGGAAAATCGGACATAAGTATATTTATTGTTTGTAGGCGAAAAGATGATGTAAATTATCAAGAGGCCTCATTTTTTGCTGACGTCATTGGCAGAAATAATAACACCAATAATAAAACTAATAACAATTATAATATTTGTCAATGAGAATTGTTTCATACAATGTTTGAAAAGACACTTCGGTCTAGCAGTTCTAATTCAATAAATCTTGTGTATATTTACATTGCTTTGAACATAGAGTTACTGATTACATTGATACTTTTACACTCATGGGAATGTATTTAGTATTTTAAATGTGAGACTGTAATTACTATGTAAATATATACTATACATGACATTATGTAATACCATTGTAAAATATTAATGTATCAATTTACTATTATATGGTTATTATGTAGTAATGTTGCATGTATAATTAAGAAAATGTAATGTTATTACTGTATACATAATGCATAATTGTACGTGTAATATTAATAGGATAATGTTTGTTTGACAAAAAATTATAACAAGTCACTGCTTTGGCATTGCATTAAATTACTGTATAATACCGATAAACGTTTTACCCCAGACAAAAGACCCAATATTTTCTCAAATAAGACGTACTTTGTACTTGTATATTTCAAATTTTATACTATTAGATGTTTTGTTGCAACTATAGTATTTGTTTTTTCTTTGATAATGTTTTTAAAATTTCAATTATAATTCTATTTTAAATTTTGCTTCCTTGATGCGACCAATTGGGTTGCAAAACATTGTGATTAGTGCATGGAGCCAATAAAATAATTTCTTAAAGTGATGTGATTGTCTTTAAGTAATAGCTGCACCTAATAATATTTAGTAGATAGACAATCGCTTTTGATCACCTTATTATTATTATTATTATTATTATTATTATTTTATTATATTTAAAGATTTCCCTAAGACTATTTAGTAATTCATTTATCATTCATCTCATATGTTATTCATGTATTGCCATAAGATTTAGGTAAACTACTTGCTTATTAAATTTTTTTGATAATGTTAATATTCTTTTCATTTTCTAAGAATTTTTTATGTGAGGGTTGACCCTTTTCAACTGAGTGGTTTTGAATACAGGAGTTGTGTTAATTATTTTATTGCCTATTTTAACGTTTGTATGAACGTTGGAACGTTGGATGAGCTATTTTTATTTTAAATTTGAATATCCTGTGTTTGTTGTGTTTGACTCCAGAAAAGTATTGAAAATTTTTGATATTTTTCAGTCATGGCTGACTCAAAAAGGAGTGTATGTAGTGCATAATGAGAACAAAGATTTTTTACTAAGTCTGACAAGAAAGACCATGAGCAGACGAAATATGTAGGTATCATAAGACCAAAGGTGCCAATATTTTGTGCAAAATTTGATTTTTAAAAATATTTATTTGGGTTGGTAAATGCATTATATATTTATTCTTTCATTTTAATTTTCATAGCAATGTAACTAATGTAATCCTAAATAAATACCTACATGTAATTATTGTGAAATAAATTTACTTGGCAAAACATTTTTATAAATAGTGTTTTAACTCTGCAACCTTAGTTTTCAGTGGTGAATGTTTGGATGAAATACGTTATTGTAGTACTTGTGCAATTATGAAATGCTGACAAATAAAATTTAAGAAATACTGTGATATTCACTTTTTTAAAATTTTCCTTTAATTCTTTCTACATACTTATGATTAACAATATATGTAAGAATGTTATTTATTAATTAATTCCTCCTAAGTATTCTATTTATATTGCATTCTTCAATAAAGGAAAACATTCAGCTTCTCATATTTCAGTATTAGGAGTGTCAGAGGAAAGTTATCAAAATAGTTGGTCAAAATGATAATTATTTCAATGTTTCAAAACATTTAGGGCCGGTTGTAGGATGTATAGATATCTACAAGAATAGTTATCTCTAGAATTGCTTTTTCCGAGAATAAACACCTCGTCCAGTTGTACGACTTACTTTTATTCCGCAGATAACTATCCCTTGTTAATCCGAAGAGGCGCCTGTGAAAGAGAAAGTTGGTACTGCATTCGATAGTGTTTTGTATGTGTATATTCTTTGCTTCTCATGTTTTGCTCATTTCTGCCTTTTCTCTGCCAATTCGAATCGCCGTGTTTCCTTGTGAACGTGTGTGTTGCATGTGCGTCCTTGTGGTATTGTGCGATATTGTGTTGAAAGTTCCGATTTTGATTTTGGAAACTTTGAAGGTAAGTTCAAACAGGATATTATGAAATAGATCTTGAAATTATAATTTAAGAAAGTTTCCTAGAAGCAAATTGTAGCTTATGTTCAGTATTTCTCTCCAGCTTTCTCCACAAGTAATTGGAAGCCTGATTCTGTTAACTCTAATATATTTGTGCGGTGAGTTTTTGCAGAATGGTATTATAATCCCTAGTTTGTAGTATTGGAGGCATATTTTGTGTATCTGCAAATGTCACAATTTCTTAAAACCAACCACATTTTCTGATATTCTTAGCAAAGAACTAATGAACACAAGTATTTTATGGCTAGCCAGCCAATCACATTTTTAATATAATGCTCATTCAAAATTGAAATGATCCACAGAATCAAAAATTTGCTATTTGTTTTGCAATTTTATCACCAAGCATACTTTGCTGTTTTGGTGCATTGTACTGCTTTACAATTTTGAAGGTGAGTTCATGCACGGTGGATAAAATATTATAACTCATGTTCTGATAAATTTGAGGCATGCTTTAAATATCAACAACAAAGTTTTTAAATTGAGAGTATTTTCCAATAATTGTAAATAACTAGTGTATTACATTTTGAATGTCGTGCTCATTCGAACTTCAAAATATTTTGCCATCCCCTGAGCCCATGTTTTGCTCAATTTTTCCATTTCTTTCCACACTCCTTAATGTGAGTTCATTTTTGTGTTTTTCTTCTCATTTCGTGTTTTCTCTTAAAACTTTTAATACATTTCACGAGAGAATTCATCCTGCAGCAAGCAATTTCTTTCCAAGAAAAAATCATTAAAAATTGTTGAGTGCACTTCATGTGAAGGGGCTTTGCATGTTTTGGACGTTTGTAAAGAGTATTCCTATTCAGAACGCGAAGACAAATATTTCATATTAGTTTTTGTTTTATCTTTAAAAACTGTTAATAATTAGTGCATGTGTTTTTGTTATAGTCACACATTTGTGAATCGTTTTAAATATATGACCACTTGCAGATCAATATGAGTGCACCTAAGAGAATAAGGACTAGCAACTCTACCGTGGAGGACACACTCTGCTTAATCGACTTGACCAGAGAATACAAGTCGGTGTTTGAAAACAAAGAAACGGATGAAGTATCATTGAATAATAAAGCAAGTGTACATTTTTGTAAATAAAAAGAAGTTTGGAAAGCTGTTGTAGTGGGTTACTAATATGCACGTTTGCACATTTTTTAGAAGAAATGTTGGCAGAAAGTAGAGTCTGTGTATAATGCACACACAACTACGCACAGAACTGCAGACCTATTGCGCCAAAAATATAACTCGTTGAAAAGAGAAGCGAGAAAATATGCAGCCCAAAAAAGGCAACAGCGGCTTCAGACTGGAGGAGGAACAGTACATTTTAAACAGAATTTAATCATGGAGAAAGTATTGGATATAATTGGCGTATCTGCAAAAAGATCTGCCAGCCAATTTGACAGCGATGACCAATCCTTCCAAATTGAGGAGAATTTTGACGATGGAGGGGTGTCCTTCGTCGGGATGGAACCGTTGGATTTATCGATTGATTTTTTCGTATTTCCGGGCGCGTCAACTACTTTGGTCTTTAGTCCCGTTAGTGTAGTGCACGTTTTTCTCGGGAGATGGCGGTGATCTTCCTCCGCTGGATGGCGAGATCCGGCGCCGACCTAGTGGGGTTCCCCCTGACCAGGACTCTACCACCAGCAGGGCACCGCCCCAGCCGGGACAAGCTCTAAGCTCCCGACCGGTCTCCCGGAATATGTGGTAGTGTAGTGCATGTTGGTGTAAGTGTGTGTGTAAGGGGAGATGATAGAACAAGGAAGGGGAAGGAAAGATCGCGCGCGGTCCGTTGCCCGTTTGGTAGGGTACTGCTCCGGCATTGGCCTGTTGTTGATCGGAGAAACCACGAAAAACTACCGATCAGAGCAGCCGGTTGCTAGAATTCTCCTGCAAACAGCGACATAGCTGAAACGCTAGTGTCGAAAATTCTGCCGCCGCCAGGACTCGAACCTAGGACAGGGTTGAAAAATTAACATTTGAATTTTTTCTTCAACTTGTGACATGAAAAATATATTTCACTTTAAACTATGATTATTTTTACACTGTTTGCTTTTAATCACCCATACATTGAACTAAAAAGTAAGAGAATGAAAAGCAGAGAGATATCCTCTGGTACAGAACAATGTCTACTATCAATATATTATATTTATTTATTTATTTTACGTCAAAAAACAGTTAAAAACTGCGTATGACGTGCTATGGGGAAAAGTGAATTGTGTACACATTTTCAAAATTCTGTGATCCCTACACTAAGTCATATACTACTTAAATTTTTAATTTTTGAAAGGGAGAAAAAAAACTCCCATGTAATAAAATCTATTTTCAAGGATAAACAAGCAATAAATTTTGAATTTTGAAAGGGAGAAAAAAAACAAAAAAACTCCCATGTAATAAAATCTATTTTCAAAAATAAATAAGCAATAAATTTTGAATTTTAAAAGGGAGAAAAAAAACAAAAAAACTCCCATGTAATAAAATCTATTTAAGGATAAATAAACAATAAATTTTGGCTCTTATTACTTCCTGCCGCGACAACATGGAAACGATACTTTGAATAATTGTATTTCCCACTGAATTCTAGAAGACGTGCACAGAAAATGAAGTTACATTTATGTCCAGAAGCAAAACAAGGGGCCATCTCAGCATTTGCTCAATGGATCAGGGAAACTGGACGAAAAACCTGATCGAGATGGGGGTCATTGACCCGGAAGCTGTAGTACAATAGTTGTTACAGGTTGTTTATACTCATTTATACAGTTCAAATGGTAAATAATGCATTATGTATCATTGTTAAAATTAATGTTACTTTTCTTGTGATGCTCAGTATAGTCTCTAATTGTATAGAAACAGTTACGCAGCAGAAACGATTTCACTTGGGATTTAAACTTTTCTATTGAATTTAATCGTTTAATGTCATCTGGCAAAGTGTTGTAAAATAATGTACATGTATTGTATGTGAATTTTTTGTAATGGGCTGTTGATACTGTCACCTGATGAATATGATTTCTACGTCGAGTGTTATAGTAATAGACTTCGGCATTTTCTGAAAACATATTCCCGCCCTTGAGCAAGTCATTTTTTACAAAAACCAATGATTCGTAAATAAAAAGACACTGTAATGGTAGAATTCCTAGATTAATAAAGAGAGGCTTACATGAATCACGTGGGTGGGATTTGGTTATTATTCGTACAATTCGTTTTTGTAATCGAAAAGTCTGGTAGCTATAAGATGTATTTCCCCAGAATATTATGCCATATCTCAGGTGGGAATGAACATTCGCGAAGTATACACAACGAGCAGTATGAAGGCTGACTGAATTTGCAAGAATTCTGAACGCGTAGCATAATGAACTTAATATTGTGTTCAATTCATTTAAATGGACGTTCCATTTAAGGTTTGACTGAATTGAGAGACCTAAAAATTTTGTTGCCTTAACATCAGTCAATGGTACACTGTTCATTTTCAATGGAGCACAGAATTGTTTATTTGAAATGGAAAACTGCAATACAACCGTTTTCTTTTCGTTTACTATTAATTTGTTATTTTGGAACCAATTTGAAACATCTGATATTCTACTATTTACTGTTTCTTTATTGCAAAGGATGTTCGTATCATCCGCAAAGAGAACCGTTCTTCCGTTTCGAATCGTCGAGGGCATATCGTTTACGTAAAGTAGGAACAGAATAGGGCCTAAAATCGATCCTTGAGGAACTCCACATGCAACGGGCAAAGAGTCGGAAAGGTGCGTACGTAATGTTCCATCATTCCAGTAAGGTGTTTCAACTCTCTGAGATCGTTGTTTAAGGTACGAACATAACCAGTCTAGAGCAATACCACGAATTCCATATGAAGGTAATTTGGAAAGTAAAATGTTATGATCAATGACGTCAAAAGCTTTTGAGAGATCTAAAAATAATCCAATAGGTGCCTCGTTTTGATCCAATGATGGGGCGACATCTTTAAGAAAAGAAAATATAGCTGTTTCCGTTGATTTTGATTTTCTAAATCCATGTTGGCAATCTAAAAGCGCGTCGTGTTTAGTGAGAAAGTATATATATATATATATATATATATATATATATATATATATATATATATATATTGTGACGTACCGGGTAGGCCGGCTTGTTCTCAGTAAATTTATTTGTAAGGGACAGGTGTTCTTTCTCGTGAATGGGCTCGGGGTTATTAATCAAACACCACTGTTCCGTGAACAAAATAAACTGAACTATTTATTAATTCTATACAAATCACTAATGATACAATATCTATGGTGGTTCCTACCCTTTTCTTTCATATAACCCAGAATCACTGTTAGTCTCTCGATATGATATCGATCGAAGAAATATTTACCGTTTACTTCTTCCCATACGAGCGTCGGCGGCTTCGGGGACCCTCAGGTTGCCTCGCGCTCCTTCGCTGCTTGCCGGGGTCGTTTCACTTGGGACCAGCCGAGGTGAGGCGCTGAGCTTCCGAAGTACGTCTCCTTTCCAATTCTCCGATCCACTCGACGTCTTTTGATCTGTGTTACTCCAAATAGCAGCTATCACTTTGGCAATATGTCCGATCGACTATTGATTGTTATCACGCACAAATTGTCCGTCAATTAATCTTTCTGCACTCGTTCGTTCGCGATACTAGTTTGCTTTTCGATCGCGGAGCAGCCCCAGATACGTCCTTCCTCGCCGGCGGCCAGCCAGACACTGCCTCCTCGCGGCCTCGTTCCCACGGTCGGCCAACCGACGACACCTCGCCGCCCGTAACCGTTTTCGTGGCTAGCGAGCGCCCTCTTGCAACCGTTCTGCCGCGTTCTTGCTTGATGTCTCGCCGTTTCTTTGGGTGGAAACGCGGTGCGTTTCAATATATATATATATATATATATATATATATATATATATATATATATATATATATATATATATAGTCATTCAAACTTTGCGAAAAGGAGATTATTAAAAATGTCATTTTCATTTTTTCTATTTACTCATTTGTTGGTGATTTTAAATTATTAAAATTATTGCACAATACTTCATAACTAAGTAAAAAACAATATCTTATATGCAAAATACAAAATATGTATATGAAAAATATACTGATAAAAAGTATAACACAGTAAAATTGATAATTTTATTTTACCAATCATCATTTCATGGAAAAAATGAATTCTTTCATTATACTGCAGTAAGTTCAAGTGGAATTGGAGCAAAAACTTCACCCAATCTCAGAATATGATTCTATATATTCCAGGACACTATTATTTATACATAAAATCTACGAATATAAAATGTATATTTACCTCTTGTCTATGATTCAAATCATCCTTCACAAGATCCAAAACCCTTAGCACTGTGGATTTGGATAGACGAAATCTCGTTAAAAACTCATCATCGTATTTGTTCAACAAATTGGGCCTGGAACTAAACCTTCTTCGTTTTCGCGAAGACAAATACACCCGGAACAAGAATTCATCATCGCTATCCAAAAAATCCATTGCTACGGATTGCTATACAACTGCACACGGTACACGCTTTCTCACTGCTGCTTCTATTTTTGAGGTTATTTTACGTTATTCACTAAATATCTCCGCAAAAATTGTGGAATAGTTTATCATCCGTTTATTCCGTAAATAGACAATATTCCCACTTCGTACAATCGGTTTTTTCTTTATCCATGGAATAAAATTTATCTCGGCTTTATCCCGAGTTCGTAGAACCGGCCCTTAGTGGATTAAAATTAACGTGAAAGTTCTTGATGAAACATTTTTGGAGTTGCGTATATTTGAATGTACCACTTCATGCACATTTTCGAAGTTGGCAGAACCGACTGTCCACCATATTGAAAATTCTAAGGACCAAATCACGCTGAAAAACCGTATAACATATGCCAATAATCTGTCATATATATAGCTTCAGATGGCTTTGGTTTTCTGTTTTTGTGGTATCTGATAAAAGTAAACATTAAAAAATGAAATAACTGTTCCAAACTCCGAAACTGAAGTGAGAAAAATATTCAAAAATTAAATTAAGTTATCAATTCACAGTAAAAAAATTAAAAATTTTTTTAAACTGTTAATATTATTGTAAGTATATCTCTTATTTTCATTATGATATACGTATGCACTCATATTTACAAGTAGTACATATTTGAACAGTATTTTTATGTATTATGTAGATTATTATAATATTGAATAATAATGTTCTGTCTTGAGCGGGTTATTTTGCTTGCATTGTATTATATTTTTTATGATATGTAAATATTGAGTAAATGTGATAAATTTCGGTTTATCTTCAAAGACAAAATAATTTAGTTAATTTATCCACGCAGATTGTGAGGAAAGTGAAGTATCCAAAAAGAAGAAAAAATGGAGAATCAAGCGCGTAAGTATACAAAGTAGTGCATTCGATGGGGAGCCAAAAGGGGGCCCACCTTGCGTAAAGTGAGGGAGAAGATTTTATTTTTTTGTTTATATTGTTGTTAGAAAGCAAATCCTAAGTTTTCCACCTCAAAATACTTCGGGAAAAGTTTTGATGGCCAAACAACAAAAAACATGTCTGGCATTTTTTGGTTTCTGCGGAATTATTTTTTAATGGTTGATCTTAGTGCAAAAATAGTTATGTACAATTTTAGAAGTCATAAAATTTCTACAAATTTGTTCCATTAATTATTTTTCTCAAGCAAATAGTTACAGAGCTACGAGATTTTAAAATTTCACCAACTTTTCCTTTTTATTCTGAAATTGCCAAAAATTACTTAATAGTCTCTCTAATGTAGTATTTTTGATTTTCTATGATCATTATGAATAAAAATCGATTAATTACTAATCATACTGGGATTACACTCGCGTTTGAAAGTTCTGGTAAGAGTGACCGTAGTCCTAAACGTTTCATGGAGTAAAATGACGATCGTTTCTTAATTTAAAATAATAATAATAATAATAATAATAATAATAATAATAATAATAATAATAATAATAATAATTTTATTATTATTATACATTCACATGTATAAAAAAAAGTGTACATTATTTTTAAGCACAGGAACACGTTTCGTAAAGTTAATTAACCTTAATATAGAAATGAAAGTATAGGGAAGAGAGTGGGATTTACATGCGAGAGATCTAGCACGGTTCGGATTTGCGCTTCAATTACAGTTTCAAAATTTTCTCAAAAATGGCATAAAATTTGTTTATTAAGCTTTCGTCTTCTTATAGATAAAACACGTTTAAAAGCATTGCTTGGGTATTATTTTCATTGAAATCCCAAATTTTTTGAAAATTGGATAAGTTCACAATTATTTGGGCGTTTTTCTATAATTACTGTACTAAAATATACATTTTCCTCAATAAAATCTCATTTAATACGAGTTTTAGCGTATTTTGGCGTGAAATGTAGGCAATGTTCAAACAATTATTTTCTTAAAAGCACTGCAATTTATTTTTTTAGTTTTCTCCTTGTATGTATTGTTATTGTATATATTGAAGGTGTGCATTATCATTTCTAAAAAGAGTTTTCGATCAAGTTTGAAATTGAATTTCGATCGACTTTGAAATTATTGCAAATTGTAGCAAAACAATTTCTAAAAAATTGCTCATACTTTTTTCTTCCACTTATTTGCACGGATAGAACAAATGGTGCTATATAATCATCACGACAAGACTTCCTCCTACGTTAGTTTTCTAATATCTTGGGTTGGGTCAGCTTATTGGTCTTCCCCCCCAAACACTGACAGCTGCCATCTATCGCCGCCCAGAGTACTTTTTTAAAACAATTTCTCAATTTTTTCGGTTTCATGGAACAAAAAAAGGTATTTGAACAATCCTGGAAATGTGGTACTTTGAGCTCATTTTCTCAGAAAACTTTAGTTTTCGAGAAATATTATAACACATCATTCGTAGAACATGTACTTATAAATGCAAACATGTAAACAAATCGCCACTAATGTAAATATTAACGACGAGTGACAAGTCAAAAATTACATTTTTGCAATTTTGAAAAAAGCAAGAGAATTAAGCAAAATGGCGTTTATGCCATTTTCTGTAATACAGTTCGCACTCTCCCTACCAAAAGCTTAAAGAAAATATTTGAAGCCATTTTTAAGAATTCTTTTTAATAATGCATATACTTCACGCAAAATTGTTCAAAAAGGGTTTTCACAATCCCAGAGCTTTAAGTGGAGCCAGATAGTTCGAGGAATATTCATTTTGGGAAAATCGTAGAAGTAGTTTATGCGATAGTGTTGATCACAGACGAACGATCTAGCAGAGAGACGGACGTACGGACGGACGTTTCGAGAAAAAGCACGTTTTTGGTATCAGCGACCCCCAAACGTATATTTTCGTTAAAATCTTGAAATCGATTTTCCGGAAAATTACATAACTTTTTTTGTACCACGTAAACGAGAAAGTAAAAAAGGTACACTTCAATGAATGGCGAGAATCTCATTTTCGTTGAACTGAACGTTGAACTGAATTTTTGAACATTGCAAAAGTAAGAAATAATTCGAAGCAAATATGTACTGTTGTAGTACCACTAGTTTCTTTTAGTTTAGGAGATTAAGATGTGTTAGTGCCTTCCATTTCACAATTATTTTGATAATTTTTCAGACATGGAAGTTAATTTGGACGAAGGTCGAAGAAAGAAGCACGGTCAAATCCCTTGGGAGCCAGTGAAGCCCTCGAAACCTCCCACCTACAAAGATCCTGTGAAGATCACTCTGTTCTTGTCGGAAGGCAGCGGCTCCCTGATGAAGAACGTGGAGGAGTCCTCGGCCCGAGGGTTCGATTGGCGCATCAACCGGAAGTGGATGTCCCGGAACGAGCGGAAGGCGCTGGAAAGGGTCACCGGCATCAAGTGCTCTGGGAAGGACGAGGAGCCACTGCGAGTGTACGACAAGGACGACGGTCCATTGCGATTGACGAATAAAGAAATGAGAGAGAGAAGGAGACGCGAGAATTTGGATCCGGCAGAAGCGATGGAAGAGGCGATTGAAAACTGGCAAAACAAAAATCGTGGTTTTCGCACTTTTATGAGTCCAAAGGAATGGAAAAATTCTCCGGCCATCATGCGCTTGCGTCAGGCGTTAGGTCTGCCTTTGTTAAGTCCTCAAGGTATACAATTTACGAAAATAGTTTTGAAAGTCTCGTTGGATTAGTAAGCTCAGCAACTGCTCATTGTGGGTCTCTTTCAGACTAGTCACCCGACATCGACAACAAAACATCGATGTTGTCAAACATCGATGTTCAATATTAAAACATTGATGTTAAACATACATCGCCCAAAAATCATCGAAGTTTGAAAATTTTAAACCTTTGGAACCCAAACATTAATTATTTTGGAAATTTTGGGATTTTTCGGCGATGATTTTTAACAATTGTGAATTATCGTGCATTATGGTAAAGTTATTCGTGAGTATATGAATTATTCGTGAGCAAAAATTTAATTTGACTGTGGCTATGTATATTACTTTATAAATAAAATTTAACTGAAAGCAAAGTTATACAACGCCTCTTCATGTGCGAAATACGACAAATGAAGAAAAAACCAGGACTCCATGATCATCTCGGATTGCGGGATAGTCTTCTCGATTAAGGCAGCACAAAACGCGTTCGTTTTCTTCGAAAACAAAGACTACCATCAGTAATTATACTACATTTAAACTTCTACAAAATTGTGAGTTTGGTAATTTTTTATCCACCAGTGGCAGCTCGTAGTCATACTATTACGGTGTGCAATGCCTCTCTTCTTATTTTTAATTGCTTTACTTGTTCCGAAATGTGTTAACTTATCATCATGTTGAATTGCATTAAATATACTTTTCATAACAAAATATTGCGTTCAGCGAATTATTTCTTGTCTTTGACCGGAAGATGTAGCTCAGTTCATCAACTGATGTCACTGCAGCGCCTCTGACCGAGAGGTCCTAGGTTCCCACTCCCCACGGCGGCAGGATTTTCGATACTAGCTTTTCAGCTAGGTCGAATGCAGTCGCTGTCTGGAGGAGAATTCTAGAGGCCGGCTGCTCTGATCGGTAGTTTTCCGTGGTTTCTCCGATCAACACCAAGACAGTACCCTACCAAACGGGCCACGGACTGCGCGCGATCTTTCCTTCCTCTTCCTGTCCTAACCTTTTCCCTTACACTAACATACACTACACTACCACATATTCCGGGAGACCGGTCGGGAGGTTAGAACTTGTCCCGGCTGCCTCGCTGGTGGGAGAGTCCTGGTTAGAGGGAAACCCCGCTAGCTGATGATAGCTCGACGCCGGATCTCGACTTCCAGCGGGGAAGATGACCGCCATTTTCCGAGAAAAAAACATGCAGGACACTAACGGGACTAATGACCAACGCAATCGATGCACCCGGAAACACGAGCAAATCAATCTTGTCTTGGGTCTCTCAGACCCCACTAGCGCAGTTCCGTTAATATTTTCCGCGAGCGCTGTTAAAGTCGAGAATAAACCCCTATACCAGTACAACAACAAAAAATAATAATGCCAAATCAAATGAAATCAATTCACATCCTAAAGGATAAATTAATCAAACCAATAAAGATAAAAATAATCTAACCACGGGACAAAAAAAATATTAAATAATTAGACATTATAGGATAAGTCTGTTCCTTACAAAATACTTTAATGGCATCAGCAAAAGGCTGAGGAATTCCCATAATACCTACCTTATTAGGACCTTTACGAATCTGAATATAACCCAAAACCTTACGTTCTAATAAAGCTAAAAAAGCCACACCAATTAAAACAAAAACAACCAATTCAATATAATTAATCAAACCCATTATATAATTTAACAATACTATATGTAATATTATTACATTCATGAATTCTAAATTCATAGCACTTAATTCTGCCAAAATAGTAATTAATATTATTACTTATAATAAATAATTTAATATATTTAATCCTTTCGTACCAAAATATACATAAATTAATAGAGATAGAAACCAACCTGGCTCACACCGGTCTGAACTCAGATCATGTAAGAATATAATGGTCGAACAGACCAATAAATTAAGCTTCTGCACCTAATAATTTTCTTAATCCAACATCGAGGTCGCAATCTTTATTATCAATAAGAACTCTCCAATAACATGTGAGAGCGTAGGCTTCCGCGGCCGGAGTCATGATTAACTTGGCTATCCGGGAGACGCCGCGTCCAGGGCACAGGTGCCAACGTTTCGGTCGCCATTCTGCAACCTTCCTCAGGGCGACGCGCGACTTCCCCGTGTGCCACCCAAAATTACGCTTGGGGTGAACCGCGCGTGTTGCAGACGCGGCGGAGGCGCGCGAGCGGGCCATGATCGAGGCGGCGCGGCGGGCGACGCGCGACTTCCCCGTGTGCCACCCGCTGTGCCTGTTCGCCGTGAGCCCCAGCGCGCGGGCGCCCGCCGCTGCTGGCCAAGCGGTGCGGCCTGCGCCAGCGCAGCCAGGCACCGTCGTCGAGGAGTCGGTGGTCATCGAGCGAAGCGGCGCCGCGAGAACCCCGAGGAGGGACTCCGAGGAGGAGAGCGGCGACGAGGCGCGCGAGCGGAGACGCAGCAAACGCCACAGAAGGAAAAGAAGAAGCCATCGCCGACGACGGGAGTCCGAGGAGGAAAGCGAGAGTCGCCGAGAAGAGAACGCGGGAGGAGCAGGGAGCACGGCGCCGAGCGAGGATCCCGGGACGACGAAGAGAGGTAGGGTTTTCTCAGAATAAACGTTATCAACCTCCGTACAATGTTAATGGGGTTCAAAGCGTATTTAGATATATAGAAAAGCTCAGTACCATTGTAATCGCCATAAAATGTTCAGTTAGGATGGAAGTTTTCATAATTTTTATACATTAAACAAATTATGACACATTTAAACGGCTCTATCTCCTAAACTATTAGTCCTAGGACCCTGAAAATCCCATTGGAGATTAACAATATTCTCCTCTATTTTCGAAGGTTTAAACTCTTTTTTTCTGGATATACAAAGCCTTTTATAGAAAAATGCTCAGTACCATTGTAATCGCCATATAAATTCGAGTTAGCATTGACGTTTTCGGCATTTTTATACATTAAACAAATTCTGACACTTTTAATCAGCTGTATCTCTTAAACTATCAGCCCTAGGACCCTGAAATTTGCATTGGAGGTAACCAAATTTCTCCTCTATTTTCGCAGGTATAATTTTTTTTCAAGAATTTATTAATAAAATTAGGATATACAAAGCCTTATATAGAAAAATGCTCAGTACCATTGTAATCGCCATAAAACTTCCAGTTAGGATGGAAGTTTTCAAATTTTATACATTAAAAAAATTGACACTTTAAACGGCTGTATCTCCTAAACTATTAGTCCTAGGACCTTAAATTTGCATTGGAGATACACAATATTGTCCTCTATTTTCGAAGGATTAAACACTTTTCTGGAATTTTTTCATGATATTAGGATATACAAAGCATTTTATAGAAAAATGCTCCTTACCATTGTAATCGCCATAAAATTTTCACTTAGAATGGAAGATTTTAGAAGTTATATACATTAAATAAATTCTGACACCTTTAAACGGCAGTATCTCCTAAACTAATAGCCCTAGGACCCTAAAATTTGCATTGGAGATTAACAGAATTTTCCTCTATTTTCGAAGGTTTAAACTCTTTTTTCTGGAATTTTTCATTAAATAATGATATACAAAGCCTATTATAGAAAAATGCTCATTACAATTGTAATCGCCATAAAATTTGCAGTTAGGATTGCAGTTTTCAGAATTTTTGTACATAAAATAAATTCTGACACATTTGAACGGCTGTATCTCCTAAACTATTAAACCTAGAACCCTGAAATTAGCATTGGAGATTAACAATATTCTCCTCTATTTTCGAAGGTTTAAACTCCTTTTTCTGAAAATTTTCATGAAATAAGGATATACAAAACTATTTATAGAAAAATACTCAGTACAATTGTCATCGCCATAAAATTTTCAGTTAGGATGGAAGTTTTCATAATTTTTATACATTAAACAAATTCTGACACTTTTGAACGGTTGTATCTCCTGAACAATTAGTCCTAGGACCCTGAAATTTGCATTGGATATAACCAATTTTCTCCTCTATTTTCGCAGGTTTAAACTCTTTTTTCAAGAATTTTTCATGAAAATAGGATATACAAAGCCTTTTATAGAAAAATGCTCAAAACCATTGTAACGCCATAAAATTTCCAGTTTGGATTGAAGTTTTTAGAATTTTTGTACATTAAATAAATTCTGACACCTTTAAACGGCTGTATCTTCTAAACTATTAGACCTGGGACCCTGAAATTAGCATGGAAAAATAACAATAATCTCTTCTACATTCGAACTTTCAAACCTATTTTTTTAATTTTTTCATGATTTTAGAAAATTTATAGCCTTCGATGGAAAAATTATGAATACCATTGTAATCGTCATTCAATTTCCAGTTAGGACGAATGTTTTCAGAAGTTTATAGCATTTGAAACATTCTGAAATTTTTAAACGGCTGTATCTCCTAAACTCTTAGCCCTACGACGCTGAAATTTGCATGGAAAAATAACAATAATCTCTTCTACATTCGAACTTTCAAACCTATTTCCAAACTTTTGCAAGTGATAGTAGTAATGGCATTTTAATATGACGTAAAGTTAATTTAGATGTAGTCCTTTTTTAACAATTTCACAATTTTTTGAAATATCTCTCACGCCGTCCATATGCACATTTCAATGGGTTTGTATGCATTCATGTACTTGTGAGTGGAAGTGCTTGAAATGATATTAATTGAAGTTTGTCGAAATCCCAATATATTCCTGTGAAAAAGAGGTTCAAATTTCGCATTTAGTGTAACGCTTAACTCCACTTTCTTAAAAACGTTTTAAAATGCTTCAATTAAAATTGCTATTTAGGAGGTTATCGCCTTATTTAATATTTCTACATTAATATTTCTTTTCTCTTATTTGGGAAACCGAAAAGATGAGAAAAATTTAGTGACGATACGTGGCAAAAGGCAAGAAGGAGGGGCAAAACTGTACAGTACCAGTCCACAAAAAGGAAATTGGAAAAATTTACTACGAGAAATTCTGTACAATTCTGAAGCACCTCTAGATACTTCCTCGTATACATACGTATTTAAGAAGCAATATACGTAATATAGAGAAAGTTATAAATTGCCGCGCGAAATCGATATCGAGATTTTAACGAAGATACACGTTTAGGAGTCCTATGATAGCGAAAAAATGTATTTTTCTAAAACTTCCGTCCATCCGTCCGTCCGTCCTATGCTCGTAGGGCAACCCATGTGTTGGGACGCCGCAGTTAAACCTTTTTCCCACGGGTGATTGCGGTCGCCGGGGCTCTACGCTGTGCGCGTAAGCTCGCTGAGGAGTGGCGAGGGCCACGAGTCAGGCAGATTTGCCTCATTTAAGGGGGATATGGTCTATCAGAGCTGTCCATAAGTGATCCAACTATTTATTTGTAAATACGTACTAATCCATATGTAAACATCTGAAGCTTGTGTTTGTGATTTCTGTTGTGTTGAAAATGCCTTGTCACAGATGGTCTGCATTCCGCGAAAGCCAGACGCCCGCCGCTGCGCTGGACGGCGGAGAGCCTCTCGGCCGAATGCGGGCGCCAGGAACCTCAAAATGTCTGAGAGTGGCAAATCTCTGCACATTTGCAGGTCGAGGGGCGAGGATCGTCAGAGAGGCAGCCGCGAGAGCTTGGCTAGCAGCGAGCGCAGCGGGTCCCCGGGGCGGGAGCGGGAGCGGGAACGAGAGCGGAAGCGGGACCGGGAGCGGGAGCGGGAGCGGGAGCGGGAGCGGAAGCGGTGCCCATCTGAGGACATCCGCCGCAGCACCTCCCCCTACCACCAGAAGTGCTTGGAGCCCGGCCCGGGCGACAGGGGACGGGTGATACGTCGCCGGAAACCCTCCAAACACTGAAGAAGCCGGAAGGTCTTCGATGTTGACAGTGATAACTATCCAGTCTCTTTACAACCAATGGCCGAGGCAATGTGGAATCTCAAGGACTCAACCAATTAACTAATACTTCAGGTGTACTATAAATCTTTCAAAAGAAGGTATTCTTCTTTAATTGTAAGTCTGTTCTGTCAGAGGAAGGCGGCAGCCCGAGCATGGAGCTAGCGCCCTTTCAGCTGCGATAAGAAACCAAAGCGGGAGCGTCTCTGGAACAACAATTTCATTTGGCTTGCGCGCAACCTCTACTGAGTGTAGGGTTGTGAGAGAGCCAAATGCTTCAGATAACATTTGACTCTTCACATCCAGTCTGCTTCCGAGAATTTCGTAGCAAGCAGTTTGTTGTGAGACAGATTTGATGTCCGTTGGGCAATAATAATAGTCCGCGCGAGGGTGATGGGAAGGACGCGAAGAGGAAATCCGAAAGGAGATATACTAGTGTCAGAGTCAAATGCGGCAGACACTTTTTAAAATACACCATAAAAACTAAGGAAACACAAAAATAGTTAAATTCATATTCGCGATGTTCATAACGCCTATTCACTTACTTTGAAAATATGAAAAAATATATGTTATAGAATGTTATAAGACTCATTTAGGGGGAAAATTGAGACAGTACGCCAAAGTTATTACGTCAGAAATGAATTTCGAAAGGCAATTTCAATTTGGCTTCAAAATTTGTTGGCAAAATACCTTCAAATTGAACTATATTTCCCCCGTCTCTCTAATTTGTTTTTAGTCTGATACTTCCAATAGACGCTGAGAAAAAATAAGACATGCAAAATACGTTCCTCGTTGTATCTCTGTACCAGATTATCCAAGGAGGATGATTTTTCTGAATCTACGTTATTTTGTATTCTCTTTTACATGAGCATTGCGATTATCGATTTGGTTTGGCACATTTCACCACCTTATTCGGCTATACCCTTTAATAGAATATTTCCACAATGATTGATTTTATTTATCTTCACAATGATTGATTACATAATGATACAGCAAAATATATTAACAGCATCAGTTGAAAATTTCAATATTTTTATTTCACCTTAAAAAACTTTTTTTAAAATTGTTTACCTCGTACATTTTCATTAGTAATTTCTATAGATCCTTCTCCAGAGTTGGTGATCCATACTTGCTTCTATATGGTCCACTGTCTCTATGTACCTGCCTTAACACCCTCCAATGTCTCTCGCACTGTTGGAACACCGTTCCACCCTCTAAAGACCCTTTTACTCTCCTAATAACACAGGTATACAAAAGAAAAGTTTTTAAACTTAATTTGATAACACTATTTGATCTATATGCTTTTTGGTGTGCTGATCATGGAAGTGAAGTCAGTTTTCCCTATCACGTAGCGATGTCTTCAGTCTCGAATTCAATCTCTAAAGACAGTCGTTATGACGACACATAAAATCAGAATCGGCCGACAATTTTTATTTATTTACATGTTAGAAACCATACCAAATACATTATTCCTTACAGATATACGCTTGTCAGAGTAAACAATGATGCATATTTAATTGTTGTTTTTTTTGAAAACGAGTTCTTGGAACTTCTTCGTGTGCGGTCAAAGATTTCTTCCGGGCTGAAGGGCCGTGGTCCATTGGAAAACATATTTGCAGACGTTTCCTCTGCTACTACGGCAGACATCCTCAGTGGCGATGTGGTCTCGGACGAAGAATCCTCCTTGAAGGTTCCTCGGTGACTGACGGAAGTGCCCGGTCCGCGGGGATATTTGTACCAGCGGGACTGTGGTGGGGGGCGGCTACTGATTGGCTCGGGCCGGGTGACGTGGCGGAGACGCTCACTCTGTGTACGTGACTGTTGTCATGTTCCCGCGTGCCTACGTGACCACTGTCACGTCTTTGTTTTTCATTAGGTTTTGCTTTGGCCTGGCGGATTACGGGGATCCAAATCGGATTGATTTTCATTGCGTCCTCCTTTCTATTGAAATTCCGGGGATGTTTGTGAATTTCAATGGCTTCATGGTTTAATCGTGCATGGCAGTGAGCTGTGGTGGCTAAAACATCCACGTCTTCGAATCTTATGTTGTGTTCACGGCCAGAGAAAGCGTGTTCGGCTACTGCTCACTTTTCAGTGTAGCCAAAACGGCAGTTCCTTTTGTGTTCGGAGAGCCTGGTGTTGATGCTCCGTTGTGTAGTGCCAATGTATACAGCGCCACAGGAACATGGAATTCTATAAACCCCGGCTGATGATAATGGATCTCTTCTGTCCTTGGCAGATCGGAATAAGTTTCGAAGCTGTGAAGTGGGCTTGAAAATGGCTTTTACATTGTCTTTTCCTAGCACTTTTCCTATACGGTCCGTGATGTACTTCACATAAGGTAGGCTTACTTTCAGTGTTTGGTTGGCATTTGTTTCACTGCGTGAAGTTTTCTTTGGATGGAGTGCTCTCTTGACTTCCGCTGCAGAGTATCCGTTGGTACTCTGCAGTAGCAGACGAAACGTCTGGAAATATGTTTTCCAATGGATCACGGCCCTTCAGCCCGGAAGAAATCTTTGACTACAACTCCGGCCGTGAAAGCCTACATTGTTTTATTCTTCGTGTGCGTTTCTGGGGATATAACTCTACACATTCACGTTGTGGCATCCATCAATAGTCCGCCATCACGTTCACGTTCCACTGGCTCTGATCCACCATCTCCTTGATGTCGTGGTGTCACCTTCTTGGTAACTGACGTTTCCCAAGTTTTCCGAAAAGTAGTTCATATGCGAATGTAGAAAGCAAACCTTCAAACTCGTGTGGCAACCTAGTATTTGCATGTGAAAAGCCTTCAACATGCGTTTCACAATACACCTGCATTTCAGATCCTTTACATTACCAAGGAACTTGTCAATCGGCTACTTAAAAGAATTCCAAGCTTCCCTCACCTCATCCGCGGTGTGAGCAAAATATCGATCTGAAAAAAATTTTCTGATGTCTGGTCCTACAAATTTTCCTTCTTTTATCTCAGCGTCACTTAATCCTGGAACATAAGTATTTGAAACATTCTCCTTCTTTAACATACAATGTAGGATTTCACGGCCGGTTTCGACATTATTTGTCGTTTCCAGGTTTGTAGCCGTGGTCTAACGGAGATTTTCCATACGTTTCGCCTACGTTTGCCGTTGTGAAAGCCTACATTGTATGTTATTCGCCTCTACGGGAGGGATGTTGACCGCTTGCCGTGACGATTCGTGACACTGTGGAAGAAGAACGCACAGGTACTGCGTTCTTTACCATTTCTATTCTGCTGCCGTGACACCAACATCATACCACGATTCGTACGACAGAAACGTAATTTTAAAACTGCTTTATCACACCGAATTTACGATCGCACCGAAAGAGCATTTTACGGATAGAATTCACGAAACAAGGCGGAATTTATCCTTTATTGACAAGAAATTGCTCCGAATTCACCTACAAGTTAGCAATTCTCTTCGATATACACCTTGGTCATAAATGCGTATACCTTGGCCATAAACCTCTCCAAACTACTACAACCCCACATTGGAAACACAGAAAGAACATCAAGGATTCCTCTCACTTCATTGAAAAATTAAATGATCGATTGGTATGTATGTGACAGATTAACCCATAACAGCATGTACATCACAGACCGCACTACGACACGCCATAAGAAGAAATATAGTCAATGTTATGACAATACGGGGCAATCTGCTCCTGAATTAGATATCGGACGGGTCGTGGTTAATCTTTCTAGACATCAATTAACACAGGAAGAAACGTCGGTTTTTGCCAAAGGAAGAAAACTTCGCGAATACCCCAACTATTTTACCTGTGGGAGACATCACTGCAAGTATGGAACCAGTGATTCGCAAATTGCAACAAGATGTAGTGGAAGAAATTCGTCGTGACTCAGCGAGAATTCTACAACACGCTAAACTATCTGATTGCAATATCACCAACAAAGAGAAGTCTGCCCTAAAGAACTTAAACCGGAATAACGATATCATTATTTCTGCAGGCAAAGGTAATGCGACTGTCATTATGGACACTGAAGATTACGAACAGAAAACAAACAGAAAACATTTGGAGTACCGATAATTACAGGCCTCTTTCTCAAGATCCTACGGCTTCTATTTTACCCAAGTCCAATGATCTTTCAAGAAAGCCTCTATACCACCCGAGGAATAGAAGATTCTGAAGATTTCAGAGGCGCTACCACCTGGACTCTATGGCTTACCAAAGATCCACAAACCGGACACACCACTACAACCAATTGTGAGTGCTATTAATTCACCAATATACACCTTGGCCATAAACCTCTCCAAACTACTACAACCCTCACATTGGAAACACAGAAGGATACATCAAGGATTCCTCTCACTTCATTGAACAATTAAAAGAACTTCGCTTAAAATCCGACGATCTATTGGTGAGTTTTGATCTCACGTCGCTTTTTACCATGGTTCCAGTGCAGGAGACTTTACATTTCTTAGCAAAATATTTCCCTGAGGATATCGTCTTACTGTTTAAACACACACTGACTACTACTTACTTGCAATGGAACGGTGACTTTATGAACAGACGGACGGCGTAGCTATGGACAATTCATTGAGTCCGATTGTGGCCAACCTTTACATGGAGTATTTCAAAGACTTCCTTAAACAGTTCTCCTATGAAACCGACAAACTGGTTTCGTTATGTTGATGATACTTTCGTGGTTTGGAGTCACGGTGAATACATGTCGGATTTTCTGGAACATCTCAATAATATCCACCCAAGAATTCACTTTACTATGGAGGTGGAAAAAGATAAACAACTAGCTTTCTTAGATGTTTTGGTCAACAGGAATCCAGATGGCTTCCTTAGACATAAAGTTTACCAGAAACCTACCACACGAATCGTTATTACACAAATCATCATCCCAGTCAAAAACGCGCTATGATTAAAACTCTTTACGACCGTGCTATACGCATTTACGAACCTGACCACCCACCCGAAGAACGACAACACCTCGAGAAGGCATTACAAGCCAACGGTTACAAGTCCAATGAAGTAAGGAGAACTCTATACCCGAAGAGGAAGACCGATGATCAAAACCGTACAGAAAATGCTATACTCGGTACAGTTTTCTTGCTCTTTGTGAATAAAGTAACGGACCGCACAGGGAGACGGTCGACAGGACATAGGGTTAAAACAATCTTTAAACCCACCCAATAACACCGTAACATATTACGCTCAGTCAAAAATCCCCAGGACCGGATGTCTCTTGCCGGAGTTCGAAGAATTTCTTGCTCTTGCGGTTCCGTATTGATAGGAACTACAATGAGAAGTTTCAATGCTCGTATAAAAGAACACGAAAGGAACTGCCGTCCAGGACATACAGATAAATCAGCAGTCGCCGATCACGCGCTGTCGGGACGCGGATTGATTGATTATTTCGTGTTTCCGGGCGCGTCAACTACTTTGGTCATTAGTCCCGTTAGTGTAGTGCATGTGTTTTTTCTCGGGAGATAGCGGTAATCTTCCCCCGCTGGATGGCGAGATCCGGCGCCGACCTACCGTCTACTCGGCTAGTGGGGTTTCCCCCTAACCAGGACTCTCCCACCAGCGGGGCACCGCCACAGCCGGGACAAGCTCTAAGATCCCAACCGGTCTATCGGAATATGTGGTAGTGTAGTGTATGTTAGTGTAAGTGTGTGTGTGTGTGTGTGTAAAGAGAGAGGATAGGACAAGGAACAGGAAGGACCGATCGCGCGCGGTCCGTGGCCCATTTGATAGGGTACTGCTCCGGCATTCGCCTGGTGTTTATCGGAGAAACCACGAAAAACTATCGATCAGAGCAACCGGTCATTAGAATTCTCATCCAGACAGCGACTGAATTCGACCTAGTTGGAAGGCTAGTGTTGAAAATCCTACCGCCGTCAGGATTCGAACCTAGGACCTCCCGGTCAGAGGCGCTATAGTGATATCAGTTGATGCACTGAGCTACCGCTCCCTGTCGGGATGCGGACACGACATGCGCTTTGAAGCAACTGATGTGCTCTCCACCACCACACACTACTTCAAGAGACTCCAAATGGAAGGTGAAAAATAATCAGTACATGGTACCCAGCTCACCGGACCAATTATGCGCGAGCGCCGCTGACGCGACCCAATCAGGCGCGAGCGCCCGAACCTCGCCCTTCACTATAAATACGGGCCCAGAGCCGCGGGAGCGTCAGTCAACGCGGTGCTGCCAGGGAGAACACTTCGCCCCCGTCAACAACACCACTCAGGATGCCTGCCACAGTTGCGGGCGAAACGTATGGACAAGTGTCCGTTAGACCACGGCCTATTCACCTTCTTTATTGAGTGACTTAACGAATTGCTTTATCAGTCTTAGTTTTGTGTGTAGAGGAGTTTTCCGAAGGAACGAAGCTTTTCCTTATTAATTTTTTTCATCTGGCAACAGAATGATCTCGTGATGGCCAGTCTTTTTTATTCCAGTGAGAATTTATATCTTGTCTCTCCCATAAGCATAAAAAACGAAGAAACTTTGTGTACCCTGACTGTTGACCTAAGAGCATGGTGAGAACTTTTCAAGTCTCCACAAATCATTCACTTACGTTCGTTATAACGAATTCGTTCGAGAAATAATTCGGAATTGCTGCATGCTTCATTCAACTGGACCAAATGGCCAATTAGGACTGAAGCCGAAGTATTGCCAATGTGTAACAACATAGATTTTGGACTTAGGTTTGATGAGTCTATGACGCCAATAATTGGGTCATTTTGCATACCAAATTGACCCATCAGTCCACGAATGTCTTTACAATAAACAAGATTCTCATCTTGTGAAATGTAAGACCAAGTAACTTATCTTCCAGAAATCCAAGATCTATCTAGTAAGAATCATTCAACTCTAGGTGTGAAAAAAGCTGAGATTCTTTTTTCTTTCTGTAATTGTCCTAATCTCCCTTACATTCTCCCTTACAATAACCGTTGATTATTGAGGTCTCCATGAGAGTATCCTCGCTTTCTTGTTTGTAACACTAAGTACATGGCGTGTTGAGTTGCAGTTCCATTGAATCCTGTAAAGCGTTTGCTTTGCTGTGTAAGAAAATTAAACTTAAAGAAAAGGTTCATTCTCTGAACTTTTGGTTCCAACTTACTGTTTGTTCGATAATTTTCCACCTTCTGTATCTGTTTTCCACTTAATCCTTAACGAGACCGATGAACTGGCAACCCCGGATTTTCTTGTACCGAACGAATTGCAGATTCAAGATTCGGGGAATATATGAACACACGATTTTCGAAATTGTAACCTTGAACATCACAAGAACAAAAGGAACAGTCATGTTTATGGATTTTTGCTCCCTCCACGTCATTGGAGTAGCAAATCTAAAAGGTCATTCTCTTTTGTACCGTAAGAGAAAGTTATTCTGCGCAGCTGTGACAAACTTTGCGAGGAGCCCACACTTCATCTTCATCTCATATACTCAAACAAATATGCGTAATACATTTTTTGAAGAAATGTTATATTTTTTGCGTACTTCTTGATTGAGTACTCACCACATATAAAATTAAAGTTGTCTAATATGGTAACACAACGACGTGAGACATTTTTCAAATGCACCTTCAAACTTCAGAAAACGTTTTTTTACTTTGACGCAGCTAGATGACCTATATAAATGTATTCACAACTGGATGGGAGAATTAGCAACAAAGTGAGTTCCAATTTCTAGATGTAAATCTTTACAACTTCTTTCTCCTTTCCTTCGTCGGGCAGCAGGAAACCGAGCTGGCCGCATAGGCAGGCCATGCGCACGACAGTGGACGAGCAACGAGGACGGATCGTGTCCCCCGGCCCTAGGGTGGACACCGTAGGCCCGCTGAGACCTTAAGTGGCCTGTGGACGAGCAAACGAGGACGGATCGTGTCCCCCGGCCCTAGGTGTGGACACCGTAGGCGCCGCTGAGACCTTCGGTGGCCTGTGGACGAGCAAACGAGGACGGATCGTGTCCCCCGGCCCTAGGTGTGGACACCGTAGGCGCCGCTGAGACATTAAGTGGCCTGTGGACGAGCAAACGAGGACGGATCGTGTCCCCCGGCCCTAGGTGTGGACACCGTAGGCGCCGCTGAGACCTTAAGTGGCCTGTGGACGAGCAAACGAGGACGGATCGTGTCCCCCGGCCCAAGGTGTGGACACCGTAGGCGCCGCTGCGAGGACGGATCGTGTCCCCCGGCCCTAGGTGTGGACACCGTAGGCGCCGCTGAGACCTTAAGTGGCCTGTGGACGAGCAAACGAGGACGGATCGTGTCCCCCGGCCCTAGGTGTGGACACCGTAGGCGCCGCTGAGACATTAAGTGGCCTGTGGACGAGCAAACGAGGACGGATCGTGTTCCCCGGCCCAAGGTGTGGACACCGTAGGCGCCGCTGAGACCTTAAGTGGCCTGTGGACGAGCAAACGAGGACGGATCGTGTCCCCCCGGGCCCTAGGTGTGGGCACCGTAGGCGCCGTTGAGACCTTCGGTGGCCTGTGGACGAGCAAACGAGGACGGATCGTGTCCCCCGGCCCTAGCTGTGGACACCGTAGGCGCCGCTGAGACCTTCGGTTGCCTGTCCCGCAGAGTGTTACTTCGCTGCCACCGGTGGGCAAGTTATTGCCGCACCGGCGATATAGCCAGGTTGCCTAATCCTTCCACCGTAACCTGCGAGAACAAGCAAGAACCTTTTTTTTTTTAATAAATATAACTTTTTGATTTTTTAACATTATTTTATTTATTGAACAGAATATACATGTCAAAAAGGAAAATATAAATTGCACAATGATATTGCACTTTACACTATCAGCTATTGTGACTACAATACTATAACCTGATCAAGAAGCAATTTCACAGTAAACCTCATTAATATACTAAATAATTCAATTGAGGATGGTCATATTATACTCAAGTTTCCATTAATAAAATGCATGCCGAATTATTCCTAAAAGTTCTCGAAGCAGTAGAAGATGAATATATTTCACTAACTTCAGATTGTCATAGGATTTTATTAAATTTTTTTATCCAGATTTTATTTTGCACAGTTATATATATATATATATATATATATATATATATATATATATATATATATATATATATATATTGTAAAACTAATTTTAGGTTTTCCTTAGATTCATCCCAGAACTATTTCACAAAATTTACGTTATTTTAAATGATAAAACGTATACAAAAGTTGAAAAGAGTCAAATTTTTAGTATTTATGACAATGTGCCAGATAAAATAAAAGATAAATCATTAAAAATTTAGGGGCAAAGTATACCAATTTCCAGCATAGAAAACTTTTTTTCTTATTCAAATTCAAAACTTTCGTCTTTTAACATGCTTACGTTTTCAATTTGTCCACTTACTATCTTCTTCTGCTCTGTATGGTCTCAGTCACAATGGAAGTTGTTGTTAAAGATTTGCTACATTGTAAGACGCAGTAATCTTACATAAATAAAAAATGGATGTTCAAAGAGAATGACAGAATTTATTACGATGAGTTCATTTGTAGCTGGTACATTATTATAATATATTTCCATTTCTTGATTTTCAATATGTATAAGACTGTTTCACACATACACACACATATTATATATATATATATATATATATATATAGAGAGAGAGAGAGAGAGAGAGAGAGAGAGAGAGAGAGGAGAGTGTGAATACATGTTCTCATCAAACAATGATATTTTTCAAAAGTTGTAATGTTAGGTGATGTTTTTAGCTGTCCAGCACTATAGAGTTAATTGATTGCTGAGGTGCCATAGAGATTTGGATAAGACGCCAAAATATAGTATATAATCTAGTGGAGATACAGAATGCCACAGACTTCCACGTACAATTTTTTTTTTTTTTTTTCATAAATGTAGGTGTTTACGATGTAATAGAGTACGAGTATGAGAAATTATGTAATTCTGCGGAATATCGATTTCAAGATGTCAACGAAAATATAGATTGGGACCCCTGACCCTCGTTTTGAAAAAGTAATGATTTTGAAATCCACCCCCCTCAGTCCATCCGTCCGTCCGTCTGTGAACAATACTAGAGACTTAAGTATTCATGGGATATTTTGGTAGGAAATAGTGCGGGGTTCCCTCTCCCGTACCCTTAAAAATTAATACATCCGTTTCAAACCCAAAGAGCCTCAAGATCGAAAAGATATATTAGGTAATATCAATTTTAGAGAAAATCATCTGAACAGTGCTTAGGCACTAGCATTGACGACAGACCGACGGATAGATAGAGCATTTGCCGTCAATCGCTTTTTCTGCGTAAAGGACCCTGAAAACAAGTATTATGACCGGAATTTATCCACATTTTCGTTACCAAGCTACCGTAATAAGAGTTTTCTGTCGAAAACTGGCCGTTTCTTGCTTATGACTACAATACTTTCTCGTCTTAGAAAATAAGGTAAGTAAAATCGAAATTTGTTAGTTAAATAAGTTAGAGGTATAGTAAATGAAACAAAATAAAGATAAAATTGACTAAAAATACAATTCTATAAGAAAAAGAAAATAATATTGAGAATTGGAAACGTAATAGCAGGGATAAATCAACATCTACCTGTACTTCGATTGTTGCACATTCATCTGAGAAAACCTAGGCAGATACGTCAATTTTAATAGCATAAGTCACTTAAAGCCTTAGTGCACTCATGAGGGGGCATTGTTTTTAGATTTAATTATTCATGCTAAATTCTCTTGTGTCTTCAATTTGCTTATTTCATCTGCAATCATTTGCTCTGAACCGAGATCATAACATAGCATAGCATCACTTCTTCCTCCACGTCATCTCTTTCGGACCACATAATCTATTACTACAGGCCTAACAACTACGTTATTAGCTGCTTAAGACGTAGGAATATGTAGGCCGGCTATCCCTGAATGTCAGCTATCTTGCTTTAGTTTATGCTTTGATGGTCTTAGAGCTGTATTCTGTGCCGTGGTTATCGACAACTTTATATTTAAATTAATACTGTACTTTAAATACGGAAAGTGTGTTTTAAATGATGTGATCCCAAATGTCGGGGAAATTATGACTGGAGACGGATAACCGAGCATCAGTGTTTTCTTTTCCGGCTGTGAAAGAAATAGACATGCGCCAAAAGAAGAAAGTTTCTACCAAATCATAATTCCAAGGTAAGGAAACTTTCCATTTGATTTCACAGCAATAATGTGGTAATATTTTTACGACATAAGG
The DNA here is from genome assembly GCA_964035755.1 of Teleogryllus oceanicus. NCBI lineage: Eukaryota > Metazoa > Arthropoda > Insecta > Orthoptera > Gryllidae > Teleogryllus > Teleogryllus oceanicus. Next base: position 8,222,730 of record CAXIVR010000007.1, read on the forward strand.
GTCGTAAAGCATCTGATTACAATACGAGATGAAAAATTGCAATTGGTAACCAATTGAATATTGTAATCAGATGTTACGATACGAATATCATTCAAGGGTTTACCCACTTTGTAAGAAATTGTTACATTTAATATGAGATGTGTATTTTTTCGTGAGTTTATTCAAATAAGATTTATCAAATAAGGCTATTCAAATAAAGTTGATCGGGTTATTCAAATAATCAGGATAATTAGGCAACAAAGAAGGTATAGCTTCACGAGACAGTTGGGTGTGTGTTAAACGAAAACTGATTCTTAGTCTATTATTACGACAGAACACTGAATTCCTGTTTCTCATGCTCGCAAACGCACTTCACAAAGCTGAAAGTAATCAGTGAACTTAGCAACATACATTTTCCACTTTTTTATCGTAACTCATTCACCTGGAGAGACAGTCCTTATTGACTATGATTCTCACTATTATCAGCAACACACCACATCTTATAACCACGTTTTGAAAGATACACATGTACAACCGTATCACTCAACTCCAACAGAACGGCCTTTTCTAGCCACCATATTGGCGTTGAAAATCGTCTGCACGCAGGCCATCTAACTACTACACGCGCACCTTTTCCTGAACGATGACCTTGCTTCCCCCTCCCTGGAGCCATAAACAGCTGAAGGCAAAAGATCGCAGCGAGCAATGATGACAACATTCCCAGCATGAAAACTTCGTTGGCACGAAACAGAAGGTAGTCAAAGCTAGTTCCTTTCATAGTCGAGAACTTCTGTTCAGCTTTATTACCATTATCTAAAGAAATATCTGAGGCAGGTCCAGGACCTTCAAGGAAGGCACCTAAAACTCCTATGTACTGTCCCTGCTGTTGCCTACCCAGAGCGATGACCTGCCCGCACACATAGCGGGTTTGACTTTCATCTACCAAAGGTTGGCATTACTGATAGTGGCTGTCTTTGTAACTAATACCCCCACTCCGCCCGCATTTCTTCAATCTATCGTTCAAGAAAAGTTGCGCGAGTGTTAGATTGTGTTGCTTCGATAGTTTTGGCCTCCGGCAAACATCATTGGATAATATGTATTAAATACGCGCAAGTTTTCTTGAGCCCCGAATACCTTTCCCCACTCCCTTGCCAAATTATTGCATTAAGAATAAATAATAACAACGTAAACAAAATCTGACTACCAGAAATGTTTGCTCCCATATAATGAAAATTATTTTGCATTAAAAAACGAATTACAAATTTGATATAAAATTCCTTTTGTGAAAATTACCAAACTCCCCACTCCTCTTGCAACAAGCTAAGGGAGGGCTCAAGGACACGTGCGTGGGTATTATTGTTTACGATTTTCTTGAGAGTAATTAAAAGTTCTCTGATGTAAAATAGTAGGAGGCTTTGGATGAACGAGACTTCAGGACCAAATCAATGACTTTTCACAATAATACATTATAAATCAGGAAAAATCGTGAAAAACACAACGGCAAATATTTTTGTTAACATAGAGTTTTGTGCAGCACGAACTTTTAACATGAATATGGAATCAAATATGTTATACAAAGAGTTCTTAAATGCAACATAGAATGTATTTAACCTTGCTTTCAGTATTTTACAAAATATATTTCCTTGTCTTCCAGCATCTTTTCTTATAAATCATAAGATACAAGTAAGTATTTTTTACATATTTTTGTAAGATTGTAATATTGTAGTTAATAAAAAGAAATGAAAAATAAATTTTTCGTAATACCAACTAAGAACACAATGATATAATAATTATGTTATTGTCATTACTCGTACTTTTTAATGTTTTTGTAAGGCTACGTAGCATTTTTTTTTAATTTACAGAAATATTCATCGAAATTACTGGCTCCTTTGATTTCAAATATTTCTGACGTCTTATTCAAAAACAGGTTGTACCACTCAAGCCAGAAAGTGAAATAATCACGATAGCAAGATGCAATACACGTGCGTTGAAAATGGTATGTGAACAATTTACATCAATTAGTTCCTAGAAATAATGTTTGAAGAAAGTTACATCGTTTCATTTTTTCATTTCATTTCTTATATATATATATATATATATATATATATATATATATATATATTGTGTGTGTGTGTGTGTGTGTGTGTGTGTGTGTGTGTGTGAATTAATGTCATCCTACATCAAAAATTGGTAAATGTTTGACTGAAAAAAAAAATATTGGCGGTCATAGTGCAAAAAAATGGTAAAATCATATTCCTCTATGTAGTGAATTACTTCTATCGATGCACAAAGTACACTTCTTAGAAATTTTCTCAACTTTTTGATTTACTAATAGTACAACCGAAATATTACTTCAAGAAGATTGAAGATGAGTAAAAACTCGTCCAAAAGAAATATTTTCATTGAAAAATTTGAATTCTTTTTTAAGTAAATGGCGATTAAGCTTTACTGTAAATACAAAAATGAAACTCATTTACAGTAGTCTATAGAGTTTTTCACAAACTTCATTTGAAGAACTTGCATTCACAAAAGTAACAATGTGCACAAAAAGTTCTGGACACGCCTTACAAGATATTTAAAAGAAATTACATTTGTGTAATTTTTGGAAAAACAAAAGAATACACCAAAATTAACTCATATAAAACATCGTCATATAAAACAGTGCAAATATCACTAGCCCTTGGAAAAGTTTGAAAAAAACTGGAGCAATTTTTAAGAAAATGGCGTTCCAGAAAATGCGGAATTTTGAGCTCATTTTCACAGAAAACTGTGTATTTTTTGAGTAACTTTATATGATATTATTTAAATAATTTTTACTCATAAATATAATGAAGCAAATTGCCTCTAATGTAAATATTACCCATGGATGAGAGAAAATTGCATTTTTGTAATGTTTCTAAATACAAAAGTATAGAGAAATATGGCGTTAATGTCATCGCATAGGGTTTGTTTGGCACTAAATCAACCAAAAATTTAAAGCAAAAATTTGATGTTGTTTTTGAGAAAATCTGGTGGTTTTTGTAATTTTTTAATATTTCAGATATTGCACGCACTATTGCACGAAAACTGCACAAATTTTCAAAAAGTTCTACATGACCTTTACGAAAGAACTTTTTATGGACAACGAATCTGATTTGAAGGGAAAATCTTTGTCTTCAATTTTGTAGTTGTAGGAAGACGCTGAAAATAATCCAAACTTTTGAAATTTTCAAAAATTCAGAGTTAACCTTAAAAATCAGAGCTCTGCCACCTTTTAAAGTGTATTTTACTCTATTCTTACAAGAAATTTGAAACAAAATATCGAGCCGGTTTTGAGAAAATTTTGAAAATGTCCGGAGGGCTTCTAATAAATAACCCCAAATATTCAAGGAAGTTTTTCAAAATTCCAAAGCTTCATCTAGATCCGGATGGACAGGAGTTACTTCAATTTTGAAAAAATCCTATGTGTGGTTTAGGCGCTTGTAGTGTTCATAGACAGACAGACAGACAGACGGACCATTAAAAAAAAAAGTTATCGGTATCAGGGGACTCCAAAACGTGTATTTCCGTTGAAATCTCGAAATCGATTTTCCTCAGCATGACATAACTTTCTTAATATACGTTTATTACTCCGTATTTGGGCGCCAGGAAAAGGTTATATTTGAATTCCTGATTATCTATTAGTCTTCGGATATATTACAAATAAATGTAAATCTCGCTAGCTCGGTCGAAGAGTTTAATAAAATAGTTGTTCTTTCTTCCTCCGCAACCAATCTGCCATCCATACGGAGTGGCGAGGAATCTGAAAATATTTCTAAAATGTCTACTCAAGGATTGCATGTAATGGCAAATGAGAATCAGCTTTCTTTCAAACTATGAATTATAATTTATTATGCATGCCAAAGTTATTAACTACATCAATTATTACAATTTATCGTTAGGTCATGACCATTTTTCTCGTTATTGCAATAACACTTATAGAACCTTTTATCTTATCTTGCATCTTCGCGTGAAGGTCGCTCGATGTTTTCACGAAGAGTAGACCAGTCTTGCTTCTTGTCGAAGTCCACGATGATCAGGGAACTTCCTTCAACCACTTCATAAACACCGCCTTATTTTTTATCTCAGGTGGGCACCTATTTCAAACTGATTTCTTTCCCAGGTCGGAATAATATGGCAATTCACAAGTCACTGGTAAAATTTTGAAGTCAAATCTTGTAACTCCGCCGCGAAAATATTCTTTCCAGTTCACTCATGAAAATATTAAAGTCCGAGTTTGCAATGTACGACACGTAAATTTTACAAGTTCCAGTTGCACACCTAATGCGGAAATATTCTAAGTTCAAGTTCAATGTTCACTCTCACGAAATATCAGTCCCGATTTGATAATTAACCTCAAGAAAAACCGCACTAGCTATACGCTCACCACCACGACAGGAGTCGGTATGCCCTAATTCCCAATCTGGTCCACCCTTCAAAGCTCGCTGTGTTTTTTCTCTATTGTTTTTTTTTCGCGTTGTTACGGTGCACCCAGAGTGTTTACTTTACAGCTCTCCCGGTTACTACGGTGTCCTCTGCGTATCTACACCATAGAAACCCATGTCTGAGGACGAACTCGCGTTGCTACGGAGTCAACTGTATATATGCACCATAGAAACCCACGTCTAGGACGAATTCGCGTTGCTACGGTGTCATCTGCGTATCTGCACCATAGAAACCCACGTCTTTTGCAATATCTACAACATTTTGACCTTTATTTTCCTAAATAAAATGTCCGTAATTTTTGTTATGTGACGATACATGTACGAGAAAGTAACTAGTAGTGCTACAGAATGGCACAGTCTTTCTCGTACTAGTTAGTTTCCTAATCTGTTTCGTCTGGTTTTTGGTTTTGTCCCCATCTCTGGTCCTGGCTGGTACCAATCGACGTCAAAAATAATATGTCACAATTTATTAATTTTGCCGCTCCTTAGTTGCAGAATAGAAGTTGTGGTGATACAATGGAAGATTTTTGTGCTTAATTTATGACTCATGTAATTTTCGAAAATTTTGAGAGTTAAATGAAAATAAAACGTGAAAGTTTTAAAAACTTTTGAGCCATTTTTGAGAAAATGGCGTTTCAGCGTTTCTGAAATGCGGGATTTTCAGCTCATATTGACAGAAAACTGTGAAGTGTTGGAGAAACTTTTGATTTAATTTTTTAATCATAAATATAGCACGTACTGCAGCACGAAAATACCAAAATCTTTAAAAAATGTACATGACCTTCATGAAAGGATTATGTATAGACAAAAATTTCTATTTGAAGGAAAAATGTCCGTATTTAATTTTGTAGTGTTAGGAAGACGCTTAAAAAATTCAAACTTTTGCAATTTTCGAAACATCAGAGTTAACCGTGAAAATCGGATGTATGCCACCTTTATAAGTGTATTTACCTCTATTCTAACAAGAATTTAGAAGAAAAAACTTGAAGCTGTTTTTGAGAAAAATTTGAGAAGTTAGCATCGGCTTCATGTAAGGTATCCTCAAAAGTTATTGAATATTTCTGAAAATCGCAGAGCTTCGACCCAGGCCAGAATGACTAACGCTTTTTTAGTTTGGAAAAAATCGTAGGGATAAGTCTGGTGCTAATGAGGTTTATATATATCAGACGGACAGACAGAGAGACGGACAGACAGAGAGACGGACAGACAGAGAGACGGACAGACGGACGGACAATCAATTTTGTAGTTGTAGGTAGACGCCGAAAAAATGCACATTTCAATTTTCCAAATTCAGAGTTAACAGTGAAAATTAGATAACGCCGTTTTTATAAGAGTATTTCTCTATTGTTACAAAATTCTTTAACAATGTTCTATTCTTCCTTTAGATGACTTGAAATAATATTATTAAATTACGTTTTAAATATATAACTATTTCTATTTCATTAGTAGTTTATTTGGTGCCCAACGAGCATGACTACTTTCATTCTTCCTTCGCTTAACAAAGGTTGCTGAAGTATTACGTTTCTTGTCCTTAGAACTTGAAGTCATAAAGCTGAAGTTCAGAGTATTTGAAAAGGAGAAAAACAATGCTGTTGGGAGCCAGTCGCGAAAGATGTGATTGAAGATTGCAAAGAACCTCTCCATATGACGGTGCGAATGGCGGGTGGGGCAGGGAGCTTAGTCGCCGGAAAGCCCGGAAAAAAACCCGAGGGCTTCACATGGCAGGTGCGAAAGATTCCTCAAAGGCAACCAGACAGACGGAAACGGGTCGAAAAATGGACTGGCTTGCGACTGAGGAAGAGTAAGAAAAAAGAGAAAGAGGAGGAAATATATGGAGAGTCAGACGATAAAAATAAAGACGAAGATAAAGACAAAGACAAAAAGAAGAAACCCTGCCCAAAGCCTGCTGATTGTAAGAAATCACGTCCAGTTCTCACATTGCGTGGGATGTTTGGAATGAGAAAGTCTGGCGATTACGACCAGATGTCTTTATTGAAAGGTATGTGCGGTGAATAACGTAACCAGTTCTATTAAAGAAATTACAAACTGACATTCAGGGCATCTGACTTAATTTTCACGCAGTGTTTTAAGTGAAAACTGTATTTAATGTTTGCAAGTAGACCGTCGTAGGATGACAAACCAATACAATACAATATTTTTGCCTTGCATCACAGAAATAAATACAATTCAAATTGCGTACAACGCATTTCACTGAAGCATGAGATTTTTTGTATAATACATCAATGTATAGTAAAACAACACACGTATCTTTTTTAAAATAATTTAATTAAAGAGCGAAATTTAAAAATAAAAATAATTTAACGAAATATTAAACAAGTAAGGAAGGAGACACATGTAAGGAAATAAAATTTTTCAATATAAAATAAAGTGACTAAGTTGATTTCTTAAGAAATTAAACCCTTCTTATTAAAAATTTAATAATGAACGTGAATGGTTTAAATTACGCCCAAATCTATGAAACTACTTGCTCCTTGAACCACAAAAACAACCCTAAACCTATGGTCACTTAGACTACCGTTCCTCCAACACATACAAATCTCTAAAACAGTTAAAATTTCAGTCATCCAATGTCAGAAGGCGTACCAACTAGTGCTTAGAATATATTTTCTCTTAAGTACCTAGTATTCAAATAGGAACTTATGTTTTTCTGCAAATGTTACTTATCCTAGTTTCCCTCTGAGCGCCTCGTAGAATGTGTTGTATAAGTATCATGTTAAATACGCACATCAAAAAACACAAAATTAGACGTAGTCTTATACATAAAAAATACATAATACGTATGTTTTTCCAGTCGAAAAATTTCCTTCCATGTTTCAGAAAAATTCTAATTATTTCTAACACAACCTCAAACAGCGTCACAGCAGCACATACTTTCTCGCATTATTAGTAACTGTTTCGGAATATAATACTATTGCATGAACCTGCAATAGAGTTTTCAACCAGCAATTTTTTTTTTTTTGCACCAAGACTCGAACGTACTAACACGGGCTGACGCTTAAAAATGTTACTGTCTCAATCCACTATTCCCAACATGCAATTTTATAAAATTTCCAGATAAATACAAAAATTATTACCTCTATTGTAAGCATTGTATAAGTGTCAGAAATTTTGTGCCATTCTACAACACCGCTACTTTATTTATTCATCATTCGTTGTTAGATACAAAAAGAAACTTCAATGAAAAAATTCGACAGGATTTGAGAAAAACATTTTTTTATTGCTTAAATTTAAGACTTGCTTAAATTGTAAACTTTATTGCTTAAATTCTAAATGACCATTTTTAAAGAGCTGATTTTTATAACAGACTTGGTTAAAGCAAGAAAACGCCCCTTTGAAAGAACAACGGAACAATACTTTTGCAGTCAATCGACTTTTTGGTATCAAGAACCAACAAAATATGGATTCTGGCTACACCCTTGTTAGAGTTTTTTTTCAAACTTTAGCAACAGGATTTATCCAATTTTTCGTTACCAGAGCCCGGCAATAAGAGTTTTTCTGGAGAAAATTCACCGTTTTCCGACACACGATTACAAAATATTTTCTTATAAAGTACTTTGGAAAGCGAGAAAGGAAAATTAAAGAAAAAATAGATGGATTATTAATAAAAACTTCTATTTAAAATTTACATTAAATTTAACCAGAAATTACATGAAAATACATTTAACCAACGTCAATTTCATTAAAGAAATAACACCACGAACTAGTCGGACTTACACCATAATATTCCCGTCCTTTGATACATGTGAAAAAAAAGTTTAAAGAATGAATTTGGAGTGGTTTTGGGGAAAATGCTTTTTTTTTGGAAATTGCATAACTTTCATGCGTAGATTACCTGAAAAATAGTATTTTTTGAACATGTTGTCTAAGGCAAAAAATCTCTTCAATATGATTGTTTTGATATGTTAACTTTTTGTAATTTTCGAAACTACGGAGAGTTCGTCCAGAGTTGGGCCATATTGTTTACCGTTCTTTGATACACAGATGAGTCTTTTGAGAAAGAATGGAGCCATTTTTTAGAAAAAATTTAAAATTAAATTAGTATATTTACACAAGATTGTGAAAATATCATATTTTTGAAACATTGAACGTGACCTTATTTGAAGATCTGTTTTTCTAGCACAGTTTTCATTAAGAAAACAATCTCTATCTTCATTATTGTAGTGGTAGGAAGACGCCGAAAATATCAACATTTTGCAATTTTTTGAAAAAACAGAAATTTCAACGAACTTGAGATCTGCCTCATTCTTTTAAACGTTCTTTACCCTATCCGAGGACAAAGTTTAATTAGAAAATTATTTGTCAATTTTGAGAAAGTTTGTGAATGTTGTTTAGACTTTATGTAATGTCCCCTCAAAAATTAAAATATCTGTTTGAAATTCGCAAAACATTCATTCAGATTGATTAATCTATTTTGAAGATAATTGGCAGATCGGTTTAGTCACTAGCGTTGACGACATATGGACCAACAGTTTTGTGTTCTATCGATTTTTAGTTATCACGGATCCACAAATGATGGATTATGGGTACAATACGTGTTAGAGGAAGTAATGTACTATACAAGGGAATACGATTTTTCCACTTCTTTGTTACCGGTACTCGGCAATAAGAGTTTTTTCTGCTGAAAATTTTCCCTTTTCCGGCACATGATTACAAACATTCTCTTCTTAAGCCTGTTTTACACGGTCATTTTTTCATCATTTCCCGTCGATACGGAGCAGACTGGATGTAATTTGTACGAAAAAATGAAGCATGCTTCATTTTTCCGTACAGATTTCATCCAGTTTGACTACAGCGCCCCTGGTGTCTCTTTATGGAACTTTCTTCGATTGCGTGAGTTCTCCGGCAGGAAGTATACCATGCGCGCACCTTTTCTTGACCGATGATCTTGCTTCCCTCCCTGGAGCCATAAACAGCTGAAGGAAAAAGATCGCAGCGAGCACTGATGACAACATTCCCAGCATTAAAACTTCGTTGGCACGAAACAGAAGCTAGTTGCTTTCATAGTCGAGAACTTCTGTTCAGCTTTATTACCATTATTTAAAGAAATATCTGAGGCAGGTCCAGGACCTTCAAGGAAGGCACCTAAAACTCCTATGTACTGTCCCTACTGTTGCCTACCCAGAGCGATGACCTGCCCGCACACATAGCGGGTTTGAGTTTCATCTACCAAAGGTAGGCATTACTGAAAATACTCTAGTGGCTGTCTTTGTAACTAATACCCCCACCCCACCCGCATTTCGTCAATCTATCGGTCAAGAAAAGTTGCGCGAGTGGTATTTATCTGGTGCGTAGCGTGGGCACGTGTTGTTTGTGATATTGAGTCTTTGCGTTCAGTGATCCCTCTCGCAAATAAAACCACAATACCTCACACATCTTTCTACTCCTTACTCTGCGAATTCGTAACTATCTGATCATTCTTCCCGCTAATTTAATTTGTTTCTGTAAATCCGATGTTCAACTGTTAAACTTCCAGCGCTTTTTGCGGCGTTTGGAGGAAGTATTTTCATCACGATTACGTACAGACCAGAAATGACCGTGTAAAACGTTGGAATCACGTTCATCCAGTTTCGGTACGCATAGAACCGAACGTCCTTTTTCCATCCAGTTTCTGTACAGAAAAATGATGAAAAAATGACCGTGTAAAACAGGCTTTATGAATTAGTGCGAGAAAGTAAATCGGCAGAAAACATTTAAATAGGATGCAGACTAAGGCACAGTAGTGTAACTAAGTCGGAAATGCAGAAAAATGTGTAGTTAGGGCAAAAATACTAAAAGTCAATGTGGATTAGCAGGGGTAAATATTCAGGGGCTCTCCTTCGCTAGTTTTCGAGTTTTGATTTGACTTTGTATTGACATCATTCAATACTATGACGCGAATTTATTAAGATTTATCTGTAATTCCCTATGTAATCTACTTGAATTTTTTCGATTTTAGCGTGATTCAAAAATAAGATTTGAATTTTTCTCAACTTCAGTTGTTTCTTTTTTACACTTTATCTTTATATGTTCATATTTTCGTCTTGGTTGCTGCTTTAACTAAAGATAACACCCTAACATCTAAGGTAGAGTGCCATTTTAATATGTTTTTGTAACTTTACAAAATTTGAATTATTTTTGTCTACCTTTAAATAAGGAATTAATCAATCTGGGTCTGTTTGATAATTTCTAAATACTCCTATGCACATTTGTATGTTTAAGTACTCTTGAGTCATTTTCTTAATGAAATCCTTTTTTAACTCAGCTACTGTTCTTTTTATTCTAGCTCCCTATACGACTCTAATCCAGCTTTCTGTTTTTTCGGTTTTATTACCGCAATTACCGTAACCGGATTACGGTAAATCCATCACCGGTTAAGTTCCTAATCGTTTATCTCTTCTTGAATGTCTACAATTATCATATATTTAGATGCCTGTATCTTTAAATTTAAGACATTATCTGTACGAGATCAAAAATTAAATTATTTCTCTGTATGTAGATTTATTTTAATAATGTCCTATACACTAAAATAATTGCCAACAAGTTCATTGACCACATCAATTCATTTTGTAGTATCTTACAAAGGTTCATGAAAATTCTTTTCGTTTGCAAGTAATTATTATTAGGTTGAAAAGATGTAGAAACTGCTGAGAAACTAAGAACATTCATTTTACTGACATTAACTACTGATTAATTGCTTGATTAAGTGTTACAACTGCTTAAATTGTAACTACTTATTAAATTAAATATTCCAAAAGAGCATATAAGACAAAATTAGAATCTGTTTTTGTTTTTTCTGTGAATTAGAATCTAACTCTTAGTGAGCACACATTTTACAAGAACAATAGTAAATTTAGATAAATGATTAAAATTTCCGTTTAAATAATTTATTATCTTTGACCGTGTTGCAGTTGTGAAGATAGTTATTATTTAAAATGCATTTGACATTTTATAGTACATGATTTAGCTTTATAATGCCTTTATAGAGGAGTATTTACAGTTAAATCTGTTAGCACTGAATATGATGATACTCAATGCCAAACATTCCTAAATGGACAGTTGATTTTTCATTTTCACTGATCCTTCACTGCATTGAATAATATATTTATAGACCAGGTCTTTTTCCAGGGTTTGCAAATTTAATGCCCTTTTCTAATTTGCAGATCCAACATCCTTCAAATATATGGCAGATTTGGAGAAAGCAGGGCTGGCAAAAGCCTTAAAGAAAAAACAGAAAGAAAAGGGCCAGGAGGAAGTGAGAGGAAGGGAAATGGTGGGCCCAGATGGTCAGATATGGCCCTATGGGGGAATGGGTGCTCCTTGGTACATGGGCCCTCTGTGCCATCCAGAGTGCACCTGCTTGCTGCCAGGATTTCAAGACCCCGATACCACGAGTAAGGAATACAAGTTGGTCAAGAAACTGTTCGATATTGCTAATGCATCTCTGGACCCCACCGGTTCAGATCAGCACGCCACAGGCACGGCAAAACCATGCAAGGACGACGATGATGATGATGACGTATGCGAAAACAGCAAAGAAAAGCAACAAGAAGTACTCCACGAAATTGGGGAGGAAATAATGAAAATGATGCTGGCATCCCAGCGACAACACTCTAAAAAGAGAAGAAGGCACAGGAAGAAGTCGATCAGTCCCCCGTCGCCTAGCAGCGAGGAAGGCAATGTCACTTACGACGATTCCGGGCCGGAAGGCTGCATCGGCGAGGTGTGTCGACTCAGAGCCGAGAAGGATAAAAATGAAAGTGAAACGGCGAAAAGGAGCGTGAGGAGAAGTAGAAGAAGTTCGAGAAAGAGTTACACATAAGAGGCAGGGAGAGAACGAGGGAGGAGAGGAGTGGAGCGAGGTCGACTTCGCTGCGACACGTCGTTGTGCACAGGACCCACGGAGAGGTATGAACGTCTTTTATCTGCGTCACTGCGTTTCGAGAAATATTTTGCGTGTCTGATCACGTCACGCTCGCACCCGGTCCAACCGTTCTTAACAGCCCGGAACCTCTAGAACAGATAGGAATTCTCATCTCTGATAGGCTAATTCGCCAACCCTCTCCACGCGCCCTGGGCTCAGAACAAAATTCAGTTCAGGTGGAATACAGCATATGAGCGCACGCTCTCTGCCTCGAGTTCCGTGTGGAAATATAAGTTGTCTCACGAAAAGTCTTTCAATGCAGCGTTCAGCTTTAGGTTTTTTTGATGTTCATACCGAACATTATTGTCTCATAATGAGCGTAATTTGAACACGTGGACATAACGCATTATTGTCAATTGCTAGTTAAGTTCAATATTTTGAATCGTGTGGATTCTAATGTAAAGTTTTCCAATCTCACGCCGAGGTTCAACGGTGTAAAATGTTTCCAGTTTAACTAAATGATCAACATTTTATATTTATGTGTTTGTGCCAGTGATTGACGTGGTAATGAATAAACGTGTATTGTGCAATCACTTCTGTATTCAATTGAAGACGGAAGCAGTCCTGGTAACCTGAAACCCATTAACTGTAGAAACTGAGCCATCAAAAGGGTTACAGACTGACAAGCACGAACAACCAAAATAAAAAAATAGTCCACTAAACCATCCTTAGTGTAAAGCGCACTGTATAGAACCATTTCTATTCTTTAATGATAGTCTCCTATTTCAAAACTTACCGGATGTTCATAGAACAACTCCAAACCGTCGCTAAATGCTCCAGTCTTTGAATTACTCCAAATGAAGTTTTCGAAAACTCAATAGATTCCTGAGTAAAAGACCATGAAATTTCGCATTTACACAAACGCTTCACGCCATTTTCTTAAAGACGGCTTCCAATTTTTCAATGAAAATTAGTATTTGGAACAAGGTATTAGCCTTCTTTTAAATTCTTATATTAATATTTCGGTTCTACAATTTGGAAACCGAAAAGTTAGGAAAATGTCAAAAACTGTGTGCTTTGTGTTTCAATTTGTACTTTAGGCGGCGATAGATGGCAGCAGATATTGAGGAGGATTCTACAGCACTAATCCACACCAAGAAAATTAGAAAATTTTACTACGAGAAAGTCTGTGCCATTCTGTAGCACCTCTAGTTACTTTCTCGTATATGTATTGCGTATCTACTGAATAATATACATAGAATAGAGAAAGTTATGTAATGGTGCGGAAAATCAATTTCGACGTTTTAGCAAAAAAAAAAACTCGTTTTGGAAGCCCCTGATAACGAAAAAGTAATTCTTTTCAAAACGTCCGTCCGTCCATCCGTCTGTTTGGTGTATATAAACAACACTGGAGCCTAAACTATTTGTACGATTTTTTCCAAATTGAAAACCCCTGCCCATGTGCCCTTAGTCGAAGCTCTGTGATTTTCAGAAACATTAATTTTTGGGTGTACATTTAATTAAGACCTTTGAAAATTTTCACAATTTTCCAAAAACGTCTCAAATATTTTCTTTAAATTTCTTGTAAGGGTAGAGTAAAATACACTGATAACTGTGTTATAGGTGCGATTTTCACGGTGAGGTCTGAATTTTTGAAAATAGCAAAAGTTAGAGCTTTTCGGCGTCTTCCTACAAGTATAAAATTGAAGTCACAGATTTATCCTTCAAATGAAATTTGTTGTCCATTAATAAGCTCTTTCATAAAAGTCATGTACATTTTTTTGAAAATTTTCGAATTTTTCGTGCAATAGTGTGCAATATTACCAATTTTAAGAAATATGAAACAAAATTTTCTCAAAATTGACCACAATTTTTTTCTTTAAATTGTTGAAAGTGTTAGTGGAAAACAAACCCTATACGATGACATTATCGCCATATTGCTCTATCTTTTTGTCTTTTCAAAAGTTACAAAAATTTATTTTTTTGACTTGTCTCACATGTCGGTAATATTTACATTGGAGACGATTTCTTCACGTTATTGTACTTATGAGTACATGTTCTTTAAATAATGTCAGATATAGTTTTTCGAATACTCAACAGTTTTCTGTTAAAATGAGCTCAAAATTCCGCATTTGCAGAAACGCACAAACTGTAATTTTTCAAACACGGCTCGAAATTTGTTTTTCAAACCCTTCGTATGGATACTGCCAATATCATTGTTTAAGATGGAATAAAGTTAGTTTTGCTGCATTCTATGTTTTTTTAAAACATGTGATAGATTTAATTGTTTTGATAAACCTGTTTCTCTGTTGATATGTACATGTCGAGTAATTTATATACAAGATTGCTTTTGTGAGTGCTTCTAATGACTTCAAATAAAGTTGTTCGAAAGCTCAATAGTTTTCTGCAGAAAAGAGAGTTAAATTTCGCATTTACAGTAACACTTAAACACAATTTTTTCAAACACAGCTCCAAGTTTTTCACTAAAAATTGCCATTTGAGAGCAGGTTTTACTCTTCTTCAGTATTCTTTTGAGTAATATTTTGGTTCCACTATAAGGAAACCGTAAAATTATATATAGTCGATGCCGAGCTGTTGAGGAAAAGGAACTGGCAACGTTTATGTGGCGATCAGTTGGGAAAAGAGGATAGTGGTAAATAAACGACAATTAGTGTTGAAAGTGGGTGAAAAGTCTAGAATATGTGGGAGAAGTATTTCGAACGATGTGAGTGGCAGTTTCAAGTTCATTTACTGCACGTGTCTTTAAATTCATTCAAAGAGGCCATACCTTGTACAATTTTACGTAAATAATTCATGATTTTCATATGTTGTACAGTTGATATTATCTGGAAAAGTCAGTTTGTTGTATTGTGTTAAAAGTAATTGCTTTTTTTGTGATATGTAAAGGGGTAAGATTTAAGTAGCGTGAATGCTACGTTTTATTCAGTGTTATAGCGAGTGCGAAGCCCAAGGCTAGCACCTGTGAACGGGATTCATTGAAACAAGTGTGAAATTCATTTTAAAAGCCGTGCACGGAAAAACTAGAGGCTAAAAGAGTAAAATAATTTGGTAGTGGAAAAACTCAGAAAGGAGTGAGCAAATTGTAAATTGCAGTTGGTGAAAGTATGTTCAGGCAGTTGAGGTGACGCCTATTTTTTTTTTTTTTTTGCTTGTTTTATTTTTTTCAGTCACCAGCTACTTAAAGTACATTATCCTGTTATGAAATTGCGTCACTGTAAACTTTTTCATTGAATATATGTTCATTTTATTCGTATTTTATCTGATTCATTGTGTCAAGGGTTCAGACCTTTCTCATACCCAAAATATTCTGCTTCCTGAGAATTTTAAGCTCGCTTCACGAGCATTCATTCTATCACGCCCTCACAACGTGTGGAAGGTAGTAGGTGGGCGTGTTAGAAAAAAAAAAAATATATATATATATATATATAATATATATTATATATATATATAATATATATATATAATATATATATATTATATATATTATATATATGTGTGTGAGTGTGTGTATATACACACACATTTCAGGCGGCGATAGGCGGCAGCTGCCAAGAGTAGTGGCACGTTCTAATAACTAGCCCCAACAAAAGAAAATAGAAAACAAATACAAGAAAATCTGTGGCATTCTGTAACAGCACTAGTTACTTTCTCGTATGTGTACATATTTATATAATTTATTTCTTTGCACACGCGCGCGCGCGGACGGGTGGAAAGTCGTTTGGCCGTTAATCGATTTTTCGGTAACGAGGACGCACAAAAGATGGATTCGGGCTACATTACGTGTTACAGGGATTTTTTCATTGTTTAAAACTGGATTTATCCACATTTTCGTTGCTAGGGCTGTAACTGTTCTTGTGGCGACAATTCGCCGTATTCTGATTCTAGAATACAATATTTTCTCATCTTAGGTTAGGAAAGGCGAGAAAGTATAATATAAAATACAATATCTGGAAGCTTCTATTAATCTATGAAGCTTAAATTAAAGCATGGATTTGTATGGAAGTCCCGTCACTACTCTTTACATCTTAGAACATCAGGTACAAAAAGAATTGTTGGTTGGTTGGTTGCTTCCTTGCGTGGCTGACGTGCTCGGACTGTGCTCCAATTCTTTTAAAGCAAAAATAAACCGAAAATCGATATTGTAAAGTTATACCGCGTCCCAACAGTGAGACCGGATTCTCGAAATATCCAAGTAACTCCAAAAACCACTACAAAGACAATCAGAGAGTGCAAGCGCTTCAAAACAAGAACGGGGAAAATAAATTTTACCACCTACTGCATTTTTCGCAATAGAGAATTTTGTTTAGAAATTGCAAACATTTCAGTTACACATTAGGCAAACCTTTCTCGTGTTTTTCAAAAACATGTGCATGACCTTTATTAACGAGTGATTTTTTACAACACACTTGTCTAAAACAAAATTTCTTGTCTTTTGTTTTGTTTTTTCAAATGTTAACTTTTGCAAAGTTTTTAAGAACAGACAGGGACCAGTACCACTATTTTCCCGTTTTTGCTAAATACGGAAAATATTTAAAGAAAAATGGAGACGTTTCTGAGAAAATTTTGTTCAAAATTTAAAAACTTTCCTGTTTCGCGCAATTTGACGCAAAAAACTCTGTTTCAAAAAAATGAACACGATGTTGTTTGAAAAACGGTTTCTGATGAACATATTATATTACGAAAAAAATTCTTTTAAAATTATAGAAAATCGCCTAAGAAATCAATTTTTGCAATTTTCTGAAAATCAGGTCTATTAACGTGAGCGAGACCTGCACCAATTTTTAAGCGCTTTTTATGCTGTCCGAAACCAAACTTTCATAATTTTGTTTCCATATAAGAAAAAACTTAAAAAAATAGAATTTCCCTTTATTTATTTTACGCAAAATTGAATGCAAAAAGAAAATGCAATCACTATCTTCAACACTTTAATTGTTGAAAGATAATAAATAATTTATTTATTATAAAATATAATAAATATTTTCAAAGTTACAAAAATAGGGGTTTTTAAAGAAAAATAGTGGTGCTACAGAATGGCACAGATTTTCTCGTAGTAAAGTTTTATAATTTCCTTGGTGTAGTCTGACTTTACGGTCTTGCCCCATCCTCGTGCCAGCTGCCATCTATCGCCGCCCAAAGTACATTTTTAAATTAAATTCTCTCAACTTTTCGATTTCCTAATACAAGAACCGAAATTTTACATTAATAAGAGTAAAATATCGTCCTAAAAAGTAATTTTCATTAAAGAAATATGAAACCACTCCTATGCATGTGGCGTATAAGCGTTACTGAAAATGCAAAATATAAAGCTGTTTTTCACAGGAATCTTGGAGTTTTCGGAAAACTTCAATTGATGTCGTTTGAAGCACTTCCACTCAATACAATAGTGTTTAAAAACAGATGTAAATGTGCACATTCACGGCGTAACATACTTTAAAACAAAATAAATTTGAGTAATTAAAAAACGAAAAATCACCAAAATGTAATCATAATAAACAGTAAATTAACACTATCGTTGGAAGAGTTTGAAGAAAAAATATGGAGCATTTTAGAGAAAATGGCATTTGAGCGTTTTCAAAAATGCGGAAATTTCAACTTATTTTACACATAACTGTTGAGTTTTCGAGAAATGTTATATAACATTATTTAAAGCACATGTACTCATCGATATAATAATGTGAACAAATTTCCGCTAATGTAAATATTGACGATGTAAGTAGCAAGTAAAAAACAATGACATTGTAGTAATTTTTTAAAAAACAAAAGAATAGAGTGAGTTATTTGTTTACTTAGAGTTTATGTCATTTTAGAGTATATTTAGCACCAACATTACCAAAATTTAAAGAAAAAATTGAAGCAGTTTTGAGAAAAAGTTTATTTTATTAATTTTCCAACTTGCATATAACATAGGCAATATTTCTCGAAAACTCCTTAAATTTTTAACGGGAAATGTCAAAATAGAAAAGAAAAGTACTAGAATTTTAAAATAAAACTAACAATGACTAATCGGTAAACACTCCGAACTATCACTGTCGAACAAAATACTTATATGTAAAAGTCTCCTGTAATTCATATGGACCTGCGGTATTCAACCTTGGAGCTCTGCCAGCGTCTCCAATATTGAAATTCTTTTTTCGATTCTAATCCAAATATCTTCGATCAGTAACAAACGCACCCTAATAGGTCAGTATGAAGTGCTCCATAATAAACTTCAAATCAAGAACATTAAAGAAGGGATAACGTCCGCTAGTAGCGCCCAAAACCGCTAGATATAACGTACCGATTTGTTTAAATAGGAATGCTACTGTTGAGTAACATTTCCACTACGTACATATTACTATTAAACCATTTGCCTAATACTTCTGTGGAAATAAATGGCAAATAAACATAATTCATCCAAAAAAATGTTCAATGAACTTACGCCGTCGGATAGAAAGTATTTCGATAAAGGAGAGAAAAACTTTATTAGTTGACGAGCATCTCTTAACAAAATGCGTCTTCCCTGAGTTTCTTGCATCACTCGTTACATTTGCCTTTACAATCGCCAAGCGACCCCATACTTAGTCTTCATTCATACCTTCACTCCATAATAAAACTCCACGCTATTCCTCCTTGCGAAGTGATGCCGCCAGTTTGAATCAGTTGTTATTCAGCTCCAAACCCTTCTACCCACACTACTTTGTGCTGCCAGCTTGAAAAGACATCCGGGAATGTGTACGTATCCAAACACCTAAAGAGAAAAAAAATTAATTGCACTATTGTGATTTTCATTTTATCCTCCAACTTACTTACTCTACACTACGTAAGTATTATTGCGTGAAAGTAAAACTGCGTGACATTATTTAAACATCTAATTTTAGAGAACTAATTTTATTCAGATAAAATCTATATCTACATGTTTGTAGTTGTACGAACACGTTGAAAATAATATAAACTTTTTTCAACGTTTGGAACTTTTTTAAATTGTTAGTTAATAGGAAATCAAAACTGCTTCATTTTTATACGCGGTTATCGCTCTATTTGAGAAAAACTAATGCCACTTATCTTTGTCATCTGTTAGTAATATAGTGCGCCCGAAATGACGCTGCGCAGTGGGCCGAGTCACGATCTCCTATTAAAAATTGCTTTCATGTCGGTAGCAGCATATATTCCTAGCTCCTTGGGTAGCAGATCGCTGGGAAACAAATGAAGAGAACAACACTTACAGCGTCTGTTATGATTGTGGTGAGTGCAGTATTTAAGTTTACATGCTGCTACCAACATTTTTTGTTGCAAGCACTTTCACCAGCAAGATTGTACTGCGAAGAGACTTTCCTGGCTCGCTATCTGTCAATTCATAATTAAATTAACCAGCTATCGACGCACTTCCTCATCAGTCAAGGAATAGATGGTGAGGTTCCTGTGAAAGTGTTAGTAAACTTAAAACGAATTAGTCTGGTGTGTCAAAATGAATGTATATTTCTGCATTTTATGTGCAATTATTAAAATAATTGTTCCAACTATTATATTCTTGATTAAATTTTCGTCAATGTTTTTTTTTGTGACAGGTAAGCAAAGAATATCCCAATACTCCTGAGAATGGAAGCAGTGTACAAGAAAGACAAAGCATCTAATGTAACTAACGAGACAATAAAAACGATTTAAAAGTTGGTTTAAAAATGTATACTTTTGTTTTTTAAAAATTAGTTACGAAAATAATAGCGGAGGCCCATCCACTAGTGGTGGAGGGGGGAGAACTGGAAAAGAAGGTGTAAGTCATAAAGGTTTAAAATAACTGCGTTTTAATAATGGAATTATATACTTAATATAAATCAGAATAAGAAAGTTCTATATTTATAAATCTTTGGAATAAAAAAAATAAATGATTTAAATCAACGATTTTTAAATGATCGTGTTTTATAAAAAGTTAACCCAATGCTAAATTACGTGGGAGAAAAAAGTGAACATTCTCATTATTGTACTTAATGAATTAGTGTCACAGGAATTCTAATACTGAAACTTGGAATAAATTAATGTTCTACTCGTAATATTAGTGATTGAAGTTGCTCAATGACCTCTAGCGGACATTTTCGGAAGTTCCACGCAAGGTTGTGGTGAAGAGAGTGCCTGCCGGCGAGAGTTTAAATTACTTATAGAGTGGAAAGACGGCCTAAACTTCTGCCCGAACAACGAGCTAGCCTACTCAATGCCCATGAACCGGTAGCGGTAGCTCAGTGCATCAACTGATGTCACTGCAGCGCCTCTGACCGGGAGGTCCCAGGTTCTCACTCCCCAGGTTCATACACCTAAAATTAGTGTATCCATTATTCCAAATCGTTTTTTCTTATGCTTGCTAGAGATGTTATAGTGACCGTCCTATTGTTTCACTTGAAGCTTTCGAGTAAGAATTTTTCCCGGGAAAGGTACCAGCCTTTCGCGGGATTATGATCTGACAGGGCTGGTGTCTTATGGCTTGATCACAAAGCACCATGCGTACTAACCCTACATGCGAGGCAGATCCTTCTGCCCTTTTCTGGCCATTAGAGACTTTATCCTTGTTACCCCGGACATGGGTTACAGCTGTTTGTGCGGAGATCTTTATCGCGGGACTGCCGTTGAGGTCCTCTTCTGGAGAACTTCTTCGTCTGATCCTTCTCCTTCGACCTGTCCGGCAAGGGAGGCCCTACCAGTAGCTACGCTACCGCCGGCATAGCTCTCAGGATCATGGAGGTACTCAAGCTCCACCACCAACGTCAAGGTCATGTACTCCCTAGGTGAAGTCTTTTAGAACTATGCACAAAAATATAATGTATACTTTACGGGAACTGCTGGTTTTATTAACATAATTCGTATATTGTGGAGTATTATTCAAGATGGAGTGTTGTGTTTTCCCGCAGCATTACAATACTTTCTCGTTACTTTTTACGCGGTATGGAGAAAGTAAAAAAAGAAGCAGTTTTCTTTGCACACTACTGAACAGTTTTCTGAGAGAGTCAGAAAATTCACTTTTACATTGGTCTCCTGAATCTTTGCAAATTGTCTTTGCACTTCATAATGAATCTTCTCCAGAGCACTTTCTTATAAAGTAAGAGCTAATTGGTTTTGCTCCTTCCTCTGTCCTCTGCTCTCAGATGACTCCCTATTACTTCCCTCAGTTGACATTCCAGTCATTTTGGTAATTTAGAAGAAATTGCACCTTCCCTAAGACGAGGAAACTGTAATGGTGTTGTAATTCCGATTTGCTCATGAAGGGCATATTCCTTTCTGATAATATCATGTGGAGAAAAACGTTGTTCACAAACCTAAAAAAATATTATTCTTTGTTAGTCACAATAGCATGCTCAGGATCTCTGGATATTTATTTTAATTCTAATGTAAGAATATAGAATGATGAATGTTACATATGTTACATAGCCACCCGGCTGTGGGTTGTAGAAACTAAATCGTGTTTGATTTGTCTTATTCAGTTTTGTACAAGTTGTGGATCACTTGGAAAACCAAAAACTGTTCCTTTTCGTGGATGTAATTGTAATTATAATTACAGTTGGGCACTGAACAGCAATGAGGCATGATGAATAGTAAGAATTTACTGAGAAAACTCGCACATCAGAAATTAAACCAAAATTAATTTTACAGTTACAGTTATAGGTAAACAGAATTCACAAAATGACACTATAAAACTTATAGCACATCGTCATCTAAAGAAATACGTAAAAAACTCTTAAAAGTCACCGACACTACGATTCCCCATAGCACTTTCTGTGATGAGGTAACCGTGACGGCACGATTGCGCAACCTTTTATTACAGTGGCCACGGTTGGAAGTCACCTGAGGAGCAAACACATCTAATAACGCCCGGGGTGCATACAAAACTTTACGTTTACTAGTTCGTTGCTGAATTAAACAAGAATTCTAAAATTTTATAATTTTTCTTGCGTTAAAGTGAAAAAGTAAACAAACGTCGTGTATCTAATTACTATTGCATACTTCTTACTGGACATATTTGTTTGTAAAATAGGAAAACAATATTGGCCTACGGAAATTCCCGCAAAAGCTTACAAACTACGAAAAATGGTTTTCCGTAAAATCTCGAGCAATATATGAAAAATGTTATGGTGTATATGAGAGATCAGTTTCGGTACTTTATTTTCAGTTTCAGAGTCTGATCATTTTGTAACATAATTTACTTATATATCTCAACTTTTCTCTAAAAAGGAAGAGAGTTAAAGTTTTATTTAAAAAATGAAGTGTTTGTAGTGTACAATTAGTTATATATTACATAAAAATTACCAATAATACGAGAAAATAAGAACTTTTTTCTATTGTTTGTATTTGTAATCAGATGAACAGAAAGAGAATAGCTGTGTCTATGTTAGGTGTCTCTTCATCAATGAAATGTTGTTTTTAAATTCTAGTGATTACCTGCTGCAAATGGAATTCTGATTTTCCTACAGACAGCTGTCATATTCCCAAGAATTTTAGTCCAACCACATCGCATCTATCGATCTCATCTTAGAGAGCGGTTGGAAGATAACGGCTGTGCGCAGCACTACTTCCAGCTCAAATGCCCTTCGGCGAAAATTACTTAATCTTGAACCCAAATTTTGGTTGGTTCGTTGGTTATACATTCCGGGCGCGTTAACAGCTCAGGTCATTAGTCCCGTAGGTGTAGTGCATGTTTTTTCCTCGGAAGATGGTGGTGATCTTCCCTGAATAGATGGCGAGATCCGGCGCCGACATACCGTCGGCTAACGGGGTTTCTCCCTAACCAGGACTCTCCCACCAGCGGAGCACCGCCCCAGCCGGGACAAGCTCTCAGCTCTCGACCGGTCTCCCGGAATGTGTGGTTGTGCAGTGCATATTTGTTTAAGTGTGTGTGTGTGTGTAAGAGGAAGAGGATATGACAAGGAAGAGAAAGGAAAGATCGCGTGTGGTCCGTGGCCTGTTTGGTAGGGTACTGCTCCGGTATTCGCCTGGTGTTGATCGGAGAAACCATGAAACCACCGATCAGAGCAGCCGACCGCAAGAATTCTCCTCCAGACAGTGGCTGAATTCGACGTAGCTGAAAAGCTAGTGTCGAAAATCCTGCCGCCGTGGGAAGTGGGTACCTAGGACCTCCCCGGTCAGAGGCGCTGCAGTGACATCAGTTGATGCACTGAGCGACCGCTTCCGGTCGCAGCTCGCGCCACTGAAGTTCGGTTGCTCGTTATTTCTACCAACCGCTGCACAAGCTACCGCTCCGGGTTGCATAAAATGAAATACATTAAATCCAAATGATGTAATTTGTGGGCTTAATTTCATAAGTAACAGTTGATATATTGTAAATTCTAATGGGACTATTGGATGATTCTTAACAGGAAGATTTCAAAAGCATAAACTACCTCATATGAAACATTTAGAAGATTTTATTACATGCGTCGACTTATGTTCAGAGAAGAAACGTCTATGAATCCGGTTTGCTTCTGACATCCACCATCTTACAGAGTGAAAAGAGCCTGTGGGCCAGCTCCTGTATTTAAGTCGGCCCACACCTGCCCAGGTTCATGTCGCTTTGCTAGAGTGTGACATGACTCATCTAATAGATGAATTCATAATTGGCAAAGAAGTCTCCAAATAACTGCCAAAAAGCTAATCTTTCCCTCTTGCCTTATACTTTCTTTAAAATAATTTCCGCTTCTGGCTGTACGATCAGTCTGAGATACGTGGGATTAATACGTAAGAAGAGGGAAAGTTGTGACATTCTCGTCAGCGATTTCGAAATTTCTACGTGGCTTAAAATTGCACATCATTTCAAACCTTGATTTACCTATAGCTATTAACTCGAAAATCTTAGTGTCGTTCAAACATCAAATTAAATATTTTATTTCATAATTACATCAAGAAAAATAAAATATGTGAAGACGTCCCTCACATTCCTCTTGAATTCGGATGAATCTGAGTCTCTAATGAAACCAAACTACAATAATAGTAACAATATTTAAAACAATAGTTTATTGCTACGTAACAGCCTCCAATTGTTTTAGCTTAATGAAATATATTAAAAATATTTGGAAAAGTATCGGAATATGTGGCAAATCCAATAAGCAGATTTTATCCAGTAAGTAGTAAATTATTGTTGGAGAGGGAACGTCCTCCAGGGGTCTTCAAAAATATCCTATCTTTTATAAAATTAATAATTATTACTTTTTACTTTATTTCTTCAATAAATTATTTTTCTTTATTTGTACTTAATATAAATGTTAATATAAATTATTACTTTTATTATTACCATATCACTCACATAAATTCTAGAGAAAAGTATTACCGGTTAAGTAAAATTATTTGATAGATATCTCGTAACGCATAAAAAAACAAAAATGCAAATTATGAACTTACATCTGTGTTATTTATGAACGTAGTTAATATAAAATGCGTACACATGAACTCACACTGTATTTAAGAGAATCAATCAAAGAAAGCAAACACAAATCTGTTAATGTTGAACACTCAATCTCTGCTGCTTTAGTTCTATTCTTCAGTGGTTACTAAGTTTTGTTTCAAAATCATGAAAATAATGAATTGTGGTATGATTGTAGGACCATAGTTTAAAGATAATTTAAAAATATTTAGTTTGTTTGATCTCCACTCTACATGTAATACTTGATGTGTCTGTCTTTTAGTAGGTTGACTAACACCAAAAGAGAAGAATACAGTCATCGATATAGGCTTCATTTTGGCAGCCTATATAACGGACTACAGGAAGTAAAGGCGCATGCGTCAAATGTGGGAATTCCGGAAAAAGAAACGACGACATCCACTCCGAACACATGATTAGGAAAGCACATCGTTCCGGAGACAAAATACACTATATTATAAGAAATTACGGACCAATAAAAAACTAAATTATAGACGAATTAAATGCTGATCTAAAACATGAAAGTAGCTTTACAAAAGGAAATTTATTTTATTACTGAAACTTTTATTACATATTACTTGAAAAATTAAATGAATCAAGATGCTTATGTCAAAATTGTAAAAATCGCAACAATAATTCGTAATGAAGAATGACATCCTAGACAAAAGTGCAAGTCTAGTTCCAAAGGGTTAGAAACCGTCAAATCAAAAGAAAGCGCCAAACCCAGTAATGATCAACCTAAATCGAACGTCAGTTTAGCCGACGATGTGAAGTCGAAGAGTAGTGTAAAATCTGAGGATGCCAAATCTAAAGGCAGTACAAAATCTGCGGACAAGAAACCAAAATTAGGTGTGAAAAATAAAAAAGCGAAATCCAAAGACAATATTGGCGATTCCAAATTGAAGAGCAATGTTGAATCTGAAAGTCTCACAATGAACAATCACACGTCAGCAGAAAGTCTCTCAAAAGGAGACAATATTGACCAAACGCAGCTCGCAAACACAAACGCCAGTGCGAAGGACGAAGAAGCCGACCGCCAACGGGATTCGAAATCAAAAACTAGCGTTGAAATCGAAGCCACTTCCAAGAACGACGAAGAGGATTCGAAAATCAAGAAGAAGCAGATAATTTCAGAAGCGAACCAGAGGATGAAGGCAAAACACCGCAATGGATGAATCAAAGAGCGAGTTGAAAAATATAGGGGTGCAAGTGATGGCAAAGGATATCGAAGATGAAGCTAAAAAGAAGCCGCCGAAGGAGCGTGATAAAAAAAAAGGTGGTGGGGATGAAGAATTAGCAAGAAGTGATGCACAGAAACCAAAGAAGAAAAGAACTTGCTGGCAGAAGATGTGCAGTTGTTGCGGAAATGTCAGATCTGAAGGTACTAAAATTTTATTCCGTTAACATAGTAACGTTTGTAAGTTAAATGTGTTGAATTCTGTGTTCTAGGATAAAATTCATATGTTTTTTGCTTTATTTACACTCTCAACATTTTTATTTTATTTAAAGTATACATGTGAATGACGCATCATTGAGTAAACAATGATGTTCGACCTAACATTCATTTTTCAAATTATAACACTCCTCATTTGCATTGTACTGTTTATTACCGAACATCTAAATTCCTATTTCCTTACGCAATAGTACAAGGTAACTCTAATCAGAAAATTAAGACGGATATTTCATAATCACTATGATTATAAATTATCTCTGATCAGAAACTATGCCTAAAATGGCACAAAAATATTTAAGTATAAATCACACAAACTCATTTAGTTATACATAAGTCATACTCCAAAATGAGCAAAAAATAAACACTATCCTTTCTATCTGATTCCATTATTGGGATCAAGTACACATTTTTTCTGAATATCTAGAAAATATTCACGATAAACTACGGAATTAGTAATGTCGACCCGATGGCCGAGATCGCGCCGTAGTAATCTCGGATCGAAAGGGCCGCGAATTCGAGTCCCGCCTCGGGCATGGATGTATTTGGGTTCGTCCTTCACCCCTCATCATCACCATTTCGTTTCATCTTCATGGTTACCATAACGTTAACTCCAATAGCGGTCGCTAGTGACCTAGATGTTGATGCGACCTTAAATAACAAAAAACTGGTAATAATTACATATTCAATATGGCGCAGATCTCGACGACTGCTACTCCAAATGCACGCAAATGGCGGGTCCTGGGGCACTTCACCCCCCCTCAGAAGGGGCCCCCGAAGCGTGGGGGGCCGGCGCGTGGCGGCCGTGCTGGGGGCCCCCCGCGTACGGTTCTTCGCCCTGGAGCCAACAGTGGGGCCCGGCCCCCCCAGCGGCCCCCCGTGGGCTTTCCCCGGCTCAGTTCCCTCCTCCGCCAGGGGCTCGTACGCGCAGAGAGAATCCAGATCCACGAGTTTGACGTCCGACAGGGGAAAGATACGGAGCTGCAAGTCGGGGGACACGAGGTCTTCGAAGATAGAAGGTAAAACGAAACTTTCTATAAACAGCGTGTTCACAAATGTGCCCACTTTTTGGAAGTGCAATTGTTTCCAGATCCGGCAAAAAATATATTGTCAATTACTGTGTTTGGCAGTTAAAAGTAGAGAGCGAATTTTGTTCTTATCTCTTTTTATTCTTTTGTTCTGATTCATAGGTGTCGATATATTTATTCGTTTCATTATCAGTGCATTTATATAATTTTCACATGCTTTTTCATGCTATTGTGAGATTGAGTGCGTATTGTGAGAGTGTGCGTAGAGCGACTATTTTCGCCTCTTTTCGCTTTTTGAAAGCATGTTTTCCATTTCAATGTGAAACTCGCTCGCATAACTTTATTCGACGTTTCATCTTACATGTTGAAGACAGGTGAAAACCTCTTTTACCCTAGAATGACCCATGTAACATGTCTGGCTCACGATGTTCAACGTGTGGCAGAGAAACCGGGAGCGGTGGCTCAGTGCATCAACAGATGTCACTGCAGCGCCTCTCACCGGGAGGTCCTAGGTTCGAGTCTAGACGGCGGCAGGATTTTCGAGACTAGCTTTCCAGCTAGGTCGAATTGAGTCGCTGTCTGGAATTGGCGCGGCCAGAAAAACGAAAAAAATCATTCAATCATTATCAAATTCGTGTTAAGAATATGATATCGAAAAGTGAAAAAAGCAAAATGGCAGATCCAAGATGGTGGGCAAATAATATAAAAGTCATTTTATTGATATAAAAGTATTTTGAGGCAAAATTAACGTGGTTGCTAATAAGATTATAAGTTGAAAAGTTTAAAAGACCACAATGGCGGATTCAATATGCCTGACAAATATTGATAAATGTCTTTTTATTAATATTGAAATATATCATTAGAGATTGTTGTAGTTAATGGTTAAAAATATCTCAAAAATGGAAAGCTCAAAAAATGACAAAATAGAGGATAGAATACGGTATAAATTACAACAATAATAATAATAATAATAATAATAATAATAATAATAATAATTTTATTCCAATTACACTTATTAGTATAATGTTTGTAACTATAATTAAAAGTTGTAGTTTCCTTCTTTTTCATCTACATCATTAAGTTCTCTTTCTTCTGCTTCTTCAACTGAATCATCGTCTTCAAAGACTGTTTCCTCATCATCTGCATCGGAATCTACACAATCTTTTGCTACAGAAACTAAGGGGGCTTCTTCCGACACACTACAGTTTCTTTGGTGATGATTTGCGTTGAGAAGAAACGTAGTGATCCTGGTTGCCAAGAATCTCCTGAATACGTCATCCATAGTCTAAAATTCTGGAAAACTTCGAGAAAAAATATCAGGTGATATTGCTTTATCAACGTATTAGTTGATTCTTGACCATCCTCCCACAATTGACCGATGGGTAAAATGGCCGAAGAAATAATGTCTGGTCTGTGGATAAACAATCTATGGACTTCTGTTGGCATATTGTATGAAGTAGTGTCTATCAGTTGCTAAGATACCGGAATGCAACAATATCTTGAAGATTGTGTTATAGTAAACGAGACGCGGCGACTTTTGTCCTTTTCTAAGTTGAAGGAGAAAGCGTTGTTTTCGTCCTTTTTCTGCTTATCATATTCTTTACAATGCTTCTAGGCATCGAATATAATTTAAATTGAACAAATGTAGCTAATAATTAATTGACTTTACAGTCGTTTTTGAAAATATCCCAATAACGACATTTTGCTAATGTTGCTTAAGACGTCGTTCAAAGCCGGAGTCGGTACTAGTCGGTGGATTTGAAGGTTAATTTACAGAGGTAATAATATAAGATTACGGACACAGTAAAAGACAGTGGAATGTCGTGGAATTCGTAACTTATCTCCATTTTTTAGGCGCATTTTACAATTTTCTTGTGAATTTTGCGGTATTCAGTAAATTTTCAAAAAGAACATGAATAATGAATGATATAATAATGATGTAAACGTTTTTAATTAATACATACTTTCTGGAACACCTTTCATACTGAAAATATTCGCTTCCCTATCCGAGACACAAATATGTGTCCAGACACACTAACATGCGCTACACTACCACATATTCCGAAAGCCCGGTCGGGAGCATAGAGCTTGTCCCGGCTGGGGCGGTGTCCCGCTGGTGGGAGAGTCCTGGTTAGGGGCCCCGCTAGCCAACGGTAGGTCGGCACCGGATCTCGCCATCCGGCGAGGGAAAATCACTGCCATTTCCCCTGAAGAAAAACATGCACTACACTTACGGGAATAACGACCTAAGCTGATCACGCGCCCGGAACCACTAACCAACCAACGAAACAACCATCAGATGGCTTTCCAATAGCATCAATTTAATATGTCTCACTCAGTTTTCAATTTTTACTATATATACGAATATAATAATTTGTATATACGTATATATTATAATACGGGTATAATATCCTTAATACGTATATACGGAGTAATATACGCATTAAGGACAAAACTATGTAGTGCTGTTTGTCTTTCAGATCGTTAATAGTTACACTAGTTGCAATTTGTTTACATTTTGGAGTACCACTAGTTTATTTCTTGTCCCCGTAAGTATTGTTCTATCCAAGAAAGGTTTTTGACAGCACGTTTAGCACAAGTCATAAGTATTAATTCTTTAAAACCTTAATTTATTATTATTGGAAAACTGTGTTATTTCAAGTTTTATCATATCATATTGCAGCTTTAATGAAGAAATTAATTTTTATTTGTTATTTTCTGTATTCATTCTAGCGTTATGACCCGGTACATTAATGTACTGCTAGGCTTTTTCATGCCATTTAGTGAAACACTCACAAAATTCTAATATAACACAGAGGAGTAAATAAGGTAAATCTTTTCTCCTGCACTTCCATTGGCTCATCCACCCCTCCTCATGTGCAGTGTTGCATCCATCCACGTCCCCACCCCTCGCCCCAGGCGACTGCCCGTCCTCGATATAATCCTCGTCCGACTTTTCCAGTCTCCTGCTCTGTCTCTGCCTTCACCGTGCCTCATTCCTCTGCCCCTGCCCCTTACAACCTCCGTCCCCACATTCACCTCCGCTCCATCTCCACCCCGCCTCCTTCACATCCCCAGTAACATCCGCCCCGCCCCTCCCCCCGGTCCCGTCCCGTCCTCACTAGCGCTCCCCCCTCTCCTTTCGCCGTCCACGTCTCCTTCCCCACCACGCCTCCGCCGCCGCCGCCGCCGCCACCCCGCCTCGTCCCCGCCCGTCCCCGCCCGTCCCCGCCCCGTCCCCGCCCGTCCCCGCCCTGTCCCCGCCCTGTCCCCGCCCTGTCCCCGCCCGTCCCCCCTGCCCTGTCCCCGCCCTGTCCCCGCCCTGTCCCCGCCCTGTCCCCGCCCGTCCCCGCCCGTCCCCTCCGTCACCGCTCTCACTTTCGCACTCGTGTCATTCATCACTTACGTCAGGCAAATTCAGCATTTTTCTGTTTATTTATAGGGACGGTTAAATGGTAGTAGAAACTCCTAGCGGTACAATAATGTAGCAGAATTTTTTTTGTCGTAATAAAATAACTACACATTTTCAAAACCCTAACAATTTGTCCAAAATTATTACTAATATAATTTAAGGTTTTGTATTATTAGCTATAATTATAATTATTGATGAATAAATGCACATTTCATGCAATACCGCTACTGAACTCTCATAGTTTTATACACGCAACTTGTTGATGTTAACTCACAACCAGTAATATACAAAACTCTATTTAAGTCGGAACAAAAAATTATTCCGATGTACGGCAGTTTCCGTTTCATGCATGGTTGTCCATTTTATGTATTTTATTTCATTGTGAAATGATGTGTGAAAAAATTGTGTTATTTTCGTTGTGAAACTAGTAAGTTACATGACTTTAAATAGAAAAATATATTATCATATAACATATATTTATGGGAAAAAATCGCTAATAAATGAATATTAAACATATTTCTGACAAATAAAAGGAAAAGCTTCACAACTTGTGCACTTAAATAATATTATTTTTTTCAACATTCATTCTACTTTTTTGGCTTTTGGATTTTCCTTCTTACACCTTTTCAATATTTTCTGAAGTTGAAAAACTTATATTTAGAGTTTTATATTTTTCATCCATTGTTAATATAGTTGTGAAACTCATAACAACACACCATCTCTCTGCTTAGTGACCGCTTGCATACTGAGCTGCTTGCTGACTCTTCTAACGCACAATGTGTCACAGCCCAGAGTACTATGACATTCTGATACACTCACACGACCTTCAGCAATGCATATCTGGCCGAGAGGTTACGATTCTCAACCCCGGGCCAGGAGATAAATGACCCGTACACTTTCCAACGCTCAGGGTGCCAGGAGGGAATTCCCCTATGGCCTACGCCTTAAGACACAAAACATTTCCAAAACATTCGTGTCATCACCGAAGGTAATGACACAGGAAGGTTGTTGATATTAAAATTATTATTATTATTATTATTATTATTATTATTATTATTATTATTAATATTATTATTATTGTTAAAAAAATAATTGTATTAAATATTCTGATTTTTACTATTAATTTTTGCAGGGAATGCTGAGAAATCCAAAAAGAAAAAGTCATCACGAAAAAAAAAGGTTCCCGCAAGTGACAGTAAGTACGAAATGAAGAAATCGAGATTTCAAATTAGTCAATAACACAGTAGAAAAACAACTAGTGGCATAGTCTTTCAAGCAGTGGTTAGTTGTCCTGCCTTTTGAGTCAGGCTACCTCTGATTTTTGTCCCATCCTCTTCCCGGCTGGCATACACGGACGCCAAAGGAACCTTGTTACATTTCACTTGGGGGTCAATTTCCTGTTGCCGAAACAGCCTTTACACCTCTCTCGACCCTACACCATTACATACCCGTGGAAACATTAGATTTCGCGTCGAAATTGCCTTGGCGCGAGAAGTTGATAACGATGCACATCCCTGCTCGCGACAGTACTATTTAACGATATTTTTCAACACTACATTATCCAGAACGAACTACCAAGATTAAATTTATTTGATTTGAGAGCTAAATAGTAGAAGTAGAGAGGCAGAAGGATTCCAAGATTCTTGTGCATGAAACTGAATCGCCATTAATTATTATATAAGTGAAAGATTTAATGGGACGCAGTCCTGAATACACTCACTTCGAGTATTCAAAACATATCTACTGCGCGTCCGATCACCTCTACGTCCTCACCGGAACTGCCCTTTCCCTCCCAACGCTCCTTCGGTGTCCCTTTCTTAGGGTGCTACCTATCGGCTACCACTGCTACTATTTACACCTAAACCTAAACTACCTTATCTTAAAGCTACTATTTACCGGTAGCGGTAGCTCAGTGCATCAACTGATGTCACTGCAGCGCTTCTGTCCGGGAGGTCCTAGGTTACACTCCCCACGGCGGCAGGATTTTCGACGATTTTATAACTTTTTCACAAAAATACTTAGAAAGTCTTTGTATTTATTTTATTTTATTTTTCAAGCTTCGGATTTTTTTTTCATTTCCCTAGAGATATCTCCTGAACATCTTCCTCTTTTGTAAAAAATTGTGACAGTCAATTGAAGATAAGGCAAATTTTTACTTTTTCTGAAGAGGCATTTGTCATAGACACGGCTGAAAATAATGCCATAATACGTACCAAAACTAGGTTTCGAAATTTTAATTTACTGCAAGACTCTTCGGATCTTCCCGGGCCATTGTTATATGATAAAAATATGGTGGCAGTGGAGCCAAGGAAAACCCATTACACGATGCTTTCAATATAATGTTTTTTTTTGTCGAAAAAAAGAACAATGGGCTACTATCGAGTCTCGAATAAAATGTAGGAGGAAGATTTATGCATTTTCTCGTTACCATAATCCAACACAAGAGTTTTTCGGTTGAAAAATCACCAATTTCTCGCATACTTTAGTTACTTACATGGTAAGGCGAGAAACGTAAGCAAAGTAAAACCTGTTTGGTGCAATGTAAAATATAACAAACAATATATGGGCGAGGTGATTTCCGCATTGGCCAAGCTCGACTCGTGTCCGAATCGTGTGCTTCGCGTTCTTGTTATGTAAGTCCTCATTCACAACTCTAAACGTAACGTTAGCAGTAAAATGAACACGTAGTAAGAAGCCTTCACAATGACGAACGTAAGCTGGAACGTAAGTTTTGCGTGAACTAATGATTTCAACGTATTGAAGGTTCATCGATGGCCGAT
Organism: Teleogryllus oceanicus; assembly: GCA_964035755.1. NCBI lineage: Eukaryota > Metazoa > Arthropoda > Insecta > Orthoptera > Gryllidae > Teleogryllus > Teleogryllus oceanicus. The sequence continues at coordinate 8,256,094 of CAXIVR010000007.1, forward strand.
TAGCTTCTAAGATAGCAAAAAGATGTTTTTCGCCGTAGCGTTTCTAGCTTTCTCTTCGATTTTCCTATCGATTTACCTTTATATATAAATGCGAGTAACTGTTGTATTAGTGCTCGCATTTTATTTATTTTATAACCAAGGATTCTCTTGTATCAAATTCATCGAATGTAATTATATTATTCACAATGTCAAGTTCTTCACAAGAAAAATTGCCGAAATGTTTACTTTGAATTCACTACTTACAACAAAACTGTTCGCAAGCTAGTTCAGTACATGAAGTACAGTATACAGTAATCAAGTGTCATAACCACAAACTATCTGAACACAATCTGAAATCAACCATGCTTTTTTGTTTCGTGCAGTTCTCTGGTTGGACTTTGGTAGATTTCCGACATAAACTTAACGTAAAAGCATGTTGCATGTGAACTCTTAAGATTACGGTTAAGATTAAGATTAATTCAAAAACTGCAGAATCAAATTTTTTCCACCTTTTTTATGACATTTTGTCTGCTTCTTCTGTTGAATTTATTTTCATAATTTCCCTGAAAGGAATAATTTTATTGTTAATAATATTTATTTAGCATTGCCTGTTTACACCTTTCAGCAAATAACAATAAAAAGAACTGACAGAGACAATGGATTTGCTTGTACACAGGCACTGAGTACAAAAAGGAGAATGATAAGGCACAACAAAAGTACATAATGAGAAAGAAAATTGAATTAATGTAAAATAAAACTATTAGTAATATTATTACTAGATGGTAATATAACTATATAATGTTACCTCTCTTCTTTGGTCACTATAAAAATTACTAAATCAAAAAAACTATTTTGCTCGTAAGGATACAATCTATTCTCTATTTAACAATATCCATTTTGACAATGTTTTCTTTAATGCAATTTTACTGTTACTTCAAACTGAAACGAATTGCCAGTTTATTAAAAATTCTCAAGGTTGTAACATAACTACTTTTTCATAAATTTTATATCAATCGTAATAATTTATTTAATGAAACATTATTTTTATTTTAATGTGCAATAGTACTACAACTCCAACTTACCTTCGTACGAATTCGAGGGTTGATTGTAATTTTGCAGAATACGTATATCTAAAAACCCCTATCACAATACGTATACCTAAAAACGTATATCTATCTCCTTAATGTACAAGGTACTAGTACAAGGTACATTTTTTATGACCGCGTATATTAAATACAGTAATCATTTTAATGTGCAAGGACATTAATATAAATGTACAGTCGTACATTAAATGTAATGTAATTTGTGTCAGTGTCCGTTACGTTTCCGTTTAAGTGTGCATTGTGAACGAGGCGTAACTCGGTTGCTCCCCCAGAAGAGAAGCCGTCGTGCCCGGGCAAGCGCCAGCTGAAGAAGGAGGCGGGCGCGTGCTGCCCCCGCGTCGTGCGCACGTGCAAGGTGTGCGAGGAGCTGGCGGCCGCCGGCGGGGGCGGCGGGCGGAGCGGCCGGCGGGGGCGGAGCGGCTGGAGCGGGCGCCCGGTGGGCGGTCGGGCTGGCGGAGGCGGGGCGGGGCGGGGGCGGGGCAGGCGGGAGCGCAGCGGGAGGCGTGGCAGCCGTGGCGGTGGGCGCCGCGGAGGGGCGACGGGGAGCCCGACGACCGCAGCGGCGACAGCTACGACGACGACGGTTCGGGGCGCGGCGGACGCCGCAGCCGGAGGGTAAGCTATGAGCCGACGATAGACTACTCAGTGGTGTTTTCGGTCCCGTCATATGCGAAGCTTATTAGTCCTGGAAGTGTCGTGAATTTTTTCGTCACACGAGGAGGCATAGATCTCGCTGTGCTGAAAGGGGGAGAGAATAATAATAATAATAATAATAATAATAATAATAATAATAATAATAATAATAATAATAATAATAATAATAATAATAATGCCTTTATTAATATGAGGAGGCTCGGGCAATTAGGCCCGTTTTTCCGCCTAACCACATGTCAGATGTATACAAAGAGCAAACATGTAATATCATATACAAATATAAAAACATATTTAAGTGGTAAGTAGTTAGAAGAAACCAAGTATAATTTAAATGTAACTTTTAAATAGATAAATGAAAAATTAAAATAGACACAGAAATGTGGCAAATTTTGTTTGAAGAATTATAAATACATAGACGGAATTAAAAAAAAAATGAATTGAATAACATTGCTCTATATGTTTTCGCGCTACGTAGCAGCCTGGTATTCATCCCGAGCGACTGTAATCTTTCAATACAGAAACACACCACCTCACTCGCCGCTCGACCCTGGAGGAAAACCCGCTAGTCTGGGAAAACCCACCATTCAGATTGCGTCCCAATGTCATGAATTATACGCCAGCTTGTTGGTTTTTAACCCACCTGCGGGGCTCCGCTCCAGCCGGGACAAGCTCTTGTCCCACATGTGTGGTGGTGCATGTGTAATGAATGTATAGGTACTGGGTTAGGAAGGAACTACTGGTGGTACAAATTGCACACTCTTTCTTGCATTAGTTCTCTTATCTCCTTAGTCTAGGAGAGATTTTCTGTGATTCCTTAGCATCGTTCCAATTGCTCTCGGCGCCAAAATATTTCTTTAAATATTTTCTCCATTTTCCTGTCCCCTAATAGTAGAATATATATATATATATATATATATATATATATATATATATATATATTATTAAAACAACATATCGACATCAAAATTAACCAAGTCAAAAATAAATTTCACCAATTCAAAACTCTTATAGACAGAAATAGCCTTTTGCCATGCAACAATGGCTTGATATTATTCAAAGGTATAGTGAGACTTTTGCTGCTTTACGCCTGTCCAATATATTTAAATTCATCCAAAACAACTAATTACGAAATAAAATTATCCATGATCTGTTTCAAGGACCATAACAAACGCACCATATGTTCCGAACAAACAATTGCATAAAAAATTTAACTTCTAGCAATTACCCCATCAAGTACCTCTCCTCGAACATTTATATAAACCGTGAATGATCTTGGCTGTTCGGGTGACGCCGCGTCGAAGGCTGTGTTGTCGAGTTTCGACCATGTTTTCGTGGTCTTCCTCAGGGCTGGTCTACCGGCTGGTGGAAACGTTGGCAACACAGCCTTCGACGCGGCGTCACCCGGACAGCCAAGATCATTTACATGACTCCAGCCGCGGAAGCCTACGACTTCATTTATATAAACCATACGCAAATACCATCACTAGCCAAATTTACGCTGTACAGTAACCCAGTCCTCAATACAAGTATCAAAAACAAGTATTATTTCATGTGTATGTTAAATTGTTAACATGTGTATGTTAATAAACAGATGCCTTAATAGGTTTCTTCAACCATTGTATTAACAGTAAGTAATTGGTTATAATATAGTGTGACGAACCGTTGTTCCGGTCCTGTGGCGCAGTAAATTTGTAGTGAAGGGGACAGGAATTCTTTTTTGCGAATGGGCTCTGGGTTCAGGCCAACATGGAAACACAGATTTCGACTATAGGGATCAAACCAAAACTTTATTTTTAAGATCATACTGATACTTTAAATTAACTTATTCCCTAATGCTGCGAATCACTGCAGTTCCTGAGTAGTTCCAGGCTAGATTATTTAGACGTAATACAGAATAACCGGTGTTCATTAGCCGGCGTTACTTTCCACGCCGGCATCCTCTCGTTCGGTTTGTATGCCAGTAATTCGGCACCACTCGGCGCCGCTCGGCTGCTTCCCCGGCGTGGCGGTGCTTCCACCGCAGCGGCGGCTGCTCGTTCCCACACGTGCCCGTCCGTTATCGGCCCGCGGTATCTTCATCCATGCGCCCTTGACTGCTAGTCCTGGTGCACAACTGCCGCGTTACCGGATCCAGGATCACGTAACCACTAACCACTTCGATTTCAGTTCATACGGGCGCGATCACCCCATTGTCTTGCTCGCCTCTGACTCCTACTTGATAGATCACCCAGTTCTTTCTGAATTTCACTCTCGTCGCACTTCCCAATAACTCGTCCGCACTCTTACTAATGCTTTATTAATCACGGCACTTACTTCCAGTTCACTCACCTCTCATAACCTGCGTACTTCTCCTTTCCTTCATTAGCCAGCTAACGTGCAATACTTCCGTATCCTTCCACGCATTCCCTCCATCTGCCGCTCACTCGCGTCTCCCTGTCCGTTCGCTCTCGCACGCCACGGGAACCTTTCTCGCACTAGGCGGGACCCGCCACCTGCCGCGCCGTTTCAACTGCCGCGAACACCTCGCATATTGTCTAGAAACGCGGCGCGTTTCAATAGTTTTAAGCCATCAGTGTATGTGAGTAAATCCGCGGGCACAAAGGCGTCCTCTTGCGGCTGTGGCCGGAGTGTGGGCGAGGCTTGCTCTGTAGTTGCGGGTGCCTCCGCGCGTTTCGCAGGATCGCCGGCGGCGCGGCAGCAGCAAGCGCGCGGGCGCCGACGGGGGGCGGGGCGGCCACGGGCCCCGCGGGCAGGCCAAGGACGGCGACGGACACGGTACGCGCCTCACAAAACAAGTGGATACTGATTAAACATGACTTCTTTGCTGTCCGGGTGACGCCGCGTAGTGGGCTGAGAGGCCGACGTTTCGCCTGACATGTCACAGGCTTCATCAGGGCAGTCAATGACTGCATTGCAGGGCATTGACTGCCCTGATGAAGCCTGCGACATATCAGGCGAAACGTCGGCCTCTCAGCCCACTACGCGGCGTCACCCGGACAGCGAAGAAGTCATCTACTCGAGCCGCGGAAGCGTACGCGTACACCGATTAAACATGCAACATTTTTTACTCTCTCCTATACGTACGTATGAACGGAGTAGATATATAGTAGAGACAGGGTTATGTAATGCAGCGCAAAAAAATGGCCGGTTTCCGGCATAAAAAAAATTCATTGCCGGGCCATGGCAACGAAAAAAGAAATAAATCCAGTTGCTAAATTAACAAAAAAATCCTTTAACACGTGGTGTAGCTAGAATCCCTGTTTTGTGGGTCCTTGATGTCCAAAAACCGATTGGAAGCAAAACGTCTGTCTGTCTATCCGTTTGTCCGTCCGTCTGTGAACACTACTAGTGCCTAAACTGTGCGAACATATTTTTGCAAATTGAAGACATCCCTGTCCATCTGGCTCCAGCTGAAGCTTTGAGATTTTGAAAAAAACATTTTTTAAAATTTGGAGGTACTTTAGATGAAGAAAACCGGACTTTTTGAAACTTTTCTCAAAAACGGCGTTTCCAATTTTTTTCTTTAAATTTCTTGTAAGAATAGAGTAAATACCAGTATATCTATAAATGCGGCATAGGGCCAATTTTCGTGGTAAAATCGGAATTTTTAAAAACCGCAAAAATTTGAAATAATTTCGCCGTCTTCCTACAACTGTAAAATTCATGCCGAGATTTTCCTTCAAGTGTAATTTGTTGTATATAAATAGTTCTTTCATAAAGATTAATTGGGTTTATTTGAAACTTTTAGTAGTTTACGTGCAATAGTGCGTGCAATTTTTGCAATTTAAAACCAGAGGTGCTTGAGAATGGCACAGACTTTCCTGTAACAAGAATTTCTAATTTCCTTGGTGTGGTCTGGTTTTAAGGGCTTGCTCCATTTTCTTACCAGCTGCCATCTGTGGAATTAAAGAAGAGTAAAACCTCGACCTAAATACAAATTTTCATAGAAAATTTTAAGAAAACTGCAATTAAGCATTTCTGTAAATACGAAATTTGGAGCTCTTTTTGACAGGATCCTATTGGGTTTTCGAAAAACTTCATTGAAAGTCATGTCAAGCACTTTAACTCACAAATGTAATAATGTATACAAATCCATAGAAAAGTGCTTGCTAACAGCGTTATAGTTATAAAAATTTACATTTGTATAAGTTTTGAAAAACAAAAGAATACACAAAAATGAACTTTCCGACATATTAAACAGTGCAATTACCACTACCCGTTAGAAATGTTAGAACAAAAAAATTGTCACCAATTTTGAGAAAATAGCGTTTGAGCGATTCTGAAAAAAATTTTAAGGTTTTTTTTTTTTGCTTTAAATAATGTCATATAAGTCAGTTTTCTGTAAAAATCAGCTGAAAATTTCGCATTATCGGAAATGCTGAAACGCCAGTTTCTCAAAAATTACTCCAATTTTTTTCCTTTAAACCTTTCCAATGGATAGTGGTAATGGCATTTATGTAAAATGATGTAAAGTTCATTTTGGTGGATTTTTATTTTTTTTAATACACAAATGTACCTTTTTTAGCATATCTGACGCCGTTAATATGCACATTTCCATATTTTGTGTACATTATTGCGTTCTTGAGCGGAAGTGCTTTAAATGACTTTAAATGAAGATTTTCTGAAACTCAATAGATTCCTGTGAATAAAACTTCAAATTTCGCATTTACAGTAATGCTTAATCGCCATTTTCTTAAAAATAGCTTCAAATTTTTTCAATGAAAATTGCTATTTAGCACGACGTTACAGCCTTCTTTAATATTCTTAAAACATAATTTATATTCCACTATTTGGAAAACGAAAAATTGCGAAAATTTCAAAAAAACATTTATTTGCGCCGCAATAGATTGGAAGCAGGCTAGACTATACAATACCATTCCACACAAAGAACATTAGAAAACTTTACTACGAGAAAGTCCGTGCCATTCTGTAGCACCTCTAGTTTCTTTTACAAGAATGACGCACAGAAGAAGACTATGCTATAAGACCGACGTAAACAAACGTGCTTTGGGCAATTTTTGCGTCACAGAGGAAGGTCACTGGCACGGTGGCAAGTTCCACAAGGAGTGCTTCCCGGAGACGCCGTCCTTCCAGCCGGACCTCGAGGCGGCGAAGGCCCCACCCCACAGGCCGCCAGTGGCCGCCACCGAGTCTCAGCACTCCACCGCGTCGACGCCTGCGGACAGAAGCGCTCCCATCGCCCAAGAGTCCTCCAGCGGAAGGTTGCTCAAAGTCACTTAATGTATTACACGCACTAGACTGTTTTGTAGCTTGTTTGTACAAAGCAATAACTTTGGGATTAAAATGTTTTTTTCTTATAGTTGTTTGTTTACCTTCGGTTTCTTTTGTATGATTTAGTTTACGAAAGGAGGAAATACGAAGTAATAAAGACAATGTTAGCTAACGCTCGATTTCGAAACTTAAAAAAGAAAAACAGGTTTCTGGGTTTTTAAATTCAAAAGTGTTTTTTTTATGTTCCTTTGTCTGTCTGTCATTCTGTTTGTCTTTCTATGCGTCTGCCTGCCCCCTCTGTGAACAAAACTAGGGTATTACTACTTAGGCTTTTTGCCAAAATGAATATTTCCCGATCGATCTTCTCGACTCAAGGCCTATAATTTTCAAAATATTTTTTTTAAATTTGGGGATACATTTAAGCCCTTGCAATATTTTCAAAATTTTCAAAATTGATTCCAATTTGTTTTTTTAGATTTCTTATAAAAATAGTTTGAAATACGCTAAAGATACCATTGGTTTGACTGTCGCGATTATCCAAGAAGTTTCGAGAATTGCAAAAGTTTTATTTTTTTAAAACCCCCCGTAAAAAATATATTGTTCAAATTTAAGAAGTTGTTTTCAAATGAAATTTGTACTGCACAACCAGTTTTTTTTGTGATACGTTCATTTTGTTTCAGCACTTTGCGTTTTACTAGCAATTTTGAGTGAAATGTGGGCAAAATTAAAATTACAATTTTCTCAAAAATGGCTCAATTACCAATCACTTTTTGCTAAACGTTTTGGCTAAATTAGATAAAAGGGTTTTGCTAAATGGACGAATACGATCATAATATCGCCATTTTGTTGTATTCTTTTATTTTTAATAAAGAACTCAAATGTATTTTTTGACATTTCTATCATGGTGTTAATAATTTCATTAGGGCATTTTGTACATCATTGTATATCCAAGTACAAGTGCTTCAAGTGATATATGATGCAGTTTCTCGAAAACTCGACTTTTTTATAGAGTTAAGCTCAAAACTTGTGCCTTCTCAGCAAGCTAAAACGATATTTTCTCAAAGACGACTCCAATTTTTAAAATGCGATAACGTGCGTATAGCACCAAATTTCCCTTTTGTATGATATTGTAAATGATATTGCAAGAGATGCAAAGTAGTATTTACTTTGTATCATTAGCGGAACGAAAAAATTGAGAAAATGTTAATAATGTCACGTTTTTTATTAAAAAAACATGTTACGTGTACTTTGTTTCGTGAATATTAACACCAAACGTGAGTGAACTCTATTATTCGCCCCTGCAACGTTGTAGACTTTCTATGGAACGTTGATTGCCGCCATCTACAGAGCTTTAAATACAGTTCGGTTCCGAGTTCTCCGGCCCTGTGAAAGGGGTCTAAGTTTCTCCGCGGTGTAAAGGGAGCGTGATAAGGTGATGGGCTATAGGATTTGTTTGACAGACATCCGCGAGTAACTCATGGGCTGTAGGAAAGGGCCAGAGCGTGCTTTGTTTAATTTAAAAACTGTGTTTCATCAAGATTCAGCCGAGAAGCCAGCTGATCCATCATTTGAAGAGCCAAATATTGTAAAATCTAGATATAAGGCTTAGTTTTTAAATTTAAGTTTAAGTACTGTATTTAATTTATTTTTTTAAGTACTTATAAATAAAGATCTGGTGGCTAAAAGCCTAAAACTCTATGGCTATAGAAAAGCGTGAAAAATGTTATTTGATGGTACTGTTAGCTGTAAACAGCAATTTTTGGTGAACAATCAAAATTAAGAATTGATGACAAATTTTTGGTTTAAAAACAGGTTTATGCTCATTGTAAGGAAAACAGCCATAGAAATGGCTTCTACTAACAAAATCTCAAATTTAGAACATTTTTGGGATTGATTTGTACTTCCGTTTACCTTTGAAAAGGTTAAGAAAGCCATTTTTAGGCAAAATAAAAATGTCTCTATGTACATGATAAGTTTCCACGCTCAGTAGGTGCACTGGCTGCAAACGCCTGTGTATAGGCAACCTGCCAGATAAACATGTTTTGCATTTTGCCTAATAACAAAGCGCCATAGGCTACTCTTTGCAAAGGCAATGAGCATATAACTTCTTCATTATCGATTGGCACTGCGTCGCGCTCCAGTGACGTCTGGTGGCAACCCCCACCCCTTTGCTGAGGCTATATAAGGGGCTCTCCGCCCGGCATTTCTTGCCACTCACCTCAGCCACGAACGTAGCAACAACTTCTTGCCTGTGACGGGTGTGCCTCGGCATTTGCCGATATGGTTTTTTCTTATTTTTATTTCAGCGTCTTCATTGAAATATTAAATTTTTGGAGTGGCTTTATGCCACACTATGATGTAATTAGATTGATTAATATCTACAATGTTAAGGTTTAAAAGTTTGTTGTAAGTTAATATCTCCTTTTTGTAGCGTCATTTTTTCGTATGTACGATTACGGTGCGAAAACTCATTATGTATCTTTACAGTGCAGGAACTCGCGTCGAGCCTAAAAAGCGGCGTTTTCCTTGCAGAGCTGCGTCGGGCGTAATGGCGGCGCAGTCTCATAAGTTACGAAGTTTGCATATTCTCTGTTTGATTGAATGTTGCAGCATATGGCTCCAGGTCTAGAGTAAGACGACAGAAGCGCATTGGACCTCTGGAGCATTTATGAGACGGAGGAAGTGCCCGTGCGGCGGTGAAGTCGTGGCCTACTTGTCTCCGTCGTGGCCTACTTGTCTCTCTGTAGTACTCCGTTTGTTGGCCCCGTGAGTGGCTATACAAGGTTGCTCGGGTATCAAGCCGCAGTTGGCACTGATGTGTTCAAACGGCTTTTTGGAAAAAGTGGCACTATAATTAATGTTAAGGATAAGGCGATATGTTATGTAATCAATGCAATTCCATCAATTACGTAAAAAGTTCGTGGCAACCTGAGGTCGCTGATTAATTTTATTTTTAACGGTACGATTTACGTTGTTTTAAAGTGTAAGACATTTCTTTACAGCTTATCACTCAACTTGTGTATTTTTTGTAATGAAAGGCTTCTAAATGTGAAGTTTTTGTCATATTGTTAATGTAAATCAGCCGTTTGTGATCCTAAAATGGGTTATTAGCAAATTCTGGCTTTTGACGTAGCCATTCTGCTTAAATTCATGTTTCTAAAGGCAATGTGGCCTTCTATGTCTTTTTAAATTTACCCTAAGATTGTTTTACGTTAGTAATTCTGTTTAATTCCTCTTACAGCATTGTTACGCAACAAAGGAATATTCATTGTTATTTATAATTTACATTTGTAATAAATAGTTGTTATAAGTGAAGTTGGATTGTGTCTCTATAGCGTAGACCCTATAGTTGAAACTCACTTAGATATTTTGGACCTTGTGCCTTTTCCCTTTGAAAATAGCACCCTTACTAATTTCCGATTCCCAGGAATTTTTGTGTTAATTCCGCTCAACTCCATTAGGACTATACGTGGTAATAATTTCTTTTTTGCTGTTAAATACGCTGGCGACCGTGATACGTTGATATTAAATTACGCTTGGTTTGTAACATGCTTGGTCAATACATTGGTTTCGCAAACATCAGCTCAGTTTTGATTCAGAGTGCCCGAATGTTAGATGCGAAATGGCGAAGCGGAAATTGGATTCGACAATTCACAGTGAAGGTCGGTTCTGCATCAGGCGACTACGATGGTCAGATGAATCAAGAAAATTTTGAACAGTGGGTGAGAGAAACATTATTACAAAAACTGACTTCTAAGGCAGTAATTGTTCTTGATAATGCTCCATATCATAGTGTGTTAGTCAACTAAACTCCAACTGCATATGCATTAAAGGGCGACATGATTCAATGGTTGAATGCAAAAGGAAGACATGTTAATGAAAACCTGAGGAAGCCTGAATTATACCAACTAATTCTGCAACTAAAACCTCAGAACAAGGCATACAAAATTGATGATCTGTTTATCAGTAGGGGTCATTCTGTCATCCGCCTTCCTCCTTACATGTGTGAATTGAATCCCATTAAAATGGCATGGGCAAAAATTAAGAGACTTATAAAGGAAAGCGCAGAAGTTGTTAGAGCTTACAAACAGGGCTATCACTCAAGTCACTCTTGAAGACTAGAAGGGTTACTGCGCTCATGTCATGAAACTTGAAAATGAATACTGGCGGAGGGACGGTCTAGTGCCAGATATTATAGACAGTATTGTTGTATATGTACTCGGATATCGAGTGTGAAGACACTGAAGATAGCCATAGTTCATCGGTGGACAATGATTAGGTAAGGTCAATGATGAGGCGCCGATGAGGCGCCCAAGCGCACAGACGATCAAGTGAAGACAAGCTCAAGCCAGACGTTCAAGAAGACACAAGCTCACAAACACTCAAGCGCACAGACGAACAAGCGGATACGCTCAAGCGGGAAGATGAAAGGCCAAAGGGCACAGACACTAAAGTGCACAGACGCTCAAGCGGAGAGACACTCAAACGAACAGACGCTCACGCGGACACACGTTGAAGTCCACAGACGCTGAAGTGCACAGTCGCTCAAGCGGAGACAAGCTGAAGCTCACAGACGCTCGTGGGGGCAGACGATCAAGTGGGCGATGTTAAACCCAGGAGCTGAAGCAAACAGTGCTCAAACGAAGAGACGCTCAAGCGCACAGACGATCAAATGGGCGGGGACAAACGGGCGTTTTTCTACCAGTCATTTTTTGTAATAAACCACTCCACGTCATGTGGATTCTGAAATCAAAACATGCTAGAGAATGTAATTTAGATAATGGTAATGAAATCGCTTACTTCACCACAGTTTTCCAATACTGTCTCTTTATTACTTAGAACCTCGTACGTCGAACAAAAATAAAGGTAATTTATCACATAATTATAATCTTTATACATTTTTCAAAGAAACACATGTCTTACGATTAGTAGACATTTCATTGATGATACAGACTATGTGTTCGTGCGCGCGCCAACTGATGTCACTGCAGCGTCTCTGACCGGGAGGTCCTAGGTTCGAGTCCTGACGGCGGCAGGATTTTGGACACTAGCTTTTCAGCTAGGTCGAATTCAGTCGCTGTCTGGAGGAGAATTCTAGCGGCCGGCTGCTCTGATCGGTAGTTTTCCGTGGTTTCTCCGATCAACACCAGGCGGATGCCGGAGCAATATCCTAGCAAACGGGCCACGGACCGCGCGCGATCTGTCCTTCCTCTTCCTTGTCCTATCTTCTCCACTTACACACATACACTTACACTAACATGAACTACACTACCATATATTCCGGGAGATCGGTCGGGAGCTTGGAGCTTGTCCCGGCTGGGGCGGTGCCCCGCTAGTGGGAGAGTTCAGGTTAGGGGGAAACCCCACTAGCCGACGGTAGGTCGGCGCCGGATCTCGGCATCCAGCTGGGGAAGACCACCGCCATCTCCCGAGAAAGAAACATGCAGTACACTAACGGGACTAATGACTAAAGCAGTGAGACGCGCCCGGAAACACGAAAAAACCAAACCGAACCAAACCAACGTGCGCGCGCCACGTGTCAGCGTGTAGGGATGCGATGCTCCCCTGGTAGCCACCTCCCACACGGCCCCGCGCACCATGATGACCCACCAACGTGGACTCGAGTGATGGCTGTATGCACACACAGTACACACACATCGGTCTCCGGAGCCGGATGGGTACTGAAAGAAAAGGGTTTGGGAGGACCACGTCGTATGAGGAAAATGACAGCAACGGCCGAAAAATAAATGAGAATGCCGCGGACCGGTAGGTTACAGTAAATTGTGTTATAAAAGTGAAGGCGTTATTTAGCATTCGAGATCTCTCTGTGGTGGTCGAAGACCTGCATGTAAAAATTAAATATTAAATATAGTTTAATATATCAAAATTGTTGTGACCGCCCGCGCGTTTGCAAGTCCCGCCACCGAGCCGCGTAGTGGCGGGAAGCGCGCGGGCCGTCACGCCAGAATGGGCGGGCAGAGACTCGCCGCCATCCTCGGCGGCGGGCCCAGCCGGCGAGCCGCGGCCCCCATGGGGGTATATAGCGAGCCCCCTCGCAGCGAGCAAGGCAGTCTGGAACCAGTCAGTGAGAGCGGAACCTTGGCGGAGGAGCGCACACGGAGCAGCAAGAGGCAGTGGCGGTGGACCGACCGCCCCTCTGCATCTACGCCGTAGGGAGACGCCCGGCCTAGGGGAGGCGCGGGCCCGGAGCCTGACACATGGATCGACGCAGCGTCCCAAGACGGGACGTCAGCAGGGAAGGCATACCAAAGGGAAAATGATATGATATTTTACAAACACAGTATATTGTGGATATAACAAATATAATGTATAATCCACATAACTAAAGCAACATTACGCCATTTACGGTAAAAATATTAAAACGATATTGAATTTTCCCTGGAGTAATTTCGTTACCCCCTTGGTATTCGACGTGTGCAAAATTCCGAAGTAATCGGAGGGTTAAGGCAAATAATTATATTTTAAGTTTAGATAAACTAAAATCACACCGTCATTTACCACCTCCTGATTTATAAAGTGTGAACTTTTTGTAGGAACTTCTTGCACATAATATTGGTCATCATAAATCTTATGACCGCTTTCAAAATTTTTGGTCACAGTAAGTGGTCTGGTGCAAGTGGTATGGGAAAGCGGGGCAAGGGGCATCGCGCGATTTTCTTATTCCAAAGGGGGATCTTTAACAGCAGTATATTTGGAGTTCGATTAAAAGAAAAGAAAAGAACGTTACTTAATATAAGTGTTGTCCAAGTCTTAATATCCAAGTCTTAATCCAAGTCTTAATATCACGTGTTAAAAGAACGTTACTTAATATAATTAATAAACATATAATGCAAAGTTCAATATGAACAGTTTGTCTTGGAATAGCGACAAATTATCGTATATATTGTTTAATGCATTGAATTGCGTTTTGTGCTCTGTATTTAATATTCTATCTCGCAACGAATTGACCAACTCACACAGCGTGCCTCGCCCCGGCCAGACGCCCGCTCGCAATTCTGTTTCTCGCCCACGAGCCCTACGCTTTCTAGGAATTCCTTGCACGCTGTAACCAGCTCGAAAACACTTGGCTACGCCGACGGCTCGCCGAATCGCCACATCGCGCGACGTTTTCTCGGAACAATATTACACTATTCAAGTTACTCAGTAACTTAGCCTCATAACAATTATAATTCATAAATTCCAATTCGCTTCTCAATTTAAGCATACCCTTAATCTCTCTAACTGCAGCGTAATAAATTCAACTCTAATTGGTTGAACACCCAGCCGGCCACGCCCCCAACCGAATCACTCAGCCTGCCTCTGGCACGCACTCGAATCAGACGCGATGTCGCTCTATTTTTCTTTATGGCACAATTCATGCCAGTTGCCTTAAAATTGGCTGCAGTGTGGACATCAGGCACAGATTCAGCCTAATTACAATGTGTTGTACACGCACTACTATATATTAGCTCATATATTATTTAGCGCATATATTAGCACTTATTATTATTATTATTATTATTATTATTATTATTATTATTATTATTATTTTAATTAACTCCTTTTTTGTAACTTTTTGTTAATGAATGTAAGTTTAATGTATGTAAGGTCAAGATATTCTGCCACCAAGTTACTACACTTAATTGCAGAATTAACAATAAATCTAACTGTAATTGGCTGTGAACTGTGTACGTGTTCTGTGCACTTGTCTTCCTAGTGTTCGTAAATAGTGACTGTGTCCATCCATTTAAGTTAACTGTGAATTACTTTTTTTAAATTTGTTGCGTCCTTAATTTTATCATTATTGACGCAACGCGACTCTTCGTCCCGTGTCGAGCATTGAGCGCGGACTAATCCACCATTAACATCTCTCATAAGCAGAGAGTGTAGATGAATGTGTCGTCAGTTGGTTGTCAATAGGACAGCCAGGTAGAATCTCCGCGTACGCGCCTCCTGCTACGCGCTCCTGCGTCACTACTCAGCGACCAGAAATGGGAAAGAATTAGGAAAGGGGTAGGGTCTAGGACACTTCACAGGCGTTGGACTAGCCTTTGTGAAGCAGCCAAACTCGTTTTGTTGAAACAAATTTCACATGAGATTCGACGGGAATCGAACCCAGACCTCAGTGGTGAAAGGCAAGCAACCTCGCTGTGAGCCACGAGCGAGCTGTACTTGTGAATATAGTCACTAAATTCATGTAGTTCAACTCCCGAAACAATGCATGAGCTAGCAATTTAATGTTATATGTCGTGACCATTCCAAAACACCACCAATATCCTGTGTATGTTCCAATACGTACCGGAATAAGACTGCTAATTACGGTGTTAATTATGGTATGCGCCGTTGTATCCAGCACGTCGCTAATCATGCGCCACGTGTAGAGCGAATGTGAAATCCAATGCGGTGAGTTTGAATTGTGCCACCGTAGGCTCTGTCTTGCACCACCCAACGCCTCCGCAGGGTCACTGCCTCGCGGCGGAGACATGACGTCACTCGGGCACAAGCAACAGCTGCAGAATACTGTCTTCTGAACGCAACAATCATCCAGATTAAGCTTACTCTCTGTGTTCGCCATTGTTGTGCCATTATTTTCAGCTTTATGAAACCGCTATGTTCCATGTCCTGTGTTGTGTTTCCTCTCATTAACTACCAACTCAAATCACCGTTTGTTATAATTGTATCAATTCCATAAAACACGATATTCTTACAAGTCATTCAAATATTCTCATGAGAGAATGCATTCAACCAATCTATATTATTTAATGATTACTTATATGTCCTTACTTAGTTTAATTATATGTCCTATTTTAAATAACATTTACTGAATCACCCGAACGACAGCAACATCTCTGTAATTGAATTGTGCACCTCATTACGGGAATTCAACAGAGTGTATGCTCGCGTCTAATAAACATACTGATCCTTCGATAAGCTATTGTAGGTAAGTGGTTGAGTTCGCATTCGTAATAATGTACACAGTCTACTGTTCGCATAGGCCGCCTTGACAAGCAGAAATAGTAGTCTCTTAGTCCTTAGGTTCAAGCCAAATCTTTGGAATTGGAAAAGCCTTATGTTGGGTTTGTGTGTTAGTACAAATAAGCCTAAGTAGATGGCTGACAATCATTTAATAAACACATAACAGCATGAAGAAATACCGACTTACAAACAATGTAGTATAGTTTAATCAAAATATACTAACTAGGTAATAGCTTTCTCTTGATCGTTTATTTTTATTTTTCCTCTTACTGTCATCCTTCACCTCAACATCTCCAACTTTCAGTTGCCCAGGAAAAGTACATTAATAATAGAACAATATTGTCTAATAGGCAAAAATAACGATGTGTGCTATAAATTTAAAAAAAATGACTATAAATTTTCAGAAATAGCTGAAATCTACCTGGAGCACTCTGTGCGCCACGTATGTTCCTCTGTGCGCACGTAGGTTAAGCATAGCTGACTAATGTTCTAGTATTTATAAAGATAGCTCTGGATACAATGTTTCATTATGGTAAATATTTTATTTTTTATTTAATAGGTAATTATTACATACAAATTAGAGAACGTGATGCTAAGTGGCTAGGCCGAAGGTCTTTAAGCCATTAAAATACCTACATTCTACCGCGTATGGTAAATATTTATAACACATGGCCACATGCTTGTTAGCACTGCTAACTTCACCAAAGTACATGTTGAATCCCATCACATGTTTTTGTTTTTAAAATCATGAAGTATTACTCCCACTATGCGAGACGTATCAGCTGTAATGGGAAATAATGAATCAAATTATACATACTTATAATTCTATGCACTGTCATATTATCATTTAAATAAATTAGCCTGGTCTTATGTGGTGTGTGTTTTGAAATGTTTAAAATGAGAAGAAGCTCCAGAATATTTCCTAACTGTATCATTAGGAAACGAACGATAGAGTACCTGGTATACGTTTTAGTAGGCTTTGACTCTTATAAACTCAGAAGAAGCCAACAATGGCTTCTCAAAGTAAATCATAAAAATGTTAAAATTTCTTCAGAAAACCCAAAAACTGAAATTCAAAGTTACTTAGTGAAAATGGCGTGGCCATGTTCTCTCAAAATACATTTATGTTTTAGCATGGGAAATAGTTGAACAGTTCACAAGAAGACTGACATGCAACGTCGAATACTTCTGTCAGATAATGCATAAACATCAGGATCAAGATCTGAAGATCAAAATGTGCTGCATGTAATAATTTTCAAAATATTTAGTGAATATTGTGTTACTATAGTTAACAATATTGTGTTATTGTGTTAATGGTTTACACATCGAGGTTATCATTCAAAGCTTTACATTATGACCATTCCGATCCGTGAAGTGGTTGTGCCTGTACAACGTATAGTGTCAGCAGCGAAGCGCTAGCACTTAGGCACAATACAAATAGGGCAGCTCCATGAACTCACTGCTAGTAGATTCTGCGGCATCAACATTGGACAAGCGACGAATCTGCACGAATGGGATTGGCTCCGCGGGACGGCTTCGCACCAGCGAAACTGAAGCTGTTCATTATGTCGAGTGCCTTCGCTGATTTGAGCGCTTATGTGGTCCGCAGACGGAGACATAGCATGCATCCATGTGTTGATACAAGCAAGAGGCGCATTGACGCCAGAAAGCAGAAGGATCTGGCGCGTGTTGTTGGGAGCGACTGCAGGGCCGTAGTTGGATGTTTGCAGCACGTCAACTGCTATGGTAAATGGTTCAGTAAGTGTAGTGAATGTTTTATCCCGGGAGGTGGCGGTGTTCCTCGTTGGTGACAACTCCACATCGACTGGCAGTACATACCTCATGCAGTTTTCACATGCTCTACGCTGTTGGCTGGTCTTCCAGTACGTCTTAGTAGTGTAGTGCCCGTAAGTGTGTTTGTGTGTGTAACAGGAGACAAGGCAAAGAAGAGGAAAGTGAGAGTACGCGCGGTGAGTTACCCGTTTTCTTAGATTACTGCTTCGACGTTCGTCTTGTACTGAAAAAAAAAACACTGAAAACTACCAATCGGAGCAGCCAGCCACTAGAATTCTCGGTAAATCCCGATTTTAGGGTGGCACGGTTCTTTTAATTTCACTGATTCGGTTCATTAGAAGAGAATCGAGTCCATGAACTGAATCCTTGTTTATACGTTGTAGTCGCGTGTAGTTTAGTTCATGATGTTACAACAATAAATATAATTATTTAAAATAAAGGTAGATCGGGAGAATAGCTACCCCCTGCTTCAAAGTCCCCTGTACGTATAAATCTCCTTAGCAACTTACTCTCATTAAGTGAACTGATTATTCGTATTTTATAACCTACACAATTCTTTAACCAACGCATTTTTTTCACCAAGTGGTCCGCGACGTGCTACCGCATGTCCCTACCCGACGGATCCAACGTGCTACGTTCGCGAGGGCCTTCCGGCCCTCGCTCTCGAGACCTGGTTCGCGCCTCCGCTGTCGCTCCGACTCTCACGCTGTATTATATACCTCCCTCATTTTTAAGATAATTTATTTTAAAGGGAACACTCACTTCTAAGAAAATTCATACCTTCCATCTGAGTAGACACACAAACCTATTTGAAGAAGACTTGAAATGTGAAAACACAGACAATTCCACGCCAACAAATTATCAGGTGACTACTTCTCATTTAAGATTGAACATAATTCAGTTGCTATAGTGAACCGCGCAACTATAAACATAGGAATCGTGAGAAATAATGAATCATAAAAGGAACCAAAGGAACCGTGCCACCCTACACCCGGGATCAACCGAATTCTCATTCAGATAGTGGTTGAACCCGCCGTAGCTGTTGTAATGTCACCATGGGGCCTTAGAGCCTCCCGGTCACAGTCGCTGCAGAGACAGCAGCGACGCTGGCTCTGTACGAACTCAGGAGCAACAGAGGTACCAAAAATGATCTCTGCCGCTGATGTGGTGGCGGAGTCGAAGAGCCACTCACGCCTCCAAGTGGTCATAATGTAATGGCTGTTCGGTGTATTTTGAAGTGTCTGAGTATGTAACAAGTCTATTCATTATTATTTTTTATTTAAAGCAGTTTATTTATTCTGCTAAATATTTCAACAGAAAAATGACTTGAAAGAGATCGTCAACGTTGACCATAGTCAAACAGTATGCCGAAGAAAGATGCGACCTGCGAATGTGAGGATGAAGAGACAGAACAGGATGCGTGGAAGGGAAAAAGGAAAAATACATGTAAACCATCGTATCCACCAATAAGGAGAGGTCAGCATAAAAATTAATAAGTAATAAAGTTAAAGATCAGTGTAAATCTGTGCATAGCAATCGCCTAATCTGCGTCCGTCCATCCTACTGACCTTCACTGAATGTACGACACCCATCTGGCCAATACCTTTTATTACTACAGGCCTAACAAGTCTATATGTGACGTCAGCAAATGTAGACCTTTCGTTACGCGACTTGAAGGTTAGGACCGACAGGAACACACGTTTTCAACACAAACTCATTTTCGAAGTAAATATACCAGGTTTTTAAAAATCGATAAACACTAGTTAAGTATAAAATGACATATTTAATTAAACCGACTTGATTTAAGGCCATATATATGAAATAATTTTTAATATGACATAAAGTATTGATACTATTTTACATAGATTTTGGGTTGCAATTAAAATCAAGTTGCTCTTAAATGCGAGTTAAAATTAACTTAAACTAAATATTCATAATGTGAAGTATTATTCCAAAAAAATCCAAAATATTGTAATTTATGTTTCACTGAAACTTAAGTTTTATCTGAAGTCTCAATCACCTTTTAAAAGAAAATTAAATTAACTTGTATAATTTTAATTGAAGTTTATATTTGTTTTTCAATTGAAGTTTTAATTGTCAATTATAAAGCAAATTCATTACTTATTAAAATTATTAATGCATGAATATTATTACTTACCTACAAATTCTAGCATTCAGATAGCGGCTTCTTAAAGTTAAACTGATTCATACATTTTTCCAAATGTCGTAATATGTAAATTCCAATGAGAGAGATAAGGAAACATCTTAAAAAATAAACTACAACACAAACATAAGGAAACCCCACAAACATAAGGAAGTAGTTTCACCGGTTTCTTATTTATTTCACACTAACTAGTGCAAATCAATCATTTAAAATAGAAAACTTATTTTTCTTGTAACATGCACCACAATTTTTCACTTCACTCTTCTCCAACAAGATATATTGTCACAACGAATCACACTGACTAGTTCGATCTCATTCTTAAAATTTTCAAGACAATTTGTTCATGCATTCGGTTTCAACGGAAGGCCGTCATGAATTATACGTTTGCAAATTTTGATACTTTGATCTTTCTCATATTTCTTCTACACTCGCTCTTGATGTTGCTGCTGAAGATATTTAAAACAATTCGAAAATATTGATGGCACTGCACCATCTTTCAATTTCGATTTTCCTAGTGATGTTTGGAGTTTCTTTGCGTTTTTATCATAGCACTCAAGAGTTAGTCGGATATCCTCTGGACGAAAATGGACGTCATAAACCTACAAAAATTTAAGGATGATTAGAAATAGTGAGGATTGTTAAAACATTTTCATTAATAATTCGTCATACAATCATTAATCCTTACAATATTTAATAACAACACTTAATAAACCTTGATCATTCCTATTTTCCTTGTATTCATCGTATTTTCAGCATATGTTGAAATGCCCTGTAAAATACCCAACATAACCTCATAACCTTGGATCACGCTGAGATTTAATCTTAAGATGTATTCATTTAATGCAAAAAACAACCGTTAAAGCTGAACGTGACTTTTAGAGGAAGAAATCTACACTTACTTTCCAGTCGTAATCAGCATTTGCTCAATAACTCAAGAGAAATTAGACGAAACTTATTCTATTGATGAGAAAGTCTTTGGCTGTTTACAATTCATAATTGAGTGTTTTAAAATATTCAACCCTTAATAACTTATTTTATATTATTACCACATTATTGCTTTGAAATCAATGAGAAACAATTTCTTACCTTGAAATGCTGATTTGGTAGAAACGTTCGTCTTTCTTTGGCGCATGTATATTTCTTTCTCAGACGGAAACGAAAATACCGATGCTGGGTTCTCCGTCTCGAGTCATAATTGTCCTGACATTTGGATTCGCACCATTTAAAACCCATGCTCTGGATTTTAAGATCAGTAATAATTTAAATATAAAGTTGTCGATACCCACGGCATACAAGAAAAATCTAACATTATCCTAGCATAAACTGAAGCAAGATGGCAGTCGTACATGATAATAGTCGTCCTGCATACTCCAACGTCACAAGCAACTAATGACGTAGTTGTTAGGCGTGTAGTAATGGAAGGTATTTATCTGACCCACAAATCGAAAAAAAAAGAGATGTCATTCAACACCTCATTTTTCGTTCCTCTGGTGGAAAGTTGAAACTCTTTGTGGGTTCATTCAGAAAATTCTAAGAAATTCTATAAAAATCGGGTTTTATTGTTTTTGTGGAACTAGAACGAGATTTAAGTGACTTACGGCTCCTATAGAAGTGATCATTAACTTATATTATTCCTCTCGTTGATGGGAACAATTATTAACCGGTTCCCTGTAGGATATTCTACAAGAAATTCAGAGAGACGTGTTTTTTAGTAGTTTCAATGCACCTACATTCACTAAAATTACTAAAAATTAGAGCAGACATTTAAAAAATGTCTATATTTCAAAGCATATTACGCAAAAACTATTCAGATTTCAAAACAAATTGTATGTATATGTCTTTATTTCAATATCCAACTTTGTAGCACATTTTATTGAGAAAAATATTACAGTGTCTCGTAGGAAGATGCCGAAAAATTGAAGATCGTTTGCAATTTTCAAACATTTACAAATTTCAACAAAATCTAGACATCTGCCAATTTTATAAGCGTTTTGTTATATCTGGTAAAAACAATTTTAAACTAGTGTTACAACAGAATAGCACAGATTTTTCGTAGTAAAGTTTTCTAATTTCCATGGTGTGGGCTAGCATTACGGTCTTGTTACATCCTCTTGCCAGCTGCCATCAATAGCAAAATATATCCCAAAATATATTTTTGTAATTTTTCGGTAATGGTAGATTGTTATTGGTAAAATAGTATATTGCTTTAAAGTTCCTTTTTTAAATTTAATGTCGCATTTACAGCTAGGTCATTACTACTAAATAAATACAATATAATATATTTTATTTTAATATTATTTTTACAGTAATGGTTACATTACAATGGATTATGGATACAAAAACATGAAACATAAACATGCAAATTATATCAATGATAATTACTAAAGAAAGGAATTGGAAATCACATTATTCCAATACAGTAAATGTTTCCCCAAACGCAAAAGTTTATTACATTACTTTGTTACGTATTATCACTTAGAATAGAACTACAACTTTCCGTATCAAAAACTTGAGGTCTGACAGAATTTTACTGGG
The DNA here is from genome assembly GCA_964035755.1 of Teleogryllus oceanicus. NCBI lineage: Eukaryota > Metazoa > Arthropoda > Insecta > Orthoptera > Gryllidae > Teleogryllus > Teleogryllus oceanicus. The sequence continues at coordinate 8,278,531 of CAXIVR010000007.1, forward strand.
GACATTCCTGGAGAACGTGATTAATGTTCAGCAGGCAATTGCAAGAGGTAGTACATTCTGGTTTAGGATTTTCTCTAGTATATGGCTCTGAGAAAATTTGGTATGGCTTGATACAGTGCGTGAAAGGGTTATTTGTTCACGACGTGACGTAAGAGATTTGCATACTTTTGAGGGCAAAAAATTTACCAATCTTCTTATGAGTTGTGCTTGCTTCGAGTTTATTCCACTGGTTTGATCACATCTTCTTCTGGAATTTATCAGTAAACTTTGTGTAGTCCTCAAATGCTTAAGAACTTTCGTTTTTTACTTTCTCTTCAAAGTCAATAAGCAACATAAGTGCATGCGATGTGCAAATTGGGGTTCTTGCCTCTATATTCTTTGTAATATGGATCACCACTAGTTGAATAAACATGTCAGTTGTATCTTTGCAGATTTCAAATAAGTTGGTAAGATAAATAGTTGAGATTACTGAGTGAAACTTTAATGCCGTTCGGTCCATATGTTGATAAAAGTGTACATTTTTTAGTTGGGTTCGATTTGGCAAGTTTCATTACCATTAGGAAAACATAATTGTAAGCGTGTTTTTACTGACAAAGATACTAAACTTGATGTGAAAGGTCTTCCATGGAGATTGGATGTATAAGCCCTGTCTGTGAGTTTCTAATGTATCTTGGAAGTGGATGACGTGATGATCTTGATATTTATTGAGAATCTCGTCAAGAACGAGGTCAGCGTCGGGGTCTTTCAAGTTCGAGTTGGAGACATTCTTGAGAAAGGGATCGACAGTAAATTTAGGTGTCACCCAGGGCGGATATTTCGGTGTTTTCCATCTTCCCACTGATAGGTGTGGAAGGTTATAGCCCCTGAAGATGTCTTTGGAGCTTTCGTAAAAGGTTTTGGGTACGATTGTAAGTGGTTGGGAGCAGATTTGATTGGTCGGTTAATATCGTTATGTATAATATTATAGTTGAATGAGCAGGGTTTGCTTAAATATTTGATGGTCGGATAATCCCTTCAAAATTGCAGGTTTGGTTCCGAGGTTTCGATTAGGATGCTACCTGTTGGCGTTGTGTGGAAACATCCAATACATATCGTAAGCGTTCTGCTATGTAGAGTATCAAATTTTTTTAGTAGATTGTTTTTGGCTTTGTTATACATTTTTTACACCCATAATCGATTTTGCTGCGGATGATAGCTTTGTACGTAAGGAGCAAGGTATGTTTGTCTGCGCCCCAGTTATTGTAGTTCATGAATTTTCGTAAGTTTGTTGTTTTGACATCAGTAATGAGATCTTTAATATGCTCCTTCGAAGTATGTTTACAGTAAAAACTGAGACTAGGGTTGTAGTCGAAAAGACTCCTCTCATTTCAACCTCTCCCATTTTTAAATGAAGATTTCCAGCATTATTTCGTCTAGATACGGAGATGAATTCGGATTTGGTTGGAAATTTATGAATCCTGAGATAGCGTCCAATTATGTATTGAGTGCAATGCGTCTTGTGTAATTCTGTGCGTAGAGGAGAGGTTCTTTCCTTTACTGAGGATTATCATATCGTCTGCATTCTTACGAATGATGTAGTTGATACGAAATTCTAACCAGCATCCTTAATTGCAATCAAAAATAAAGTTACGCTTGGGGTGGATCCTTGTGGAAGCCCATTCTCAAGCTTATTTCAGATAACTGGTTGAACTTGGATACATCTATCACTAGTAAAAATCAAAATAAAACTAAGAATATCCATGTTTTCTTCCGGGTTGATGCGCCGTGGTCCAATTGGCTTTGAACTGCCAAACGTTTCGCCCACGACTGCGGCGGGCATCTTCAGTGGCGAGGTCTCGGGCGAAGTGTCCGGGACGGCGGCTGACTGGCGACTGTTGGCCAATTGGACCACGGCCCATCAGCCCGGAAGAAAACATGAATATTGACTCCGGCCGTGAAAGCCTTCAATGCTTTATAAAACTAAGAATGTTACCATTAATGCTGATCTCTTTAAGTGGCCATATTACTGGAGGTATCCATGCCATTGTACTCTTATTTAGACTTCTAGATTGACGACAATAACATGTTTGTTGGGGATGGCTTCAGTGATGTAAGTGTCCACACTAATAAGATGTACGTAGAATGCACAAGTCTAGAGCCAAATTCATTATCTTCAATGATCTTATAATGATTTAAAAGCCATCTTAAACGTCTATCAATAATATTTTAATAAGTGTAATTTTTGAAACAAACAAAAGAATGAACTTTACGTCATATAAAACTGTGCCATCACCAACATCCGTTGAAACCATTTGAAGAAACAATTTGGAGCAATTTTTGAGAAAATGGTGTTAGAATGTTTCTGAAAATGCGGGATTTTGAGAAACAATTCATACACAATCATTTTAACAAAAAACTGTTGAATTTTCTGAAACTTTATTTGACATTATTTAATGCACATGTACTCATAAATCTAATGATGTGAAGAAATCGTATCTAATATAAACATCGACGTGAGAGACAAGTCAAACTTTTTTTGTAATTTTTGAAAAAAAAAACGAATATCGCAATATGGCGTTTGTGCCATCCAATATGGTTTGTTTGGCACTAAATATACCAAAAATTTAAAGAAAAAATTGGTGCCATTTTAAAAGAATTGCAAATATTGCAGGCACTATTGCACGAAACCTACGAAGTTTTCCAAAAAACAAACAAACTACATTACCTTACTGAAAGAAATATTTATGGATTACAAATTTCCTTTGAAGGAAAAATTTGTCTTGAATTTTATAGTTGTAGGAGACGCCGAAAATAATTCAAACTTTTGCAATTTTCGACAATTCAGAGTTAACCGCGAAAATAGTGATATTATTATTATTATTATTATTATTATTATTATTATTATTATTATTATTATTACTGCTGCTACTACTACTACTACTACTACTACTACTACTACTACTACTACTACTACTATTACTTTTTGATCTTTCAATTATTAATAGTTAAATTGTTGGGAAGGGATTCTGAAACTCAAGAAAGCGTACGGAGATGAATTTTCTCTCCTATATATCACATACAGTTTTTTACTGTTTTTGACTAAATAAATAAATAAACCGTGGAAATAAGACCTATTCCAACCACTGTAAGTGTATTTTACTCCATTCTTACAAGAAATTTAAAGAAAAAATTTGGAGTCGTTTTCGACAAAATTTTGAAAATATCCGAGGGTCTTGTAAAGTATTTTAAAGAATGTTTTTCAAAATTTCAAACCTTCAACTAGAGCCAGATGGATCACGGTTTCTTCAATTTTGAAAAGATCGTACGGATGGTTTTGAAAAAACAAAAATGTCTTCTCATGAATTCTTTCGAAAACTGAAAACATTTCTGTGAAAAAGAGTTTCAAATTTCGCATTTACACTTAGGTTCAATTGCCATTTTCTCAAAAATGGCTCCAAATTTGTTCGTTAAATTTCTTGTAAAAATTGAGTAAAATACACTGATAAAGATGGCATAGGTCCGATTTTTGTGGTTAACTCTGACGTTTCGAAAATTGCCAAAGTTTGAATTTTTAACGTCTTCAATACAATTGAAGATACAGATTTCCCCCTCAAATGAAATTTGTTGCTCATAAAATATTCTTTCATTAAGGTCAAGTACATTTCTCAAAATATATTAGTAGTTTTCGTGCATTTGTGCGTGCAATAGTTGTAATTTGAAAAAATACCAAAAACTAGATGATCTCAAAAACGGCTCCAACATTTTTCTTTACCTTTTTGGTCGGGGTAGTGCGCATCAAACCCTATACGATGATATAAACGCCGTACTGCTATATTCTTTTCCTTTTTCAAAAAACACAAAAATTAATTTTTTTAGACTTGTTTCCCATGTCGGTAATATTTACATTAATTGCAAATACTTCACAATTTTATATTGATGAGTACATGTGCTTTAAATAATGTCAAATAAACTTTCTCGAAAACTCAATAGTTTTCTGTAAAATTGTGTTTAAAATTCCGCATTTTCAGAAACGCTCAAACAGTATCTTCACAATAGCTTTACACTTTTCCTTCAATTTTAATTATAGAGTTCTAATTGCACTATTTAATATGAAGTAAAGTTCATTTTATTATATTCTTTTGTTTTTTCAAAAATTCCATGAACTCTCACGCCGTTAATTTGCATTTTTCCATCAATTTGTATACAATATTGCTTTTGTGAGTAGAAGTGGTTCCAATTACTTCAAATGAAGTTTCTCGAAAATTCCAAAACTATCTGTGAAAACGAACTTCTAATTTTGCATTTACGGTAGTGCTTAATCGCAATTTTCTTAAAAACGGTTTCAGTGTAAATTTCTATTTAGGACGATTTTTATTCTTCTTTAATATTGTTGAAGTAATACTCCGGCTGTAGAACTAAGAAAGCAAAACGTTTACAAAATTTCAAAAGAAATGCACTTTGTGCGACAATAGAGGGCAGCTGGCCAGAGAATGAAGTAAGACCTTAAAGCCAAACCACACCAATGAATTTTAAAAACTTTATACCAGAAAGTCTGTGTCATTCTGTAGCACCTCTAGTTATAAATTTAAAAGGCGCGTGGGTACGAAGTCCATATTGCATTAACTAATTCTCAAACGTTTGTTTGTTTGTTTTTGCTCATTTCATACTTCGCAACTTGACGCCCCCACGGTCAATTTAATTTTCCTACCAACATTCATACTTCCACAAAGCAGAAAACAAGAGTGAATGTTGCAAAGAACTGAAAGAGGAACTTCGCAAGGCGAAAGAGGAGGAAGAGAAGAAGAAGAAGAGGAGGAGGGGGGGAGAAGCAAACGCAGTCGCCCCGCAAGGCGGGAAGACGCAGAAGCGATGCCCAGGAAACAGGAGAAGACAAGGGCAAAGACGTGGACGCCGTGGATAAGAAGGACAAGAAGAAGAGTGGAAACAGCTGTCTTAACTGTTGCAAAGGGAGTGCAAAGGACGAAGATCATGAAGGTACGTGCTTTCTTGTCAATTTTTAGGTTTCCCCTTCAAGTAAACATGTATTGCAAGCCCCAAATCCTTATACCGCACTGAGCAAATAGCTCTTACAAGGGAGGGTCGGCAAATACATTTTCCCAGTCAAATATGGGAAGATGTGTACATGTAAAGCAGTTGCAAAAATGGGCAAGATATCATTTATTTTTCAACACACTGACAAAACTGTTGACGCTATTTCATAGTGCTGTAAATGTTAGAAAAATCCATCAGCATAAAAATGAGTGTCCTGCAGTCGAAAAATAGATTCAATCCGCCCTTCATTTCGTCGTTCTTGCAAAGGACCATTCTCAGATAGCCTTCTCTAAAGATAATTCCATCCTCGTATATATTTAAACGCCTCTGAACACATTTTTAATTTTGTATCAGATGCAACACGTGGGAGGTGCCGTGCTGTGAGTGAGATTGCATACGAGATCAGAACGGATTTCAGAGGATTGTTTGCCTTTAGGGTGAATAAAAGTCAATATGGAATAATAGTAAATTGAGTTTTAATGATTGCATAAATACAAATAAGTTGTTTTAGTGAGAAGTAAGCCGGAGGACCAATGAAAGTTTAAGAATGCTCGTCTTTCTTTAAGTTACTGTTTGTTGTACTGCAAGAATCAACCTAAATCACTGGGCTGAGTGTGTCGGGGTCTCCAAGATGCTCACAGTCCAGAAATTCGTGGTGTCTCGAATTGCTTAACTTCTGTAACATCACGGAGCGTAGTTAAGCACTTCGGTTAACGTTGCTGGCCACGCGGCTTTTGGTTCGACATAACATCTGGTCCGTGCTCTCACATAAGAAGGCAGTGAATTTCCGTAGAAGACCTCGTACGTGTCTATAATACACCACAACATGCGCATGCTATTTTCTACGTGCCCTAAAGATTCCATATAGTGCGTACACGTATATAACGTGTCTCTAAGATCCAGGATCGTGCGCACACGACAAACCAGTGCAGATCGTACGTCCAAAAATGTCACAAAGAATTTTCAACAAATATGCTTGGAATTAAGTTGTATATTATTCTCATTGTTCTGTATGCAATGTTTATGCATTAACGTTCTCTCCTAAAGTTAGATTTTATGTCTCGCTTTACGAAGGTCTTCGTAAGAAGAGAAAGTTATGCGCCGGAAAATTGCGAATTTTTTGAATAACCATTAATCATAAATAAAGCATCACCATATCACTTTCTAAAAATATACCTATTAAAATCAACTGTTTTTTACAACGTTTCGGGCATCAGTTTCATCAATAATGAGGTATCTGAAAATTTGAAAAATATTTTGAATTTTATACTGTTGTTAAAACTACAGTTTTAAAATTAGAACCATAAAAATAATATGTTTGGAACAGTTTAAATTTGTATTGTCTGGAATGAAGTTTCATATATAATTTCATACCAGATAAACAGACATTAACTTTTTATTTAAAAATGTATTCTACTTAATACACATGACGTGTCCAGCATTGAATGGGATCTTCTTAATGTATATTTCATTATAGGTTCAATGTAATGATATACTACATTATAAATTATCTCAGTTAAGGCACCTAAGTATTAATAGTTGGATGAAGGGAATAATATACTGATTGTTTGTATTCTGTTGTTATAAACGTTATTCTTGATAACATCTTCTTTCGGCGTCAACGCAAATCCTTGGCTGTTTCGTAGACGCCGGAGAAAGAGGTTATGTATTAAACGAAAGTATTCAATCGGTATAATATCTGTAGTAGATTAGGAAGTATTTAAAGAGTGTTTTGAATTAAATCGGACATGTAGGGGGATTGATTTTGCAAAGTTAACCGACGAGGTGGGTTCTATGCCATTCGCAGAGGACATTGCTTTAAGTGAGATCTAAGGAAACATTTTTGAACTAAACGCCTCACTTTGACTCAAAATATGAAATAACATCGGAGTTGCGATCTAGAAAGCAGGTCTGAACCAAATACTAGCGGTGCACAACATTAATCGAATATTTGAATTATGAAATGTATTGTAATATAGTAATGTGTAGATAATATCTAGTTATAATGTAATTAATACGTTGTTGACCATAATTGAATAAGTTCGCTCTCAACCGCCGAGCGGGACGGACGTACCTTGGCTCCGAATCGCTTGCGCCGTTATCAGTGCCAAAGTCCAAATTTTACAGTGCCGGTGCGATCGATAAATTCTTTTGCATAGGCGTAGCTCACGACCGTTTTGCCGCATTGCGGCAAAACTACAATTCGAACAATTGTATATCAACACTGGTGCAACGCCATATGGACAAGTGCATTTAACTACAATTGTGGCAATACAGTGTTGAAACCAGTAAGTGCAAAAGTGAATGACAATTAATAGTGCTATAAAGTATCAAAAATGTTATCAGAAGATGTCCCCCTAGGGGGACATATCAGCAGATCCATGGAACTACTGAACAATGAAGGATCTAGTGACACTTACACGACACTAATAAATTCACAATTCACACACGAAAATCAAATGGAAAATCTACAACAGCAATACCAACATCTCTTACATCAAAATCACCTTCTACAAGAACATCTTCAAAATTAGAGCAACAAAACCAATCACTACAACAACAGCTTCAACAACCACGGTTCGACCCAACAAGCAGCATGGAGGCAACAGGACAACATGCTCCTCAAACACATCCGGAACTTGGCCAGCCCCCCGGAAACCATCAGCCCACAGAAGATAGATCAGCAGAAAGCACCAGTGACCATCATCAAACAAGTTCACATCAACAAATGACAAAAAAAAGAGGACCTACAAAAGTAAGTGATTATAGTGACGCAAAGCGCAGAATGCTAAACAATAGTGTAATAAAAGACTATAATTAAAAAAAAACAAGGGATTCGGTAAAGAAAACATAAAAATACCTCCCATGCATTAGAAACGCAGGAAACGTAACACTCTTATCTAAAGACCTAACGCAATTAATAGGAAATGGGTTTTTTTAAAAAATTGGAAAAATATTACTGAAAAATGTTACCGACTACCGAAAAGTCAGAAAATATTGTGAAGAGAAAAATGTCCCTTATTATACATACTGTGTACAATCAGAAAAAAACTTATCAGTAGTAATAAAAAACGTTCCCATAATATTCACAGAGGAAGAGATTTATAATGAATTAGAAAGTCTAAATTATCCTATAAAAAAGTAACTAGATTGACTAACAGAGAACAATTACCCTTTAGAGTAGTTGCACTAGAATTAACTAACTCAATTGAAGGCAGAGAAATATTTAAATTGGACAAACTACTGCACTGTATTGTAAAAGTAGAATTAAGAAGGAAACCACAAGGCCCACCTCAATGTAAAAAATGTTTTATTTATGGCCACACAAAAAATTATTGCACAATGACCCCAAAATGTGGCTATTGTGGGAACAACATTGGACTAAAGACTGTGAATTATTGCAGACAACAAACCCTCCACCCCAATTTGTACTCTATGTAAAGAAAATCATATGGCGACTTCTAGACAATGTAAATACTTTCCAAAAAGTAAGAGAATTCAAGAATCAAACCAACACAATAACTCTTACCAAACCTCACAAACACAAAACATATATGGAAATGCATCTCACACACAAATAAACTCACAACAAACAAATATAAATCACAACCCATTATATAGAAATTTACCCAAACCCACATATGCACAAACAGTTACACACAACAACATACAGTCAAACATTACACACATTATAATGCAGATGTTACCAACAATAATCAATCAAACAATCTCAACAATAATTCCACAAATACAAAACATGATATCAAACCAAATATCAAATATAATAAGAAATGGATAAAAAGCCCAACTTAAAATCAATAACATTCTTAAACTGGAATGCTAATGGATACTAAATAAAAGAAACACACTCATCTACTTCCTAAAAAATCACGCAATAACGATTGCATGCATAACAGAGACACACCTTGTACCCGGACAAACACTTAAAATACCTGGATATACCTGCTATAGAGAAGATAGAATATGCCAACACGCAGCAGGAGGAGTAGCTATCCTAATCAAAAAGAAACTGAGCACTCATTAATTTCTATTGCTAAATCGAATGATCTTGAACTGATTGCAGTAAAAATAACATTAAAAAATTTATTCTTAAATATCATAACAGCATATAAACCACCTAAAAATCAAATTAATATAAATGATTTAAAACAAATATTACACAATACAGAACCTACCATTGTAATGGGAGACCTGAATAGCAAACATATCAATTGGGGCTGCAAAGTGAATACTCCTAACGGGAGGAAATTACAGAAAGCATCAACAACTTTAAACTTTCAAATCTTAGCACCAACAAATCCTACTCACTACCCCAAAAACCGTAATGCTCAACCAGATATCCTTGACATTGCCATCATTAAAAATTTAACACATACCCTCTATGCTCACTCATTACCTGAATTGGACTCTGACCACTGTCCCTAATAATCACTTCAGACATGAACTATATTAAAACAGAATTGCCTTATAGTATAGACACAAAAAACATAGATTGGATAAAATTCCAAACAAATATAGATAACACTCTTCCCACAAACCGGTTCATGAAAAATAAAGAAGAAATTGATTCTGCCATAGACTCCATCACTAAAATTATACAAAAGCTGCAAAAGAAGCAAATACCAACTCTAATCATAAACCAAAATTATCACAGCAAACTATACCTACTTATATTCAAAAATTAATTCAAAAGAAACATAAAATTCGACGCCAATGGCAACAATCGAGAAGCTCAGAATTAAAGAAAATTCTAAATAAACTAACACACCAAGTAAAAACAGCATTAGACGAACACAGAATCCAACAATATAAAAATTACATTAAAAAGATAAATCCTAAAGACAGCAACTTATGGCAGGCTACAAAACAAATATTAAAAGAACCAACAGTCATACCAGAACTAAAGAAATTAGATAAAACAGCTCAACAACAAAAGAAAAATGTGAAATATTGGCTGAACACTTTCAAGAAACTTTTGCCCTAAACACAAATTCAAATAATATCACTACAAATCAAATCAATAATTGTGAACTAACAACAGTTCCACATCCAATAAAATATATATCAACAAATGAAACCTATCAAACAATTAAAAACCTAAATAGGAAAAAATCAGCTGGAATAGACCAGATACCAACTATTCTATTACAAAAACTAAATAGGAAAGCAATTAGCTACCTAACTGCAATATACAACGCAATGTTAAGAATTGGATACTCCACGAAATGGAAACACTCCATAGTAATACCAATACCAAAACCAGGTAAAAACCCAACAATCACAGAAAACTATAGACCCATAAGTCTGATCCCCATCATAGCCAAAGTAATAGAGAAACTAACACTAAAACGACTTATAAAATACATAAATGAAATATCATACATACCACTTTTCCAATTTGGTTTCAAAGAAAAACACTCCACAACACACCAACTTTTAAGAATAACAGAACTAATATATAAAAATTTTGAAGAAAACAACACTCTCTAGCAGTATTCTTGGACGTAAGCCAAGCATTTGACAGAGTTTGGCACGAAGGACTGATATTTAAATTACAGGAATCAGGCCTACCTCTTTACCTAGTAAAAATAATACAAAGCTTCTTAAAAGAAAGAGTCTTTTCAGTAAGAATAAACACAACCTACTCCACACAAAAGGAATCACAGAGGTGTACCACAAGGTAGCCGTTATCAGCAACTTTGTTCAACATATTTACAGCAGATTTCCAACAACCCAAAACACTACAATAGCGTTATTTGCTGACGATAGTGCAATACTAACCTCTAACAAATGTTTAAATACAGCTACAGAAAATCTACAAGAAGAACTAAACAAAGTATCACTATGGGCAGACAAATGGAAGATAAAATTAAACCCCAACAAATGTGTAGCAAAAATATTCACACTATGCCCAATAAACACTACTCCCAAACCTCTAAAGCTATTTAATAAAACACTTGACTGGTTACCAAAAACAAACCAATTAAATATCTTGGAGTATTAATGGATACAAGACTAACATGGACTAATCATATAAATGAAAAACTTACACAAGCAAACAGAAGACTACATAAATTGTATCCATTAATCAACAGAAAATCCGCCCTCAAAACAGAATGTACTCTAGTGCTTTATAAAGCAATAGTTCTTCCCATCATAATGTACGCATGCCCAATATGGTACAACACCTCTGCTACTAACATAAAGAAAATACAAACCTTCCAAAATAAAATCCTACGGATAGCAGTAAATGCTCCTGGTTTATTAGAAACACTCAACTACATTCAGAATTAAAAATAGAAACTATCCATCAAGTAATGCTTAAACGTTCACATTCCTTCTTCACAAATCTACATAAAATACCTACAAGTGACCATTACAACCTTGGGTCATCAGCAACAACATCCCGAATCAGAAATAGATTTCCATATGACAAATATCTAATCCAATTTGCTGACCCCCCATAAATCCTATGAATTAAAATAAACAATACAAGAAATAAAATTCGACTTTACTTAGAACAACATACAATAATGAGGAACCTGTTGGGCTTCCCTTATTTCTATTTATAAAAGAATGAATGTATTTTATGAATGCTACCTTTTGTGTTAGTGCTGAATGAAGTTAATTTATGTGTTATTTATTTATTTTTGTAAGTGTTTTGATTTGAAATTTAAATGTAAACAATCCCTGTAAAGCAGTAATGCTGGTCTGTGGAAATAAAAAAAAAAAAAAAAAAAAAAAAATTGAATAAATTTATTTTGAACATAAATTTTATATATTTAATGAACTGCAATAGCGAAGGATTGCCGGGTCCGCTAGTGAAACATAATTAATGTTTCAGAGGTCGAAGAGATCGAAGGTTAGGGAAGGGAAGTCATTTCTATAAATAAAACATCAACTATTACCACCCGTTTAATGTAAATTAATTCGGAAGGTTAGTTTTAATATTTAATATTAAAAATTATTATTATTAATATTTATTTATTATTTTAATATTTAATATTAAAAATAAACGATGATGACATCTGAACAAATGGTATAATCTTATATGATACCACTAGACATAAAGCAGTTCATGAAATGAAGGAATGATTTGGAGGGATAGATGATTATGTTTCAATACTTATTTCGAATGGTGGCGGAGAAATGGGGAATGAGAGGAAGGAGAAACTTGAAAATCCACGAAACTTGCTGCAAACCGCTTTGACCACCAACACATTCACAAGGATTGTCTGAGATTAACCAGCCTGCTAGTCACAGGCGGAAGGGACGTATTTTGACCATTAAGTCACGAGTTGGTCTATGTAAATGATGTACGGTCGTCTCGTAGTTTATTCATATTTCTTTTATTACTGGTTATTTAAGGTCGCATCAACATTTACGTCATTAGCGACCACTATTGCTGTTAACGGTATGATAACTATGAAGATGAAACGAATTGGTGATGATAAGGGGTGAAAGGACGAACACAAATACAACCATATCCGAGGCGGTACTCGAACCCGCGACCCTTTGGTGCGAGATCACTACGGCACTACTGCCTTAGCGATCTCGGCCACCGGGCCGACTGTTCATAATTGTATTTGGTAATTTGAGCAAAAACGTTTATTTGTCAGACTGCTACACGAAGTGCACGCGAGCGATGGGGGCTGGCAGCGTGGGGCCCCCGAGCGAGGGGGGTCGCGAATCGATGGGAGCCTACGCTTTGCCGCCCTACGGCGCCCCCCTCATGTGCCCCCCTCCGCCCTGGGGCCAGCAGTGGGGCCCACAACCTAGGGGTGACGAGGGGTCCATAACTGCGGCAGCTCTCAAGACCGGGAAGAGAAGATCATCCAGATCGGAGAGCTCCACGCTTGATAGGGAACGACGCAGTAGCAACTTGGAAGACGCAAAACCTGCAAATATCGATGAAGAAAGAGGTAAACTGTGCAATACATCTCATGAAATACGAATCGAACTGACCGGGAGGTTCTAGGGTTTGCATTTCGACGGTGGCGGGATTTTCGAGACTAAATAGGTAGCTAGAGCTATCTGGAGAAGAATTGTAGCCTGGCTGCTCTGATTGGTAATTTTCTTGCTTTCTCCGACCAATGCGAATACCGGAACAGTACCGAAACAAACTGTCGTACGCGCGCAATATTTTTTCTTTCCCTTTCCTAATTCTATCTCTGTCCCTTTACACACACACACACACACACACACACTTTTACATAGACTACACTATCACTCACATTGAAATATCCGCCTCACTGCCCCTTGTCTTGTACTAATGTTGATCTGGGGCAGTTCAAGCTCTATCAGATTTTTCGGGAAGTTTCTAGAGGAATTCCTGCTGCCAAGATAGGAAAGGCGGGAACTTGGGAATTAGTTAACATTTTTAAAAGTAGAAGAAATAATAATAATAATAATATTATTATTATTATTATTGTTATTACTTTATTCGCGAATGGGCTGTCCACTACTGCCATGGTACTACTGCATTAGCGATCTGGAATATCCGAGCCGGCATCATCTTCATAATAATATTAATTAATATTAATAATAATAATAATAATAATAATAATAATAATTAGTTATATTATTATAATAATAATTAATAATATGTGTTATAATATAATATATTATTTTTACAATGAATATTCTGATTTTTTATTATATTTTTGCAGAATTTTGTGACAACATTCAACCAGTATGTAAATATGAAAAACAGGAGAGAGCAGAACGAAACAAATCGGACTCGAGACGTTCTGGTGAGTGTGAATATGAAGATTCTAAATACTTTAGTTGGGAAGTCGCTTCTATAATGTGAATATTTTTATCCGGTAATTTTTATTAGTCAGGCTACACATGTTTCTCTCATCCAAATTGGATATGAATTATAAATAAAATCGAATCCCTTACACTTTGAAAACTATTATAATTTGGTTTTCTTTACACATTATTTCACGTTAGTTAAACATTGTGAATGGCATGTGTAATTTTAGTGACAACACGCAAATATGTTGATTGCACTCACCCAAGTTTCTACGCAAGTAAGAATCACCAATGTGCTAAAAGCGTTTGCCTGAGCTACATAAAATGAAATTTATGCTAACGAAGTTACATACGAGTACACAGGGTGAGTCATGCGGAAAATTGATTTTGAAATTTCAACAGAAAAACAGGTTTTGTGGTCCCCTAATACCAAAATTTTTTTTTTTCAAAACGTCCGTCAGTTCGCCTGTCCTTCTCTGAACACTACTAGCGCTTAAATGATGCGTAGAGGTTTTCCAAAATTGAAGAAACCCCAGTCCACCTCTAGTTGATGCTTTGAATTTTTTGAAAACATTCATTATAGTTTGGGGGTACATTACACGATGTCCCTGGGACATTTTCAAATTTTTCTCAAAAGCTGCTTCAAATTTTGTCTTTAAATTTCTTGAAAGAATAGAGTACAATACACTTGTAAGGGTGTATTCGAAAATTTCAACAATTCGAATTTTTCCGGCGGCGTCTTACGACAATAAAATTGAAGACAGAGATATTTCCTTCAAATGAAATTTGTTGTGCATAAATAGTTTTTTGATAAGGTCATGTACATTTTTTTGAAAAACATTTTTTTAACAATTTTTTTTAAAATATTTGGTAGGGGTAGTGCAAAATGTGCTCAATACGATAGCACTAACGCCATATATTCCTATTCTTTGTTGGTTTTTTTTCCAAAATTATAAAAATGTACTTTTTTTTACTTGTCTTTCACGTTGGTAATATTTACATTCGTAGCAACTTTTTTCACTTTATTGTTTATATAAGTACACGTGCTTTAAATAATGAGATATAAACGTTCTCGAAAATTTAACAGTTGTCTGTTAAAATGAGCTCAAAATTGTGCATTTCCAGAAACGCTCAGACGCCATTTCGTAAGAAAAGGCGCTTTTTTTCTTCCAAATTTACACAAATTTTTACTTCCAACAATTACACGAATGTATTTTTTTAAACTCTCATGCCGTTAATATGCGCATTTCCATCGATTTTTACATTATTGCATGTTTTAAGTAAAAGTCCTTTAAATGACTTCAAATTAATTATTTTCAAAACTCAATAGATTCTTGCGAAAAAGAGCTTCAAATTTCGCATTTACAGTAATGCTTAATCGCCATTTTCTTAAAAGTGGCTTGAAATTTTTCAATGAAAATTTCTATTTAGGAGGAGGTTTTACTCTTCTTTAATACTTTTTGTTTTTTGTGTAATATATTGGTTCTACTATTAGGAATCCTAAAAGCTGAGAAAATGAAAAAAAAGGACTTTGGGAGGCGATAGATGGCAGCTAACAAAGAGGATGGGACAAGACCAAAAGTGAATGCACACCAAAGAAATTAGGAAACTTTACTACAAAAAAAATCTGTACAATTCTGTGACACCACTAAATTTGAAATGGAACTGTACATATTATTTGAGTCTCTTTTGATGCATATTCTCGTATGTTAGATAAGCATTTTCTTGAGTAATTTTGATATTTTGTGACTCGTATTTAACGGATATTATAACGCTCCGAGCACGTGCTAGTAGAGAGAGCGCTGCGCAACCTAGGTTGGTGAACTGTTACATTTAAAATATAAGTTAAACCCGAGTCGATTTTTATTTGATTTCGTTGTTATTAGTAAGAAAACCCAAAGTTAACACCTCGAAATACTTCGGGACACGTTCTGGTGATCAAAACACGAAATAAAAATTCGGACTTTTTTTGTATTTGAATTACATCTTTTAAATAGTTCATCTTTGCACAAAAAAAATTGTACAATTTTCAAGTTCATAAACGTCTCTACAAATTTGCTTTATAAATATTTTTTTCAAGCAAAGATCAACAGAGCTACGCGATTTTAAACTTTAATCAAATTTTTCATTTTTATCTGAAGTGGCCCCAAATTACTAATGGTCTCTCTAATATAGTATTTTGATTTGTAATGTCGTTATAAATAAAAGGTGATTAGGTATTAATGTTTTTAATACTTACTGAGGTTAAACTCGCGTTCGAAATTTTGGAAAGAGTGACAGTTTTGTCGAGTCAGTTCTGGCAACTTAAACGATTTACCTCTATCAAAAGCATTTCAATAGAATAAAATGACATTACCTTTTTATAATAATAATAATAATAATAATAATAATAATAATAATAATAATAATAATAATTTATTTCAACAACATGGCTGTATCTACTCCAAGAAGGAAAACCCATATTCATTAGTAAATATATTACTATGATGCATTTCATAATTATCAAAATATATTATTTTTTATGAAACGACATTATGGAGATTATTATTTACAACAGATTTTGACATCTTAAATCTCCTCCATTCCTTGTATGGCCACTAATAGTCCTTATTCATAGCTACATTGTAGAAAGAAGTGTTAATCAAAAAAAATATTCTTGTGAGAGGTTGTGACTGTACCTAAACCTTGTCACGCCAAATATATTAATTCAAAACTGAATTCTGCATGAACTCGAAACGAAAATGACAGGCCCAGCCTGGTATATCAATATCGCTTACATGGGACCATTCAATAGTTTCAGGTAGAAATTTGTTCTGATTTTTGATTCTATTGAAAGATATTCACGAATTATGTGTGCTGTGAAAAAATTAGCAGCCGTCACGCACTCTAAGTTACTGAAAAAATAAAGAATTTGATCAGTGTTGACCGCGCTGTTTTCGCTGACGCAAGGGCAACCCTTGCTGCAGCGCCCAGTGTGACCGCGAACGGCTTACGTGTGTGCCGTTATTACTTGCTAGGATCTCTACTTACCGGTTCTGTCTGACAATTTGCTGAGTGCAAAACAGTGGTTCATTTTGAGGGACATAGTAACCTGGTACCTGGGGATTTATTTTGTTTATTCGTCGGTTACTTATTGGGTATTCGTCACAATTACTATGAGGATCTATAATTTTACATTAATCGGCACAATTAAATCGATTATATGTAGGCCAATGACTCCATACATCAGTTCAAATTAACGATTATACAGTTCGATTATTGAAATTCAGAGTTTTATAATGCCTAAAAATATCTATTTTAGAGATAATTGCGTAATCTCGCGTTAAGTGCCTATATTGAATTTTCCATATTATACATATTTTGTGTTTTCTACAATCATGTTTTGAGAAATCACTTCGCGGAAACTTGTCAAGGCGATCCAGAGACTTGGAAATTCCTCGTGTCTTTCCGATCTTCTCAATGATTAGTGAGGTAATTGTTTGTTACCAAGAACATAACTGTCTTCAAATATAGCGCTTCCGCCATCTTTAGAACCTAGAATTACACAAGATAGATGGAGTTTTCTGCGATACTATTTTGTATTGGTTTCGAAGTTTGGTGCATGACCGATCAGTAAACTGGCTGTTTATATAAAGCAAGCTTGTTACAAATGCGAAAACAGAAAGCTTCAAGAAGTGCAGTGCCAAAAGAGTGGACTTGTGGTGACGAGCACGGCGGACTGGAAATGAATTTTTTGCCAGTGTTGTGAAATGGTGGTCAACTGTGCAAAGATATTTCTTACAACAAAAAACATTGCAACTCAAAAAAAGAAGTGAGAAAAACTGTTTATACCCTCTTCAGCATATGCAATCGAAAGATGAAAGCAAGAGAAAATTTCAACACTGACTTGTGCCATGTGCCAGACACTTCATTTTCAAAACTTGAAAATCCAACATTTAACCAACTTAACCAGCAAACTAAACAAAATATAAAATTCTACACGAGTTAGTTCTCAGGAAATATTATAAAACTCCGCAATATGTTTTGACAACTAAGAAATTCAATTAGTTTTTAGAGAGGTGTGTTCACCATTTTTGTAGTGCGTATTACGAATACATTTTAATATTATACAAACAATAATGCCCATTTTCCTGCCTATTTTCAAGTTTTTACTTGCTAAGTATCTGCCTATTGTAACTATAATGCCTATTTCCCAGCCTATTTTTAAGTTTATAAGTGCCTATTTGCCTGTCAATTTTCGACCTATACAGTACCTACATATCCAAGCTTTACTTACCACACTAGTTTACGTTCATCCGCACTATTTGGACGACAGTTTTCCTTTGCGTGTTTTGTACATTTGCAAAATAGGGGTTTATTTCCTGATGATTTGTTTAAAAACCTGGTCGCATTAAAAAGAAATTCCGCTTATTTGAATTACTTGTATTATTCAATTTAAAACTCAATTACTCATCAATTTATACATAATACGTATTGTATTTACCTCATCATGTATTTAACTATTCAAAACATAATGTTTTTGAGTATTATTTAAATACTTATTTACGAAGTATTTAAATATTCAATTTAAAGTATTTTGCCGAACCCTGTTCCTCCCATGGCATGGAAAGTGTTATCATCCAATATATTCACGTTACTATCTGCGTTGTCAGGCATGAACCGACAGAATACATCATTATTTAGTTTTGATTCTTTATTGAACAGAACATAAGACGTTTCTAGAAATGAAGTTTCAAAGTACGATGAAGCGAATACAATAACAAATAATGTATCAATGAGGAGTGTTGATCTACACTTCTTGTTTACACATGCGCAAAAACTTTTCAAAGGGGAAGAGAAAAAAGGCTTAAGTCCTACTGCCTACGCGACGCGTCGACGGTATGTGCCAATGATATACATCATTCTTCCATGAGCCAATTGCACCGTTCTTGTGTTTCAAAATCCCTGACAAACAAATCAACGTATCTGGCACGATCGATTGAATATTATGTAAGAAATTACTGGATGGTACTCCTTTATTTGATGCATCTGTGAATTGGTCATCTGCTATTTTCAAAGACTTTGAGACATGCATTTGTGATATTATATTACTTCTATACCAGAAGTCATTTAATATTTGGTACTGAACATTTCGAAAATATACAACAGACGTTCTTTTCGCTGTTATCAGTGTCTTCTCCATATTTTTGAGGGTGACACGATTACACAGTGCCGCTAACAGGTCGGTACCTCCTTGTATTCACAAATGAAAGTATCCAAAGTTTTTTATGACAATCCTTTATTCAGTAATTTCACAACGTTTCGTAACTCGTTTTGTTACATCTTCAGGTGCTAAACTTAATGAGGGAATATAGTTGAGGGTATATATAAATGAGGGTATATAGTTCACCTTGCCAACATTGCAATCCAACATCCAATGTTGGATGACTGAATAAAGGATTGTCATAAAAAACTTTGGATACTTTTATTTGTAAACATATATTGACAATCAAGAAGAAATATTGATTTACCTCCTTGTATTCACCCATCTACTCTTCAATAAGAAAGCAAGCTTACCTTGAAAGTTGCCTTCAACGTAAGAATATATTAACAGCAAGGTCTCATCAACATTAGTGACTAGGCGAAATCCCTTTGCTCTGTTCTTCTTCTTGTCGGCCTGCACATTTTTTTACCAGAAAAGGTGGTACCGTGCTTCTTCTGTGACCAAACCCTCGTTAGCAATGCGTGTTAATTGCCGACCCCATTCATTTTGACATTTTCCGTCCGCATTAATCATTGATGAATTCAAAGAAACTACATAACCTTGTGCACAAAATTTCTTTGTGGATAGAGCCGCCTTTCTTGTGATTCTGAATAATAATAAACATAATAGTAATAATAATAATAATAATAATAATTATTATTATTATTATTATAAAAATATGAAGAAACTAACGTTATTTTACTCTATTGAAATGTTTTTGATGCAAGTAATTCGTGTTAGTTGCCAAAATAGGCAATAAAAATGTTGGCCAACGGTCACTCTTACCAGAACTTTCAAACGCGACTTAAACCTCCAAAAGTTTTAAAACATTAGTATTTTTTCCCTTTTTTATTCATAATGACCTTAGTAATTAAAAAATACTAATTACTAAGACCATTAATAATTCGGGCCAACTTTTGAATAAAATGGAATATTTGGCGAAAGTTTAAGATATCGTAGCTCTGTTATTATTTGCTTGAGAAAAATTATTTATAAAGAAAATTTGTAAGGAATTATATGACCTTTCAAAATTACATAACTATTTTTTGCGCTAAGTTCAACTAATAAAAAGTTATAATACAAAGATAAAAAACTATTTTTTTTCCTACGAAAACTTGTCCTGAAGTATTTGGAAGTGGCCAACTTGCAGTTTTCTTAGTAATAACAATAAGAACACTATACAAAATAAAATCTTCTACCTCAGCTTTTGCAAGACAAAATGACTTATCGACTGCACTATTAGCCCCATCCCCTCACGTACTTTCGCGAAAATTTCAATACTATAATTTCAACGTTCAAAAACCACAGGAGGTGCTAAAGTGACGTGACTCTTTCTGTATATGACTTTTACCCTGTAGGTTAGACCACTCCTCAAAAATTTGTATTCGGGAGGTGACGTTTTTTTAGACTTATAGATATTTCGAACTCCTGAACACATGCGCAGTCAGAGTTGCCTATCATTCGAGGGGCAAATATAGTGGGAGGTCGTGGGAACACTACAGTAATCACAGACACGAGTTTCATATATTTACATATTTATTAACAAGTATTTACAAATAAATAGTTTGATCAGTTATTTACAGCTCTGATAGACCCTAAGGCAGGAGCGATGCTTAACTGATGCAATATCTGCCTGACTCGTGGCCCTCGCCTCTCCTCAGCGAGCTTACGCGCACAGCGTAGAGCCCCGGCGACCGCACTCACCCGTGGGAAAAACGTTCCACAGCGGCGTCCCAACACATGGGTTGCCCTACGAGAATAGCTCGTCTCCGCACCGCCCTGGGCGCAAGTTTTGTGTGTTCGCACGACGTTTTCACTCAGTTCAAAACCCACCCCCGCGCTTTGCGCTCTCGCTTATATACCTCCCAGACCACGTGACACGCAACGTCATCTCGCTTTCGCGCGGCACTTCATGCCACGTGACTATCGCGCCGCCCCGCATTTTGGACATCCCTTCCCATGGATTTGTGGAAGTTCCCAAAATACCTCGGGGTGCCTCCGCCCCTAGTACCGTCTATTCATTCTACTTCCTTTCTCACCCAGTATTCTCTGGCGCCCTAATCCTGCGACGCGGTGCCTGCAAGGCGCCGGTCTTCCTGCTTGTTAATACAGTAGTATGAGTGTGTGCTTTGCCTGAAACCGCGTGTCGCAGGGGTGAGGCGTTCGGGGGGCCCGGGCGGGCGCCGGGGCGTGGCTGGGGGCGCGACAGCGACAGCTTCGACAGCTACGACGGCGAGGGAGGCGGACGCAGGAGCCGCTCCGGCCGGAGCAAGGTGAGAGCGGCGCCAAAAGTGCTTTAGAGGGGGATTTTCTGTCAACATAAACTAATAAACATTCAACCAATCAACCCAAAACAAAATCGCAAGAAATTCTATCTTGGCAGACATGAACGTTCCTATACAGGCTATACATATATACATATATATGGCGGCGATACATATATATGGTGGCGACATATATATTTGGCGGCGGCGGTTAGCGTATGGGACTGCTATACCGAAGTTTGCGGGTTCAAACCCGATCGAAACCGTGGATTTTGAAGGGCGAAAAAATCCTTCGTACGCCTGCCTTCGGAGGGCAAGTAAAGCCGGCTGTCCCATGTTAGTACATTTACTGAATGTAAAAGATCCTCTAGCCTAAATGATGCCTCTGAGCTAAATTCAAATCGCCCGTTTTGTCGCCCAAGTAATACCTTCTTTTTCCCATGATTGGTGAAAGGAGTGTAACGAAAGAGCAGGCCTCATGGCCTGAGTCTCGCCACGTAAAATAAGGCAAATTCAATTCAATTTATATATATATATATATATATATATATATATATATATATATATATATATATATCGAGCGCGGTCGAAATGACTGAAGCCCGACGACTCATTCGGAACGAGTGAGTAGTGGCTTGTTCGGAACGAGGTCAGTTGTCAGGGGATAGAACACGGAGGAGGAAAGAAAGATCGCAAGCGGTCCGTGGCTCGTTTGTTATGATACTGCTCCGGCATTCGCCTGGTGCTGATCGGAGAAACAACGGCAAAACTACCGATGAGAGTAGCCGGTCGCTAGAATTCTCCTCCAGACAGCGACTGAACTCGACCTAGCTGAAAAACTAGTGTCGAAAATTCTGCCGCCGTGGGGAGTGGGAACGTAGGACCTCCCGGTCAGAGGCGCTGCAGTGATATCAGTTGATGCACTGAGCTACCGCTCCCGGTTAATGTCTTTCATTATATATATACACACACACACACACATATATATATATATATATATATATATATATATATATATATATATGCAGTGGACCGGGGTTCCGATCCAGTGCATCAGTGAATTTATTAAAGGGGTCAGGTTTTCTTTTTGCGAATGGGCTCCGGGGTGGGGTAAACACTGATACAACGACTTCCTAATATAATTAAATGCAACCTGTTGGTCGTCTTGCGGGTGGGAATTCACGGTGTTTATACTAAATGCAACCTGTTGGTCGTCTTGCGGCGTTGTTCTTCATGTCCGGTTCCTGCCCACCAGTCGTTCGGCGCCCCTCGGCGTTGGTCGGCTGATGCTTCGGCGTGTCCGTGGAGTGACCGTTACGTCGCTGCCTCCATCCCCTCGCGTGTCCAACCGCCCTCGGTTCGGTGTTGCTCTTCCCCGGATTACACCCACTGCCTCGTCTAGTCACCTCAAATATGGATTTCACTCACCATGCACAAAATTACGATGTTACTTCTCACTTCGTGTTACTATTACGCCACACTATTCTCCCACCGGCTCTCACATCGCCATTCAGTCTCGGGCTTCCACACACTGATCACGTTACATATTCAGTCCTTGCCAAATTTTCTCGTCGAACCTCACACGAATGTATCGCCCACACTTTACTAATATCTTTACTATTACGTTGTTCACTCACGAGTCTCTGATATCACATCTTAAACATCCGGCATTAAATATTCGGCCACGTCCCGCGCGATACGTACGCTCCTGTACACTACCTGGTTCTCACTGCTTCTGCTCGCGCCTCCCCGTCCGTTAACTCTCGCGCGTCGCGGGAGCCTCTCTCGCGCCAGGCGGGAGCCGCCAACTGACGCGCCATCCGAATCGTAGCAACCGCTTTGCGTTTCGTCTGGAAACGCGGCGCGTTTCAATATATATATATATATATATATATATATATATATATATATATATATATATATATGTGTGTGTGTGTGTGTGTGTGTGTAAAAAAGGAAAGAAAGCCGATGTAATTGTATTTTTGTTTGGAGGACTAATCATTTGAATGATGGCTTGTCTAATTAAACAGAAGGGGCGGGGCGCCGGCGGCCGCCTCCTGGGGAGAGGCCGGCGCGGAGGCCCCCACGACGGTACGTTCCATTAGCTAGCCCTGAAGAAGGCTACACACAAGGCAAGGCCTCTCCAGCAGGCAGGTAAGGAGCCACTGGCTCACCCGAGGGACGCCGCAGTCTGCGTTTGGTGGGTGATGTCTTAACCCGGCAGTGCACGGAGGTGGTCTGAAAGACTCACGAAGCATTTACTCTAATATTGTGATTGCAGTTTGTCCACCCGTGACCTTTTCCTTCCACAGATACGAGCCACACTTCTTTTGAGAAAGTGAGTACTGTTATCCTTTCTAGCGGTGAGACATTCCAACACGTTGCTCGGGTCTCAGAAACTGCACTGAGAAGGTTTGGTTATTTTAACAAAATATTAGTGCCAAATAAAAAAGCATGCATGAAGGAAGTTGTCAGATATGTTAAATATAACAAATACAATGAAGATAATATTTCAAATTATTTCATTTTTTCAGTTTTGTTAATTTCGATATAAACTTGTAAATACAGTAATCAATTATTTTAAAATATGTCTCATTATTGAAAACAGTATCCACCTTTTTCTGGTACACTCCTTTGATCGAAATTATAAGGGGAAATTGAAGCAGCAAGAAATAGAGAAACCAGAAGTGTCTGTGAGACAAGGTGCCTGCACTGACGTCACAGAAAGAGGGTGGGTTAACCACTGCCGAATTAACCATTTAACGCCGCCATGTCAATGCCGTGGGTACGATCACTAACTTCCTAGAAATGGGGAGCACTGCTTTCAGAAAAACTGGCTCATAGTTTTGAAGTAAGCGTCGTACAAATTGCTCCGGTACGACACTGGATATGTGTTTCATGACAGTCATTTGAGGACATATTTAGAGTCAGTCACTAGACAGCTCTTTTCCCAAAAAAACGAGATTAAGATAGTGCATTTTAATGCTACAAGTTAGGTAGGGACAACATGCGTCTCTAAAATCACCCTACAAGCAACAAAATGACCCCACATGATCAGGACATGTTGCGCCTTTCTAAAATTGACAAATTCATTATCGTGTGAAGCAACAAAACATCCTTATCAACATATAACGGAACATTTTTGAATGGTCAGACGGACAGAACAGGCGGACGGACAGGCGGACGGACAGGCGGACGGACAGGCGGACGGACAGGCGGACGGACAGGCGGACGGACAGGCGGACGGACAGGCGGACGGACAGGCGGACGGACAGGCGGACGGACAGGCGGACGGACAGGCGGACGGACAGGCGGACGGACAGGCGGACGGACAGGCGGACGGACAGGCGGACGGACAGGCGGACGGCAGGCGGACGGACAGGCGGACGACAGGCGGACGGACAGGGGGACGGACAGGCGACGACAGGCGAGACGGCGACGAACGGCGGACGGACAGGCGGACGGACAGGCGGACGGACAGGCGGACGGACAGGCGGACGGACAGGCGGACGGACAGGCGGAGCAGACGTATATTTCTGGCTAAATACTCAACTGCATCATCAATATCTTCTTTTGATTTTAAAGGTACGTGAGCCGTAATATTTTCATTTATCCACTGTTCAAAGAGTTGCCAGTTTGTTCTGCATGTAGATAGAGCAGGGTTGCAGACTTTTTCAATGACGGTAGAGCTAAGAGTTAAAATTATAGGGCAGTAGTTGGAGCTGAGATCAAAATTGCCAAGTTTTTTTAAGTCCCTTGGTCACTAAAAATCGATGCGACTCTGTATCTTGTTGCTATCTTCAGACCAGTAAGTAGGAGAACCTTGGAAAACCTGGGAGAACCTGAAGAAAAGGGTATGAGTTGTAGTTTTACAATAGTCTAATCAAGCTCGCGCCCCTTTGTTAGAGTAATTCTGGGTCCCCACAGTTCGGTTTTTACATTGTAGTCACCACATGCAATGAATCAAGAACCTAAAATTGGGAAAAAAGCATTAAATTTTTCTTTCTTTATTTTATATTTTGGAGGGCAGTATAATAAGGTGACTGGAACGGCTCCAAAACATCAACCATTTCTATTGATGCTGCCTGGAAATAATTTCTTTGAAATTCAGGTCACGCATCTTGTTAATTATTTTTTGATTAATGTAACTGATCCATCATACGCTCTGTTGTCTGGATGCTTACAGTCATAAATATTGTAGTTGCGTAGAGAGAAATGCCGATGAATTGGGTTCCAGAAGTGAACATTATATCTATGTCTAGATTTATTAAGAATATTTCTAATTCTTGTGCGTTGAGAAATTCCGTTCATCATGAGACGTACACCATTCCCTTATACACTCTTCTGAATATCCACCAAAAATATTTCATCAAAAACGATTCACCCATTTTTGTTTTTAATTTTGAAATTTTCTGAGGGGCTTCATACAAAATTAATAATACAAATACGCCCCAAAATTAAGATATCTGTTTCAAGTTCAAAGGGCCGTGATATCAGCCAGATACTTAGGGAAATATCGATTTTGGAGAAAATCTACTGACCGGTTTAGCCGTTAGCATTGTTCACAGACAGATGACGGACGGACAGATGTTTTGGCATCAATCGATGTTTCGGTATCATGGACCCACAAAACATGGATTCTGGATAAACCACGTGTTAGAGGTTTTTTTTTGTAAATTTAGCATCAGAATTTATCCACTTTTTTGTTGTCAAGGCCCTATATTTTTTTTTGCAAAAAATTGCCATTTTCTACATAACTTTCTCTCTACCGCGGTTGCGGTAAAAATATTCAAAGTCAGGGGCTCCAAAACGTGTATTTCCGTTGAAATTTGGAAATACATATTCCGCAGCATGACATAACTTTCTCTATACTACGTATATTACTCCGTATATACGTACGAATAAGAGAAAGTGAAAACAGCACGGCTGGTGACTTCTTTGGAAGCTTGATGTTGCATGACATCAGGTGCGTCGTAAATAGTCGCAATGAGAAATCAGTCGGTACGCATAGTATGAGAAGAAGAGAAATAACAAGATCAAATATTTGCATCGCTTTGGGGAAATCGGATTTGTTGAATTGTTTTTGTCTTTCCCCCGATTTCTTGGTATCTATTGAAATAATTGACACCCCTCACATAGCTGGAGGCTGCAAAAGTTTGTTTACAAGTTTGTGTGTACTCGAAATTAGCAACTAGCTTATTTGAAAATGCCACCTCTGAATCTGCAGTAGTGAAATCAGTAGTTGGGATCAAGAGGTGTAATTGCGAAGCGACTCCAATTCCTTGGCACAGTCTCCTGCGGAACTACATTTGGGTTGATGACGTTATCTATGTACGAGGCAAGTTGTGGAGTATCCTCTCAGAGCACCGAGGCTGGACAATTTCACACTAAATTCTCTATCATTCAACACCCACCAAAGTCAATTGCTATAGGAAACCAAGTCTCGCTCATCATAGTCGATTCCCCACGTGAACGGAAAGCTTATACAAGTACAGTGACTCACAAAACTATTCGTACATTTATTAATTTAACCAAATATTGTTCAGTTTTTCTCAGAAAACCACATATCATTATTATTACACGAATTACAGAATAGTCTTCCTATATCGTTAACATTACAAATACTTTCAAAAATATGTATTTGTTTGTTTAAAAGAAAAATTAATTGTCAATGCAGAAACTTCCCTTCAACAAAACTATTCGGACAGCCGTTGGAGCAACGTGGTAACGGATCTTTTTATCTCCGAAAACAACGTTGAAACCTCCACCCTTGCTGCACATTCAAGGTCACCTGTCAGTCAGTCACCCAGATTCGTGGAAACCTTAACATTTTAAACGAAATGACACATAGTAAAGAACATCACTTAGTAAAGAACATCACTTTGAGTAGCGTCAGCTGGTTATTTATAGTCACAAAAAAAGGAAAATTATGCTGAAAAATTTGCAAAATGAGAATAAATAAGAAAGCACAGTGAGTGACAATCTCACGATACGTCAATGAAGAGAGGATTGAACTGCTACCCGGAGGACGACGCCCAAAGTCATTTTCTGATGGAGAAAATAATCTCACAGTGAGAATAAAAAAGGTCTTCGTATTAGCACCAAAAATTATTCACAGTTAGAAATTGGCATTGGCAAGAAAATAAATTTCGAAAACGCGCGAAAGGTACTGAGGAGGTTCTATTTCCTATAGACGACTTGCCAGAAGAAAAATTTCTAAGTAAAGCGAGGCAGTTTGATAAATATCATGCAGAAAAAGATGAAAATTGATGGAATAGAGTAATTTTCGAACAAATCAAAATAACATCTTGGATCCATGGAAGAATTCAGAAGTAGAGGAAACAAAATAACAGCAGAAAGGAGAAAACATGTAAGGAACCGTGAAGCACGGAGGAGGAAATTTAATTGTGTAGGGCTGCATGTCAGTCAATGATGGCGGTAAAATTGTGTTCGTAGAGCAAACGATGAAGAGGTTCAACTATCTTGACTATTTTTGATATATTTTATTTTTATCAGGATAATGATACTTAGCAGAAGTCGCACGTTGTTCAACTTTTGCTGCTGTTCAACTGCCCAAAGAAACTTCATCCACCCCTTCAGTCACTAGACCTAACTGTTAGAGAACGTATTTGGAAAAAAATGGAGAAGGAGATACCCAATTCAATACAGATAAAAATTAAACCTAATCATGCAACATGAATGGAGAAAATTTCTCCTTCTTATACCCAAAAACTTGGTCCAAAGTACACCAAATATACTGAGGGAAGTGCTGCAGCGAAAGGGAATGGCTACAAGATATTGAACTCTCATACTGTGCTATTTTTGTAACGTGTTTTCTTTTTGAACACCATTTACTGTGCATTTTTGTTATATTTCCATTCAAGTGTCAATAGTTTTGGGAATTAATTTTCAGCACAAAAAATCGAATTTAAAAATATCAGTTGATTGTGTATTAAAGGAAATTTCGGAAATGTCTTATAACTGGTTATAAAAGTAATCGTATAATGTACTTTATTGCATTTATTTTCATCTTTTAATATTCCTAATCCATGATTATTCTGCTAAATTACCCGCGTCCGAATAGTTTTGCGAGTCACTGTAGTTGTACTAACACGAATGAATCATCAATACAGCGAGTGTCTAATGCGCAAATTTTTGGGCACAGATGAAGGTGACAAATTTCACAAGGACTGCCTCCCAGAAGAGCCAGTCTTCCAGCCGGATCTGCAGGCAGCAAGAGCACCGCCCCATCAACCGCTAGAGGCCGCCGCAGAGCCCCAAAACTCCTCCGCGTCCACGCCTGGCAAGAAAAACGCTTCGGACGCCAAAAAATCACCCGGCGGAAGGGCCTACAAAGACGCCAAAGTCTCTTAATCCAATGGAAGCATGGGACCGTTCCGGTAGGTGTAAAGCTTATCCTTTTATTATCGTTTCTTTATTCTCTCCTCTTGTTTCCATTTTCTTTTCTTACCCTTTTGTTTGATTTCCACACTCAATCCTGATATTTCTTGCTCTCAATGTTTCGGCCTTGGGCCGCCATCCTGATTGAGTTTTTTTCTGGGTTTACTCAATCGCTTAAGGCGTATGCTGCTATGGTCCCAGTCGTAAATGTAAAATAACCCACCTTTTTTGTTTATTGTTCGCAGTTACCTTTCCATTTTGTAAAATTTCAAGAATAAACAAAAAATGAAATTAAATCATTTGGCTCGCACAGATAAATTAATGTAGATGGTAGTCAGAAATTTATTTTTTTCCTTTGCGACATGAAATGTCAGTTATTATATTAATTACATTCGAACGCCTCAAATGTAATTTTTAAAATTGTAAATTAATTAAAGTGGTTAGGGGAAGAGCAGGCCTTAAGCCTGAGCCTCGCACAAATAAAGAAATTTTATTATTATTATTATTATTATTATTATTATTATTATTATTATTATAAGCTTCTTTATATAACGCAATAGCAATGGGAATAAAATGTATTACTTTTTTTTGTTTTCCTTTACTATCATGTAATTTAGATTATAAAGAACTTCACCTAGAATTATATACACTTAGAGTGTTAATTACTTTATTACTTTACCTCCTCTTGACTACGCACGAAAACAGCACAACATGATCTCAAGATAACTTGACAAATCCTCGCCCCACCAGAATAACAAGTATTTCTTAAATTATATCTATAGCAAAATATAAATCAAGGCGGGCCCTGGAAAGCGAGGTCGCTAAGGCTGAAGGGCCGCAGTTGCCTCCGCTCGAAGGGGCGCGGGTTCGACCCTCGCCCACGGGCATGAATCATCGGGTAATCCCACGCTGTTCCTGAAGTTATAACAAATGGTGCTGCAGAATGGCACAGACTTTCTAGTAGTAATTTTTTTTTCATTTCCTTGGTGTGGACTGGCTTTAAGGTCTTGCCCCATCCCCTTGCCAAGTAAGCTTTTCTATTTCCAAATAGTAAAACCGAAATATTACTTTAAGATTATTAAAGAAGAGTAAAATCTCGTCCTAAATAAAATTTTTCATTGAAAAATCTAATGACGTTTTTAAGATTATGGGATTAAGTATTACTTAAATGCGATATTGAAGCTCTTTTCATAGAAATCTATTGACTTTTTCGAAAACGTCATTTAAATTCACTTGAAGCACGTACACCCACAAATGCAATAATGTAAACAAATTATGGTAATGTGCATATTAACGGCGCAGAGATATTTAAAGAAATGACATGTGTAACTTTTGAAAAACAAAACTCACCAAAATGAACATTCTTACATAAAACAAGGCAATTAGCTCTGTGTATTGGCAAAGTGTGAAGAAAAAATTTAGTAATTTCTGAGAAAATGGCTTTTGAACGTTTCTGAAAATGTGGAAATTTGAGATCATTTTAACAGAAAACCTAATTTTCAAGAAACAATATCTGATATTATTTGAAGCGCATTAAACGTAAATAAAATAATGTGAAGAAATCACCACTAATATAAATATTACCGACGTGAGAGACAAGTAAAAATTACATTTTTGTTTTTTTGTCATCGTATAGGGGACATTTTGCTCTACCCCTATCAAAAATTTAAAGAAAAAATGTGGAGCTTTAAAAAAAATATTTTTGTAATTTTTTGAATTTGAAAATACAGAAAGCACTATTGCAGGAGAAATACTAATTTTTCGAAAAAATCTACATGATCTTAATGAAAAAACTGATTAAGAGCAACAATTTTTATTTAAAGGAAAAATATCTGTCTTCAATTTATAGTTCTAACAATAAAACGAAAAAATATCAAACATTTGAGTTTTCGCGAAATCACGAGTTAACCGTGTAAATTGGACCTATGTCATCATTTCTTGTGTATCTTTCTATACTCTTACAAGAAATGTAAAGAAAAACTTGGAGCCGTTTAAAAAAAAATTTAAAATCTTCGGGGAGGCTTGTAAAATACCCTCAAATTTGAAAGAATGCTTCAACTAGAGACAGAAAGAGAGGGTTTTTTTAAATTTTGAAAACCTCTTACGTTTGGTTTACGTGCTAATAGTTTTCACGGACGGACGGACGTTTTGGAAAAAAAACTTTGCCGGTTTCAGGGGATCCCCAAACGTATATTTCTGTTGAAATCTCGAAATCGATTTTCCGCCGCATTACTTAACTTTCTCTATACTACGAATATTACTTCATATACGAGAATTAACTAGTGGTGTTGTAGAATGGCGCAGACGTTTTCGTAGTACAATTCTCCAATTTCCTTGGTGTCGACTACCTATACGGTGTTGTCCCATCTTCTTGTCAGTGTGTTGTTTTGAACTTTTCTCGCCTTTTCGGTTTTCTAATATATAATCATAATATTACTTTAAGAATATTAAAGAATAGTAATAAATAGTCATATATGACATTTTCATGTAAAATTTGGAGCCGTTTTTAAAAAATGTTGTTTACGTTTTTATTGTACATGCAAATTTGCAGCTCTTTTCACTAAAATCTATTAAGGTTTAAAAAATTGAAACTGATTTGAAGCACTTTCACACACAATGCAATAGTGTTTACTAATCGCTGGAAATATGCACATTAACTGCATGAGAGATTTTTCAAAAAAATTACATTTGTTTAATTTATGGAAAAACAAAAGAACACAGCAAAATGAAATTAACGTCATATTAAACGTCAAGTTCACTTTGCACTATCCGGTGGAAAACGTCAAAAAATTCGGAGCAAATTGTGAGAAAATAGCGTTTCAGCGTTTCTGATAATGCGGAATTTTCAGTTCATTTTCACAAATAAATGTTGAGTTTTCGAGAAATTTTATTTTACAATATTTAAAAATATGTACTCATACTCACGAATTAGCAAAATTGCCGGTAATGTAAATATTATCGCTTGTGTGACGATCAAAAAATTTACTTTTTGAAAATTTTTAAACAACAAAATAACTGAGCAAGGCGTTTATGTCTTCTTATAGAGTCTTATAGAATTCATTTAGCACTATCCTCACGGAAAGTTCAAAAATTTTGAACATTTTTTGACATACTCTTGTTTTTATCATTTTTTTAAATTACACATATTGCACCCAATATTGCGCAAATACTACTAAACTTTTCAAGAAAGTGAACATGACCTAACGAAGGAACTAAATAGGGAGAACAAATTTTATTTGAAGGAAATATCATTGTCTTCAATTATGTAGTTAATTAAGACGCGGAAAAATTCGAACTTTCAAAATTTTCGAAAATTCAGAGTTAACAGTGAAAATTGAAACTATAGCATCTTCATAAGTGTGTTTTCCGTTATAGTTACAAGAAATTTAAAAAAATTGGAGCTGTTTTTGAGAAAAGTTTGAAAAAGTCCAGCGGTTTCATGTAAAGTACCTCCAAGTTTTAAAGAATGATTTTCAAAATCTCAAAGTTTAGATTCCAATCAGATTGACAGGGCGTTCTTCAATTTCGAAAACAGTGTACTCACGGTTAAGGCGGTAGGAGTGTTCACAGACGGAGGAAAAAAAACACTTTTTCGGTGTCAGGGGACCCCAAAACGAGAATTTCCTTTGAAATCTCAAAAGCAATTTTCTGAAGCATTATATAACTTTCTCCATTCTATGAATATTACTCCGTATTTACGTGTGTATACGCATAAATTGAAAGCATAAATTGTATTAGAGTTCAATGATAGAACATGTGATAATTCTTAAAAATAATTCATTTTTTATTAATGAAAAAGCTAAAATTGCTAGAAATAAAATGATATATTATTATAAAACGATATAACACCCTCTACAAAATAATATATATTTGTAGACGGTGTTCTTTTACGCAAAAAACACATCAGAAAGAGATAGATAGTATTTTGAATAAACAAACATTTGTATAATTTGCTAATGAAGTCTTACGTGATTCAGATGGCTTTGACCATCAAAAACACTTCAGAAGAAGGTAACAATGGCTTCTCAAAATGGATCATAAAAAGTTTAAAACTCGCTAAAGAAAATCCTTATAGGTAACGGCGAAACTATTTCTCAAAATGCCGTTACCTTGTTTCAAAAATGCATTTATAAAGGCAGAATGACGTCGAAGGTTTTTTAACAAGAAGATTAACATGCAACGTCAAATACTTCCAAGTGTAAAATAATGCGTGAATAACACAATGAAGGCCTGAAGATCAGTGTGCTAAATGTAATATTTTTTCTACAATATAGGAAAATTTGTTGTATCTGTAGCTATAATTATCTGATGCAATCTCCAATGTTCAGAGGTTATAATTTTGTGTCTGTGAATGTAAAACATTCAACTGTATTCATTTATCTTTTATAATTTAATATAGTTCAATTATATCTTAAAAATATTTTTACAGGAAAATGACATGAGGGGGTTCGTGTACGGTGACTCAGCCGAAAAGTATGGGCAAGAGAGAAGATAGCAGCAAGAGTAGGAATAAAGAAAAAGAAAAGGATTCGGAGAAGGGAAAGGATAAGGGAAAAGAAAAGGATAAAGATAAGGGAAAAGAGAAAGAGAAGGATACATGTAAACCATCGTTTCCGCCAAGAGAGAAAGGTCAGCATTATAAACTAAGTAGTTAAAAATTCTAATTGTGCCAAGTCCCCCATCGAGACGGTGATGTCAAAGTACTGACAAGATGAATGTCACGGCACTCCAGTGAAATTATAAATAATGAACGATATTTATATTATTAGATGCGATGTGTTGTAGTTTTTCATTGTCATCCCCACCACAAAATTAAAGTAATAATACATTACTAGAGATTGATGATGTGCACAGTAATATAGTAAGTTGTAGGATTTCTCTGTTTTCGAAACATGAGTTTTCAAGTGGATAATTCTCAACTTTCATTAGAATCATAAAAAAAACACTACAATCATAGGTCATATTGTTTGCTGTCATTATGTAAACTATTCTCATTGGTTTAGTTGCAGTTCAAGAAAAAAATTCACATGTTTGTTTTTAAATCCCCACAAACTAATATAGTTGAAGGAAGATAAACTAAGTTTATTTTATTTTCAATATAAAAGCAAGTTTGAAAACACATAATAATAAATTGTCATGGTGAAGTTACAAATAGTTTCAGTAATGTTAAGTATTGAATTAATCAGTGCGATATACATGACACTAATGCAGTTTTTAGCTACAACTGATGTCATGTTTGATGAACGCAAATTGGCCAGTCTTGAATCATTCCATCATCTAACATTATCCACAATCGACACAAAATCGAATTCTGTAACACCATGTGAATAACGGTTTTTTGAGGAAATATTCTAGTATAATTCTATGATGTCCAATTCTAAAAACTGTAAATTGTAGTTAACGACCGCTTTCTACTGACCTTGGTTTACTTTTCTTGTTTTTAAACATTTTAAGTGTTGTAATGTTTTTGAAGAGTGATTGATACAAATTCTGTAATTAATGAGTTATTACTAGACTTCGGAATTTTGGGCACAAACAAAGTGATGATTTAGGCAATTGAGTTTTAGGCACTGAAAATAGGTTTCAAAATGACTAAGCCAGGCAAATAAATTAAACGTGTAAAAGCTGGTATCTAAAACTATCACAAAAGGATTCATTAGGCAATTTTTATTATGCAGGAAAGTCAGGTTTTTTGTATTTATGCTACAAGCATATTTTATTCACTTTCATAATTAGCAGTATGAATATATTCTTCAACTTACAGTAAGGGTATATCTATCTGTTAAAATCATTTTGACAGCTGAAAATGAACTTTTAACTGACACAGATTTACCAGATCAAACAAATTTACTCATATTTCTCATGCTCAATTCTTCTGGAACTTGCCCCCTCCCCTCACACACACAAATGTACCAAACGACTCACTTAACCATTGGACCGTATTCTGTTATCTTGCCTTTCCGACAGTACACTTTTGCCTCACCTGTGTCTGCGACGCCCTACGGAGATAAGAGCCAACCTGGCAACAACGCAGCTCCACCAGGAATGGGTCAATTGCCTACGAAAAGCGAGCTAATCAGAGACGAGCATGAAACATGCTTATTATGTTAACTTGCAGGGCTCCTTATGTTCGGGATTTTGGGAGGGATTTCGGTGCGATGTCGATCGTATTCGATCACAAAATTTTCCCTTTTCATAAAACGAATTTCAAATATTAGGTTTTAAAATATAATGCTTTTTTAAAAAACTGCTTGTTTTAGGCAGTTTTCGGCAAAAGATTAAAATAGGCATCAACCGCCCTTTTAGTGCATTCTAGGGACTCTTAGACGCTTTCAGTAAATCTATTTTCTCATGATTCGTAAACATCTGCAATTATTTTTCACAACATCCTAAAGGAACTAAATAGGTTGATTGATTGATTTTCTCTTGTTTCCGGGCACGTCCACAGCTTAGGTCATTAGTCCCGTAAGTGTAGTGCATTTTTTTAGGGAGATGGAGGAGATCTTCCCCCATTGGGTGGCGAGATCCAGCGCCGACCTACCGTCGGCTAGTGGGGTTTCCCCCTAACCAGAACTCTCCCACCAGCGGGGCACCGCCCCAGCCGGGACAAGCTCTAAGCTCCCCTGTCTACCAGAATATGTAGTAGTGTAGTGCATGTTAGTGTGTTTGTGTGTGTGTGTGTGTGTGTGTGTAAGGGGAGAGGATAGAACAAGGAATAGGAAGGACAGTTCGCGCGCGGTCCGTGGCCTGTTTGTGACGGTACTGCTCCGGGACTTGCCTGGTGTTGATAGAGAAACCACGGAAAAACTACCGATAGAGAACCGGCCGCTAGAATTCTCCTCCAGAAGCGACGGATTGACTACTCAAAAGCTAGTGTCGGAAAATCCTGCCGCCGTCAGGACTCGAACCTAGGACCTCCCGGTCAGAGGCGCTGCAGTGACATCAGTTGATGCACTGACCTACCGCTCCCAAACTAAATAGTCATTTGCCCTAAAATCCGAGGTCTAGTTATTATGCAATTATTGTTTCCTCTAGATCATTTGAAATGTTTAATTTTTGCCAAACCTCGAGTTATGGCATTTACTTTTTCAATCAATTTACATATTTTCCTCCAGAGATGCCCGAAGATAAAGATAGTAAGAAAGACAAAAAAGAGGGAAGAAAGACAAAAAAGAGGAAGAAAGATGAAAAAGACAAAGATAAAGATAAGAGCAAGTCGGAAAGTGAATGCTGCAAACAAGTGAAGGAAGAACTGCGGAAGAAGAAAGAGGAGGAAAAAGAGAAAGAAAAGGGCAAGGGCGGATCGAGAGGCGGCAGCGGCAAAAAGGACAAGGACAAGGACAAGGGCGGCGCCGGGGGGGAGCGGGGGGGAGTCGCTCCGCAAGGACAGCGGCAAGAGGAAAGACTCCGGCAAGAAAGGCAAAAGCAGGGACAGAAGTAGGGACCGAAGCGGAGGCAGAAGCGATGACGACGGAAAAGACGACAAGCGCAAAGGCAAAGACAAAGACAAAGACAAGGGCGGAGGCAAAGGCAAAGATAAGGATAAGAAGAAAGACAAGAAAGAAAGTAACAACAAATGTCTAAACTGTTGCAAAGGGGGTGCAAAGGACGAAGATGACGAAGGTATGTGCTTTTCCAACTGTGTATAGATTTTCTCTTCACTAAAAACTCATTCCAAAGCCCAATGAGAGTACTTAGAGTACTCTTACTTACATTGAACTAACTTTTGAAAATTTTATGACAATGTTGAAGAATCGTATATACGAAACATGCAATATAAAAAGAATAGCGGGTTTGTAAATTACAGTGAATCACGCAGTAAAGGCCACCCCAATATGGCAATCAATTTCATAAATTGACATTTATGCTGAAATCAATCGATTTTTCCAGATGACACGTGTAAATATTCCGTTTTTAAGCGATTCCTTGGTCCCGTTCTAAGCATTTTGTTGATTAATTTCTATTAGAAGGTCACAACAAACTACCATTTTAATCCTGCGCAACACGTGGGGGATCTCTCAGATGACTGACTTCCTTTTCCATTGGTACAGTGTCATAGACGTTTT
Source organism: Teleogryllus oceanicus (assembly GCA_964035755.1). Lineage (NCBI taxonomy): Eukaryota > Metazoa > Arthropoda > Insecta > Orthoptera > Gryllidae > Teleogryllus > Teleogryllus oceanicus. Next base: position 8,315,313 of record CAXIVR010000007.1, read on the forward strand.
TCAAAACACCATCAAACCTTTTGCTTTTATTCTCAGATGTCTTAGCTTCCTTTTCATGTGAATGGCTTTGATGCTGTCGTCACGACAAAAGCTTCAATCAAACCGTGTGAGGTGCAGCATCCAAATGATTGGGGCAAGTAGTAAACTTTACAGCAGACACAGTTTTCTAAAATACAGATGTCATAGTAATTTGAATATAAAATTAGGCTTTTTGAGACATGATATTCAATGAAAAGTAAGTCTCCCCCTAACCGTCACGGCGTCGCGAAGGCCACTTTTCAGGCTCCCACAGGCAAGCGCGGAACATCCGCTGCCTGCGCGGAACATCCGCTGCCCACGTGAAATGTACAAAGCGGAAATTTCGCGTCAGGTATTGGCTTATGAGCATGTTCAGACCTGCGCGGCTGGCAAGCGGCGCAGCAGCGGATTCGAAGCGTTTTATTCGTTGCAGATATCTATTTGCAGTCGGACGCGTTTTTTCCGCTGCCGCTCCAGTTTCGCTATGGAAACCAAGGCAAAAGACTCGTCAGATCTCGAATATTTTCAGCTCGTCAGTGATTCTGACATGACAGAACGGTCAGAAAAAATACTTGCAATCGTGTTCGGTATTTTAATTAATTTTTAATACTTCAATTAACTTCGATTTTTAAATTTTTTTGTGCTTGTAATTTTGTGCATATTACTAATGAAAAGTTTCAATAGATATATTATTTTATTGATTATATGTGAGTGCAATAACAAGATGTTCTTCAGGTGAGATAGCTTCACGATTTTGAAGTGTCAGATTTTCTTCTGCGATCAGGTTCATAATTTCATCAAAACAGGCACTGGCCATTCTAGTAAATTAAAAGCTCTCAAAGTTTCTGATCCTTTGTAGCATCAAGATGTGAAAGTCTTTGTACTTTTTTCTTTCTAGGTCAAAATCATGAACCCCTTATCTATGTTAGAGGTATTAACAATTTGACAAAAATATCGTAAATAAAAAAGAAACTAGAGGTGCTTCACACAGACACAGACATTCTCGTGTATACTAATTTCCTTGGTGTTGTCTGGCTTTAAGATCTTGTTCTATTCTCTGGCAAGCTGTCATCTATCGTTGACCAAAATACATGTTGTTGTTTTTTTTCATTTTCTCAACTTTTTGCTCTCCTAATAGTACAACTGACTATAGAAGAATATTAAATAAGAGTAAAACTTCGTCCTATATAGAAATTGTTTTTTGAAATTTGATGCCGTTTTTAAGAAAATGGCGATTAAGCATTACTCTAAATGCGATATTCGAAGCTCATTTTCACAGAAATATATTGAATTTTCGAAAAACTTAATTGGAAGTCATTTGAAGCACATCCACTGACAAATGCAATACTGTATTCAAACCGATTTAAATGTGCATATCAACGGCGTGAGAGATATATCAAAACAATTACATTTGTGTAATTTTTGAAAAAACAGACAATAACCCAAAATGAACTTTACGACATATTAAGCAGAACAATTAGCACTAACCATTGAAAACATTTGAAGGAAAACTTTGTGGCTATTTTTGAAAAAATAACGTTTGGCATTTCTGATAATGCGGAAATTTGAGTTCATATTTACAGAAAAACGTTGAGTTTCCGAGGAACTTTATTTGACATTATTTAAAGCACATGTACTCATCAATATAATAATGTAAAGAAATCGCATATAATGTAAATATTACGATAACATAAACGCCATATTGCTCTACAATTTTGTTTTTTCAAAAATTACAAAAATGTAATTTATTGTGACTTGTTTCTCACGTCGATAATACTTACTTTAAAGACGATTTCCTCCCCGTATTCAGCACATGTGTTTTAAATAATGTCAAATAAAGTTTATCAAAAACACAACGGTTTTCTGTAAAAATTATCTTCAAATCTCGCACTTTCAGAAACTCTCAAACACCATTTTCTCAAAAATGGAGCAAGCCAAATTTCTTTGGCAACGGGTAGTGGTAATAGCACTGTTTAATATGATGTAAAGTTTATTTTGGTGCACTCTTTTGTTTTTTAAAAAATTAAAGAAATCTAATTTTTTAAAATATCTCTCACGCCTTTAATATACTCATTTCAATGGATTTGTATGCATTACTACATTTGTGAGTGGAAGTGCTTCAAATGACTTCAAATGAAGTTTCTCGAAAACGCAGTAGATTATTGTGAAAAAGAGCTTCAAATTTGGCATTTACAGTAACACTTAACGCCATTTTCTTACAAATGGCTCCAAATTTTTCAATTAAAATTGTTACTTAGTGGTTTTAGCATTCTTTAATATTTTTAAATTAATATTTTACTTCTACTACTTGGAAACCGTAAAGTTGAGAATATTTTAAAAAAATTATTTTGGGCAGCGGTAGATGACACCAGGCAAGGAGGAGGGGCAAGACTGTACAGTATCAGTCCACAAAAAGGAAATTAGAAAACTTAATACGAGAAAGTCTGTACCATTCTGTAGCACCTCTAGTTATATTTTTCTTACTAACTATGGACACACCTTTCTTTCCTCTTTGATCTTTTGGACCACTACTCTAAATGTGTATGTATGGGCCAATTTCCTCTGTCCCTGACGCTTTTTGTTAGTTTTGCTCATGGATGTGATATCCATATCCATCTCTTGTAATTCATTAACTCCTGGGCTTGTTTCCAAAACCCTTGCGTATTCTACGCCCCTATGTACATAGTCTATTTCTTTTGCCAAGTTTGTTTCCAATATCCAGCCGGCTTATTCTTGTTAGGCTTTTTAGCATTCTGAATTTGTTTTCTAAGACAAGTGGACTTGTGGAGCTAGCCCATAGCCTCAACCCGCTGCTCAGAGGACCAGGATTTTTATTAAGAGTTTTCCTTCTCTTAGACGAGCTGTCTTCTAGGACTATCGAGTCTCCTCTACCCGAATTTAGGAGAAATAAGGAAGACGTTATAGAAAATTTCAGAGTAGAGTAGTAAGAAAAGAAGAAACGTTCTAGAACAGCGAAGCAAAGAAGATGACACCCTAGCCCTCGAGACCTAACAGCTTCGGAGTCGATAATACAAGGAAAGGTCTAGTGGAATAGATAAAATAAGTATGACACAAAGTATAGTTTATCAGTGTCACACTAGAGACTGGTACCACCTAGCAACAAGGGTCGCTGATAGGGGTGGGGAGCGGTATTGGATACAGGCAGGCATGGGGCGGAATGTGGGAGTATCAGGGTATGGAAAGGGACCAAAAGGTCGTTGTGAGACATCCCTTCGTCTGATTCCTCGGCTGAGGTGTGAACAGCTTGGGTGATCTTAGTAGTAAAGCTAATCGATTCTTCAACCAATCAACACTTCTACCCCTGTCATAGGCCTCAGCTTCATGGGAGCACGCAAAACCCCTCACCCGCACGGTCAGTGCCACTTAAGGCTGTGTCTCCTTCAGGAGGATATTTTAATAATGAAAGGTTAGGGTCGTCGATGCGATGAAGCTTCTCCAGTGTATGAATTGCAGCTTCATATCTCGTGGGTAATAAAAAGCACAAATGGAAACTAACAACCTATAATGTAAAAAAATGCATATTTTGAAACTGAAAGATTCCGTATGAGTTATTCATTTTGACCTCGTGCTAAAAGAAAAAGAAACCTTTCGGTATTTTTTACTTGAAGAGTATTGACGATTAAGAATATTAACGAGTTTAACAAAGCATACTTCACTTTATTACAAACGCAAAATAGATATGAGACATATATTCTCACATTCTCGTTATCTCCATTTAGTGATCTGTCTACTTAGTAGTTGTCAACAAAACAGATTATATGGAAATTTGAAAAATGTATGTCACTGAAATAGTGGACTATAATTATTGTTAATATAATATATCTTGTCAGATTTTTATTCTCGTAATTTTCTCGTGCTACCGCCGGTAGCCTCGGTGGCCCACAGTGTATCCCACTGATTTCTCTGCAGGGTGATTTTATATTCCTAATGTATTTCCAAACTTTAGTCCTTCCCCCCTCCCTATTTACATGTCTATTTCCTTGCATATCCTTTCCCAAGACTACTGTTTTTCCCTCATCAGATTTCTTACTCTTCTCCCCTGGATTATGTAATTCTATGTCTTCGTTCTCTCCATTTAGTATAGTTTCTTTTTCTCCTGAACAATCGGTGGCCGGTTAGCACAGGTTTAAAGAATGTTCTAATGGAATAAAGCCTTCTGTATAGTATATAAGAGATGACGTCTTCCAGCGTATGGGAAAGGGAAAGAGTCGGACTCGGACGAGGACCAGCGGGGCTCCGCCAAGGGCCGGAAGGGCTCTGGAAAGGACGGGAAGCGCTCCGGAAGCGGCAAGGGCCGCGGCGCCAAGGGCAAGGGCGGAAGGTGCGGCGACAGGGATGACGACAGCGACGCCGAAGGCGACCGGAAGAAGAAGAAGAAGGACCGCAAGGGACGATCCGATGCTAGTAAGTCGCTTTGCAATCGGTGCATTACTTTCCTCGTTACTTTTCAAAAGTCGAGAGCGGGAGCGGGAGCTCAGTGCATCAACTGATGTCACTGCTGTGCCTCTGACCTAGGTTCGAGTCCTGACAGCGGTAGGATTTTCGACACTAGCTATTCAGCTAGGTCGAATTCAATCGCTGTCTGGAGGAGAATTCTAGCGGCCGGCTGCTCTGATCGGTAGTTTTCCGTGGTTTCTCCGATCAACACCAGGCGAATGCCGCAACAGTACCCTATCAAACGGGCCGCGCACCGCGCGCGATCTTTCCTTCCTCTTCCTTGGCCTATCCTCTCCCCTTACACACACACTTACACTAACATGCACTACATCTGTGAACACCATTACTTTCTAAACCATACGTAGTTTTTTCTAAATTTAAAAACCCTCTCACCATCTGGCTCTAGTTGAAGCTTTAAAAAACATACTTAAAAATTTGGAGGGACTTTACATCAAGTTCCTGGGACATTTTCAAAATTTTCTCAAAAACGTCTCCAAATTTTTTCTTGAAATTTCTTGTAAGAATATAGTAAATTACACTTATAAAAGTAGTATAGGTCCAATTTTCACTGTTAGCTCTGAATTTTTGAAAATTGAAAAAGTGTGAATTTCCACTTCTTTCTACAACTACAAAATTGAAGATTTTGAAGGATTGAGAATTTTCATAAAATAAAATTTGTTGTTCCTATTTAGTTTTTTCATTAAAGTCCTGTACATTTTTGAAAATTTTAGGAATTTTCGCGGATTATTGCGTGTAATACATGCAATTTTAAAAAAATTACAAAAACAAGATTTTCTCAAAAACGGCTCCAATTGTTTCTTTAAACTTTCGGTAGGGATAGGTATAAATGTACTCTATGAGATGAGTTGTTTTTCAAAAATTACGAAAATGTATTATTTTTACTTGTCTCTCACATCATTAATATTTCCATTTGTTGCAATTTGGTGGCATTATAGTATTTATGAGTTCATGGGTTTTAAATATCTTATTAAGTTTCTCGAAAACTCAAAATCATTTTAAAAAAATGGTTAAAAATTTTGTCTCAAAACTATTTCAACGGATAGTGATAATTGTACTGTTTAATATTACATAAATTAATTGTGGGGTATCCTTTTGATTTTTCAAGCAATGTAATTTTTTTAAATATCTCTCACGCTGTCAATATGCATATTTACTGCAATTTGTAAACATTATAGCAATTGTGAGTGGAAGTGCTTCAAATGATCATAAATGAATTTTTTTGAAAACTCAAAAATTTTCTGTAAAAAAGAGCTTCAAATTTCGCAATTACGTTTAAACGCCATTTTCTAAAAACTGCTCCAAATTTTTCAATGAAAATTGCCATTTATGACGAAGTTTCACTCTTTTTGTTATTCTTAAATTAATATTTCGGTTTTACCATTAGGAAAGCGACAAATTGAGAAAACGACAAAATAATGTACTTGGGGCGATAGATGTCTGGTTGCAAGAGGATGTTGGAAGTCCGAACAGTTAGCCCACACAAAAAAAAATAGAAAACTAATTCGAGAACGTCTATGCCATTCTCTAGCACCACTAGTTTTTCTAGCATAAATTGCCATTAATTGCTTCTTAGTTGACACATTTGTGATTAATTATTGGAAAGAAAAGGAATGCAAAAAAATTATATATCACTCAATTATAGTCTCAAAAGTCATTGAATTTTTTAAGCTTTGATTTGTATTTGTTCATTGACTTATTGCATTTGATGACTAAATAAATTTCAGTTTATTTAATTATAATACGGAGATTCTTTATTAATTTTAGTAAGAAAACTAGTTTAGTTATAGATTAAATATAACAAAGAGTTATTCTTTCAGGATCCAAAAGTGGCAAAAAAGGTCGTGGAAGTTCCAAAGATAAAAAGAAGGGGCAGAAAAAAGACAAGAAAGATGGTAAAGGCGCCAAAGGTTCTAAGTCAGGTATGTGATTCCTCATTTACTACTAATTTTATAGATCGGACATCCACAGCCATTCTTTAGTTTAAAATGAGTCGGCTATGAGAGGGATCTTGAAATTAGGTCAGTTATAAACGAGACCAAAACGAGCATTCGATGTAGACTTTCCAAATATTAATGAAGTTTCTATCTGGGCTTCATTGTCGCAGGTGTTTGTTATCAGTTTCACACAACTAATATTGCAACTAAAACAAGATTATAATTTTAGACTAAGTTTAAGAATATTACATTATATTCTCTGATCAATATATCTGAAATATTAGATAAAAATATAGATAGTGTGCCCATAATAAATATAATAAAGATGATGTATGACTTATATACCGGCTGTGTAACAAAAGAATCGTCTTTGGTTAATAATACTCTGTATTGTAATTGAATATTTTCTTCGCATTAACTAACGTATATTTCTTCTCATTGCAAAAATGTAAAATGCGTACTAAAACATTTAAAAAAATGAGTAAAAAATTTTTTAAAAATGAAATTATATTTCACTTCAATTACTGATGGGCCTATACATTTAAGTCGTTTGAAAATACTACATTTGTAGATGTTTATTAATTTATCATCCTACTTTATTGCATCTTAAAAGCGAAAATATTGAAGTTACATTAATATATCCATTTAAAAGAATTGTAGTGAAACCCTATTTGTAACTAATTAGATCGTATTCGCCAATAATTAAACTACAATTATTGTGCTTTAATAATGAGTAAGACTAATATTGTATGTTATAAATTTCACGTAATAAGCAACGCTGCATAGAGACATACGATATGAAGGGATCGCTTTGACTGCCACTGCTGGCAACGTCACTGCATGCACTAAATTCGTCAATGCGTTCGTTTACAGTAGCTTTTTTGTAAATGACTTCAGCACTATCTCTTGCAATGCCATGGCAGTTCACAACGTTAATTTATTTCCCGAGCTGTCAAACTCGTCCCTCCTTAGATGAACTCTTCTATGTAATTTTTCTTATAACGACTTTTCTAATTAGTCGTTACAAGAAAAAGTATAACTACTTGTTGTAACTAACTGTCTTGTTTAACATGTAATACCTCGTTCCAGGCGGCGCTGATTCTCCGGCACTTCCTCCCAGCTGCAAGCTGCCCACCTGCCGATACAGTATGACTCACGTTTTCTTTTTCCTCTGTATTCTTCCTCTTCTTACTTTCAAACTTCCATTTCAAGAGATGACCCACTCTTTACCTGCGGATCAGACTACCTCAGGGAAGGACATTCTCTCGGTGTCTTTTTCATTGTTACAGGCGTTGTCGAGCTGAGGGGACACCCTCAGGAATAGGCAATTACTTTTCGGCTGAAAAGTATTTCGGTATGAAACAGTCCCAAATGTTTACGCACTACAGTCTCGAATGTTATCGTAATAATGTAAGTGCTGAAGCATTGACAATGTGACAGGTTACAAAGAAATACAAAGCCATGAGGTGTTAACTCGCTTGTGTAACATTTCGGTGTGCCTGCATTTATTTTCGAAACCAGCTAACTTTGTTCCCCAGAGAATTGACACAAAGCCTGTTGGAAACTGTGCAAAAAAATATTAAACTAACCCTTCGTTAGGTGCGTGTGAGTATAGAGAAAACATTGCGTTTTAAGAACTCACAATCTCACTGAGTTGAAGATGTATGTTTACAAAATCTGGTGACATCCTATGTTGAATCCGGTGGCAAGGTTACCAGCTGATAAACCCAAGCGCGAAAATGTCACTAAACCCGTCTTTCTTCCGGCGTGATACACATGGGGTTGGCAGGCCTAAATGGTGACAGATGCAATTCGCAGAAATATTAGGGCTTTTGCGTTGTGTAATCTACTTAGCGTTCATCAGTGATGCCTGTGTTTTTAGGTGATTGAATAACAAAATATGTTCTGCTTATTATATTATACGAGTAAACGTTTTGGCCTGTAAAGTGAAAATGGTATAGGAAAGATACAAGAACTTCTGTTAAAAGAACTATGGGAAGTAAATATTACGAAGACGAAAATTTCGATTGTGAATCGGAAGATAAATGTTAAGGAGAAGTCTGTAAATGTACATATGGACTACGAAGTAGGCAAAGAGGATTTACAACATCACACCATTATGTCCTTTACAGCCATTATAATATTGCAGAGAACACTTTATTTTTTCACAGGTATGAAAACATGAAACATATGGAGGATAGAAATTGTCTTTAATCCTCAAGATGTAAATTAATCGGCAATAAATGGGAGAATAATTTATTTAGGAAATGGCTAATACTGCCCGTATCGATGAGAGAAACAAAAGAAATAACTTGGCCCAAAGTTGGTTACTCCAGCAGTAGCAGAATAGGACCACTATTTCAAGGCGATATTTTAAAAAATGCTAACTGCATAGAGAAAACACGAAAATCGCAGTAAAATTTCTCCCAGACTACAAAGTAGAGAGTCCTTCATGACAGCCCTTCAACAACGAAGAAAAAGTTATTACCATATATATATATATATATATATATATATATATATATATATATATTGTGTGTGTGTGTGTGTGTGTGTGTGTGTGTGTGTGTGTATGTGTAAAAAATGTGGCACTTTCTACTCTTTACGTACAAAGTTTCGAAAAAATATTTTAATGTAAGCGTCACTGCTGTTTGTTGATAATAATGCTGGAAATAATTATAATTCTTTGTTTAGTGCTGATTTGACGTAATATTCTTTTTTCTTGTTCGTCTAGTACATCAATATACAAACATTTCGAACATGTACTGTCTAGAGTGACATTAATATCTCATCAAATGCACTCCTAACACTTCCTGAGCCAACGTTAAAGATACAATTTCTGGAATAGAGCAATAGATGGAACTTCTCTCCCATACGTGCCATACAGTTTATTTTGTTTTTGACTAAATAAATCAAATAAATCAGATTGTTCTAAATCTTCTTTTTCTTTTATGTAGATTGTACATCTCTTTTTCTTCATCCCGGGGATTCCCTGATGTTGATTGCAGATCTTCTCTCCAACTTTTCTGCGGCCTTCCAGGGTTTCTCCTTCCTAATGGTATCATATCCCTGTCTGTCATCGCTCATTCGTGTGATATGGTTATTCCATTCTTTTTTCCTTCTTTTTACAAATTTAATTATGTCCGTCATATTACACTATTATCTCACATCTTGATTTCTTTACCCTGACACTCCTGGTGTTGATCGAAGTGTGTTCAGTTCTACTGACCGGTATAGTTATTTTGTTTGCTTCGTATCAGATCGAGTTTAAGCTCTATATATCAAAACTGGCCTTACCATTGTCTTTTAGATTTTTACTTTACCTCGTATGCTAAGGTATTTGTTTTTCCAATTACATCTCTTAAGTATCCTGATACGCGAGCACCTTTCATGGCCTGTTCCCTCGATTCTTTGCATGTAAGGCAATCACCGGAGATGTCCATTCCAAGGTATTGGACATTCAACACACGTTCGATTATTTTGCCTTCTATTTCGAACTTACATCTTACAGGCTCCTTGGACATTACCGTCGATTTGTTTGTTTTTTTTCTATTGAAACTATCATATCAAATATTTACCTGTTGTTATTAACTTATACACAGTGTTTCCGTGTCGTTCGCTGAAGATTGGGGCCGCGTCGCCCAGGCAGTGGAGGGTTCATTCGCCCAGCGAGGCGCTGACTCAACTCCCTTGCTGACACGCGGGAACTATTGCTGCGCTTATCTTACCCTAAAGAAGAGACTGAAAGCGGTGTCATTCGGCTCGAATGCATTCTTGGCACCTCCGGAACGTATTCTGGTTTACCCTTTAAAGTAACTCTCGAGGAATTGCTGCGATTTTCTCTTCAATAGAGCGCCGGAGCTCTTCCTCCGAATGCGGGTTTTATGCATTCACCTGATCTTTCAAATACCTCTAAAGGAAAAAGTCACAAGAAGTCAGATCAGGTGGTCTAGGAGGCCGTAACCCCCAAGTAATTATTCGATCGTCACAATAAACATTATTTAAAAAGTTCATTGATCGAACAGAAGTGTATTTGCCGAATCCTGTCGAATGTAACCATAAACGCCTCAAAGATTTTCTTGAGGATTGTTGTAATCCGGCAGAGATTTCGTTTATCTTATGTTCTGTGAGGACATGATGCTTTCGAAACTTTTGTTTGTCAATTAAAATTCCATGGATGCACATTTGCTTTGGATAACGTGTCTTCTAAAGTGTTTGAAGTGACATCCATTCATTTTACTACACACCAGAGTGAGAGCAGCAATACTTTTTTGCGTGTTTTGCTAGCACAATTTTGTTGATACTGAACAAATACTGGAAGTGAGTGTTACGATTTGTGACTTGCGAAGGAACATGAAATGGATTGAAATGGAGCATGTTATCAAAAAATAATTGAGTATTTCATGGCGAGGTTTCTTAGCAAAAGTGTTAAAACAAAAATTATTTAAAGCACGTAGATTCAGATGCCGGTTTTTTTCCCAGCAAGAGAAAGCAAGAGGGAACGAGAGAGAGAGCGAGAGACAGCAAGAACGAGCGAGAGAGAGAGCAAGAACGAGCGAGAGAGAGAGCAAGAGCGAGCGAGAGAGAGAAAGAGCGAGCGAGAGAAAGCAAGAACGAGCGAGAGAGAGAGCATAGGCGAGAGAGAGCATAAGCGAGCGGAGAAAGAGCATAGGTGAGAGAGAGCATAAGCGAGCGAGAAAGAGCATAGGTGAGAGCATAAGCGAGAGAGAGAGAGAGTGTCTGCGGTCGAACAATCAATTCACTTTACATAAGATCTGCATGCAAGATCAAATGACTCTAGCCTTAAATTGGAGAGATGGTTCTGCCAACTGTTCCTAGCAGTCATAGTCCTGCCACTGACAAGCACTGCCTGACCACGGAGAGGCTGATGCTTGCGGACCAACCTACAAATATCGATCCAAGAACGAAGGCGAACGATTACCAAGGCTAGAGGGCGTTTCTAAACGCGAATATCAGAGTGAAAATGCAGCGCATTACGACGGTTAGTATGGTGGTAGAGCTCATTACGAACATCAGACTCTATGAGAACATAAAATCGAGGGAAGTAAAGCATACGAAGAGTACGTGGAATATTTTGGGTCAGAGCTCGCTCCTTAAATACGCCTGATGTGATTTCACGAATTAGTGGTTATATCGAGAAAACCGACGAACCACATAATAAGAAATTCGTGTTCATGTCTGAATTAGCCATGGCTCCCTGCGTTCCCTTATCAAAGATTATATGCAGGTACCACTGGCCGTTAACCCATAAGGAACTGTTCTAGTTCGATGAAAATTGCGTAAAGTTTTGCGGGGCAAAACAAGTTAATATTGCCGTGCTTGCTACTAATGAGGGAATTCTAAGATACGGCAATATTACGATACATCAGAACCATCACGTGGGGTCAGGTCATGACAAATATGAATAAAAAAACTATGTAATGCAATACAGAAATCGAGCATACGCATATGATTTAATGAAGGGTGAGGCATTTTCGTCAGTTTTTTTGGTAAACGTGGATATTACTTTTTATGTTCGAATTACACAAACCGACAATTTAAAACTAAATTTAATCGCCGAAGATTAAACAGATGATTATAAATCATTTTTGACCTAAATACGAATCTCGTTTCTGCATTTACCTGTCACATAGCATTATTGAAATAAACATTTTTGGAAATACTTGTATATTCAATTTCTGGAGCTACAAATGCAAACTTGACACCTATTTATAGCCAATAAGCAGATTTGTTTGCAAATGCAAAAAGAGATTGATTAGTAAAGATAAGACACAAGTTGAATAAAATAAGCACAGCTGTAAACTTCGTTTGTGAACGTTTTGGTCATCTCGGTAAAGCATCCATCAATAATCTGCAAGCATGGGTTGATTCCATAAGCCTTGGTACCTCACCTTCGTAACTTTAATGTCCCGGTAAAATCACTCCCCCATTTCGTCACTAACACCATTTAGATGGGATGGGAACAAGTCTAAATGGGAATAAGGAAATGAAGTGTTAGTGACATGCAGCATCTCTTATCTCGATATGCGTCGTATTAATTCCTGCAAATCTTCTTTAGAGATGTAATTAGAAACAATGTTACCAAGAAAATTGTGCGAAAGTCACTGAAAACGTTTCCATGCTCTCTTTTCGATGTCACTTAAACGTACCTCAAACATTGGGTCCTTCAATAGCTTCCTGATCTACGATTTAACAAAGACACCTTTTAGTTTGGAGGAGTTATTTTGCAATCACTAAAGTCTAGGCTTTGCTTTCACTAAAGTACAGGAAACCATTCGAATTTCTTCTTCCAAGTGTTTTTACAAAGGTTTCAACTAAACCAAGCTTAGTATGCATTGGTGGCAGAAGTTAATTGTATAAATCAACCAATGGGACAAATTGTAAATTTTATTCTACTAGAATGAAAGAAATTCTTGGCTTCCAGTTACGTTTCATATAATGTTGTACGGTACCTCGAATATCCCACAGGCATAGGAAGCAACAGAACTTGGTAAACATACTGATCACTGTTAAATCTCCACGGTGTTCCACTAATAATGATTGTATTTATTTACTTCTAGTGCAGCATTTCAATTTTCAGAATTACTTTGCAATTACTTCGCGCAATTCAGTACGTAAGCAATGTGCAATTCAGTACAGTACGCAACGCACAATTACTTTGTATTTCAGCATTGGAATTCGTTCTACTTCGTGTAAGTACTCAAATGATTTCGAACCCCAAAGGAACTAACACTCGCAAAATGGAAAATATCTGTCTTGAGTTGACGTTACTCGGAATACGATAAACTGCATTGCTCACTCCCCTTTTGAGTTGAAAGAGCTGAAATCTTAACTCAATTAAAAACACTTATTGGCTTTTCTGACGAAAAACATTGTTTCCCTGTGTTATTTAACCGAAAATATTTATTATGATATGATATAGTAACAAAAACAATTGGATAGTCTCTGATAACTAAAAATGAAGCGGAAAAATATTTTCAACTGTACAAATACAATTAAAATGAAAGATAAAGAATACTACATACAATAAAAAAATGGTGATTCAAAAGGAAAATTAAAAAATAAGCTGCAATCGAGATCTTTACGTACATTATTACTAGAAAATAATGCTTTAATATAAATTGTTTAAACAAAATGCAATGCTAATGTTTATTACGTTATTTTCATAACTTTAATCTTAATAGTCCGTTTTATGTCAGGTAAATTACGATCCACGATTTCATTGTTGGAAATAATTCTCATATTTAAGTAATTAAATTTTACAGGTAGTTAAAGCGTGGGTCATCTGTTTCATTAGTAACATACGTCACTTTATAACATTTTATCCCTTCAATAGTTGTTCTTTTTTGGTCTGAAGAGTTCAGACAGAATGTACACTTGCCCAAGAGGTAATTTGGAATGAAAATCTTTCTTCGTAGCCCCGCTGGCAATCTTGGACAATCCCCGATTCGACGGAGAAACGCGCAGATCAACCACTAATATTTAGCATATTATTAGCGCAAAATCTCAGAGCTGAAAAACGCTCTCCCCCGGGCGAGGCCGTATTTGTTTAGAAAAAAAGTGTCATCTCTCACTGTCGGCGGGCAGATGTTTGTCTGCGCGTATGCTAAGACGGAAAAGTATTTACGAGTAGGCGTTTTGGTCAATGGTATCAATAGTCCAGTAAATATTTAGCATTTTAATAACAATTAAACTATCAATTAACAATCAACTTGCAATTCTTGTCAAATTTTTTTTTGCCCTGTTCAGCTGAGGCACAATTTTCATACTATCTTCGGCCGTTTCAGCGCAAATTTCTATTTTTTTAAATAAAATTATTAATTGTTTGCAAAATTGTTTGTATGCTCACGCGCGTCAGTGACATGAAAGCGTGTGCAGATGCAGTACTCTCCTGGTAGCAACCTCTCACACGGCGCTACGCACGATGATGAGGCTACTCTACTGCTGGGTATAAGCACATGTAACACACATGCATGTCAGCCTCCGGTAGCTCAGCGATGTAGCCACAGGGCTACTAAAGGGAATGTCTGGAGAGCCACTTCTAAAGAAGAATGACAGGATTCGGCCGAAATACTTAAAGAGTAGTTAAAAGAGTGATTATGCCTCTTGGAACAAAATAAATAAACTTACAATCTAAGAAAATGCAAACCAATTATAACTTATTCTATTATTTACAAATGTATGACGGTCCCAGCGATGAATTATAATTATAAAAAAATTATATATAATATAATAATTAAAACTATTAATAATAAAACTAATTCTAAAACTTACTAAGTAGTTTACTAAAACAAAGATTTATAAAATAAATCAAGAAAGGCAAAAATAACTAGATAACAGTTTACGCCCAAACGTATGAAAACAAAGTTTCATGCCATTAATGAATGTGCATTGTTTGTGACAGGTCTTGAAATCGAATGTCTTTCTTAGTTCGGCACCCTCAAAGACAGTAGCAGGTACGTGGTATGCGAAGGTCGTTGCCGGAGCTGGAGCCTGGAGTCTTACCGCGATGCGGATGTGATACATAAGCCATTCTGCACCGACAGAGCGAATGCTCCTAGTCCGCGAACGCGATGACCAGACAATGTGAGCCGCCGTGGTCTAACTTGGCAATCGCGCGATCGCGTGACTCGAAGATATGCCGGCAAGGCATACGCTGATGAGCAGCTTGGATCCCTAGATAACGGCGAAACGGGCAGCCTGTAGTCCTGATTGATGATGAGGTGCGGCACGATGATAACTGACAAGGCATAAATGCCGACTGTCAGCGTAGCACAAGTCGAAGTTACTTCGTGGCGAGAACATGGCTGACGAGCAAAATTCCTGCGCGAAACTAGCATGTTGAAATCGCTTGTGAATAGCTTATGAAACTCTCATATCTAGCATTTGTGCGATCTGCATCTGCACTCAAATGAACCTCTCGTGTGTGAACCTCGTGAACTTCAACACATGAACCCCTGAGCGCGATGGTCACAACCAATATATAGAAAACCGCCCCCCCCTGAATGTCGCGGAGGGGCCTCCGTCAAGTTAGAATCGCAAAGTTTTACAAAATTATTTGAATAATGCTCAAAATTTGTCGCTTTTTGTTGCTATTTTGTTACGCAAAAGAATATATATATATATATATATATATATATATATATATATATATTCATATGGGTGCCACAAAAATATTTCGTGCACAGGGACGGATCCAATTGAAACGAGAAATGTGTTCCCAATCAGACTTTGCCAATATACGCATTTCCTTCATTATTAATAACAAATCATTTGATCACGATTGAGATTTTCTCCTGATCTCCGACTCGATATTGTCTTAGATCAATGAAGGATGGCATTAAAGATGGCAGGGAGAATCACTCGCATTCTGTGCCTTGTAGGGTGTAATGTTTGGGATTCGAATGTTCGCATTCGGAAGTAATGAGGGAAGCGACGGAAGTCACCGTTCCCAGTAGTTGACCTACTAACTCAATTCCTATAGCTGCCAAAACAGGAGTAGAGATATTTATCCATGTATGGCATACTGTTCATTGTATTTATACTGAGGGTTTGTTCTAATATTACTTGCATTACACAAATGATTATTTTTGTTAATAATGAGTCATGGGTACTTGTATCGTAATAATTCGAAGTATGATACTGATATTCGTTTATGAAATTGGACTTTAGCCCAAGAAAGTGGATACTTTTAACTTGTGGAATGTTGCGTACCAACGTTGTAAACTGTTTTAAAAGTTTTTCACGAGATGAATATTTCTAAATGTCATGCCTAGCTTTCTCAAATATGTTCTTGTCTCTGGCATGGATGTACCAATTAATCGTGGAAGTATATAATATACTCCAGTTCAAAAATTCCCAACACCGAATGACGTAATGTGTCACCGAATGACGCCCGTTCATACGGGGTATAAACTGGTAATATTGAAATTTCAAAATCGCCGTAAAAGTACTTGGAGGTATGGATGATGCGAATAATTAGAAATTAATAATGCTTCATTTTGTACACATTTTTGCTACCATGCACAAAAATGCCCAAAAAGATCATCCGTAAGCTGTTCTTCGACGTTATTCTGTAATCTTCATATAAGATCATTCTCAATTACTTCAGAAAATTAGTCCACAAAATCTTCTACAATTACATTTGGTTCTTCCACCGCATTTGTACTCTCAAGAAAGTAAATCTGCAAAGTCGAATACGCATGTGTTTCCGTTCTGTAACATTACTCACAGTTCTGGTTTTCTTCGTATTGACTTGGCGTTATTCAAATTTTATAAGTCTTATGGTAATACTGTACGCGGTATTTGCAAATTTATTATTAAAAATGCGAAAATAAGGATGAAAAACTTGACTTTTTAGGTTCAAAGCAGCATCGCTATTGACGGTTCTGCCGCGTTTTTCATCCACCAACCATCCTCATAGAAGAAAATTATGACGTCATGGAGCGAAAATTGCATCTGGGTACTGAAGGTTAAATCACCGCAACATACGTAGATCTATTTAGGTGATATAGGTTTATTTGCCCGTTTACCCACGAAGATAGCAGCGCTAAAACACGACAAAAACCATAGGTCTCGATTGGTGCACGGAAAGTGGTCTAACCGTGAATGACGGATCCGCACACACGCACACTCGCACACACACTCATTCTGTATAGGGATTATTTATGTATGTAAAACTTTTAATGATGTTCGTTGTCAAGACAACTAAGTTACAATACTTTTATATTAATATGACAGGTCCCACCATCGTAAATACGCAAGGGCATATAAAAAAACAAATAAAAATTCGTCTTTTCATTTACAGATGGGAGCCAGTGAACTGAATGGGGTGAATATGAGTTCTGATTTCCTCAAATATTACATATTCGAAACGAATGAGCCCCTACGGATTGCGAAATTTTGTATCTCGTTTAAATCTAATTAGATGGGAATAAAAATTGAAAATTTGCAAATTATAATTATTTCAATTTTGCTATTCTAAAATGTTTTAGCCAACTGATACTCTAGAGCCAAAAAATGCGAATTACAATACTTAAGATTTTTATAAACAATTCCGCAATATGTACTGGTATGGCTGGGGATGGTTTGAAAATTTTGATTGAGTTGAACATTGCAAAATAGCAATTTGAGAAGAGTTGCAAATTGATTGTTAATCACTAGTTTAGTTGACTAAAATGCTAAAAATTCACTGGTTTATTAATATTAATTTATGACCACGAAGCCGGGGCCAAGATGTACAAGACGCGATGGCTGCCAGAATAGTACAAAGGGAGTTTGGGAAGAGAGAAAAATGGAAATATATATATATATATATATATATATATATATATATATATATATATATATCCGCCCTGGGAGAGCGTTTCATCTGTCTCTTGACATTTTGCGTCCATCATGTTGCCACTGTCTTTAATATGGGGTAACGGTGGCTTACCTCACCCCTCGTCCGGACGAAGCGTTATCCAAGATTGCCTCCAATGTTGAGAAGAAAGAATTTCATTTGAAATTTCTACTTGGAGAAGTGTACTTTGACGAAAGAAAAAAATGCTCAAACTCTTGTCAGTTGTTATTAAAATGTTGGCAACACTGTACTGAGCATATAGTGCCACCTGGTTTTTCTTAGCTGTTATAAAACGTTCTCAACCAACAGCCAACGACTGACACCTGAGAGCTGGATTTCCTACAATCATCTTTAGCATAGACGTTCCCTGTGTCAGGTGTGTTAATCCTAATGGTTCTGTTGGCGCAGAAGGCACCGGCACTCGCACACTCGCAGTCCCGTCGTAATCCAAGCCATTCAATGGCCTGAGTAGCAGGCGGGTAGGCGGTCCTAATTATGAGTGTTAAAAAAAATCTAAGAAAAAAATTCACATACATAATATAAAATGAGATAAAATAAGAAACTAGAGAAAATTATATATTTCCAGGACCAAATAGATATTTTAATAAAAATTAAATTACGTATTACGACATAGGAATTGAGCTTATGACAAATTGGAGTTGGAAAAGTAAGTTAAATTACTTTATATCTCCTATATTATTCCAGTAGTATACATAACTTTTGCGGCTCGCATACGCCACCAATCTTTATAAATCAGGTCTCTAAAGAAATGTAATTTCACGAGGAAGTGACAAATTGCACTTTGACTTTAAAAGTATGAAGTATTTGTAAAAAAAAGGGGGTTAAATATTCAAGTAAAATGCAACCCGTAACACTTGGCCGTATTTTTCAATCTATATCAATAAATAATTCCTAAACGAAGCGTTTAAAGCCTTAAAACTAAAATATTGATGCCAAAGGCCTCAGAGAACGTTCTTCACTTTGCAATCTACAGGACGAGATCTTTTTCAATATTCTATTTCATTTTTGCTAGTTCGACGCTTCTCGATTCTACCCACCTGATCCGATTCTGTAGAATCAGCAACTGTATGTGAAGTTAATCAGAACTGTATTGAAAGACCCGGGTGTAGCATTCTGCTCAGTAATATGATTACATAACAAGAGTTTATCAATTACAAGGAGACATATAGAGCAAGTAACGGAAGAAAGTCTTCAAAATAACATATATTACAGGCCTAATATAGAAATGGGAAAATTGGGAAGAAGGTGAGGTTTAAAATGCGAGAGTTCTCGAACGGGTGCGCTAGTAATTGGAATTTACTTCCGAAAAATCAGTAAATTGTCGTGAAGTGTGCGAAGGGGGCGCCAGGAACGGAAAAATTGTTGTGAGAAGGAAGCTGTTTGCTACAATTAAACTACGTTTTATCTATCAATTTCATTCTCTTGTCAAAAAAATTGCTGTGTTTTGTTTTATCAAAAATTACACACATGTATTTTTTTGAAATATCTTTCACGTCGTTAAAATGTATATTTCCATCGATTTTTACATATTATTACATTTGTGAGAGGAAGTGGTTCAAGTAACTTTAAGTGAAAGACTTCAAATAAAGTTTTTCGAAAACTCAACAGATTTCTGTAAAAAGAGCTTGAAATTTCGCATTTACAAAAGTGCTTCATTGCCATTTTCGTAAAAACGGCTTCAAAATTATCAGTGAAAATTTCTATTATGAACGGTGTTGAACTTCTCTTTAATATTATTGATTTTATATTTCGGTTCTTCCATTAAGAAACCGAAAAGTTGAGAAAATGTCATGAAAATGTACTTTCGGTGAGGATAGACGGCAGCTGGCCAGAGAATGCAGCAAGACCTTACAGCACTCCACACCAAGGAAATGAGAAAAAAAATGCTACGAGAAAGTGTGTCATTCTGCAGCACCTCTATTTCATTTTCTGTTTTGTAGATAAACAAATTAAAATATTGTAGTTAGCTACTCGACGGCCGTGGACGCGCCACGCCCTACTACCTTCCTATGAGAGGAAAGTCATGGAATGGTGGCCGAAACGTTTGCCCCCGAGTCTACGACGCGGCGTCCCTGGGCAGTCAAGTTGTTACGGACTCCGCGGTCGCGGAATCTTAGGCCGTCACATCTGCAATTATTTCAGACAAGATAAAAAAGTTATCTTTCCCTTATCTAAGTACTTATTCTTGTGTACTTATAAATACGAGAAACATGTTTCTCATGTTATATATTTTCACAGTTTCTCTTGCTCATATCAGGCTGAAAGAAATTGCAGAGACGGGGGAAAAATAGTCGAATTTGACGGTATTTTGTCTACGAACTTTGATGCTAAATTCAAATTAAACTACGGCTAGATGGACAGGGATTTCTTCAATTTGTAAAAGATCGTACGCATGGTTTACGCGTTAGTAGTGTTCACAGACGGACGAACAGACCCACAAACAGATAGATGGACGGATGTTTTGAGAAAAAAACAACACTTTTTCGGTATCAGGGAACCCAAAACGTGTATTTCAGTTGAATTCTCGAAATAGTTTTTTCGTAGCATTACATAACTTTCTATATACTACGTATATACGTATGTGTACGAGAAAGTAAAAATGCATTTGTCTAAAAAATGGCTCCAAATTTTTTGTTCACATTTTTCCAATGAATAGTGCTTATTGTACTGTTTAATATGACGTAAAGTTCATTTTGGTGTATTTTTTATTTTTTCGAAAAGTACACATATGCAAGTTTTTTAAAAATATGTCTCACGCCGTTAATATGCAGATTTCCAGCAATGTGTATACATTAATGCATTTTGAGTGAAAGAAAAGCAAAGTTTTTCGAAATATTTATAGATTCCTGTGAAAAAGAGCTTCAAATTTCGCATTTCCAGGAATGCTTAATCGCCATTTTCTTCAAAACAGCTTCAAATTTTTCAAAGAAAATTTGTATATAGGATCAGGTTTTACTCTTTTTTAATTTTCTATAAGTAATATTTCGGTTCAACTAATAAGAAACAGAAAAGTTGAGAAAATATAAAAAAAATGTACTTTGGGCTATAAGAGATGTCAGCTGGCAAGTGGTTGTAGCAAGACTGTAAGGACAGTCCACACGGAAATTAGAAACATTTTCTACAAGAAAGTTTGTGCCATTCTATAGCACCTCTAGTAAATATCAGTCTTCAGCTTTGCTTAACTGTTTTTTATACCAACTTCAAGAGTCTAATGTATTCGCATGGAACCCCCTGACTTTGTAAGACATTAAATGCAGGCACAAGTTCTACTGTGTGGAAAGCTTTATAAAAGTGTTACAAATTTATATTATACTCTTGGACTTTTTCTATTCTAATGAACAATAAAATAACTGTAAATTTATAAACAATTTCCAATATTCGCAAATTTAAAACGGGGACTATCCCCAGATATTTCAGAGCCCGAAAAAGCAAATTAACAATTTTAGACAATTAAAATTGTTATAAAGGATTCTGATATTTACGCTAAAACGGTCACGGACAGTTCCCAACTGACTTTGAGATGAAGAATGAAAATATCAATTTTGACAAGAGCAGCAATTTTCTCTTACAAACTTTTATTGATGCCAAAATGTGGAATATGAAAGTGATCTTTCAACATTATTTGTTGGTCAACATTTCTTGATGACAACAATTTTTCCTCTTTCGCACAATACATTACTCCGTCTGGGTTTCTTCATACTCTTTATATACTTGAGTTACTTTGCGTTAAAAGAGATGATTTTCTGCTGACTTTTGAAAGTAAATCTGAATTACGTGAAAAAAATTAATTTAACTTTTCCAACTCCACCAATCGTGTTTCGTAGACATCATTTGATGCAGTAATGTATACTATGATTATTATAATATCTATTTGCATTGGCAAATATTACATTTTTCTTCAGAATCTTTAATGAACGTGATTCTTTTATTTTCGAAGTTTTGAATTTATTTTCAAAATGTACGTAATGCGGGCCGCCGCCCGCTAGGCAGGCGATTAAATGGCTTGCATACATGACGTGATTCCCACCGTTGGTTCCCGCTGGTACCTTCTTCACCAATATCTTTAGGATGAACATGCATATCGTAGTAAATGTGCCTCATGCCAGAGATGATTATTGAAGGAAATCCGGTCTATCAGCTATTCAGTGGATCACAGTTGCCATTTAATAACACTTAACTAAGAAAAACTAGGTGGCACATTACTCCATACGCCGCTGTCAGAATGTGGGAGTGTAGGAGTTTGCTCTTTTTTGTGTGTCGGAAACTGTGCAATAACTCAATGTGCTAACGTGTTAAGCAATATGTTTAAAACCTAAAGCATATTTTAACATTATTTAAATAATATATATAATGTAAACATAACTAATAATTTACATGGAACTCATTGGTGGGAAAGTGCAATGTACAAATGCTTAAAAATCCTGTTGATGTTTTATGGGTGTTCAATAAATGAGGTAACAGATGATGAACTGAACATACTTTATTGAGTAGGATTTTTTAATTTTTCAATATAATATAAGATATTCTTTTAATAAGATATACTTTTCAGTACAATAATTTAAGAAGCATATCCTTAGGTTGGAAAAAGTTCTAGGGTCTCTCCTTTATACTGCTATACAAAAAAGTCAGCATGACAATAAAAAGAAATCCATTATAGATTCCTGCATCCCACCAGTATTATTATGGCTCTCAAGTGTGGCCTCCGACAAAGGCACAGTGCAGAGTCCATGCTAATAAGATACCAGAGACATAAGGAGAGGAAAATTCTTCTTGCAACACTAAGAGATAAAATTAGACGCGAGTAAATCAGAAAGAAAACAAAATACAAGACATTGAAGACCGAATCTAAGTCCTCAAATGGCGTCGGGGTGGCCATGTTGCCCGTCTAGTTCCAACAAGATGGTCACACCGTGACACCAGAGGAGATGGTCTGATGTATTTCAGAAAGACGTGGGTGTTAAGTGGTCTCAAGCATCAAAAGACACAAATTTGGAAGAAACTTAAAATACATGTGTAAAAATAGTATTATATACTATTATTAAACGATCTATGACGCTCAATACTGTTCTGTAAGCATTTCAAATTATGAAACTATAAGTATCCCAACTCACGTATCATCTTCTGCGGGAGACCTTAGGCCTCAAGGGATCCGATAGGCTTAAAATGAAATAAAATAAATAATACTAAAATATTAGTATAATTCCAACACAGTATAATACTGAAACAATAGGAAATTCTAATTTGCTGTAAGTCCTTGTATTTTCTCAAAACGAGTAAAAAATAAGATAATTTAAAATGGCAGGTTAGATTAATATCAGTAACGTTACATAGCCTCCAGAAACTAAAAGAAATGTGAAAAAGATGCAGTATAGTAGGGAGTTTTAGCATCAGTCGTTAGGAAATATACTTAAACTCTCTTAATAGCTTGACTAGCAAAGCAACGTTAAAAGGAACCACGTTCAGAAGAGCTTTAGGAATTGCAACATTGCGTTGTGCATTGTTACAAAATATTTCTAGAGTTAAAGATGTGACATAATGTATCAAAGAATGAAGACAATTGGTGTGACGTTTGAATATGGTGAGAGTTAAGAGTAAAAGAAATATCCATTACGCACGATATTTCAGATTTTCTAGGCCTGCGCCATGATAATGCAGACTGGGATTTTGAGTCGCCTTTTCTTCAGAATGTGAGGAATAACGGCACTCATTATCAACATAAGACATAACCTAACACGAAGATATGATTTCTACTTCCATTTCGCTAATTTCTTTCTAGTTACACTTCCGGTAAGTTTTGCCAAAGTTGTGGATGTTGGTAAGGATTAATTGTAATTGCATCACATACGACAATAAGATTATCAGAGTTGAAAACACGCAACGTTTTCCTTTTATAGACGGCCATTTTGCAGTTTGTAAGGTGGCAGTGAACACTCTTTACGGCGTGCATTGTTTATGAAGTGTGTATCGTGTAGTGAGTAAAGTGGTGAAGGTTGATTGTAATGTAGTGAAAGTTGATTAGTGATTGGGACTTTAGCTAAGACGTTATGACTTCAAAGTCCACTACGTGACTGATAGTGGATGACGCATGGCGCTAAAACTTCGTAATAACAGGGGTTCCAATCGCCGAACACTACAGAAAAAAGTGACAAAGTGACTTGGAAGAATAGTTTGCAGCTTTCTCGGTATTCTCACATTCTCTCTACATCTTACTCCTCTATAGTTTTGTGGTGAAGGCCATCATTATCCAGAATTATTTAGTTAGGAATTGTGTCAGGTCAGATCATAATATTTTGAAGCCAAAAGAAATTACTTTTAAGTATCCAAAATACATTAATTATACTGCTATTCTTCTTCTTCTTCTTCTTCTTCTTCTTCTTCTTCTTTCGTTTGGGTCATCTAGAGACCACGCACCAATTTCATTGCTTCTTCCTTTGTCCTTTTTTTCCCCTTTCATCTTCTCGCTGTGTATCACTTTTCTCTCCTCGGACCATTTTGATCCTGTCTTCTTTTCCTTCCTGCCCTGAAATCCTTCCATTTCTAACACTTTCTTCTTAAAAATCTCTCTTTCTGCTGCTTCTCTTTCACTTATATTGTTTCTTTTTAAATCTTTTCTAACTTCTTTAATCCAGACTATTGTCGACTTCTTGTTCCAAAGGTAGTTAAAAATCTGCTTAGTTAATCTGTTGTCGTCCATTTTATATAAATGTCCAAAAAATAGCAGTCACCTCATCTGTAATGTGTCAGTTATGTTCTCTATAGTACAATAATTTTCTTCATTACTTCTTAATTTCCATACCTCTGTGTTTCTTATCGGACCGAGAATTCTGCGAATAATTCTTCTTTCTAGATTCAATTTTTGTATTTATTTCCCAAAATTCTTTTTTTTTTTGAATTATTTCTCCCAATATTTAATTTTTTTTTTTACTAGAATTTCAGAAGCATTTTTTATATTTGTCATAAATTTTATTTTTTCTACGGAAATTCGTAAACCAACATTGTTGACTATTTCTTCTAGGAGATTGATTTGTGTTTCTGCATGTCTTTCATTTTCGGAAAGAATGGCAAAGTCATCTGCAAATGTTAGGCAGTAAATTTTCAATACCTTTGTCCTTGCTCCTCAGTCTTATTGACGATATCTTATGTTCATTTAATTTTTGTTTCCATTCTCTTACTACTTTCTCCAGGACACAGTTGAAGATGAGTGGAGACAAACCATCATCTTGTCTTATACCTGTTTTTATTTGGAATGGCTTAGATATTTCACCCCGAAACTT
This sequence comes from Teleogryllus oceanicus, assembly GCA_964035755.1. NCBI lineage: Eukaryota > Metazoa > Arthropoda > Insecta > Orthoptera > Gryllidae > Teleogryllus > Teleogryllus oceanicus. The sequence continues at coordinate 8,340,404 of CAXIVR010000007.1, forward strand.
TACTTTCGACTTGGTATCTGTGAATGTTTCACGGATGTTTGCTAGCTTAGATTTAATGCCAAATTCTCGGATTACTTTGTCTAATGTTTCCCGGTCAATTGAATCAAAGGCCTTTTTAAAATCTATAAATGTTACAACTATGTCTTTAGAGAAAAGTCTGTGCCGGATTATGGACTTAAGGTTGAAAATCTGTTCTGAGCACGATCTGCCCTTTCTAAATCCACTCTGATATTCTCCCAAATGGTTATCAAGCGTTGTTTCCACCTTGTTTAGAACTATTGTTGAAAATATTTTTTTTTTATTATTTATTTAAGGTCGCCTTAGAAACGTCTAGGTCATTGGCGACCACAGTTACAATAATACAGTAGTTATAAATATACAAATATACATTAGTTGTACAATTTCATGGGATACACACATAGATCCTTAATATTAATATTGTACATGGGACAATGTATGATCACTATCTAAATACTATTTATGAGATTAAATTTGGTGAGGAGTTCTATAATTTTCATGAGGCCGGAATACAGGGAAATATATGGCCGTAGTATTACACTGTAGATGCCTGGGACGTATCCGTATCAGAATCCAATGCACTTTCAAGTTTTTTGATTATTCTGGAACATCTTTTTGTAATACCTTTTTAGGAAGGGTGGAATAAATATCCGTAACATTGAAATTATAGGTGGAATATCTGGAGAGAAGTCTTTAGCAATTTCTGCAATGTTCTGGGAACCTTTAGATTTGTCAAAGAAGCTTAACAATTCATTCATCGATAACGGGTATTTAATTGGGCTCTTTTCAATCTTTTCTTTGGTCACTGACCATTGAATGTCTTCTTTACTATCTGAGGTGGTTTTTATTTTTTTGGGGGGAACACTATTTTGTTTCACAGGGGGGTCTTCTAAGTCTAAAGATATCTCCGAATCAGAGAGGACAGTCTTTTCCGTAACGAGATCTCTTGACACATTAGCGGAAGAGGCGTCGCTTGGGAACTACTAGTTGAGAGTGGCCTTTTAGTTCTTGATTTTACCGTGTTTTCCGTTGGCTTCTTTGTCTTGGATTCCGAGACTGAAGTTGTAGGGAATGCCGGTAAAGGATCTGGTTGTGAAACACTTGGGAGATCAGGGAATTCGTTCTCGTTAATGACAGGAGCGGGACCGGGGGCAGGAAAGACGGCAAGGTCGCCGTCTGATAAGGAAAGGTTGTTACCTTCGGGCTGATAGCTGCTTGCGGCAGGGTGAGTTGCCATTTGGGCAGTTCTTAGCAAAATGACCTTGCAGCTTGCATTGAAAGCAGGTAGGGATATCAGATGAGATGTATATCCAATGCGGTAAACCATCCAATGTTACTTGGAAAGACTCCGGGAGTAGTTCTTCATGTTCCGGTGCTATGTAGGTTTGTCTTCTGAAACTCATGATATGGTGTAAGTTTGGGTCAAACATTGGAAAGAATTATTCTTTTGTTGCGTGAAATTAGCGGTCTTATAGTAAATTCATGGTCAGATACAATTATTGATTTAACTTTGGATACTAGATCGTCAGCAACTTCTTTGGTGGACAAATAAACACACAGCCTGTTATTAGAGATCTTTGATGCAAACCGAATATGAGAAGGATTAGTTTTTCCTGCAAGGGCTTCAATGAAGTCAACTGTCGGTGCATAATTTGCAGAGTCAATCACAATTGCATTTTCTTTCTTAGGAAACAGGGAACTATTACAAGCTTGAACATAACTCTTACTTGAAACAATACTTGGTTGTTGATTGGGATGGAGGACTTCCATGATGGTTACGATGTTGTTGCTCGGATGCCAAGCAGCAACACGATGGTCAGAAACATACGCACTTCGAGCTTCTCGGTGAGTGGAAATGAAGAGAACACTCACTAAAACACTGAACTTCACAAATCTAGGAAAACTCGTCACCCGAATTTGCACACAGTTAAGGAACAACTATTAACCACAAAAAAAAAAAAAACTATAACAGCTTTCATTCTTGACGCTTATCTAGAACGACCACGGTCATAGCGCGCGATGGAAGCACAGCGGAGCAGCGAACGTCCGCACCCCGCCGAGTCTCAACGTCGACTGGAAAATATTTTGTAACCTACTGGCAACAGAGATATACCTCTGTAATTATTTACATCTTGCTTGTCACCTTTCTTATGCAAAGGATGGATAAGAGCCACTTTCCAGTCTTCTGGAATCTTTTCAGTCTCCCAGATTTCCTCAAACATGAGCTGAAGGTTAGCCATAATTTTTGGTTGAGCCCATTTTAAGAGTTCCGCTGTAATAGAGTCTTCTTCACTAGCTATTACTATTATTATTATTATTATTATTATTATTATTATTATTATTATTATTATTATTATTATTATTATTATTATTATTATTATTATTATAAACATTATAGTTGAAAGAGAATATGTAAGAGAATTAAATTGCTTAACTAAAGATGGTTGAAATGCCGAATTCTTATTTGGCGAAATTGATTCATTGATTCCTTCAATGGAACAGCTCTAGGACAGATTTCATGACTATGTAGAAGTTCCTTCTTTGTGCGATTGCAATAGCAATTTCCTACTCATAAAAGTATGTTCAGAAATTTACTTGGTACCGTTCTTACTGATTAGGGTTCACATTTATTAAGATGGAGCTAAAACTAAATAAATAGCAATACCAAAACTGAAAAAAATGGGATTTTCGGGCAGGCTTGGAAAAGTATATTGCAATGTTTGTCTGTGTCCGCGCTTTATTGTGAGTGCGATGTGTGTTGCTAACTCTGTGTTCATTACTTGACGGAAGATGAAGCTATCCGGCGGTCGTAGCTCGAGTGAGTGGGGCAATAGCGGGATTTGTGTGCCTGTGTGCAGGTTGTCAGAGGTGAGTCGATTGCGGTGACGCTGCCCCGCTTAACAGCGCCCGGCCCCAGAACGCCCCGCCGTGCACGCGCTCGCATATGCGTAACTTTGACATGAAAATAGGACAAAACAATTGACTCGAGCAAATGCTAAAACGAATCATAGATGTGCATAAACTGGAGCATCCTGCACCACACGAAACACACGTAAGTAGGCGCGTGCGGGTCAAATTGTACCCCATGAGCGCTTCTCAAAATCCTTGAACGCGTGAGGGACTCCGATGCATTCAATGACAGAGTATTATTTGATGTTAAATTGTAAACATTTTTGCAATGGAACACGACCCAGTGAAATGCACCGCCTCAGGGGTCGATTTGACCCTCACATTCCTGCTTATGGGTTGAATGGCGTCGAAGGAAACGTGCCATGGCGTGTGGGCTGTACGCTGTTGCGGCGCACAAATAAAGAAGCTGAAACACTGACAACGCGATCAAATCGGTTTCCACGCAAAACTGTAATCGCGTAGTTTGTGGGTTTCAGCTCCTTTGAAAACCATATCGCAATAAAGCAACAACGTTACTTTTTTTCGCTTAAATGAATATACATATATTACATATCTGGAATGTGTAAAATCCGTCTTCTTAGATGCGATATTTTGAACAGGATGAGCCATTGGTAGAGAGCTTCGCAAGAGACTGAGAGGGCTGCCGGACATTTGTGACAGGTAACCGGTTGACCATTCCTCCCGACGAACTTCCATACAGCGCGAGTCGCCGGCACGCGGCCTGCCTGCCGGACCACCCGGACCACCAACCCGTCTGTCACTGGACTGACCAAAACAGATGATCTCACGCCAACACGCACACTCTGTATTTGCTTCGGAAGAATAAAAAATAATATAATGTACTTTTCGTTTAATCAGTTTTATTACGTACTGGAGTTTATATTCCATTACCTATCTGTTCATTTTACACCACATAACAATTATCTGAAATATATTTCTTTCAAAAATAGAAGTATTTATTAAAACAATTGCGTAAATTCATGATGAAATATTTTCTATAATTAAAAAGAACGAAGACATTATACAGAAACATACTCGTATAATTCAATACGAAAAAATACCAGCAATGGAAAAGTAGTTGTGCCAAAAAAATCTGACAGGATTTCTTTGGGAATTCTAATTCACTTTTCATTGTGTACAATTTCCCAACATCGTAACTGCTGTTAATCGTAAACGAAATGTAATTTACATATACATACATTCCTTGAAGTAATTGACAAGGTATGTAATTGCCAATGGTTCGGGTGTTTAAGGTTATGACGCTCAGCTTCAAAAATTATATTATCACAAAATATACCGTTCTTGATAAATTTTGGCTTTTATCTTTTATTGGCTTTAAAGTGTGACAAATTGTCTAAATAGCCGTCGAATATTTTCTTTTAAAATTTCATTAAATTTTTTTAAAATCATACTCCAAGCAGTGAAAATGATCTGACACAGAAATATCTTTCTTCTCAGGGAAAAATTTGCTTTTAACTAAACTTTTTTTTTGTGAAAAATCAAAATTCAATCGAGATTTTAATGCAAGATTTAGTGTTTCCCTGATAAGTACATTAATATTAAAGATATTTACAAATTTCTTCTTTTTAAAAAATTTTGATCTGGATAAATAATTTTTTTTTAAAATTAAATTTTTTTTCCTAAAAGTTTCATAGCTTTAAAATGATTAGTTTTTGAGTTATAAGAGAGGGAAACGGATTAATGACTCTACTGGTCTATACATATTTCACAAGTTTTTCAAATGCTTCTTTTAACATTTTAGTAATACGTTTCACATTTACCATAAATCAAGATATTTTTCAATGCACTGCCTAGGTGTCAATATCTATGGTGCAAGAAACTTTCCTCTTTGACAATTTATTTTCAAATAGAAAAAATAAGTTTCACCAATGATTTTTTTTTATTTAATGAAATGTAATTATTTTCTAAGGCAGAGTGGAAATCATGCGACTTCCCGATGATACGGAAGAACTTTGTAAGTAATATTTTTGTATATACTTACTGCTATACTTAATATACTTCAATTACAACTAGAAGATGATTTTTACCAATTAATATGTATTTGTTGATTATTATAACCTTGTTCTATTATAGATAATTTGTCAACTTCTCTTATAAATAGTTTCAGTATAATACAGTTTGGAAATTCAATCAACATACATACAAAGTTTATTAGACATTAAACCACTTCTTGATGGAAGCTGAAGATGGCTCTACCAGAATGTCTTCAAACAAAGGTAAATATTTAAAATAAATGTGCCTTTATATTTTATATCCATCGTTTTTGTACATAAAAGTTATTAAATAATACATAATTTGTCGAGGTAGTTTCAACAATATCAAATTTATTATTTTTGCTTTAATGAAAGGGAGTGTAACACCAATCTACCGTATTTGTAATTTATCAAAGGTAGTTTAGACCAACTACAAGACTAACTTCATTGTGGAATTGCGCTAAAGTTGCTTTTACCCGTATTAATGTGTGACTTGGAAATGATTTGTGAAAATCAGCTGACATTTGTGATGTTATATTCGCGATGTGCAGATAGCTTTTCAGTAGAAGATTGTTTTAAATGCAAATATTTGTGACGACTAAAGCATATCCAAGAAATGTTTGTAACATTTTCCTCATTACAAGAAATGTTTAGTGTTTATAATTATGCGAAGCATTATTGATAAACGTTTTCGAGTGTGTGGGTAGCAGAATTTCCTGCTTCTGCTCACTGAATCATCTTGGCAAATATAAAATAATTCAATTAATTCAGAATCAATTTCCAGAAATGTGATGAAATCATGTTCACAGTTAATAGTGTTTGCACACCTCCCTCATTATCATGTCATTAGACTTCAGAATAAGTACTGAACGAATGAAATATTTTTTTGAATTTTCCGATTTTTTTAGGGCATATCATGACCTTACATGACCTATCATGGCGAATAATTGATCAGATACAAAGAAGAGGGACAGGTCATATTCACATTTTCAATCAGAAACATGGGCTCTCCTTTCACTCTGTTTTACGACAAATAACACTCACAAATATGCCTTGGTAAAATATCAATATATAATCACAATAGTGTGTATATTGTGACGTCATGCAGTTGCAATAATAACACAGATGAGTGTGGGTTTAGTAATTTAGAGGTTTATTATCAGCCCACCACCTTATTACAAAATAACGTAATTACTAATATCCCTACACGGAGTAATTTCCCGTTACGGCTACCATACCACTACACACCAATCTCAAGCATTAGATGGCGTGAAGCGCCTCAACCCACCAACGACTCGTCCTCGAGTCAGCCTCTGTACGGCAACACATTGCCGACTCTTGCACAGCTCGCGGCCCGCGCCCACCCAGACAGTCCGATCCGTGCCGCACCGCGTCCAGTAACCAAGAGAGCGTTCCGCCGCTCGCCCTTCCCCCCACCACGCTGCCTCCTAGGATTTCCCGCCGACGTCAATCCGCCGTAAACAAAGGCTAACGGTGGGCCTTAGCGTCGCCTATGCCACGCGGCCGTTCGTTACAATTGCGTTGGCGCGCTACAATATATTGTGCAACGCGCTCAGGCGGGCAGCGGCGGCGTTGGTCCGGCCGTCTGCGGTTCGTCAACAAGGTGCAAAAAACATTTTATATGATGAGTTTTCCCTATAGGAAATCGGGGACTAAAGGAGCGAGGTTCTTGCCTGTGTTGTTCCACACCCTTCCGACGAAAAAGAAAAGGGAGAGCAATGTTTCGAGAAAAAACAATGGCATTTAATAAAGAACAGTGGTCACAGACTTCTGCATGTCCCTGAAAAACACAAGAAAGAATACAGAAATAATGTTTCTACAATGTACAAGTATTTGGCTTCCTGTACTCCAGAAACAATAATAAAAGACAAAAAAACAACCACAACCCAGAAGTAATGTTTCTAGAACTATTCTGAGGATTATAATCAACTAGCTTTTTCTTCAAAAAATGTGTGAAAATCAAATTAATTACTTTGAACAAATATCTCAGTCATTTGGAATGAGTATTATCCTTCCAGATAATCTGTACAACAATCATGTTCATTTACAACAAAACAATTCAAAATTGTACATTCTTTATAACAATTCTCTTATTTTCAATAAAAAATTACATTCAAATTTGATCAACATACAGCAATAGAAATTTAATATAAAATGTGAACGATAGAATAAAAATTCTGCATTATTTCTCAAAAAATTGTAAGAAAAAAGAAGATCAAAAACTGGCAAAGTTTTTCATTACTTTTGTTAAATACTCAAGAAAGTATGGAGTATCATTCCTCAAACTCTTAAATGATAATAATAATTTATTACCATACAAGTAATCAGTGCAACACACTGCTCTCTTTACACTGCAAGGTCACACACACACACACACACACACACACATCGAAACTTCGAAAATAAGCTTTTAAAACAATTTTAAACATATTTTACCTAATAAAGTACTTGTAAACTCCGAATTGCTGAGCCACACTCAAAATTTGGTTTGAAAAAATGCTTTAAAGCAAATATTTGCATTGGAAATTTATTTTGGAAATAATAAACAATTTACATTTTCTGGTGTGTTTTCAATGCAAATTTTTGCCTTAAAGCATTTTTTCAAACCAAATTTTGAGTGTGGCTCAGCAATTTGGAGTTTACAAGTACTTTATTAGGTAAACTATGCTTAAAATTGTTTTAAGAGCTTATTTTTGAAATTTCGACGTTTCCTCCCGGACACCTGTATATATTATGATGTATTACCCAACTTAAATGAAAATGATGTAAAGGAGAGTCGAAGAATAACAAACATTTTGCATCGCACGTGCGGCAAGGAAGAACAACATTGAACAAAGACGCTCTGCGAACCAATGCGTAGCGATTGTCAAAGGTCAGGGAAGGCGGAGCTGGGGCAACACAACCGCAGGCCAATGGGCGCACGGCGAGATCCGGATAAGAGGGATTGATGACCCTTCGAGGGTGAGGGGTGTATTGCGCTAGCTGAGGGTAGGTCACAAAACGTGGACCGTGTGCACGGGACGGCTATTGTTAGCTGTCGAAAAGTGTAAGAAAAGAATTGTGCCCTTGAGAGCTGCGGCATGCACATCAGCGATTTCGGTAATTTGTTGAAAGGCATAGCAAGAGACGTTACTCTGGATGACAACGGATGTTGTAAATTGGTTAGAGAATAGTACCTAAGTGATGTATAAGGAATGCGATCAACCTCAGGGAGGGGGGTCTCTTTCGCGTGTTATCCGTCTTCAGCCAATGAGCTTCAGACACCAGTTGGCATCACAATATTAGCGGGATTTTTAAATGCAGCTAGATACCAAAATTATCACCTCATTACAAGACATTGAAACAATTTATGAAACATTTATTTTAAATATTGCATTTTGTATACCTTTGGTTGGTTACTGTAAACTTTGTACCATTTTCAAACTGTTTCTCTATAGTTCCGCTCTCCATGCGACATGGCGGCCAGTGTCTGGCCTGGCTTTTCAATCGAAGTGTCCGTGCTGTGACCACGTGGTTCGTGACGCAAACTGGTGATGCGCAAGGAACCAGCTAAAATCGGTGCACCGGAGGAACCTACCCATGTACTTCCACCATGATCGACTCCACGGGAAGATAATATACCGGCAGCTGCGTGTGAGAGGCGGGAGTCGTGATGCAGAGACGGAGGATGACATCAATTTCGTCCAGCCAATAAGGAGACGAATTGCGAGACACGCCGGAAAATAAGATATTTATTGATAAATCGTGTAAATGGCGCGGGCGCGTCAAACCAAACGCAGGGCGAAGAGAGGAGTTTCTTGGTGAATGGCCGTGCGTAAAAGGGGTACTCAGACTCTGACTTCGAAGTCGGACCGCAGTGGCAGCGACGCTGAGAAACAGAGTCGGGGCGACGACACTGCAGAAATATCGCGGAGTGCATAGCTCTAAGACTTAGTTCGCTGAGTGAGAGACCGTAATAATAACTGCAGTTGCAGTACGCGATAATAACAGGCACTGTCCAAACGTTCAATCAACCAGTGTTGACTAAGATATTTGAATGCAAATCAAGCAGACTGTTTCGAAGAACTAGTTCGTTTTTTAAAATATTTTTTGGTGCTTAACCCTTTGCAAAGAAGAAAGTGTGTGAATTTTCTTATATTTATGGACGTTTTATGAATGCAGAATATAACCTCATTTATTAGAAATATTTATAACGCTTTTTGGAATGAAATTGGGGGATCAGGATAAGCAAAGATACCTCATAAAATGTGCAGTGTTTGTGTTGAAGAGTTAAGAAACTGGTTGAAGGAAAATAAGAAGGTACTGAGCTTTGGAGTCCCCATGGTGTGGCGCAAGCCAAAGAACCATCTAGACCAGGGCTGCTCCAGGAGAGCGAATGGGGAGCGCGGAGCCGTGTTGGCCACCGAGAGCAAGTCACCGGCGGCGCCGCGTCGCGCGGCTTGCGATAACCTCTGTCCCAATAACCCCAGTCGCAGAAACATGGATGTCGACGCCAGCTCTTCTTACTCTCAGTGGGGACAGCTCAAGCAGAGCGAATGGGGAGCGCGGAGCCGTGTTGGCCACCGAGAGCAAGTCACATAACCTCTGTCCCAATAACCCCAGTCGCGGAAACATGGATGTCGACGCCAGCTCTTCTTACTCTAAGTGAGGACTGCTCAAGCAGAGCGAATGGGGAGCGCGGAGCCGTGTTGGCCACCGAGAGCAAGTCACCGGCGGCGCCGCGTCGCGCGGCTTGCGATAACCTCTGTCCCAATAACCCCAGTCGCGGAAACATGGAAGTCGACGCCAGCTCTTCTTACTCTAAGTGAGGACTGCTCAAGCAGAGCGAATGGGGAGCGCGGAGCCGTGTTGGCCACCGAGAGCAAGTCACCGGCGGCGCCGCGTCGCGCGGCTTGCGATAACCTCTGTCCCAATAACCCCAGTCGCGGAAACATGGATGTCGACGCCAGCTCTTCTTACTCTAAGTGAGGACAGCTCAAGCAGAGCGAATGGGGAGCGCGGAGCCGTGTTGGCCACCGAGAGCAAGTCACCGGCGGCGCCGCGTCGCGCGGCTTGCGATAACCTCTGTCCCAATAACCCCAGTCGCGGAAACATGGATGTCGACGCCAGCTCTTCTTACTCTAAGTGAGGACAGCTCAAGCAGAGCAAACGGGGAGCGCGGAGCCGTGTTGGCCACCGAGAGCAAGTCACCGGCGGCGCCGTCGCGCGGCTTGCGATAACCTCTGTCCCAGTGAAGGACAGCTCAAGCAGAGCAAATGGGGAGCGCGGAGCCGTGTTGGCCACCGAGAGCAAGTCACCGGCGGCGCCGCGTCGCGCGGCTTGCGATAACCTCTGTCCCGATAACCCCAGTCGCGGAAACATGGATGTCGACGCCAGCTCTTCTTACTCTAAGTGAGGACTGCTCGAGCAGAGCGAATGGGGAGCGCGGAGGCGTGTTGGCCACCGAGAGCAAGTCACCGGAGGCGCCGCGTCGCGCGGCTTGCGATAACCTCTGTCCCGATAACCCCAGTCGCGAACACATAGATGTCGACGCCAGCTCTTCTTACTCTGGAGGACAGCTCAAGCAGTGCGAATGGGGAGCCGGAGGCGTGTTGGCCACCGAGAGCAAGTCACCGGCGACGCCGCGTCGCGCGGCTTGCGATAACCTCTGTCCCGATAACCCCAGTCGCGAACACATAGATGTCGACGCCAGCTCTTCTTACTCTAAGTGAGGACAGCTCAAGCAGTGCGAATGGGGAGCGCGGAGGCGTGTTGGCCACCGAGAGCAAGTCACCGGAGGCGCCGCGTCGCGCGGCTTGCGATAACCTCTGTCCCGATAACCCCAGTCGCGAACACATAGATGTCGACGCCAGCTCTTCTTACTCTGAGTGAGGACAGCTCAAGCAGTGCGAATGGGGAGCGCGGAGGCGTGTTGGCCACCGAGAGCAAGTCACCGGCGACGCCGCGTCGCGCGGCTTGCGATAACCTCTGTCCCGATAACCCCAGTCGCGGACACATAGATGTCGACGCCAGCTCTTCTTACTCTAAGTGAGGACAGCTCAAGCAGTGCGAATGGGGAGCGCGAGGCGTGTTGGCCACCGAGAGCAAGTCACCGGAGCGCGCGTCGCGCGGCTTGCGATAACCTCTGTCCCGATAACCCCAGTCGCGAACACATAGATGTCGACGCCAGCTCTTCTTACTCTAAGTGAGGACAGCTCAAGCAGTGCGAATGGGGAGCGCGGAGGCGTGTTGGCCACCGAGAGCAAGTCACCGGCGACGCCGCGTCGCGCGGCTTGCGATAACCTCTGTCCCGATAACCCCAGTCGCGGAAACATGGATGTCGACGCCAGCTCTTCTTACTCTAAGTGAGGACTGCTCAAGCAGAGCGAATGAGGAGCGCGGAGGCGTGTTGGCCACCGAGAGCAAGTCACCGGCGGCGCCGCGTCGCGCGGCTTGCGATAACCTCTGTCCCGAGAACCCCAGTCGCGACCACACGGAAGTCGACGCCAGCTCTTCTTACTCTAAGTGAGGACAGCTCAAGCAGTGCGAATGGGGAGCGCGGAGGCGTGTTGGCCACCGAGAGCAAGTCACCGGAGGCGCCGCGTCGCGCGGCTTGCGATAACCTCTGTCCCGAGAACCCCAGTCGCGGCCACACGGAAGTTGACGCTAACACTCCGCAAAGCAGAGCGGCCACACTGACAATTTTCAATGCAGCGTGGAAAGAAAAGTATATTTTCGCAGATGGCGGCCAAATCTTTGGTTTGCCAAATCTTTGGTTTGCAAAACGTGCTTAAGGAGAGCCGGAATGGCCTATCTCGCCAATGTGAACGTAAGGAACATTTTCTCAGAAACTATTTAATTTACAGACTTGAAATTTTATATGAGTGTAGATTCACTATTTATAAGTTTTTTTAAGAGTTTTAGAAAACTGTGAAGTAATTAATGATTCAAAAAAGTAAAAGAAAATTTTCATCACTTTTGTCTATTCGGCACATGAAGTTTAATTTGCAACGACATTATACGGTTAATAATGTTGTACAAGTATTCTAAAGGAGAACGTAAGGAAATTTGCAGTGCTACGAAAAACAATGCGTTTCAAGAAGTACGTTTTTTGATATATTTGATGTTCCTATATTGTTTAACAGTAAAATAACACAATATAAAAGAAGTTAATTTTATTTAACTGTTTCTTTGGGCAAGAAGAACCTCTCATTCTTCTCAAAATTAGCTTCAGCGACAAACATTCACGAAACATCGAATTTTGGGTAATCTGTAGATGTATTCAGAACATTGAGTTTGGAATTTTAAATCCAATTTAAGGATTTACAATTAGAATTTCATATATTTGCTACCCATTCTTCTCTTGATATTCTTTGCGATTTTCCATTAGAAATAACTGATTTGCAGTGTGGCATTGAATTAAGAGAAACATTTCAAACAAAATAAGCATTTATTGAATTTTATGAGAACGCTACTGAAAAACGTTCCCGCAATTGCATCGGAATGCTACTCGAATGTTACGTATCTTTTGATCAATGAACAAATTTGAGCAGTATTTGTTCTTTGAAAATTTGTTAATCTAAAGTGAGAAGTACCATTACAATGTGAAATGTGAAATCAATGTGAAATGCAAGAAGAAAAATAATTGATTTGCCATTAGCTTGATTTTTTATATTAATATCATTTACTATTAGTATGCCCGTTATTATTTTATTTAGTAACATTTTTTTCGGTAATCTTTAGAATACTTCATCTTAAACTGCATGATAAACTGTAATGTCGCAGCAATTATATTTCTAAATTTGCTTGAGCAATCTTTTGAAACTAGAAATTTGGCATATCTGGCGCAATTTCCAAAAAGAAATTTTTCTTTCCACGCTGTAATGAATTTGTTTTACTTTAATATCACAAAAATGTGTGTATTATTAGTAAATGTTCCCATGAGTGTTACAAAAATATTTCTCTGTTTTTCTGTCAGAATATCTTTTCTCAGAGCAGTGCAACATTTTCAGTTCAAGCAATGGAAAGTACTTCAAAAACTCAAGCGGCGACCCACTGTGCAGCCGATAAAAATGACGTAATCTGCTCCGTCTGCTGATGGAGTTGCTAGAAAGAGCAGGGAGCGAGAAGCGGCTTCTCCTCGGAGCAGATCGCTGCGCGGTCCTGATATAGAAGATTGTTATTTTTACTTTATCGTCTACTTATGTTTATATGGCGCAATATACGTAACATACAGAAAGTTATGAAATGCTGTGGAAAATCGATTTCGATATTTTATCGGAAATACACGTTTTGAGTTTCCCTGATACCGAGAAAGTGTTTTTTTAAAACGTTCGTCTATCCGTGTGTCTGGGTGTATATGAACAACACTAGTGCTTAAACTATGCGTAGGATTTTTTCCAAATCGAGTAAATTCCTGTTGATTTGAGCTGAGTCAAAGGTCTGCCATTTTGAAAAAAAAACATTAATTTTTGGCAGTACTTTACATGAAGCACTTTCCAAATATTTTCTTTAAATTTTTTGTAAGAATGGAGAATAATATTCTTATAAAAATGGCAAAGGTCTGTTTTTCACTGTTAACTCTTAATTTTTGAAAATTGCAAAAGTTTGAATTTTTTCAGCGTCTTTCTACAACTACAAAATTGAAGGTAGAGTTTATATTTCATTCATATAAAATGTGTTCTCCATATTTAATTCGAGGTTATGTACATTTGTTTGAAAATTTTAATAGTTTTCGATTAATATTGCCTGCAATATGTGCGCCTTTAAAAAGGTACAAAAGATTTTCTCAAAAACGGTTCCAAATTTTTTCTTTCGATGTTTGGTAGGGCTAGTGCTAAATATATGCTATGAGATTCCAGAAATAACATATTGCTCTATTCTTTTGTTTTTTCAAAAATTACAAAAATATTTGTAATTTATATTTTTTTCATTAGCCTCTCCTTTCGTTAATATTACCTGAGCAGCGATTTGTTCGCATTATTATATTTATAAGTACATTTGCTTTAATTAATGTCAATTAAAATTTATCGAAAACTGAAAAGTTTACTAAGGCACTGGATAAGAATAGAAGTTGTTTTAAGTACCTAACCAACAAAGTTTGCCTCTCAGAAGGAAAAGTCAAAGAAAGTATCTTTGTAGGGTCGCAGGTACAGATGAACATTTTGAAGCATGTATGACACTTCCGGAAACAGAAGCTTGCATTGGCTTCAAAGAAGTAGTTCATAAGTTCTTGGGAAATTATAAAGATGAAAACTATGAGTATTATGTAAAGAAAATGAAAAAATTATGAAGCTTTAGAATTTATTTAGCTTAAGATGAGCCTGAAAGTGCATTTCTTCACTGTCATTTAGACTGCTTAGAAACCTGGCAGTAGTGAGTGAAGAACAGTGCGAAAAGTTTCATCCAGATATTAAAGACATTGTAAGACGCTAAGAAGAGCGATGGAATACATAAATGATGGCTGACTGGTTACTGCAACGATATGATCCTACTAGATGGCACAAGGGAACAAGTGAAACAAGAAGCTTTTTGTCACAGTGACAACGGTTCTATTGACAGTTCATACCCGTGAATTTTCATTTTCTTAACTATATTATAAAAGAATAATATAAGGTAAACTGTATTTCACTTCTTAATTTTGTATTGATCAAACAATCTTTTCAGATTTTCACGTTAACGATATTATAAAGATTTTTGCATATAAAACTTTTAAAGAACTTAATGTGGTATGAGAAAATGGAAGTCATTTCTGTAATTCTAGCACTTTAAATATATAAAAACGGATTAAAAAATTATAATTATAAACAAATAAATAATTATAATCATGAAATTAAATAATTTAATTACAAGCCGCGAGAAAGTTGCCACCAAAGTTGCTACAGGAAGTTGAAACTGGCCTGACGTTTGTTGACGTCACAAAAGTCAAAACGCAAAGTGTTGTGATATTTTTTTAAAAGTTTTTCGACAGCTGGGCTGCAGTTAAAAATCATTTTCCCGCCAAATGATCTTAGCTTTAAATTTACTTTGAAAATGACTGCAACAGTTCTGTGCATTTATTTTAATGTTTATTATACACAGCAGAACCCGGCAGGGGTTGTCCTGCTCTCTCTTCCTTCACCCTCTTTTTCCCTCATTCTCTCTCCCTTTCCATCCCTCTTTCCTCCTAGCTTTTTCCCTCCCTCTTTTACCTTTTCCCCTCTCCTTTTCTCCTTTTTTAACTTTCTTTTTCCTCTCTCTTTTCCCTCTCTCGTTTTACCCTGTCTCGTTTTCCCTACTCTCTCTCTCTCTCTCTCTTTTCGCCTCTCTTTTCCTCTCTCTTCTCTCTATATATTTTCCTCTTTTCCTCTATCTTCCTTTTTCCTCTTTCTCTCTTTCCTCTCTTTGTTCTTATCTTGTCCGTCTTTTTACATGAATCTTTTTCCTCTCTTTCCCCTTCTCTTTTCGCAAATTTTTCCACCCTTCTCTCGTTTTATCTCTGTATTCCCTTCCCCTTTTTTCTCTGTTCCCCTCTCTCTTTCCCTCCATTATCTCTCCATCTTGCATTGATGGTTCTTCCTGGCCTCCACGGCTTCGCCCCACGTCACACGGTAACGCCCAAGAACATTGAAGCTGGGTTTCCATGGTTGGGAATTTCATTTAACTCAAGCGCCATCTTGTGCTGCAGCGCCTTCTAGTGGAGTTACAAAAATTAACAGCATAAAAACCTCCATGAAAACACATAAATGTGCCAACTTTCATGGAGATCGGTTACACGGCCATCCCCCTATGTAATTCTACCGCACCGATGCTGGCCTCTGGCGGAATATATTGTAACCGCTCATAAGTCGGTTACATCGTACAAACAGCGCGCGATAATGGTAAACGAAGACCCAAAGCAGTAATAGTACCGCTGAACTCCAAGGAGGTGCGCCAGAAAGAAAAGACATTCTATATTCTGAATAAAAGTTCTGAACGCACTCAAGTAGCGGAAATTCAACATCCAATCAGGAACCGCTTTGAAGAATTTCGGTCGGCGTGATCAGCACCACAAGGAAACATTCTCTTTCTGCTACGAACCTTCGAACGGTACAGACCAGTTTCTCTCCTTATCGCGAACCTTCGAATGGATCAGTTTCTTTTCTTTGCTATAAACCTTAGCACGCAACGAACCAGTACTGTCTTGCGTTGTATTTCGCTTGGACATTCTAAGTAGTGAGTGGCGTATACTTGTTGGAGACCGCCGTCGGACTGTGTTGCTTTGCGAGATCGGCGAGCAGCGAACCGACGAACAAAAGTACTTCACGACGCGAAAGGTTAATTCGACCTTGGGCGCAGCTGGACCATCGCCGTCTTCTGGAGTGGCAAGAAAGTGTCTTCGCAGCGACGTCGTGAGTTAAAAAGACAAAATTTCAAAACTTTAACAAAATACCTTTGGAAAGGACAGTTGGAAGGCGGATAAATCATGCATTAGAATATAGATTTCACCTCACGCCCAGACGGAGATACTTAGTAGTTAAACGTTTAAACCACAGCTATTAAGCATAACTTATCAACATTTCTATATCGTAGCGAGAATTCAAATCAATTATTCATACGAAAAGATGTAAAATTTATTCCTTTCGATTTTTTTGGTTAACCATTTTATTTGTTCTTGTAATGAATATTCTTTTTTGCAATACATAATTTAAATTGAGTTAATTAAATGATAAAGAGGTTAATAAATTGTGTGATAGTGTAACCGCTTAAGGGACCTCATTCATTGTATTAGTTTATGTAATAGGTATATGAAAAAGGGTATATTGTACATATGAATTTTTGTAGATGATCTTGGCTGTCCAGGCTGTCCATATGAATTTTTCTTTCAGCAGTGTTTGTGGTGTGATTTTTTTTTGTTTTTGTTAATGGTATAAAAGTTTTTCGTTGTATTAATGTAAAACTGTAAGATGATATTGGGTCATTGAAAGCATGTTTGTAAATAGAAAAGGTATATCTGCAGTCAATTAATATTTTAGGAATTTGCTGAGCCATACAGCAGTATGGTAGGAAAGGAGTGTAACGAAATTTGCGTGGTCAGACGGAAGAGCAGGCCTCATGGCCTGAGTCTCGCCACGTAAAATAAAGGCAAATTCAATACTGCAAGTTACTTGAATTTATAGGTAATACGTAGATTAGTAACGAAATTGTACCACAGAAATTTGATAGAATATATCTAAACGTTCTTAAAGTTAAAAGTTAACTTCCCTGTTTTATTTAATATCTTAAAAACAAGATAAGACGGACCCACTCCTGTAGGACTTCCTAAATTTTGGATATAACATTAAGTTATTGGAGTGACCCGCTCATTTTTTTATTCCATAGTAGAGAGCGGTCACACATCTGGTATAGTATCCTTGAAGAAAAATGTGAAAGGTTAAATTATCAGGAAAGTCTCTTAGCTACAAGCAGAAAATTACGACCATGATGCATCTACGAGCATATTATTTAAATTATTTATTTTCCGCATTTGTGTTGTATTAATCTTTACCAAACTTTGCAAGAACACTGCATCAAATCCTGAAGAAGAGCCTGTAAATATTTCGTATCTATTCATACACTAATTTTTGTGGAATCGATGTCTGTTACATGTCGTTGAATTCACTTTTATTAGTATAGATTTGTATACATTGTTGTAGCACTCAGTAATATTTTGGTTTTGTAATTTTGTTACAAATTATTTTTTTAATCTTTCTAAAGCTTCGCATACGTATATCATACGCTAAGGAAAGACTATATTTTTTGTCAGTTAAAGAGAAAATAATTCGGTCACAATTGAAGGATAACTGGGGGACATGTGGTGAAATGAAGGAGAACAGGTTTACCCAGATTTGGCAGACCTGTTTAACTGTGTCTTAGACAACAAATAATCTCAAAAGGTCATATGGGTGTAGAATTGTTTTTTTATTTTAGTCCCAGTAATGAACATTTGAATTTTTTCTAAGAAAGAAACGTTACTCGTTGTATGAACGAAGATTAAAACTGCTATCAATATTTACTGTGGTTCAACTACCAAAATTGCAAGGAGTACATGCACACAAGAATGCAAAATTTCATATACCCGGATTGCCAGTTCATCAAAAGAACAAATTTGAAGTGTAAAATGTCAGAGTTTGTTATAAAATATTCCACAATAAATTTTGTCTTGTGTTTTTCGGCGTGTTTCTTCATAATCTACTCGTAGAACTTTGTGAGAATGCGCTTAACGGTTTGCTTAACCAGAGTTGGTGCTCAATTAATCCCATACTACGGTAAAATACATAGTTTTTGTCAACTACTTTTGTGCATCCCGAGAAATTTGTAAAAGCTTGAAAATTATTAATTTTTACACTTACTGTAGGTTTTTGACTCTATATTTCTTTCAAAATATTAAAAAATGAGGAATCATTTTATTCTTCATTTCCAGGTTCTATTTGTTTTAGGTCAAAAATTGTAAACTTCTATTTAAAAATTCAAACATTGGTGAATTTCTTCAAAACTAAAAATATTACAAACAATATTTCGAAGCACATTCCTTGTCCCATGTTTCAGTATGGTTGGGTAAAAAACCGTATTTCGATATCGAAAATCGTTTAAAAGTTATGAAGGTTGTCCTGGAACACAGGATATTTACGTATTATTTTAGGTAGTATTTGTAACACAGAGTTCAGAAATAAAAAGTTGAAACATAATGACTCGGAAATAATATACTTTATTTATAACCTTACTCTCCCATTTTAGTACAGTACCATGTATTTACAGTATAGGAGTTGTAATGGTCCAACGTTTCGAGATCAAAACCCCAGATGCAACGTTGCCAAAAAGTGGCAAAGAATAAACGTATATGTGGAGTGCAGCGATGCCGATAGAAACATGTTTGTGGATCCAAGTTAAAATAAGAAATTATAGCATGTGAGATTTAGGGAAAATTGAATATAATCATCCAGTAAAGTAGAAATTATAGAAGGCAATAAAACAAACGGCATCAAATTCGGTTGACGCATTCAGAAGTTATAATTGGAAATATATTTGGAATTTTTAATAAAATGAACAGAATGTGGCCATTGTTGCATTAGAAAAGAAACATTACAAACAGGGTTTTTGAAGAATAATTACCAAACGCACGGACCGATTTGGTTGAAACGTTGGGAAAGAATAGAATAAAATACGGGGAAGACGACAAAATTAATATCAATTTTGTCGCATTTTCGGGAGCGAAGTAATTATAAAATATGTCGAAATTGTGATGGAGTCAATAGTAGAAACAAATGACGCGATGCTGAGAAGTTAAGGAAATCTTGCAGAACCAACAGAGCAAGCGTATATCAATTTTTTTGTGACAAAAATCTGTAGTAACAATATTGGTTGATAGAAGAATTCAGCAGGAATGCAGATGTGAGAGGAGATGTGTCGTGGACATGGTAATGAACGCTTCGTGTACGTGAAATCGGTGTGTCGTTAATTTTTTGGGAAAGTGTAAAATAGTTAGCGAGAAGTAATGTCGAAAGATTTATAAATATCTTGGAATATTAGAAAGGGGAGCAAAATTTAAATTCATTGAATTCATGTTATTTTGGTAGTAAAATTTCAAGCAATCACGGATAATCAATTACGTTATATCTAGTGTGAGGAAATTTGGCGCGGTAAATATTTTTATTATGGGACTTAACTGAATTAATGCACATCAGTATAATTTAGACGAGTATTTTCCAAGATAAATGGAAGTCAGCAAGAAAACTTTTTAGAAGTGACGTATTTCACGATACGCGAAAAATTGTTTCTGTTTTCGTGTTAAGTATTTTGCCGAGCAGTACGCCGCAAATATATAGAATTGATTAGTCGGTGACAGGCTAGCGGCTGGACTTTCACATTTATGTGACATATAATGGTTAACGAAGAGTGATTTTCGGAGGCGACCGCGAGGAAGGATGGCCGGCTATCGAACATCGAGGAACATCGAACAGCGGACACCGGACATCTTCAGTACGAGAGATGAGCCGAAAAAAGGGAAGTGAAACGCATATGCATGTGTGTGTGTGTGTGTGTGTGTCGGAATTCCTTGAAAGGCTTCGTATCAAAACGCATTCCATAAACAAAAACAATTTTTGTTGAAGATCAAGTTTTGTTAGTAGGAGTAAAATAGAAATAGTTGAAGGAAAGTAGGGAATGCGCATTCGAGGGATGAATGAGATTTTGATACTGGTTGTACTAGTGTGTATGAATGATTTTTTTTGTTACTGTGTATTATCTTGTTTTTTTGGTTTCTGTGTGTTGGTCATAGGGTATTATATGTTAGCGTGGAAAGAAAGACGGTGAATCATTGCCGTAGAAATGAGAATAAAGTAGAGTTATCAACGCAAATAAATTATCGAACCAGAAATGCGGTTCGTTTTGGATCAATTGAGATGTTCGTAGTAATTTAACCCAGAACGCCCAATCCAGTTACCTCACTGCGATTCCTGTATAGGACCGCCAGCGTATCCACGGCAGTAGATAGTTAAAAAAAAGGGATATATATATATATATATATATATAATATATATATATATATATATATATATATATATTTGATAGCAGCACGGGCATAGATAACGTAGAGAGGTTAGAAGATAAAATTAATGAATGATAGGAAGAGAGCAGGGAGAGATTGTTACATTACATTAAATGGCGACCCAACGGAGTAATAGCAGATGATAGATAAATTGTAGGAATAGGAGAGAGTAGATAGTAAGAAGTAAGAAGGGAGGAAGTGGATTCATTACAGAAATCGGCCCAACGGTGGGACAATCAATTATGAATAATAGATGAGAGGAGAGAGGAAAGGATTCATTACAGAGTGTGGGCTACGATTTTGGGCACTCCCGCTGCCAGATTCGTGGTAGCTCACTGGGTTAGTGATGTCGCTAGTTATGTCTTGAGCGCGTAGGTTTGTTTCCCAATTTCCCCCCGTTTCTTGTTTTATTGAAGAATTAGAAAAGTGCAGTTCTATTAACACTAATTTATTTACATCCACATTGTTATGGATTTTCGATTTTTTATGTAGCCCTTGTAAGTGCCATTTTCTATACTTAATAAGACTAACAAGATATCATTCTATACCACGGCTTGCAATATACGAAGACGTGAAGCAACTAACGTAGCTGGATAGTTGGGACATTGGGCTATATCGTCCCATGCATAAATCACAACGCGTCAGCGAGCATCTGTCGTGGAAGGGTGTGGATCTGGCCGTTTCTCTGCCATGGCACACTTCGTTTTGGCCCATGTATTTTCAATTGAACTCAGGTGAGCTCAGCGAGGAGGTCAGTCTAGAAACTGTACAACCTCCTGCTGTGCAAGTCATTCCTGTACTAATTTATTTTTGTGAACCGACGAGTTGTCATGTTGAAAATTTACTTCTCCATTCAGATACATTTGTCCCACCAGCGGAATAATAATCTCTCGCAAAATATAGAGGTATTAGATGCCGTTGAAGTGACCGTGTATGCTGTGGAGAACGTCCATGCCCGAAATCCATCCCCAACACACCACCGATGCAGATTCAGAAAATTGCATTTTTCCAGGCTGGATGAACATTGTTCTTGGTAAATGCCAACCTGGAGTCTGTGGTTCTCGGAGAGCCCCTCCTTAACCACTGTCCTGCGTGATCGAAGTCCCATGTGATTTAAGAGGTTCCTAACAGTTCTTGAGCAGCCAGGTAAGTTGGTGGCACATCTCAACTGGACCTAATTGAAGAATGGTGTCTCCCTAGCCTGGTTCACCAATTCGGCGTCGTGGGCTTCGATTGTCACACGCCACAGTTCGGAGTCAGCACGTCTTCCCACTTCCTGTTTCCCGATACTCCCGCAAACATCTACGTGCAGGAACGGGAGGTACCCTGTACCTACGCTCGGCGTTCGAAGTAGAGAGATTCGCTCTTTCAACCGACGTCACGACTCGTTTTTTTACAGACCGCTCATAATGCGCCGTGGTGAAACAACGAGGCCTGGTGGCCAAGGCGCTGCGGTAGAGAGGAGATACAACATCCAGCGTCACAACAGCAGCGTTAAGCACAACAGCCCTGAGGAAGACCACGACAAGATGGTCGAAACGTCGGCAACACAGCCTTCGACGCGGCGTCACCTGGACAGCCAACATCATTTACATGACTCTGGCCGCGGAAGCCTACGACTTCAACATCCAGCGTCCGTTATTTTTTCCAAATCCCAATACACCATAAGAGATAGTATACCTCCGTGTCTCCGTTCCGACAGATTTATCGGAACAGAATAACGTTTTTTTACCGAATTATTAAAAAAAATGTTTACCCCAAAAATAATTCTAAAAATGAATTATTTTTTTAGAAACTTTATGAATTTAAAATTATTATTTACAATTATCTTTGAAATTACTGCGTAATTATATTAATTCTAACGGCCGACTAAACTATATTAGTATTTTTTTATATTTGGGGAGTAAATGAAAAAAAATATATCGTCACGTATTTGTAGTAAATTTCCTTTCCGTTGAATTCTTTTAAATATGTAATTAATCCTAGTTCTAGCACGAAGAAATGAATTTGTTCAATACTTTTAATACGAAAATATAATATTTACAAACATTATTCTGTTCATTCTAATCACTTAAGAATTGTATTCTAACACATGTATAAATAACCGATAATAAAATAAAAGTACCCGTTTTTATAAACAAAAACAATGAAGATATTAACATCCACCAGATAGAAACAAACCCGAGCCAAAATAATCATTAACAACAGACGCTACTCCCTAAAAAGAAGTTCATTGGAGAGCACGAACGCAAATGGCCCGGACAATCTCATGTGAAATTTGTGTCAACAAAACAAGTTCAGCTGCTTTACAAGGGCTAGTCCAACCTCTGTGAAGTGTCCTAAACCCTACCCCTATCCTACTTCCTTCCAAATTCTGGCCGCTGGTAGTGACGCAGGAGAGAGGCGCGTACGCGGAGATGCTACCTGGCGGTCCTCTTGACGATTAACGGACTACGTAATGGAGGATTACTCCCAAAGACATTGACATTAAAAACATAAGAACGGAGGATTACTCCTAAGCGTCAAACGCCCAATGCGTGTTATGAGACGCGTTGCGTCAAAAAGAAGGCGCAACAAATAAAAAGAAAACAAGACACAAGGAAAATTGCGGGAGAAGCGGTGGGCATGAGCAATGCGAATCACGAGGTGATCCGATGGCAGGCGAAATTGGCGGCAGAACGCTTCGTAGAGGCAACGTTTTACAGATAAGATAATAAAGTGAATGACCTGGAAGCTAAATCAGTTATCTTTTACTCGTACTTGTGAATAGTGTTTTAAACCAGCACGGAAAATGTTATCTCTGTATGAATGCTTGTCACCTTTCATAGTAAATCCCATTAAAACCCAAAGCTAGCAAATATAATCGCACATAATTCGCGATAAAGTACCGAATGATTCCCAGTTAAAATTAACTTATCAGGAGTGATACAGAAAAAAAACAACTGAAAAATAGTGGTGCTAAAACAGTACGTACTTTCTCGCTATTAGTAATGGAAATTAAATCGTTTCAAGCGAAAATTAAACAATTACATGCAATAGACGTTTTATACAAGTGTATCAATGAAATTATAGTTCTCGCATTGAATCCATTGTATAAGATATGTAGTGTATTTGCCCCTTCCTCCCTCCAAAAAATTATTTCCTACCCGTTAGTCCCTCCAGGCCTTTCGGGGGTCAGTATTTACAAAATATACATTGCATGCAGAACATAAGTCTCCTTCAGAACATCAGGGCCCAAGTACACTTACTTGAGCTTATGTTTTAATCTGTATACAGGTTCCTATTTACATTTAATACAAGAATATAACGTTGAGAGAGAGAGAGGGGGGGAGAGGGAGAGACAGGAAGAGAGAGGGAGAGAGAGGAAGAGGGAGGGAGTGTGAGAGAGAGAGAGAGGGAGAGAAAAAGAGAAAATAATTTAAAAAATCTCACTTGTGAGTAATATATGTGTATACAGTTTTTACTAACACATATAATGTTTATAATCATATCACCAGCAGTTCATGGCGGCTTTAGGCTATCGTTTGAAAAGTGTGACAATATCCTTAATGATACGTGGGCTGTACGGCCAAGATTGAAAGTTCTCTTGCTGGGACAAGCTTCAAACCGTAAATAAAAATGTTTTGATAATTTATTTACGTACACTTTAATGCTACTAATGTGTAATTCCCTTTGGATTTGTGCGTTAGGAATAAACCAGTTTTAGAGAAATTTGTTATGGATTATTTCTAATTTGTTAATATAAGTGTCTGCAGCGCCTCCCCATACTAAGCATGCGTAGGTGAGCGACACACGGATTATAGATTTATAAATTGTTATTCTATTCTATTCTTAAAACTGAGTTTTTATTTACTAGTGAGCCGTTTTTCAGAAAACCTTGTTGGTGTATTTTTTTAAAATTGCAAATATTCCACGCAACATCCCACGAAAACCATTAATTTTTAAAAAGATCTGCATAACCTTATTAAAAGAACTGATTATGAGCAACAAATTTCATTTAAAGGAAAAGTCTCTATCTTTAATATTGTAGTTGAAAGAAAACGCCAGAAATAATTGAAACATTTAATATTCTCGAAAATTCAGAGTTATCCGTGAAATCGGTCCTATGCCACCTTTATAAGATGACGGTATACCGCATACCCACTTATCAGAAAACAAAAAAAGAATACTCCAGAATTTTGTGCTAATGCTATGAACTAATTTATACCCAAAATTAAAAATTTTGAACGGATGTACAACATTAAAATAAAAAATGTATAAGAGCAGATATGCTAATTTAACGTTAAGTTAGCATACACGCACAAGAAAAAAACCTTGAAAAAAAAAAACAACTAAAAATACCACAATTTTGTACCCAAATATTTAATACCCAAATTAATGAATGTTTCTCAAAATCGAAGAGCTTTGAATAAGGGTAGATCGAAAATGATTTCTTTAATTTGGGACAACAATCCT